>CM060920.1:120719607-121919607 GCA_030737875.1 Allium sativum
TTCTAATCTTGCACAGCAACCACTTTCGCGGGGTCCACAGCTATCCTCTCTTTGGACACCACGTGTCCAAGGAACCTAACTTCATCTCTCCAGAAATGGCATTTGGAGAATTTAGCTTTCAACTGATGTGCACGGAGAGTATCCATGACTTCCTTTAAATGCTGAGCATGGTCTTCCTCATTCTTTGAGAAGATCAAAATATCATCTACGAAGACCACCAACAAACTTATTGAGGAACTCTCGGAGCACCCTGCTCATTAAATCAATGAAGTAAGCGGGTGCGTTTGTCAAGCCGAAAGGCATGACAAGCCACTCGAAGAAACCATCTGGAGTTCTGAACGTGGTCTTATCAATAATGTCTTCAGCCACTCTTAGCTGATGAAACCCGGTAGCCAAATCTAATTGGGAGAAAACTGATGCACCTACAAGTTGATCAAACAAATCATCTATTCTCGGGAGTGGGTGCCTATTCTTCTTGCTCAGCTTGTTTAGCTCCCTATAATCAATGCACAAGTGAAGTGAACCGTCTGCTTTAGTTGCGAACACTACTGGAGCACCAAATTCAGAGATACTCCACCCTATAAACCCCTTCTCAAGCAATTCTTTAACTTGCTTGCTGAGTTCTTTCCTCTCTCTTGGAGCCATGTGTCTAACAGGTAAAGAAATGGGTTTTGCGTTGTCAACGAGGTATATGCGGAAGTCTATCTCCCGCTTCGGAGGTAAGCCCTTTACCTCTTCAAACACATCCGAGTATTCACGGACTACCCTTACAGACTGAAAGTTCTCAACAGATGCATCAAGAGATTCTAGATAACTAAGCATGACGGAGTTCATGGGATTACAAGAAATTTCGAGAGTGTTACCGAGGCGGGTCATGAGTCTAACCACTCTCTTTTCACAATCGAGGACAGCACCATAACTGGATAGCCAGTCCATGCCTAGAATCAACCCATAGCCCGTGAAGCCCAAAACAAAGGCATTACATCTAAACCCAACGCTTAGTATAGACATTTTCAAATCCAAACAAACCATTGACAAATAAGCTGAGCCCCCAATTGGATTTGATACAACCAAGGGATCCTCTATTATACTGGTGTCTAGGTGCAGAGGTTCCACTAAAGCAGTAGATATAAAAGAGTACGATGCGCCAGAATCAAATAGTGTACGAATAGAATGATCAAAAAGATAGACAAAACTTTCGACATAAATATTTCTACCTCGTTCTTGCGGAGGTGCCGTGAGAGCGTGAACTTGTCCTCCAGAAGAAGGTCCAGCTCCCTGCCCTTTCTTCCTTGGGCAGGCCCTAGCCATGTGTCATGTCTCACCACAGTGGAAACAGCCACCCATCTTCCTTTTCTTCTTCTTGCAGTCTTTGATCAGATGTCCAGGAATGCAACAGAAATTACACTTTCTCTTGTCACGGGGTTTGTTGTTCTTCCCGCCTTTCTTTGAATCGACCTTCTTGTTCTGCGACCCCTCCCCCTTCTTATCTTGAGGCGCTTCCACTTTTGCCTCTTTCTTGCCCTTGTCTTCCTCATGTAAGAGTGCCATGTCCACTAACCTCTCGTAAGTAGCCCCCATAGGTATATGGGTCATAGCCAAGCTGTGAAGTGGCTCATTCAATCCCTTGACAAAACGGAGAGCCTTTTTATATGGAGTATTCACTAAATCCAGTCCAAATCGGGCCAGCTGATTGAATTGGTTGACGTACTCCTTGACCGTCATACTTCCTTGCTTAAGAGATAAGAACTTTTCTAACTGTAAACTTCGTTCAGCTTGTGAGAGGAATTTCATCTCAAACCTTATTCTGAAATCCATCCATGTTTCAACCTGTCTTTCAGCATTAGTGACTTTCCACCAACAGGAAGCTTCATCTTTGAGCAACCATACAGCCAACTGTATCTTCTTCCTATGGTCCACCTCGAAGATAACGAACAGATCCTCAGTTTCTTTGAGCCAGTTCCTTGCTTCTACGAATGATTCAATTCCCTTGAAATCCTTTCCACCCATGGCCCTAAAGTCTCTACAAAACTTTGAGAAAGCATTTGCACGAGGAGGAGGGACCGCTGCATCTGGAGGAGGAGGAATATGTGCTGGGCATGCGTCGTTGGCCCTAGCCTCTAAGTACCTCCTGAACCAGCCAGGTATCAGTACACCCTCTGGAAGGTTAAGATTCCCAGACATGCTGAAATGAAAAAGAAAAGATTCAAAACAAAGGATAGAAAGATAGTGCATATGGCTTTGGGGATTATGCCTTTTTAAATTTTAAAACAACACTTTTTCTTCTAAAATGCTTCTTTATATTTCTTTTTGAAAATAGTTTTCAAAAACTCTTATCTGATCTGGTAAACCTTTGCTCTGATACCAAGTGAAACACCCCACCACCGTTAAGGTCACTCACAAAGGGAATGCCTTAACTTTGGTGGAGAGTTATAGGCACAAGACATAGAAAAATTTACAAGACGGATAAATATAAGTAGCGAAATTCAAATATTTATTGCATACGTAGTTCAATACAAAAGCATTACATAAAATTGTCTCAAAATAACTTCCAAAACATTACACCATAATTTCTGTCTTGATTATTTAATAAAGAAGCATAAACCATAAATAAAACTGCATAAATCCCCAAGTGTAGTATCCAAAAGCCATAGCCAAGGTAAGAGAGTCCCAATCATACATCTAATTCCTTGAAGCTTGCGAAGAGTCTGACTAAGCTGGAGTATTCCCTCCCTGTGAACCTGGAGGGGGGAACGGAAGAAAAGAGGACAAAAGAAAACGGGTCAGACAATAAGTCTGGTAAGTTCAGTGATTACTAGTATTTAAACAAGGAAAAGGATCATGACAGTAATAACAGAACAAAGGAAAATACCCTAATATAAGACAAGAGGAACATGTGATCACACCCATTGCTATAGTCTTTGCACCTACCAACTATTGGTTCAACCAGCCCCACGTGTTCATAACAAATGTAACACCCCACTCCCGCTATGATCACTCACAATGGGAATGCCATAGCATCGGTGGAGTATTTTAGTGAATATAGAACAGAAAAATTACAACAAGACAGATATAAATAGTACTTGAAATTTTAAAACATCATCTCATAACAGCGGAAGTAAAACATGTCTGGTTACATCATAAACCCACAATAAAAGTTAAGTACAATATCCATCAAAATAAAGAAGTACATAATCCCACTCTCATACAATAGCCAAAACAAAAGAAAAGATAACTGGATAACTGGAGCTTTACATCTACCCAAGCTCCTAAAGACTGGAACAGCAATCTGATCAAGCTCCACTACTGCTAGGATCCACCACAGGACCTGAGGGTTGGGAAAAAGATAAAAACAACGGGGTCAGACATAAGTCTGAGCGAGTCCTATAACTTTAACAATACAATCGTTAAAGTAACCAGAGAAGACATGAACTGATATACGGTAACATATGGGGACGAATGGTTACACTAGGCAGTCAACTAAACTAAGGTAAAAGATAAAAACGCATCTACCCTTCCTAAGGCAAATTACTAAACTGCACCACACCAGTCGTTCCTAACTTAAAGGTTGATCCCACCATGGACTTATAAAATTTACTTAATAGTACTTGCGTACCCCTAGGTGACCAAGTAGGCGCCACGGGGCCCTACCATCCACTAGGTGTACACACTACCCCCCATTCGATCGGCTCCCTAACGTAGATACCCGTGCTGGCCCCACCATGGGGTGTACCATTCCCCAACGTGGCAACCCGATATAATTAACGGTGCACGACTTATATCTACCCGATGCAACAACGGCTTACCTACCAGCCCGGGCCCACTCACGCATATGAAGCCCGTTGGACTTGCGTTGCCACCGCTAACCCGTTTGCCTCTTACAGTCAAGCCCAGTATGCGTGTCCCGTCCTCGACATGGGCCGAGCCCACAAAGATACGTATGGGTTACTGGTTGAAATGGGCCTCCACAAGCTACCCACCTAAGCTTGTCCCTTTTTCTAGTATATCCCACTTAACCCTTTAATCATGTTTAATTACATGTTTCCATTTTGGTTAAGTATTCTAATCGTATTTTCTATTGCCACCCAAGGCAACCACTAGATTTCCTCATGCCACCCAAGCATCCACTTAACCCCTCATGTCCCTCTACATGCTAATGTGGTTAAGTGTTTCTTAATTAATTAATTAAGATCGTAACCTTTGTAAAGACCTCTCACATTAGACTGTCTTTTATGACCGCTGGTTAAGCCGGTTGGGTCCGGGCAGCCTTATGTCATAACCGAGTCTAACCTCGTGTCTTTACATTAATCACGTATTTAGTTTGTGCCTAAGACCTCTCACATTGGGCTAACATTTGTAGCAACTGGTTAAGCCGGTTGGGTCCGGGCAGTTTTACGCTACAACTGAGTCCAACCTCGTGTCTTAGTCAATTAATTACAACTAATTAATCACCCTCATAATTTTATATTAATTATCCCTAATTAATCAAGTTTTTCTTAACATGGGTAGACCTAACTCAATAGGTAAATTCCCATGGGGTAGACCTAACTCAATAGGTAAATTCCCAACACATAGTATGGGTACACCTAACTAAATAGGCAAATTCCCATACTATGTTTATTTATTTTGTGTTATGCATAATTATATTACTTTCACACAATCTTACTAACTTATGCATTTAATTAACCCCATCGTTCCCACGTAATTTCGTTCTCATGACATAACACATAAAAGGTGTCAACTTGCATATTAACAAACATGTAACTTGCATATTAACAAACATGTAACTTGCATAGCATATTTTGCATATTAACATACATGTAACTTGCATATTAACAAACATGTAACTTGCATAGCATATTTTGCATATTAACCTACATGTAACTTGCATATTAACAAACATGTAACTTGCATAGCATATTTTGCATATTAACATACATGTAACTTGCATATTAACAAACATGTAACTTGCATAGCATATTTTGCATATTAACATACATGTAACTTGCATAGCATATCACCATGAACTTGCATAACTTGCATATGATTACATAGCCCACAACTTGCATATTTAGCATCATGCAAACATAACATACATCATATTAAACTTGCATAAACTTGCATACTCAACATGCATAAACATACATACTCAACATGCATAAACATAAGATTAATGCTAACATCATATCATATGATTCAAGACTCATTAATCCACATACAAAACCATAAATCCCATCACATCTCATCTAATTAGTTTACCCAAAAGATCATCAAAGTGATAGAAACTCACCACTAGCAATTTTGCACACCAAATGAAGAAGATTAAGATGCTAAGAAGGGATTAGAGGTTGATTAGAGAGTGATTAGCATGCAACCCTCTTCATAAATTAGTGGAGGCCATGAGAGCTAGCATTTTGCCGTAGTTTAGTTGTATGATAGATTAATGATGATTTAGGGCTAGTTTAGGGTCTTATTTATAGATTAGGTGAGTGTTTTAGGCCCTTAGATTAACCCTAGATTAGATTAGGACCCTTAGATTTCGGAACCCTCTAGAACATAGCCCTAGACTCAGCCAAGACCAGACCTGGTGCACCCAGATCCACAGAGCCGACACCCTGTGTCGACACCCCTGTCGACAGGGCTGTCGACACCCCTGTCGACACCCCTGTCGACATGCCTGTCGACACGGGGTTAGGCGGGAATTTTTCCCCCTTTCCTCTTTTGGCTCCAAACTTATTTTAGAGCTGAATTTTAAATCTGTTTTTAAATTTAAATTTTCTGAAAACTTCTTTGAGCCATAACCGGGCCATACGGACTCCGATTCTCGAAAACTCGGACTCTATTTCGCGTATTTTTCCGAGACGAACGCAATGACGCAGCCCGTTTCCCCTGGTTCTCCCATCTGAGATTAATTATACTTTAATTACTAACTATTAGAGTTAATTGAAATTCGGGGTGTTACAACAAACGATCCCCTTAATGATCGGCTCCTACTCACATGCATTCATATCCTGTGTCATTTGACCCCGCTTGACTGTAGCTACCTGTGATGGTCCCACCATGGGGTGTATCAGTCCCTCTGGTGGCAACCCGACAAGATTCAAGATGCATAGTGTATACTACTGATGCCCAGTTCCTGCTTTTTCCACTCCGGAGTACATGCACGCCCATACTCCGTCGGAACCTACACTGGCGCACCAACCGCCGACGTTTTGACTGCTTATAATCAGCCCAGTAATCGTGCCCCACCCTGCATAGTTTCAGGGTACCATGATACATCTATGTGGGTTACTGCTGAAATGGGTCCCCGTTACTAGGGTTTTCTAATCAACATGTCTATTTGGTTAAGTGTCCAAGTTTACCTAACCCCACCCATCTGCTTAGTTAACATGTTGAATCAGTTAAGTGTTTCCCTAATTGACTTAACCCTACCAATCCAGACTTAGCTTTAATCTATTCATTAAATCCCCAACCACTCACATTAGACAGGTCTTGTTGTGGTCACTGGATATGCCGGTCGGTTCCGGGCAGATTTACACCACAACTCAGTCCATCCTCGGGTTCTTTTTGGGCTTGATGCACTAACCACACACATTAGACAGGTCTTGTTGTGGTCACTGGATATGCCATTCGGTTCTGGGCAGATTTACACCACAACTCAGCCTAACTCCGGGTTAGGCATATTCGTCTTTTCTAAATTCACATATTTTCTATCTATGTCTAATTTCTTTATGTAAATTAATTTTAATTCAATCATGCCATAATTATCCTTTGATTATGCTCATAATGAATGGTGTATCAAATATCCATTTTATGAACAAATCTATGCCATGAAATTTTCATATTTTCCCATCGCTACCCTCGTGGAACGTACGCATGAATCACATAAAATGTTGGGCTAGTAAATTAGCCCAAGCCCATAAACAAAAAGGGGTAATTAAACAAGGGGCATGAAACAAACATAAAATAGCATACATTTAACTTATCATGTGTAACTTGTCATAGAAGTATCATTAACTAAATTAACGGGTAAAGGTGAACTTGTGACTAAGTTGGGTCTAATTGTCATGTGAACTTGATAAAGGTCTAGCATGGAGGTTTAACATATAAACACAATTTTAAATCACAACCTAGCATATTAACTTATGTATGCCAAAACATAAGAAAACTACTATAAACATATTTAAATCACAACTTAACATGATGACTTATGTGTGTTAAACATAAGAGGGCTATTATAGACATTCTTAAATCACAACTTAGCATGATAACTTATGTGTGTTAAACAAAAGAGGGCTATTATAAACATATTCGAATTACAACTTATCATGATAACTTATGTGTGTTAAACATAAGAGAGCTACAAATCAAATCTTGCAACATAAATAGATTCAACTTAACATGGATCTAAATATACATGAGTGTTGATCTAACATATAAGCATGAGTTTTAGATCATAAACTTGCAAGTAATCACCAAATTATAACATGACATGTTTCACCATTTAGTTAGCATAATAAATCCAATACCCAATCATAATAGATTCCAATAACATACAATAGGGTATGTTCATCATCACAAACATATAGGCATGATCAATGGCAATGGTAGTTTGAGAATCAAACTTTACTTATCATATACATAGGCTTCATTCTATATTCTAATTACAACATGTCATGATTTCAATTAAAAGAACGTTTAAATCTACATAATAACCAACTTACAAACTAAAAAGGAATTTTTGATTTTTGATTTCTGAATTCTGAAATTGGTAAGCTCTCCTTTGATGTAGATCGTTGAATTTGATTACTTTAATTTGATTTTGATTCTGATTTTTATCTTGTCTTCGAATTGGTGAGGGCTACTCCAAGTTCTCCACGACGGCATGATAGTTCCAGGATTATTTTTGTGTGATTTTTAGGTTTGAGCATAGGGTTGTTTATATAGAATTTAAATTTAATTTGATCCGTCGGATGATCCTAGAGTTAGCCACAACCATTCAATCAGGATAGGGTGACACCTCAGCCCTAATGACTCGGCTAGGAGTCAGAAAGGACTCAGGAATGAGTCACAGTATGGATCAGATCGCATCAGAAAGCTGTGTAGGCTTTCTTTAAAGACCCGCAACTTCCCCGTAAAGGAAAGCGTCGGATAGTTCGAGAACAAACCACAGCAGAACGCATACAGAAGAACGTTTCATTGTATATTACAACAATGCATCAGATTACAAGAATATACAGAGTATAAATGAATATTACACAGAAATATCAGAGATTTAAATTACATTTAAATACATAGCAGCGGAAAATAATACAATACACAACTAGAATGAGATATACGGATACAAAGCTTTCCGGATATCGTTCCAGCTGTAAACCAGGATCCTGTGAATATAAATCTGCAAAACCAAAACTACTAGCTGCCCGTGTCGAAAATAGGGGCACCCAGAGTTTAGGTTAAAACAATAAACTCCAGGTCAGTCATGTGACTGGTGTGAGAACTAAAACAGTTATTAATCTTTATTTCAAATCATTAGGTAAATCAAGGGACCACGCCGTATAACACGGAACGGGTTTCCTCCCAAGAATACCAGTGCATAAAACCAACAGCGCAATGCTAAATAAAGAAAAATGAAGCTGTTATAAGACCCAGGTCCCATCACACAATGCAACGCAGTCGAGGATAGGGTTTTCCCTTATAACAGCCAAAGAATGCTTGATACGTTTAAAACAAATCATTTGATACTATTATAAGTGCATAGTATATAAAACACTTCAAATCATAAGTATCAATCATAGGCGGCATGAGCGCCCCATCCCACTATGTCGCCATATATAGGATATACAATCAAAACCGCAAAGTCTCGTATTTGGAAATTGGGTTTCCATCTATGAACCGAGGCAAAAGATAGTCCTCAACCGATTCGAGACAATCTAGCCCATGTCTCAGGCAAGCGCGCAGGCAAGCCTTGGATCGTCAGGGCCGGTCCACACGGAGTGGATTATTATGCCTGAACAATACGTCTCCCCACCCTATGGGGTGTAAGTCTGGTCCGTCAGCCGACCAGAATGCATTCGGCCGAAACCGATATAACCGAGGCGCCTCGCAACAGCAACAACCACATAAGTCAAACTCGTCAGGGCGTGTAAAACCACTGACGCCACTTCTAGCTAGAAAGAAACGCATGCCCTCCCTGAGGTCCGTCTCCCGTTTTTGGTTCATACCGGGTGTGAAACACGCGAGGTAAACGTTACACAAAGCTACGCCACAAAGGCCGTGCTTTGATCATCACCACAAGACTTTGCTTTTCAACAGAAGCCTCGATCATTTGCATCTTAGCATGCCACACAGGCAAGCCATCCTATGCAACCGATATCAGTCACACAGAATGAAATCCGATGTCAGACACACAGTCCATTTACAAGTCCGTTCTGGGTCTGAACGAAACCGGAGGCACCTAGTACCCCGCATATCCATCGATCTCCAAGTACGTCTGGACGATCACTAACTGTTTCCATCTTCTTGGGTGTACAGCCCAATCAAGATCATCAGTTATCACCCAAACAACGTGAAGACTTCCGGTCTTCGACCATCGTCTTCATCTTCGACTTATCGTCGTATCAGTTATTCAGAATGGGATAAACCCGGTCTTTCCGAATAACTCGCGTATATATTATAAAAGTGTTACACAAACACAACATACGCCTCATTCCAATTCATTAGTCACTAACCGTAAATTAATCAAGAGAATAATTCCCCAAATATTAACCCCGAAGGCCGAAACCAACATCAGATCAATATCCAGAAAACCATTCTGCTTGGCTAACCGCCAGTTAGTTTCTAAATTTCACATTCAAATCTAATTAAAGATTTAACTATCGCCTGGAGCAAAACTGGTGATACTCCATTCTCGATCTTTTCAATCTAATTAAAGATTCATTAAAACTCCACTTAGTTTTAATCTGTGACTGGGTTAAAGAATCAGTGTCATTTAAAACACGGTTCACGATAAACCCAAAGTCACATCCCATTAATTATCGGGTTAAAGAACAAGTGTTATTTAAAACACTGTTCACGATAAACCCAAAAATCAATATCAATTCAATTCCAATTAAATATCATTTAATTGGTACACTTCATTAAATCTAAATAAAAAGATTTAATCTTTTCTCAACTGGGTTCAAGAACAGTGTTAGTGAAGACACCATTCACGACAAACCCAAATCACATTCGATATTCAATACAAGGCTCTGAATAGAAACTATATCGGCCTATATTCAATATCAAATTCTACGATTAACAAATGTCGTATTGGAAATAACGATATACATATATATCTTTCAAATTTCCATAACAACACCTGTAATATCACGAATTCCAACATCGAAATATTCCGAAGACAATTTCGATTCAAATCCACTCCAATGCAATCATTGGAAATTTTGGTTATTTTCAAAACCATTTCAAATTCAATTTATTTATTTAAAAATAAATAGAATTATAATTCTAGTTCAAAACTAGTTCATTTCGATAAAAATCTATTTTTATCTTTTCAAATATGGAGTTTTTCATCCCAAACTTTCACAAATCATTTCTTATGATTTTACACAAATTATTACTATTTTTAATAATTTTATCAAGGCCCGTACGGTCGATTTCCATTAACGGCCATCGAACTGCACTTACAGCGACCTTTTTCGAATTTGATTTGGACGTATCTCCAAATCCAACCGTTAGATTTCAAATTTCTAACATTCATTAGAAAGCTCTTTTCGATACGAACCCAACGGTTCCGGTTTTAGGAGAATCCGACGGTCGGATCTCCCGTAATGTCCGTTTGAAACAAATGATCGAAATTCGCGAACTGCCGCAGCGCGGCGCGTTCTATTCAGGCCATTATATTATATATATAATATATATAATATATATTTCGTCGATTACTATTTAAAACGAATTATATAAATGGTTTTAAATTCGTTTCAAAAGCAATTTCAACTTCCTTTTCAATTCAAATCAAAATTGAATTCTTCTTTATAAATTCGTTTCAAAATTCATTTCTATTCAATTCAAATTTCAATTCAATTTGAATTCATTTCAATTCGCTTTCAATTCCATTTGAATTCGTTTTCAATTCAATTCATTTCGAAATCGTTTTAAAATTCAATTCATTTCGAAATCGTTTTCAATTCAATTCATTTCGAAATCGTTTTCAATTCAATTCATTTCGAAATCGTTTTCAATTCAATTCATTTCGAAATCGTTTTCAATTCAATTTATTTCGAAATCGCTTTCAATTCAATTTGAATTCGTTTTCAATTCATTTCGAAATCGTTTTCAATTCAATTTATTTCGAAATCGTTTTCAATTCAATTCATTTCGAAATCGTTTTCAATTCAATTTATTTCGAAATCGTTTTCAATTCAATTCATTTCGAAATCGTTTTCAATTCAATTTATTTCGAAATCGTTTTCAATTCAATTCATTTCGAAATCGTTTTCAATTCAATTCATTTCGAAATCGTTTTCAATTCAATTCATTTCAAAATATTCGATTTCGAAATCACGTTTCAATATTCATTTTAAAATGAATAAAATCGATATAAATATCGTTCACGTCAAAATGGCGTCAATCTAATCCTCACGGCTTCACATATTTCTATTTTCAAATATTCTATTTCAAATATTTCTATTTCAAATATTTCTATTTCAAATATTTCTATTTCAAATATTTCTATTTCAAATATTTCTATTTCAAATATTTCTATTTCAAATATTTCTATTTCAAATATTTCTATTTTTCTCGAAACTGGAATGAGGCCCAATCAATTACCATATAAAATTAATTATATGGATTTTCATACAACACATGTATATAATAGCATTGAAAATAATCAACCATCAACCAAAGTGCACTACACTGTATAAGCATCAAATATAGATATTCAACGCTTATAACAGCCTGTCAATCAATCGATCGACATGTTTAATCAATCAGGATGAGTGAACTTCAAATTTCATCCTAACACCCGTGTGGGGTTTCAAACAATCAAACACTGATTTTTATTTGTGCAGTTAGGCGATGTGTAAAATTTATCGACCCAATCAACGTCATTCAAATAGGTGTACATAAACAAACCGTCTGGTTTGTAAATGAATATTTATTTATTCACATTCACGTTAAAAATTATATTTTTAACGATAACACATTTTATTTTAACATATGAATTTATATTCAGTTCATTCGTTAAATAAAATGCTAATTTTATTTTTCTAACTTATTTTAGAAAATTTCGGCGGCATAACGGCACGATACTAGAAACGGGACAAGGCCTAGCCTTATCCCCGGTCTAGTGAAGGCCCACGCCATTCACACATCAATCAAATCAATTCGTTATGCAAACCACAAACTTTGGAGTAAGGGTCTAACCTAGCCTTACTCCTTCGCCTTATAACGGCGCACGTCTAATCCTAACCAATTTATCGATTCGATTTTTCACACCACAAACCACATTCAAACCAATATCACAATCAATCACCAAACAGTCAAACAAACAAGTCCATGGTCTGTGGACGGGTGTCGGGTGCTACTAAGCACCGTCTGCATCCTAGTATATATATAACTAGAAAAATAAATTGAAAGGTGAGAAATTCTCACTTTTAGCAATCCAACCATCTCGACTCTTCTTTTGCAGAAGTCTTCGTCGTTTCGCCTTTTTGTCACCTTCGTTGCTGCTTTCACTACATACGTAAAAATCACATTTTTACTTCGCTATTCAATATATAAAAATCGAATTTTTATTTCGATGTTCAATATATAAAAATCGAATTTTTATTTCAAAGTTCAATATATAAAAATCGAATTTTTATTTCAAAGTTCAATATATAAAAATCGAATTTTTATTTCAAAGTTCAATATATAAAAATCGAATTTTTATTTCAAAGTTCAATATATAAAAATCGAATTTTTATTTCAAAGTTCAATATATAAAAATCGAATTTTTATTTCAAAGTTCAATATATAAAAATCGAATTTTTATTTCAAAGTTCAATATATAAAAATCGAATTTTTATTTCAAAGTTCAATATATAAAAATCGAATTTTTATTTCAAAGTTCAATATATAAAAATCGAATTTTTAGTTCGAAGTTCAATATATAAAAATCGAATTTTTAGTTCGAAGTTCTATATATAAAAATCGAATTTTTACTTCAAAGTTCAGTATATAAAAATCATATTCTTATTTCGAAGTTCAATAGATAAAAATTCTATTTTTCTATCGATGTTCAACATATAAGAATTCTATTTTTCTATCGATGTTCAACATATGAAAATTCTATTTTTCTTCCTTGAAAAATCCTATCATCTCGTTTATAAAAATCAAAGCTTTTTTTTTTTTTTTTTTTTTTTTTTTTTAATCAATTCAGTTTTAATCTTTTAAAAATCAGTTTTTAAATTATGTTAAAAATCAGTTTTTAATACTCTTTAAAATTTACAGTTTTAAACTTTTTAAAATTTACAGTTTTAAACTAAAATCAATTTTCAGTTTTAACCTAAAACCAATTTTCAGTTTTTATCTAAAATCAGTTTTCAGTTTTTTTTTGTTTTTTAAAAAAAATCCTATTTAATTTTAAACTCTAAAATAAAAATAAAATAAAAGTAAAAATAGGAATGCTTACCGTATGCGAAGAGGGGGAGGCCATCGGCTTCGTCGAGGGGGGGGGGGCATCGGCTTCGTCGAGGGGGGGGCCATCGGCTTCGTCGAGGGGGGGGCTTGGATTCGCGACTGGGGTCTCGCGATTGGAGATGGGGGGTTTCGGGACTGGAGGGAGAAGGCGGAGAGAGGAGGAGAGAAGCGGCGGTGGAAGAGGAAGCTGAGGAGGGAGTTGCGGCGAGCAGCGGTGGTGGTGGAAGGCTGGAGGAGGAGCGCGATTTTCTTCATCTTTTTTTTTTTTTTTTTTTTGTTTTAGATCTGAACGGATTTCTAACGGGGGGGGGGGGGCCTGGAGTATAAAGGGGAGAAGATAATAATATTTTTTTTTTATTATTATTTAATTATTAAAAAGTTGACTTTTACATATGACCTCGAAACGAGGCCCACCGCCTGCCGTCCATAGCGTATTACCCCCATTCCGAACACAATGGGATATGTATCACAAGCTGATTCTATCGTTGCAATCAGTTTCCATTGAATTTACATTTAAATCTTTATATTGAATTTTAAACGCACATTTCAAATTACCGGGGTCACATACTAACTAGAAAAATTCCAGAAAAATATTTTCTAGCTTCGTATTGACGATACGGTCCTAACAAAACTAATTTCGTCGAATTCTGAGACCGTCTGAAAAATGGCCATTTTCCAGTCGATTAAAATCAACTGAAACTGGTCAAACGCGTTTTCCTTTGCCACGCTCACATATTGATTCGAAAAATTATGAAATTTGAAACCTAGCAATAACTTAACACCACGGACCCAACAAAACTGGTTTCGTCGAAATCCGAGGTCATTTGCAAAATTGCTATTTTTAAGGGCCTTATATATATATAAATTCCACAGCGACTATTTCTAATTTTAAACTGGACATATCTTATCATTTCTAAGATGAAATCTCAGTTTGTTAACTTCGTTACAAAGATATAGTTATACAGATTCAAATATTTCTTGTTTCGTTCAATTCTGACTTATATTGAATTCTGTATATTCATTTGAAATTAGAAATCGAATTTTCGAACTACCGCGCCATTTTCAATTCCATTTATAATTATATATAATTATATATATTCTAACGACGACGCGTATAAATATATACGTCGAATTATATTCAAAATAAATTTTCGTCGATATTATTTAAAATAATTCATTTTAAATAATCAAAATTCGCTAAAATGGCCAAAATAAAAATTTTAAACTGGCCCAGATTTTCCGGGTTGTTACAATCTCCCCCACTTAAAACTTTTCGTCCCCGAAAAGGAACAAAGTCGAAAGTGGTTTGATTAATTAACTCTACGTTCGATCTGGCTTCCATTCTCCAACTTTTCAGTTTCTGAGAATTTTCAAAATTTCAAAAATTTGGCTAACACCCTAAATTTTTGAAAAATTTCGCCATAACCTCCCCTGCAATGGGAGCATCGGGAAATTCAAATAGCTTCCCCGGTCCTTCAGATCTCAAAAAGAAAAAGAAAAAGCCAAGCGGCTAGCCAATAGGCTCACAAAATCATCATCACCCAAACAAAACAGGAAATTATGTAGTAAACATGTACCTATTTGTCGGGCAAACAAATTTTATTCTCTGCTCTAGCCTCCTTGCTATGACCTGTTCAATGATATACATGTATATGCAAGCAAATGCGACCAATTTTCAATATAATCCAATATTTGATGCTATTAGGCAAAATGGTTCAAAATTAGCAAACAAATAGGCAAACAACACAAACATCAATCAATTAGTGAATTAGAGTTTCAAATTCATAATTTTAATACATATACAAAAATCATGTTCTTGATGCCAATTCACAACAATAAGCCCTATCTAATTTTGGTTCTCACACCAGTCTAATGGAAATATATAGATATCACACCTTCGTCACACGAATATAAATTCTGACGATGAGTACTCAACCATCAGAATCATCTTCGGGCCACTAGAGTATGATTCTATATCTATCCAATATATTAAAACTTCGAATACACGCGGATCAGACGTATACGCAAAATCTTTATATACTGGACTGTCCAACTCAATATAAATAGGTAATCAGATACGAATAATTGATTTTAAATTTTCAAAACAAAGAATGTTTTCATTTGAAAAATATACTCTTCACACTCGTTCTAGGATACTACTGATCCCATCTCTAACGAGTCATTCCCATTGGATTTTACTAACCCAATATCTGATGAATTCTTTCGTATGGTTCTAATGTGCCTTGTTCTCTGCTTTGTAAACCAAAGCTCTGATACCAACTTTAAAGACCCGCAACTTCCCCGTAAAGGAAAGCGTCGGATAGTTCGAGAACAAACCACAGCAGAACGCATACAGAAGAACGTTTCATTGTATATTACAACAATGCATCAGATTACAAGAATATACAGAGTATAAATGAATATTACACAGAAATATCAGAGATTTAAATTACATTTAAATACATAGCAGCGGAAAATAATACAATACACAACTAGAATGAGATATACGGATACAAAGCTTTCCGGATATCGTTCCAGCTGTAAACCAGGATCCTGTGAATATAAATCTGCAAAACCAAAACTACTAGCTGCCCGTGTCGAAAATAGGGGCACCCAGAGTTTAGGTTAAAACAATAAACTCCAGGTCAGTCATGTGACTGGTGTGAGAACTAAAACAGTTATTAATCTTTATTTCAAATCATTAGGTAAATCAAGGGACCACGCCGTATAACACGGAACGGGTTTCCTCCCAAGAATACCAGTGCATAAAACCAACAGCGCAATGCTAAATAAAGAAAAATGAAGCTGTTATAAGACCCAGGTCCCATCACACAATGCAACGCAGTCGAGGATAGGGTTTTCCCTTATAACAGCCAAAGAATGCTTGATACGTTTAAAACAAATCATTTGATACTATTATAAGTGCATAGTATATAAAACACTTCAAATCATAAGTATCAATCATAGGCGGCATGAGCGCCCCATCCCACTATGTCGCCATATATAGGATATACAATCAAAACCGCAAAGTCTCGTATTTGGAAATTGGGTTTCCATCTATGAACCGAGGCAAAAGATAGTCCTCAACCGATTCGAGACAATCTAGCCCATGTCTCAGGCAAGCGCGCAGGCAAGCCTTGGATCGTCAGGGCCGGTCCACACGGAGTGGATTATTATGCCTGAACAATACGTCTCCCCACCCTATGGGGTGTAAGTCTGGTCCGTCAGCCGACCAGAATGCATTCGGCCGAAACCGATATAACCGAGGCGCCTCGCAACAGCAACAACCACATAAGTCAAACTCGTCAGGGCGTGTAAAACCACTGACGCCACTTCTAGCTAGAAAGAAACGCATGCCCTCCCTGAGGTCCGTCTCCCGTTTTTGGTTCATACCGGGTGTGAAACACGCGAGGTAAACGTTACACAAAGCTACGCCACAAAGGCCGTGCTTTGATCATCACCACAAGACTTTGCTTTTCAACAGAAGCCTCGATCATTTGCATCTTAGCATGCCACACAGGCAAGCCATCCTATGCAACCGATATCAGTCACACAGAATGAAATCCGATGTCAGACACACAGTCCATTTACAAGTCCGTTCTGGGTCTGAACGAAACCGGAGGCACCTAGTACCCCGCATATCCATCGATCTCCAAGTACGTCTGGACGATCACTAACTGTTTCCATCTTCTTGGGTGTACAGCCCAATCAAGATCATCAGTTATCACCCAAACAACGTGAAGACTTCCGGTCTTCGACCATCGTCTTCATCTTCGACTTATCGTCGTATCAGTTATTCAGAATGGGATAAACCCGGTCTTTCCGAATAACTCGCGTATATATTATAAAAGTGTTACACAAACACAACATACGCCTCATTCCAATTCATTAGTCACTAACCGTAAATTAATCAAGAGAATAATTCCCCAAATATTAACCCCGAAGGCCGAAACCAACATCAGATCAATATCCAGAAAACCATTCTGCTTGGCTAACCGCCAGTTAGTTTCTAAATTTCACATTCAAATCTAATTAAAGATTTAACTATCGCCTGGAGCAAAACTGGTGATACTCCATTCTCGATCTTTTCAATCTAATTAAAGATTCATTAAAACTCCACTTAGTTTTAATCTGTGACTGGGTTAAAGAATCAGTGTCATTTAAAACACGGTTCACGATAAACCCAAAGTCACATCCCATTAATTATCGGGTTAAAGAACAAGTGTTATTTAAAACACTGTTCACGATAAACCCAAAAATCAATATCAATTCAATTCCAATTAAATATCATTTAATTGGTACACTTCATTAAATCTAAATAAAAAGATTTAATCTTTTCTCAACTGGGTTCAAGAACAGTGTTAGTGAAGACACCATTCACGACAAACCCAAATCACATTCGATATTCAATACAAGGCTCTGAATAGAAACTATATCGGCCTATATTCAATATCAAATTCTACGATTAACAAATGTCGTATTGGAAATAACGATATACATATATATCTTTCAAATTTCCATAACAACACCTGTAATATCACGAATTCCAACATCGAAATATTCCGAAGACAATTTCGATTCAAATCCACTCCAATGCAATCATTGGAAATTTTGGTTATTTTCAAAACCATTTCAAATTCAATTTATTTATTTAAAAATAAATAGAATTATAATTCTAGTTCAAAACTAGTTCATTTCGATAAAAATCTATTTTTATCTTTTCAAATATGGAGTTTTTCATCCCAAACTTTCACAAATCATTTCTTATGATTTTACACAAATTATTACTATTTTTAATAATTTTATCAAGGCCCGTACGGTCGATTTCCATTAACGGCCATCGAACTGCACTTACAGCGACCTTTTTCGAATTTGATTTGGACGTATCTCCAAATCCAACCGTTAGATTTCAAATTTCTAACATTCATTAGAAAGCTCTTTTCGATACGAACCCAACGGTTCCGGTTTTAGGAGAATCCGACGGTCGGATCTCCCGTAATGTCCGTTTGAAACAAATGATCGAAATTCGCGAACTGCCGCAGCGCGGCGCGTTCTATTCAGGCCATTATATTATATATATAATATATATAATATATATTTCGTCGATTACTATTTAAAACGAATTATATAAATGGTTTTAAATTCGTTTCAAAAGCAATTTCAACTTCCTTTTCAATTCAAATCAAAATTGAATTCTTCTTTATAAATTCGTTTCAAAATTCATTTCTATTCAATTCAAATTTCAATTCAATTTGAATTCATTTCAATTCGCTTTCAATTCCATTTGAATTCGTTTTCAATTCAATTCATTTCGAAATCGTTTTAAAATTCAATTCATTTCGAAATCGTTTTCAATTCAATTCATTTCGAAATCGTTTTCAATTCAATTCATTTCGAAATCGTTTTCAATTCAATTCATTTCGAAATCGTTTTCAATTCAATTTATTTCGAAATCGCTTTCAATTCAATTTGAATTCGTTTTCAATTCATTTCGAAATCGTTTTCAATTCAATTTATTTCGAAATCGTTTTCAATTCAATTCATTTCGAAATCGTTTTCAATTCAATTTATTTCGAAATCGTTTTCAATTCAATTCATTTCGAAATCGTTTTCAATTCAATTTATTTCGAAATCGTTTTCAATTCAATTCATTTCGAAATCGTTTTCAATTCAATTCATTTCGAAATCGTTTTCAATTCAATTCATTTCAAAATATTCGATTTCGAAATCACGTTTCAATATTCATTTTAAAATGAATAAAATCGATATAAATATCGTTCACGTCAAAATGGCGTCAATCTAATCCTCACGGCTTCACATATTTCTATTTTCAAATATTCTATTTCAAATATTTCTATTTCAAATATTTCTATTTCAAATATTTCTATTTCAAATATTTCTATTTCAAATATTTCTATTTCAAATATTTCTATTTCAAATATTTCTATTTCAAATATTTCTATTTTTCTCGAAACTGGAATGAGGCCCAATCAATTACCATATAAAATTAATTATATGGATTTTCATACAACACATGTATATAATAGCATTGAAAATAATCAACCATCAACCAAAGTGCACTACACTGTATAAGCATCAAATATAGATATTCAACGCTTATAACAGCCTGTCAATCAATCGATCGACATGTTTAATCAATCAGGATGAGTGAACTTCAAATTTCATCCTAACACCCGTGTGGGGTTTCAAACAATCAAACACTGATTTTTATTTGTGCAGTTAGGCGATGTGTAAAATTTATCGACCCAATCAACGTCATTCAAATAGGTGTACATAAACAAACCGTCTGGTTTGTAAATGAATATTTATTTATTCACATTCACGTTAAAAATTATATTTTTAACGATAACACATTTTATTTTAACATATGAATTTATATTCAGTTCATTCGTTAAATAAAATGCTAATTTTATTTTTCTAACTTATTTTAGAAAATTTCGGCGGCATAACGGCACGATACTAGAAACGGGACAAGGCCTAGCCTTATCCCCGGTCTAGTGAAGGCCCACGCCATTCACACATCAATCAAATCAATTCGTTATGCAAACCACAAACTTTGGAGTAAGGGTCTAACCTAGCCTTACTCCTTCGCCTTATAACGGCGCACGTCTAATCCTAACCAATTTATCGATTCGATTTTTCACACCACAAACCACATTCAAACCAATATCACAATCAATCACCAAACAGTCAAACAAACAAGTCCATGGTCTGTGGACGGGTGTCGGGTGCTACTAAGCACCGTCTGCATCCTAGTATATATATAACTAGAAAAATAAATTGAAAGGTGAGAAATTCTCACTTTTAGCAATCCAACCATCTCGACTCTTCTTTTGCAGAAGTCTTCGTCGTTTCGCCTTTTTGTCACCTTCGTTGCTGCTTTCACTACATACGTAAAAATCACATTTTTACTTCGCTATTCAATATATAAAAATCGAATTTTTATTTCGATGTTCAATATATAAAAATCGAATTTTTATTTCAAAGTTCAATATATAAAAATCGAATTTTTATTTCAAAGTTCAATATATAAAAATCGAATTTTTATTTCAAAGTTCAATATATAAAAATCGAATTTTTATTTCAAAGTTCAATATATAAAAATCGAATTTTTATTTCAAAGTTCAATATATAAAAATCGAATTTTTATTTCAAAGTTCAATATATAAAAATCGAATTTTTATTTCAAAGTTCAATATATAAAAATCGAATTTTTATTTCAAAGTTCAATATATAAAAATCGAATTTTTATTTCAAAGTTCAATATATAAAAATCGAATTTTTAGTTCGAAGTTCAATATATAAAAATCGAATTTTTAGTTCGAAGTTCTATATATAAAAATCGAATTTTTACTTCAAAGTTCAGTATATAAAAATCATATTCTTATTTCGAAGTTCAATAGATAAAAATTCTATTTTTCTATCGATGTTCAACATATAAGAATTCTATTTTTCTATCGATGTTCAACATATGAAAATTCTATTTTTCTTCCTTGAAAAATCCTATCATCTCGTTTATAAAAATCAAAGCTTTTTTTTTTTTTTTTTTTTTTTTTTTTTAATCAATTCAGTTTTAATCTTTTAAAAATCAGTTTTTAAATTATGTTAAAAATCAGTTTTTAATACTCTTTAAAATTTACAGTTTTAAACTTTTTAAAATTTACAGTTTTAAACTAAAATCAATTTTCAGTTTTAACCTAAAACCAATTTTCAGTTTTTATCTAAAATCAGTTTTCAGTTTTTTTTTGTTTTTTAAAAAAAATCCTATTTAATTTTAAACTCTAAAATAAAAATAAAATAAAAGTAAAAATAGGAATGCTTACCGTATGCGAAGAGGGGGAGGCCATCGGCTTCGTCGAGGGGGGGGGGGCATCGGCTTCGTCGAGGGGGGGGCCATCGGCTTCGTCGAGGGGGGGGCTTGGATTCGCGACTGGGGTCTCGCGATTGGAGATGGGGGGTTTCGGGACTGGAGGGAGAAGGCGGAGAGAGGAGGAGAGAAGCGGCGGTGGAAGAGGAAGCTGAGGAGGGAGTTGCGGCGAGCAGCGGTGGTGGTGGAAGGCTGGAGGAGGAGCGCGATTTTCTTCATCTTTTTTTTTTTTTTTTATTTTGTTTTAGATCTGAACGGATTTCTAACGGGGGGGGGGGGGCCTGGAGTATAAAGGGGAGAAGATAATAATATTTTTTTTTTATTATTATTTAATTATTAAAAAGTTGACTTTTACATATGACCTCGAAACGAGGCCCACCGCCTGCCGTCCATAGCGTATTACCCCCATTCCGAACACAATGGGATATGTATCACAAGCTGATTCTATCGTTGCAATCAGTTTCCATTGAATTTACATTTAAATCTTTATATTGAATTTTAAACGCACATTTCAAATTACCGGGGTCACATACTAACTAGAAAAATTCCAGAAAAATATTTTCTAGCTTCGTATTGACGATACGGTCCTAACAAAACTAATTTCGTCGAATTCTGAGACCGTCTGAAAAATGGCCATTTTCCAGTCGATTAAAATCAACTGAAACTGGTCAAACGCGTTTTCCTTTGCCACGCTCACATATTGATTCGAAAAATTATGAAATTTGAAACCTAGCAATAACTTAACACCACGGACCCAACAAAACTGGTTTCGTCGAAATCCGAGGTCATTTGCAAAATTGCTATTTTTAAGGGCCTTATATATATATAAATTCCACAGCGACTATTTCTAATTTTAAACTGGACATATCTTATCATTTCTAAGATGAAATCTCAGTTTGTTAACTTCGTTACAAAGATATAGTTATACAGATTCAAATATTTCTTGTTTCGTTCAATTCTGACTTATATTGAATTCTGTATATTCATTTGAAATTAGAAATCGAATTTTCGAACTACCGCGCCATTTTCAATTCCATTTATAATTATATATAATTATATATATTCTAACGACGACGCGTATAAATATATACGTCGAATTATATTCAAAATAAATTTTCGTCGATATTATTTAAAATAATTCATTTTAAATAATCAAAATTCGCTAAAATGGCCAAAATAAAAATTTTAAACTGGCCCAGATTTTCCGGGTTGTTACACTTTCTGCTCGGCCTGGGCGCACTTGGCAGGTGCGCCAGTGTAACTTTTGTACTGGTGCACTTCCCAAGTGCGCCAATGCAATTTTTTTTTCTTTTCTCTCTTTTCTTCTGGTTTTCTTCGTTCGTCCATATCCCCTTCATACGGTGTCCGTTTTACGCAAACTCGGACTCTATCTCAAGCAGAATTCCGAGACGAACGCAATGGCGTAACCCATATCCCTTAATTCTCACATTTGTAATTAAATATTCTTGGATTCGTTACTATAACGTTAACAGAAAATACGGGGTGATACATGATCGCTTATAATCAACCCAGTAATGGTGCCCCACCCTGCCTAGTTCAGGGTATCATGATACATCTATGTGGGTTACTGCTGAAATGGGTCCCCGTTACTAGGGTTTCTTACTGATTAAGTTTGTGGGCCTATATTTTCTAATATTTCCCACCAACCCGATATGTACTTAACCCTCCCACCGATTCAAGCATGTTTATTTAATGGGTAAGTTTGTGGGCCTATATTTACCAATATTACTCACCCATCTCGATATGTACTTAACCCTACCATTGATTCAAGCATGTTTATTTAATGGTTAAGTTTGTGGGCCTATATTTACTAATATTACGCACCCAACTTGATATATACTTAACCCTCCTGCACATTATGCCATATTGGTTAAGTGTTGTTCATTCATGTTAACTTAACCCACCCATTCATCATGTCATGTTGGTTAAGTGTTTCTTATTAACTTAACCCTCCTCACTCGTCATGTTGGATTGCTTAAGTGTTTCCTATTAACTTAGCCCTATTCGTCCATCAAGTTATATTGGTCAAGTGTTCCTTGTTAACTTAACCCCACGTGTTCATCATGTTGTATTGGTTAAGTGTCATCAATCAATTCAAGTTAACTTAACCCACCGACTTGTCATGTTACTTTGGTTAAGTGTTGCCTTCTCGTGTTAACTTAACCCTACCACAAATCAAGTTATATTGGTTAAGTGTCCCCTCTTGTTTTGTAACACCCCGGATTTTTGAATAATTGAATTAACTAAAATAAAGGAATAATTAATCTCAGACGTGAGAATCAAGGGAATGGGGTTGCGCCATTGTGTTCGTCTCGGAATTCTGGTTGAAATAGAGTCTGAGTTTGCGGGAAACGGGTACCGGATGAAGGAGTTATAGACGAACGAATTTTGGTGGCAAAAAATATATATATATTTAAATTGCACTGGCGCACTTGGGAAGTGCGCCAGTACAAATTTACATTGGTGCACTTCCCAAGTGCGCCCAGGCCGAGAGAAAACCTGCACAGCTTTCTTGTTCATTCCGATCTATGTTGCGACTTATTGCTGAGTCCTTTCTGACTACTTGCTGAGTCATTAGGGCTGACTAGTCACCCTATCATGACTGAATGATTTTGATTAACCCTAAGATCATCCGACGGCTTAAATTAATTCAAAACTCTATAAAAAGACCCATAGACTCAAACCCTAAATCAGAATTAAAGCTGAAACTATGGCCGTTATGCTATCGTCTTGAACCCTAGAGTAGCCGCCAAGAATTAAAGAGGAAGAACAACAAATCAAATCAGTTCTACTCAACCCTAACAACGAATCTTCTTCAAAGGAGAACTCATACAACTTCAGAAATCAGAATTCAGAACTCAAGACTGCTTTCGAGTTGTGAGTTCGATCACTTTAACAAAATAATTGCTAAATTAATTATGATGTGATATACGTTGGATTATAAGTTGTGGTTGTGAATCCAATTCATATGTTTAATCATGTATGTTAACTTGATTCATATTATATGATGTTATGCAAGTTTTATATATGATGTTATGCAAGTTTCATGTATGATGTTATGCAAGATTAATATGATTATGCAAGTTTTATATATGATGTTATGCAAGTTTCATGTATGATGTTATGCAAGATTAATATGATTATGCAAGTTAATATGATTATGCAAGTTTTATATATGATGTTATGCAAGTTTCATGTATGATGTTATGCAAGATTAATATGATTATGCAAGTTTTATATATGATGTTATGCAAGTTAATATGATTATGCAAGTTGTACATATGATGTTATGCAAGTTAATAGGATCACGCAAGTTGTATGCGAGTTATATGATGTTATGTAAGTTTGGACCTAAAATATATGCTAGTAGTTCATGATGTTGACTTGTGTCAATGAAACCTTTTTTATAATCCAATCACCTAGGTTTATAACATCAGTTTTTATGCGAATATGGATGTGGAACATATATATATAAGTATTATGTTCATATGCAAGTTTAAGTGATAATTGGATTCACATATATACAAGTTTACACCTTTAAAATTTAGATCCATATTCAAGTTGACATTTTTATGTTGAAACTATGACATGCATAGTTATGCAAGTTTACACCTTTATGTGGATTCATAGTTTACTCAGGTTAACACCTTTTATTTGATCCATAGTTATGCATGATGACACCTTTATGTTTAGGTTGACGACATACATAGTTTATGTAAGTTTGTGATAATTACCTAGGCTAGTTGGGTGTAAAACTATGTTCATACATGCAAGTTCACACCTTTTAGATCTATGATTTTTGGATCCTTGATAATACAAAGGCTATGCAAGTATGTGGTAATTCTTAATTGCAAGTTAGATGCAAATTAGATCTATTATTGTGTGTATGTGACTTTGTGACGTTTATTCCTTTTTTTAAGTATTAGACTATTTGCTAGTCTAATATGTATATATCATGTTAAGTGAACGAATGACGGGGGTACGATGGGGATAATAGTGGATACACCCATATTGTGAATTTGGCATGTAGTGGCCTAAAAAGGCATGTAATTAATTTTAAGGAATAAAATTAATTAGTGATGAAATTGGTATAACTTATATACCATAAATAGATGAGCATAATTTAGGTGATAAATTATGGACATAAATAAATATGGAAATTTGAATAGGGAAAGTAATTCAATTTCGGGGGAAAATTAATTATGTATAATTAATTGCCTAAGACACGAGGTTGGACTCATTTGTGGTGTAAGACTGCTCGGACCCGCCCGGCAAATCCAGCAACCATAAATGGTAGCCCAATGTGATAGGTCAAAGGCCCAAACTAAATGCGTAACAATTGTATGGACACGAGGTTAGGCTCGTTTGTGGTGTAAGACTGCCCGGACCCGCCCGACAAATCCAGCAGCCACAAATGCCAGTCTAATGTGAGAGGTCCTACAGGGGTTACGGTAGTAATATATTAAGAAACGCTTAACCAAAGTAAAACATGTTGTGGGACATGGGGGTTAAGTGGGTGCCTTAGGTGGCATGAGGAAATACGATTAGTAACACTTAACCAAGGTAAAACATGTAAGTGGGACATAGGGGTTAAGTGGGTGCCTTGGGTGGCATGTGGAATTACCAATAGAAACCCTTAACCAAATTTAAAACATGTAAGTGGACATGAAGGGGGTTAAGTGGGATGTACTAGAGGGGACCAAGCCTAGGTGGAAAGCTTGTGTCAAGCTTGGGGGGGGCCCTTTTCAGTCTAGTAGCTCATTAAGTATCTTTGTGAGCTCGACCCAACTCGAGGACGGGACACGCCTACTGGGTCTGATTGTTAGAGGCCAAATCGGGTTAGCGGTGGCAACCCAAGTCCAACGGGGTCACGTGCGTGCGTGGGTTCGGGCTGGTAGGTAAGACGTTGTTGCATCGTGTAGGTATAAGCCGTGCATCATTGCTGGTATCGGGTTGCCACTTTGGGTAGTGATACACCCACTGTGGGGCCAGCACGGGTATCTACGAGTTAGGGAGCCGATCGAATGGGGCAGGGTAGTGGGTACACGTAGTGGAGATAGGAGCAGACGGCACCTATGTAGTCAGCTAGGGGTACACGAAGCTACCACTATTATTAATAATTATTAAGGGGTACACCTAGTGGAGATAGGAGCAGGCGGCACCTATGACGTCAGCTAGGAGTACATGGAATTACCATTATTACTTATTGAAGGGGTACATCTAGTAGGGATAGGTATACGCTGGGTACCTATGATAGCAACTAGAGATATACAGTCAAACATGGAGGATAGTGGGTACATCTAGTAGTACACGAAGCTATCATCGTTTTATTTAGCCAAGAGGGATCAAATTTCTAAAGTGACTAGTCGGAGTGCAGTTAGTTTTAGTACAGTACAATACGGTACAGTACGGTAGAGTATAGTAATTATCCTATATTGATTAGGAAGCGCCATTAACGTTATCTCTGTTTCTCTTGATTGCCTTGCCAGACCCATGTGGTTCACACAGTCATTACCTTATTCCCCAGCTTAAATCTTATCATATTGCTTTAATAATTATGTTGTTAGAGTTATTGGACTCGCTAGACTTTATGTCTGACCCCCTTTGTTTCCACCTCTTTTCTTCGTTTCCCCCCCAGGTGCTCAGGTTGGAACTAGCACCAGTGGAGTTTGATTGGGATCTCTTTGGGAGCACTTGGATTTGGATTGATCAAGTAAAGTTCAACCTATCATTTTCTTTATGGCTATCTGTAGTAGTGGGATAATGTACTTTGTTTTATCAAGATGGATATTATGTGCTTGACTTTGGTTTATGGTTTTGATGATGTAACCAAACATATTTACCTTCTGCTGCAATAAATAATGTTTTAAATTTTCAAGTACTGCTTTATATCTGTCTTGTTGTGATTTTCTGTTCTATATTCACTTAAGATGCTCCATGGAAGTTAATGCATTCCCTTTGCTAGTGACATTAATGGACGTGGGGTGTTACACGTGGTATTAGAGCTGAAGGTTACCAGAACAGATAGGATATTTTGAAAAACTATTTTTCAAAAGCATTTTTATAAAGAATACTTTCAAAAATATGTTTGTAGAAGAGTATTTTTTAAAGAAAGTTTTATTTTAAGAACATAATCC
Source organism: Allium sativum (assembly GCA_030737875.1). NCBI lineage: Eukaryota > Viridiplantae > Streptophyta > Magnoliopsida > Asparagales > Amaryllidaceae > Allium > Allium sativum. The sequence goes on from CM060920.1 coordinate 120,747,337, forward strand.
CCAAGAGCCATATATCCTTCCTTCGATTCTCCGTTTTGAATCTCTTCCTCTTTCTCTTTTTGAGTTTTTCCCCCTCCGCGTATAGATGCTTTTTCTAAGATAAATAAGGACTTTCGTACGAAGGACAGAGAATCACTTCAAGGGACTTAGACGTTTGTAGGGCTAGAAGTTAGTCCAAGGAAGTGGAGGGCTTGTTGGTACCTTTAAGATAGACGATGGGAGGAAGGTTCAAATAGATGTTTGGTTAACAAAGGACGAAACCTCATCTTGGTGGGAGGTCACGAATGGAGAATGTGAAGAAGAAGGCTAGTTGTTGTGGAGAAATAGGACACCTTAGGATTGTCCAAAGAGGCAAGGACAAAGTATAGGATCTTCTGGAGGGTACTTGTGTTCCCTCACGGCTGGTATACCTGATGGGGGTAGGACCGTCTAGGTTGAAATATGGTTTTCTTTATCATCCTGTTTGAACTTTGTTTGATTCTGGCGCTTCATACTCATTAGTATCTGCTTCGTTAGTTGAAACATTGCACCTAAATACTAGTCTAGTTAAGGATCCCATCCTAGTCTCAAATTCTGTTGGTGGTTCGGCTCATCCTTCAATGGTTTGTCGGGATTTGAGAGTGTCTATCTTGGGCGTTGGATTTGAATGCAACTCCTTCGTCCTTGGTTTCACGGGCTATAGTTTGATTCTAGGGGTGGATTGGCTAGCCAGGCGGGGTGCCATCCTAGATTGTGAAAGGAGGGTAGTTAGACTATTGATTCGTTATGGAAAGACCCTTATATTTCTTGTGACCCTAGGGGTTCAGTGATGCTTAGCTGCCTAGAATCTTATGAAGCATCCAACGATGGTTGGGAGTCTATTTGTGTGGTCCGTGGGTATGGATACGTCTTTGATAAAGTGCGGGGTTTACCTAGAGGCGCGAAATAAGTTTTCGTATGTGCTTAATAGATTAAGCAAAGCCAGTTATGTGATCAGCGGTGGTTTTGGAGCAAGACTGGCAAGGACGGCCAAAGTCGGTTAAGTGCTCAATTGGTTGTCCTCTTACTAGTCTTATCTCACGTAGGTCGTCTGAATTCGAAGGAGGTATCCCTTGGGTGTTTGTCTGATATTGGTTTAGGCCTTTGGGGCTTGCACTTGGGGGATGTCGAGTTCGACTAGGATGGTCTGGGTGAGAGATGGATAGTTGTGACGATTTTGCATGGGATAATATCCTGGTTTTCTCTAGAAGCAGAGAAGAGCATGCCCTACATCTTAGGGAAAGCTTAGGGACCCTACAAGCGCACCAGCTTAAAGCTAAGTTCTCCAAAATACCATTTTTGGAGGAAAGAAGTGAGGATTTTAGGGCATGTGGTCTTTAGGGAAGGGTGATATGTTATGGTGGAAGACAATCGAAAGTCCATGAGAAGAATTACCCTACCCACGACTCAGAATTGCCTGCCACAATTTTTGCGCTCAAGTCTTGGCGTCATTATTTGCTTGGTGAGAATTTTGAGTTGCTTGCAGACCATAAGTCGCTAAAGTACTTGTTCTCTCAGAAAGATCTAAACCTGAGGCAACAAAAGTGGATGGAGTTCTTGGCGTCCTACTATTTCGAGATAGCGTATACCCCTGGCAAGGGTAACGTGGTGGCAGACGTCTTAAGTAGAAAAAGGTTGTCTTTGGGTCCGTTGTTTGTTGAGCGGCGAAGCTTAGAGTTCATCTCTACGTTTGACTTTAAACCTTCCATTGACTTTGTACCCGGTTTGCTAGCATCCTTAGAGGTCAGACCTACGCTTTTGGGATGGATTGGCGAGGTACAGCGAGACGACCCACAGTTGGTTGAGTTAGTAGAAAAGCTCAAAAGAGGGGAGTCATCGAGCCATCTCCGTAGGTATACCCTAGATGATAAGGGTTGGTTACGTAGGGACGGTAGACTTTGTGTACCAAAAGACTAGGAACTAAGGAAGACCATTCTTGACGATACACATCGTTCGAAGATGACCATCCATCCCGGCGGGGACAAGATGTACATGGACATGAGTCAAGTTTACTTTTGGGCCGGTATGAAGAAGGACGTGGCAGAATTTGTTGCTAGATGCTTGGTGTGCCAACAAGTAAAAGCAGAGCAAAAGAAGCCCGGTGGATTGCTTCACCCATTGGAGGTCCCACAATGGAAGTGGGAAAGTGTTTCGATGGACTTTGTTGACGGGTTACCGAGATCGAGGAAGGGTAATACGGGGATTTGGGTCGTGGTAGACAGACTTACTAAGAGCGCCCATTTCATTCCCGTAAAGAGTAAGAGTGTAATGATCCACATTGGCAGAGGTATTATAATTAATTTATTTAATTATTTAAATAGTGATATAGTGAATCTAATGGTTGAGGAATTAAATAATGGTGAATATTTAATTAAAATAATAAATTAAATAATATATTTAATTCTGAAATAATCAGAATTGGCTGAAATGGCGATATGGTGTGAACTGAATCATCTGTGATATATAATTCAGTTCAGAATTGAATTAGAATAACGAATATATTATATATACGACAGTTTGAACGTATAATTATAATCGAGCTCGAAATGGCGCTGCAGTTCGTAAATTGGCGATTCGAACTTCAACTGAATGTACAGAAGCCGTTTTAAGTCGGATTTCTATGAAACAAGAAACGTGTGGAGCTGGTGGAGTATATCTCTCTAGTGGAAGAGAAAAATCGAGATTTCATCATGTAGATTTTGATTTACGTCCAAATTAAATTTCAGAAAAGTCGCTGTGGAATTCCTTTATAATTTGCAACGCTTTATTTACGTTATAAAAGGGTTTTCAATATATTTGAATATCGGGTTTGAATTTAGACAAGGTTCTTTTGAGACATAGTGATAATTTACTTTTTAGAATTTTACTGTAATTTTTAATAAATTTAATACGCGACTTTTTATTTGGAGTATTATGCACCCTGTACCAATATTTTGAAGTTTCACAAAATGAGTTCAACTACCGGTATTATTATATTTTTGGGATCACGACACAGTACTCGACTCAAGGATATTTCTATATCAGTCCGTAAACAAATGGAGTTGGCGTAACGGGATATATAACTTTACTAAATAAAATATCCTAATCCATTTCATTTTCTCTGATTGAAACAACCGTCCACCTATATATGAATCGACAGTAAACTCTTCTATGAATTGTCACCATCATAAACATCCACATCTACTATATCAAGGGATTGCTGTCCTTTTTCACCAAGTGATACGCATGTGAAGTTTAGTTCATACAAATGTGTTATCAACTGTAGTGATGGTGTGGAAATAGTATGACCGTCTAAATCCTTAGGTCCTAAGTCTTCTTCTATATTATAAATACCCAACTTTCCATAAAACCTAATCTAATATTTTCTCTGATCGAAAATAATGAGCCGCCATTCTTTTCTCTTCTAAAACCAAAAACGAGATCTTCTAGAAACATAACAATTCGAATAAAAAGCTAAAAATTCCAAGTTGTATATTTCTGAGATCGGTGGGACAAGGGCTTCAAGCCCATGCCATCTTTTTTCAATTCGACGTGATTTCAGAAAGTGGGAAAGTGAATCAGCGCATCTAGGGTTTTGATTTTGGGGTTTACAGGGGTCGCGACTGTCTGCAGAAGGCCGAGAATCAGTGACGTGGAAGGTGAAGTGATCGAGAGTTGACTATTGGACACAAAAGGTGTCGACATATGTAGCTGGAAGGTGATATCGTGATTTATGATAGGAGTAGTGTATTGTTCTTTTTGGGGATTTAACAAAATAGAAAGGTTCGATCTCTTTCTTTTACTGGAATCCGAAAACTTTGAGCTGAGTTCGGGATTGTTTAAATGATGCGAACTATGTTCTTTTTGGGGTGAAGATGAAGAGAGTGCGGAGGAGTGTTGAATGGTGGTGTTAGGAGTTGAAATGATGGTCTCCGATTTTGAGATGTATATTGCTTGCGGTTTTATATGTGAGCAGGTATGGTGTTTGATTTTGTACTGCGATTTTCATGGTTGAAGAAACAGTGAAGGAGGATTGGGAGAAGGGCTACAGGGTGTGTATATTCGAAGTTGTATAGGAGGAGCACACGTGAAGAAAAGTAGGCTCGAAAGGGTGATTAAGTGGATAAGTAGGTTTGTTGGGTTGTGGCCTTTTCTGTGCACACGTTTTACTGGAGGGTGGTAGGTGATTTAATAATGGTGTATGGGGGAGTTGGATATTTCGAACTGAAAGTGTGTGTGAGTTGTTTAAGGGAGGTAGGAGATTAAAGAGGACTGAGAGAGAAGGAGATTTGTGTTCTTATTTTTATGAAAGCGGTTGAGAAAAAACGAGGAGCAATTTGGGGAGAACATCGTCCATGGGAGGGAGGAGCTCGGGGTGCTGTGTTCGTAATAGAAGGAAATAGACCTTGGAGAGGAGTATAGTGATTAGTGATGTTGTTTGAAATATTTTGTTGTGTAAAGGAGCATGGTGCCTTACGAGAATCAACAAAGGCAAAGTGAAACAAGCAGTGCGGATATGTTGTTTTAAACAACGAAAAGCAGGATTCCTTTTCAAGAAGAAATGGGTCTACTGGTTGAGGGTGGAGTAAAACAAAGAAGGGATGGAGCAAAAGGTAGGGATGAGCGGGGCCAAGTAATTTAGGATTGTATGAACGAGGACAACATTCTGGAGTTAGTTTGGAATGGATTGGAGCTCGCCTAAATTTAGGACAAAATAAATTTGTCGGATCAGAATCAACGACCGTAAATCGTAAATTAACGATTACAGACAATGTGAGTAAAACTCACTAACTCTGAATAGTTATATTTTTATAATGTACTTTTAGAACTGTTAGATATTGATTGTCTGTTGTGTGTAGATTGGTTGATTGAACTGCTAGTCAGTTAGTTGAAATTATATATATATACCATTAAATATTGATGTTGCTTATCAGAACATTTCATGTTGGAATGAAATTGATGTATATTATACTGTGTAACATCTGTGGATGCAGGAAAACAGATTGGAGGAATCCGACGGGATTCCTCAACATTTAGTTTACCGTTTTCATATATTGTGATATATGTTGTGCTATAAAATCTGTTATTGATTTTGTATGTTTGAGTGATATTGATCATTGTGCTACGACAAGTTAAACCCCATAAGTGATACTGGAATATAGAAAGATAAATTTTCAAAGAGTTATTGAAAATGAATTATTTAGAAAACAAATAAGATTTTATAAAGGAAATATTTGTTAGAAAACAAATAGGATTAAAAAGGAATATTTATTTAGAAAATAAATAGAGTTATAAAAAGGAAATTATTTGCAATGGAATAAGATGTTATAAAAAGGAAATCATTTACAATGGAATAGGATGTTATAAACAGGAACTCATTTACAACGGAATAGGATGTTATAAAAAGGAAAACCGTTATAAAAAGATAAATGTTATTAAAAGGAAATCTTTTTATGTGGAGAAACGTTATTAAAAGGACATTTTTAAAGTGAAGAACCGTTACTAAAAGTAAATCTTTTTAAATGAATAAACGTTATTAAAAGGAGTTAATCGAATATAAGTTATTCGAATTTGAGTTAATTGATTAGAGTTAAGTAAATCGATTAGAGTTGAGTTAATCGATTAAAGTTAAGTTAATCGATTTGAGTTAAGCTAATCGTATGGGGTTAATCGAAATAGAATTTTCGAATTAGAAATTGATAAGAGTTAATCGAATTAAGATAACCAAGTTAGAGTTAATCGAATATTAGTTATTCGAAATAGAGTTAAACTAGACATAGAAATTTAGAAACGGAGTTAAAGGAAATTAGAAACTAACCAGAGATTAGTTAAGTTGAACGGTTTCCAGAGTATCGATCTGATGTTGGTTTCGGCCTTCGGGATTTATACTTAGGGAATTGTTCACTTACTAGTTACAGTGAGGGACTGATGATTTTGAAAAGTAAATGAGACGTGAATGAGGATTGGAAATGTTTTCCAACGTTTAATAACATATATTTTCTAAACTTAGAAAATAAGAAAATATATATATATATGATTGATGATTGATGGATAGGATTTCCATTTGGAAATAATATCGTTGTTTGCACACGTGTTTTTCTTTGATAGTTAAATCACAGACTATCAAAGTTTTGACCATTTTAACATTGTTAATATGGAGAGACCGGTTGGATTATTATCCAAAGAACCACTCTGTATTGGCATAAGCGTTGCGAATCATATATGCCAAAGATAATTGAAGACGGAGTAATGTGCAAGGGCTATTGTATAAGTCTTAGATAACAGTGCCTAAGATGGATGTACTGAATAGTGTCTTCGGTTAATCCTGTTCTTGGATGACTTGTATGGATGGATGTGTGACATAGTATTTCTAGACGATCACGTATATTGATTTCTCCAACCGTACCAAGAGTGGAAGCGGAGAAGGAAACTTCTTTTAGCTAACACATAATGTTTTGTTGAGGACGTCATCGGTTATTTGATGGATTTGATGATGTGGCATTTGAAGTGAATCTGGTGTCATGATAAAGCGTAGCTTCTAGCCTCATTAACCGGTAATTGACAGAAATCTGGCAGGCAGCATGGCTAAGTCGGTCGCTCTGAAGTAGGGTGTATAATCACCTGATCTAGAGTTTCATTTATTTCTAAAAATCTATTGTCGATACTGTCCCATTCGGGAAACGGTTGCTGATCCCAACCGTTGGTGATATACATTCGATACACTCAAGCGAAATGAGTGGTCGGTCATGTGTGGCCGGGTTGCAAGATGTTCTTGTTGAACCCAGTGTATTCCTTTCTAGAGGTACACTAGCGAAAGGTGGTTCCATACCTTGTCATAGTTGGAAATCCATTACCCAATACGTGCTTGCGGTTTTGATTGTACTATATATGTAGAACGTGAGATGAAAGCATTTCTGCTAGATGATTATTATATTGTGGTTGATAGACATTATCATAATATCAAAAGGTTTTTGATATAAAGATATTTTGGATTCTCATAAGGGAAAAACCCGTTCCGTTATACGGCGTGGTCTTATGAGATATTGTTTACTTGTTCAAACTGTTTTAAACTGTTTTACTCATACCAGTCCATGTTGCTTCACTGGTACGTCTGATAGGGGGTTCTCACTTTGCGGTTTGGTGGCGAACAGGAGACTCTTACCCCTACAGGTCCTGCATTATAGCGGGTTGGTCGAGTCGAGAGGCTGGCCGTAAAGCATGGTGTCTGGGATACCTTTGTATGCCACGGGGGGAGGATAACCCTCTGCTTTCGGGTCATTACAGGTTGTATCAGAGCTTAAGTTAAGAATTACCTTGGCTCTGTGGCGTGACTCAGTAGAGATAGGGTTAGTAATACCCTAGATTGAGTTGAGTGTATATATACGAGTGAACGTATTTGTTATTGAAAAAAAAAATTTGTTTTATATTATGGAGATTTATTGGTTGATTTGTTTATGAGTTCTGGTCGATCAGTTTGATCCACTGTATCGGTATGGATTTTGTGAACACTCGAATACGATGGGTCGACACGATACGTTTTGAAAAGAGGGTAAATTAATATAAGTTTACCCAAGGTATATCTTGATATAGAGAAGATATATATATCAAAATTATAATATATTGGATATATTGGTTGTTATTATAATCGAGTAAGATTATAAATTAAATGGTTACGTAAATAACCAATCAGAATTCATATAAGTGAAATACGTGAAATCAGACGAGTTAAATCTGAAATTTAAACCAGAAATTGAATTAAAATTCTGGAAAATTGGATAAGTGTTTGTAAATGGATTTGGATTAAAAATAAGGAAAATTTAAGATCCTGGGAGATTTTAAATTGTTTTACAAGCGGTGTGAATTATATTTTAAAATGAATTTCAAAGTGGAAATGTTTAGAAATGGTTTTATAGTATTGATTCTGATGATGATAGTTGCATCATTAGTATTCATTTTCGAGTTGTAAGCGACGAATTACTACCAGAGATACTGTTTTGAATATATTTTGGGAAAGACAAGTTGTGTTGAATTTCAAAAAGGAAAATTTGATTTTTGAAAAGAGTAAACTGTTTTAAAACTCCCAGGGAAAGACTGTTTGAATTAAAAACAAATTTAACAGAAATTTGTGAAAGCAAAATTGAATTAAAGTAAAGCCAGTAAAGTGGTAACTGAGGTTGAATTAGAATGATATCAAGACAAATTGGATTGTTAGATTCAAATTTGAAGTGTAATGTGATAATCAAGTTAAGAGTTGGGAATCGAGAAGAAACTCGAGTTGAAATGATATTTGGCTCGGATATAAGCAAATGGTTGTGTTGTGGATAAATGCAGATTGGAATTTGATTGGGATGACCCTTGTATCCGCTGAATTGATAACAGGTGGAAAGGATAAAATGATATGCCGACAAAAGGTACAAGTTTATATTTCTATTGGATATAAGATTTATGAGCCGAATTGGCAAGCCGCTTGGCTGTTTGATTTTTCTTTTGGGATGAAGACGGCCCAGAGAGGCAAGTTGGAGTTTGACGTATTGACCAGTACAAAGGAGGTGCTGGCGAAATTTTTTCGAAGAGTTAAGTGTTAGAAAATTTTCATGATTTTTGAAAATTTTCGTTGATAAGAATTAATTAATAATTTAATTGAAATTAAATTGGTTCAGTTGAAACTAAAGTTAAGAAGTGAACAAATATGTTCTAACCAGTCGATAGGGTCGTTCTCTACCTTAGCAATTTCGAGGACGAAATTATTTTAAGTGGGGAAGATTGTAATGACCCGCATTGGCAGAGGTATTATAATTTATTTATTTAATTATTTAAATAGTGATATAGTGAATTTAATGGTCGTGGAATTAAATAATGGTGAATATTTGATTAAAATAATAAATTAAATAATATATTTAATTCTGAAATAATCAGAATTGGCTGAAATGGCGATATGTTGTGAACTGAATCATCTGTGATATATAATTCAGTTCAGAATTGAATTAGAATAACGAATATATTATATATACGACAGTTTGAACGTGGAATTATAATATAATTATAATCGAGCTCGAAATGGCGTTGTAGTTCGTAAATTGGCGATTCGAACTTCAACTGAATGTACAGAAGCCGTTTTAAGTCGGATTTCTGTGAAACAAGAAACATGTGGAGCTGGTGGAGTATATCTCTCTAGTGGAAGAGAAAAATCGGGATTTCGTCGTGTAGATTTTGGTTTACGTCCAAATTAAATTTCAGAAAAGTCGCTATGGAATTCCTTTATAATTTGCAACGCTTTATTTACGTTATAAAAGGTTTTCAATATATTTGAATATCGGGTTTAAATTTAGACAAGGTTCTTTTGAGACATAGTGATAGTTTACTTTTTAGAATTTTACTGTAAATTTTAATAAATTTAATACGCGACTTTTTATTTGGAGTATTATGCACCCTGTACCAATATTTTGAAGTTTCACAAAATGAGTTCAACTACCGGTATTATTATATTTTTGGGATCACGACACAGTACTCAACTCAAGGATATTTCTATATCAGTCCGTAAACAAACGGAGTTGGCGTAACGGGATATATAACTTTACTAAATAAAATATCCTAATCCATTTCATTTTCTCTGATCGAAACAACCGTCCACCTATATATGAATTTACAGTCAACTCTTCTATGAATTGTCACCATCATAAACAACCACATCTACTATATCAAGGGATTGCTGTCCTTTTTCACCAAGTGATACACATGTGAAGTTTAGTTCATACAAATGTGTTATCAACTGTAGCGATGGCATGGAAATAGTATGACCGTCTAAATCCTTAGGTCCTAAGTCTTCTTCTATATTATAAATACCCAACATTCCATAAAACCTAATCTAATATTTTCTCTGATCGAAAATAATGAGCTGCCGTTCTTTTCTCTTCTAAAACCAAAAACGAGATCTTCTAAAAACATAACAATTCAAATAAAAAGCTAAAAATTCCAAGTTGTATATTTCTGAGATCGGTGGGACAAGGGCTTCAAGCCCATGCCATTTGTTTTCAATTCGACGTGATTTCAGAAAGTGGGAAAATGAATCAGCGCATCTAGGGTTTTGATTTTGGGGTATACAGGGGTCGCGACTGTCTGTAGAAGGCCGAGAATCAGTGACGTGGAAGGTGAAGTGATCGAGAGTTGACTATTGGACACAAAAGGTGTCGACATCTGTAGCTGGAAGGTGATATTGTGATTTATGATAGGAGTAGTGTACTATTCTTTTTGGGGATTTAACAAAATAGAATGGTTCGATCTCTTTCTTTTATTGGAATCCGAAAACTTTGAGCTGAGTTCGGGATTGTTTAAATGATGCGAACTCTGCTCTTTTTGTGGTGAAGATGAAGAGAGTGCGAAGGAGGGTTGAATGGTGGTGTTAGGAGTTGAAATGATGGTCTCCGATTTTGAGATGTATAGTGCTTGCGGTTTTATATGTGAGCAGGTATGGTGTTTGATTTTGTACTGCTATTTTCATGGTTGAAGAAACGGTGAAGGAGGATTGGGAGAAGGGCTACAGGCTGTGTATATTCGAAGTTGTGTATGAGGAGCACACGTGAAGAAAAGTGAGCTCGAAAGGGTGATTAAGTGGAGAAGTAGGATTGTTGGGTTGTGTCCTTTTCTATGCACACGTTTTACTGGAGGGTGGTAGGTGATTTAATAATGGTGTATGGAGGAGTTGGATATTTCGAACTGAAAGTGTGTGTGAGTTGTTTAAGGGAGGTAGGAGATTAAAGAGGACTTAGAGAGAAGGAGATTTGTGTTCTTATTTTTATGAAAGCAGTTGAGAAAAACGAGGAGCAATTTGGGGAGAACAACGTCCATGGGAGGGAGGAGCTCGTGGTGTTGTGCTCGTAATAGAAGGAAATAGACCTTGGAGAGGAGTATAGTGATTAGTGATGTTGTTGAAATATTTTGTTGTGTAAAGGAGCATGGTGCCTTACGAGAATCAACAAAGGCAAAGTGAAACAAGCAGTGCGGATATATTGTTTTAAACAATGAAAAGCAGGATTCCTTTTCAAGAAGAAATGGGTCTACTGGTTGAGGGTGGAGTAAAACAAAGAAGGGATGGAGCAAAAGGTAGGGATGAACGGGGCCAAGTATGCAGGATCGTATGAACGAGGACAGCATTCTGGAGTTAGTTTGGAATGGATTGGAGCTCGCCTCAATTTAGGACAAAATAAATTTGTCGGATCAGAATCAACGACCGTAAATCGTAAATTAACGATTACGGACAATGTGAGTAAAGCTCACCAACTCTGAACAGTTATATTTTTATAACGTTCTTTCAGAACTGTTAGATATTGATTGTCTGTTGTGTGCAGATTGGTTGATTGAACTGCTAGTCAGTTAGTTGAAATTATATATATATACCATTAAATATTGATGTTGCTTATCAGAACATTTCATGTTGGAATGAAATTGATGTATATTATACTGTGTAACATCTGTGGATGCAGGAAAACTGATCAGAGGAATCCGACGGGATTCCTCAACATTTAATTTACCGTTTTCATATATTGTGATATATGTTGTGCTATAAAATTTGTTATTGATTTTGTATGTTTGAGTGATATTGATCATTGTGCTACGACATGTTAAACCCCATAAGTGATACTGGAATATAGAAAGAGAAATTTTCAAAGAGTTGTTAAAAATGAATTATTTAGAAAACAAATAAGATTTTATAAAGGAAATATTTGTTAGAAAACAAATAGGATTAAAAATGAATATTTATTTAGAAAATAAATAGAGTTATAAAAAGGAAATTATTTGCAACGGAATAGGATGTTATAAAAAGGAAATCATTTACAACGGAATAGGATGTTATAAACAGGAACTCATTTACAATGGAATAGGATGTTATAAAAAGTAAAACCGTTATAAAAAGATAAATGTTATTAAAAGGAAATCTTTTTATGTGGAGAAACGTTATTAAAAGGACATTTTTAAAGTGAAGAACCGTTACTAAAAGTAAATCTTTTTAAATGAATAAACGTTATTAAAAGGAGTTAATCGAATATAAGTTATTCGAATTTGAGTTAATCGATTAGAGTTAAGTAAATCGATTAGAGTTGAGTTAATCGATTAAAGTTAAGTTAATCGATTTGAGTTAAGCTAATCATATGGGGTTAATCGAAATAGAATTTTCGAAATAGAAATCGATAAGAGTTAATCGAATTAAGTTAACCAAGTTAGAGTTAATCGAATATTAGTTATTCGAAATAGAGTTAAACCAGACATAGAAATTTAGAAACGGAGTTAAAGGAAATTAGAAACTAACCAGAGATTAGTTAAGTTGAACGGTTTCCAGAGTATCGATATGATGTTGGTTTCGGCCTTCGGGATTTATACTTAGCGGATTGTTCACTTGCTAGTTACAGTTAGGGACTGATGATTTTGAAAAGTAAATGAGATGTGAATGAGGATTGGAAATGTTTTCCAACGTTTAATAACATATATTTTCTAAACTTAGAAAATAAGGAAATATATATATATATATGATTGATGATTGATGTATAGGATTTCCATTTAGAAATAATATCGTTGTTTGGACACGTGTTTTTCTTTGATAGTTAAATCACAGACTATCAAAGTTTTGACCATTTTAACGTTGTTAATATGGAGAGACCGGTTGGATTATTATCCAAAGAACCACTCTGTATTGGCATAAGTGTTGCGAAACATATATGCCAAAGATAATTGAAGACGGAGTAAAGTGCAAGGGCTATTGTATAAGTCTAAGATAACAGTGTTGTAATGACCCGCATTGGCAGAGGTATTATAATTGATTTATTTAATTATATAAATAGTGATATAGAGAATTAAATGGTCGTGGAATTAAATAATGGTGAATATTTGATTAAAATAATAAATTAAATAATATATTTAATTCTGTAATAATCAGAATTGGCTGAAATGACGATATGGTGTGAACCGGATCATCTGTTGTATTTAATTCAGCTTAGAATTTAAATAGAATAACGAATATATTATTTTGGCGACAGTTGAAAGTATAAATTTTATTATAATTAAAATCGAGCTTGAAATGGCGCTGCAGTTCGTAATTTGGCGATTTGAACTTCAACTGAATGTACAGGGACCGTTTTAAATCGGATTTCTGTGAAACAAGAAACGTGTGGAGCTGGTGGAGTATATCTTTCTTGTTGAAGAGAAAAATCTGGATTTCGTCAGGTAGATTTTGATTTACGTTCAAATCAAATTTCAGAAAAGTCGCTGTGGAATTCCTTTATAATTTACAACGCTTTATATACGTTATAAAAGGGAATTTCGATATAAATTGAAATTCGATTTCAACCTGGACTTGGAATAGCAAGTATATAATTATCCTGGAGCTGTATGATATTCCTCGGTAAATATATATGATAATATAAATTTATTTATATTTAATTTAATTATATTTAAATATATTTATTTATTTAAATGGGTCATCCAGAGCTTTAAAAATAGCCACTTTTGCAAACGAAGTCGGAATTCGACGAAACCAGTTTCGTTGGGTCCGCAATGTCGAACTGAAGGTGCATGTCCAGTTTTGTGATTTTTGGGTATCATGTGTGACCACACGAATTTTTAGAAGGCAAAAACGAATATTAAAATGAAAATATCTTCATAAATATCTCCACAAAAATATCTCAGCCTATTTCTCTATAAATACCCCTCCCTTAAAAATTCTAAACCTAAGTCTTCATTCTCTTTAGTCAAACAAAAATCCGCCGTATGTTTTTCTCAGAAAAACATGAACAATTCGTGAATTCCAAAATACATAGAAATCCAAATCAAAGTCTATAAATCTCGAGAGTATCATATTTGAATTACTGAAATCGTACTCCTCATTTTTCACATAAGTTTGTAGTGGCTCGATTATGTTTGGGGGTCATCTTCATTCTTCCAGCGGGTTTTAGGGTTCCTAGTTTTGGGTTTGAGGAGCAATCGATTTAAGTTTTGACGTTAGCTATGGATTCCTGGGATTGTGGCGAGCAAGCACCAAGTTTTTGGGTCTGTTCGGTTAAAATGGATGTCGCCATTTCACTGTACACGGTGAAGTGAAGCTCCAGGTCACGAATGATTTTTGTGATCGAGTTGAGTATTGTAGGTGTGACATGATGAAGAGTTTGGTGTAGAGTAATTTGGAGCATTTCGTTGAATTGTTTTGGGTCATGGGAGAATTACAGTCGGATCTGAAATTTGGGAAATGGAGTTCAGTGAGAGATGGAGCACGTCCGATTTTGGGGAAGAAGGATTTAGTTGTAGGCTGGGTATTTAAGTGTTGAACGGGCCAAGAAATGAGGTGAAGCCCAATAATAAATAATATTCAAGTATTAGTTTGATTTTATAATGTATATATTTGCAAATGCGATAACTATTTCATACGTTATCAGAATTTTACAAAACAAGTTGCGTTGGGACTGTATGGACGAGAGCTTCACAATGAAGCTGACTGGAAGTGGATTGGGGCTCGTTTGAATTCATGGCGAAATAAATTGTTTGATTCAAATCAAATAAACAGTTTATCGTTCTTTAACGATGAACTGCCAAAGTGATTAAATCTCACTAACTCTGAACAGTTTATAATTTCATGTTGTATTTTTAGAACTGTTAAATATTGGCTGATTGACTGTGTGTTGATGGTTTGATTGAACTGCTAGTTTGTTAGTTGAATTTCTATATTGATTCTGTTTAACAGAATATATCATATGGAATTAAAATTGATGTTATCTATATTGTTTAACATCTGTGATGCAGGGAAATAGGTTGGAGGAATCCAACTGGATTCCTCAACATTTATTTTTACTGTGATTCATATATTGTGATATATGATGTGATATATATAATCTGTTGTTGATTGTGTGTGTTTGAGTGGTATCGATCATTTGTGATATGGTATGTTAAGTACCATAAGAATACCAGAATGACATGAGAGGATTTTCAAAGTATAATTTGAAAATAATTTATTTATATAAAATCAATGGATTTTATATATAAAAGGAAAAAGGATTTTTAAAAGGAAATATATTATAAAAATCCAAAGAGTTAAAAAGAATATATTTGGGAAACAAATATAAAGGGGAAAATATTTGTAAAACAAATATGAAGGAAAAATATTGGTAAAACAAATAGAATAGAGATATAAAGGAAATATTTGTAGAACATTTACAAATAGATAAAATGGGATTATTTATTTATTTAGGGAATAAATAAAATAAAGGATTTGTTTATTTAGGGAATAAATATAAGTATAAAAGGATCATATATTTATAGAAAATAAATAAAAGAAAAAGGGGTTATTTATTTAGGAAATAAATAGAAAAGATAAAAGAAATATTTATTTAGAGAATAAATAGAATTATAAAAGAAATATTTATCTGGGAAGATAAATAGGATTGGAAGGTAATCATTATAAGTGGATAAACGCTGTAGAAGGTAATCATTATAAGTGGATAAACGTTGTAGAAGGAAATCATTATAAGTGAATAAACGCTGTAGAAGGAAATCATTATAAGTTGATAAACGCTGTAGAAGGAAATCTTTATAAAGCATATAAAGTTAGTGAATAAGGGTAAATCGACAAGTAGAGTTAATTGAATATCAGTTATTCAATTAGAGTTATCGAATTAGTTATTCGATTGGAGTTAATTGAGATAGAGTTAGGCAAACTAAGTTAATCGAATATTAGTTTATTCGAATAGAGTTAAATGAAAGGAGTTATCGATTATAGTTTAATCGAAAAGAGTTATCGATTTGTTTAATCGAAGTGAGTTATCGAATATAGTTTATTCGAAAGGAGTTATCGATTTGTTTAAATCGAAAGGAGTTATCGAATTTAGTTAATCGAATATAGTTTATTCGAATAGAATTAAAGGAGTTAATCGAATATAGTTTATTCGAAGGGAGGAGTTATCAAATAGAGATTATTCGAAAGAGAATTTCGTAAGGAAGTGTTAAAGAGTTAAAAGATGAACTTACCCTATTTCGAGATTTGAAATGTTGTTCAGTTAAGGTCTGAGAGGTAGTTATACCCCAACTTGATTGACTTCATCTTTAATTTAGAAATGGTTAAGGTCCGAGAGTGAAAGTAGTTAAGTGAATTTAGTAAATAAGTATAGTGGTTTGAGGTGGCGTCGCGATGTTGATTTAAACATCAGTTTAAATCCAAGTATAGAAGATTTGGAAATGTTTTCCAAATAGAAATCAGAAACGTAATCAAATATTGAAACAAGGAAAATATGAATATATGTATATGTAGATATATATATGATTGATGATTGATTGATAGAATTTCCATTTGGAAATAATATCGTTGTTTGCACATGTGTTTTTCTTTGATAGTTAAATCACAGACTATCGAAGTTTTGACCATTTTAACGTTGTTAATATGGAGAGACCGGTTGGATTATTATCCAGAGAACCTCTCTGTATTGGCATAAGCGTTGCAAATCATATGTGCCAAAGGTAATTGAAGACAAAGTAAATTGCAAGGGCTGTTGTATAAGTCTTAGATACCAGTGCCTAAGATGGATATACTAAATAGTACCTTCGGTTCATCCTGTTCCTGGATGACTTATATGGACGAATGTCTGACAGAGTATTTCCAGAAAGGTCACGTATATTGATTTCTTCAACCATACCAAGAGTGGAAGCGGAGAAGGAAACTTCTTTTAGCTAACACATAATGTATTGTTGAGGACGTCAATCGGTGATTTGATGGATTTGACGATGTGACATTCGAAGTGAATTTGGTGTGATGATAAAGCGTAGATTCTAGCCTTATCAACCGGTAAATGACAGAAATCGGGCAGGCAGCATGGCTAAGTCGGTCGCACCGAAGTAGGGTGTATAATCACCTAATCTAGAGTTTCATTTATTTCTAAAAATCTATTGTTGATGTTGTCCCATTCAGGAAACGGTTGCTGATCCCAACCGTTGGTGATATACATTCGATACACTCAAGCGAAATGAGTGGTCGGTCATGTGTGGCCGGGTTACAAGATGTTCTTGTTGAATCCAGTGTATTCCTTTCTAGAGGTACACTAGCGAAAGGTGGTTCCATACCTTGTCATAGTTGGAAATCCATTACCCAATACGTGCTTGCGGTTTTGATTGTACTATATATGTAGAACGTGAGATGAAAGCGTTTCTGCTAGATGATTATTATATTGTGTTGATAGACATTATTATAATATCAAAAGGTTTTTGATATAAAGATAATTTGGATTCTCATAAGGGAAAAACCTGTTCCGTTATACGGTGTGGTCTTATGAGATATCGTTTACCTGCTTGAACTATTTTAAACTGTTTTACTCATACCAGTCCCATGACTGACCCGGAGTTTATTTTGTTTTGTTTTCCCTAAACTCTTGGGTGCCTAAATTTGTACGGGCAGTCAAGTAGTCAGGAATTTTACTAATCAACTTGAAGAGCTGGAGCAGTAGGCTTCAGGATCATATAGCTATAGTTATTTCCGCTGTGTTGTAAGTGTTGTACTTTGATAATGATGTATATTCAAGTACAGATGTATATTTCAAGTTATGTTATATATATTATATGTTATTCTTTCCACTGTGAGGTTCGTGCTACTCTGATGTTATGTTCTTCTTCTTCTATTCTAAGTTTCTATCTTATCTATTCTCACCCTCTAATTTCTTTCATTAATCATCCGGTATTTTTCGACGTTTGGTTAGTCATCATTGAGTTTATGGCGATAACCAAAGTCGACAAAAACCCGGGTCATTACAGTTGGTATCAGAGCTTAAGTTAAGTGAATTACCTTGGCTCTGTGCCGTGACTCAATAGAGATAGGGTTAGTAACACCCTAGATTGAGTTTGAGTGTATATATACGAGTGAACGTATTTGTTATTCCATATAAAATGTTTTTATATTGTGGAGCTTTGTTGGTTGAGTTGTTTATGGGTTATGGTCGATCAGTTTGATCCACTATATCGGTAGTAGTTTATAAACACTCGAATACGATGGGTCGGCACGATATGTTTTGAAAAGATGGTAAATTAAAATAAGTTTACCCAAATTATGTCTTGATATAGAGAAGATATATATATCAAAATTTATAATATACTGGATATATTGGTTGTTATTATAATCGAGTAAGATTATAAATTAAATGGTTATGTAAATAACCAATCAGAATTCATATAAGCGAAATACCTGAAATCAGATGAGTAAAATCTAAAATTTTAAACCAAAAATTGAATTAAAATTCTGGAAAACTGGATAAGTGTTTGTAAATGGATTTGGATTAAAAATAAGGAAAATTTAAGATCTTGGGAGAATTTAAATTGTTTTACAAGCAGTGTGAATTATATTTTGAAACGAATTTCAAGGTGGAAATGTTTAGAAATGGTTTTATAGTATTGAACTCACTTCGATCACTGGAAAATAGATTCTGATGATGACAGCTGCATCATCAGTATTCATTTTTGAGTTGTAAGTGACGAATTACTAACAGAGATACTGTTTTGAATTTGTTTTGGGAAAGACAAGTTGTGTTGAATTTCAAAAGGGAAAATTAGATTTTTGAAAAGAGTAAACTATTTGAAAACTCCCAGGAAGAAGATTGTTTGAATTAAAAACAAATTTAACAGAAATTTGTGAAAGCAAAATTGAATTAAAGTAAAGCCAGTAAGGTGGTAACTGAGATTGAATTAGAATGATATCAAGGCAAATTGGATTGTGAGATTCAAATTTGAAGTGTAATGTGATAATCAAGTTAAGAGTTGGGAATCGAGGAGAAACTCGAGTTGGAATGATATTTGGCTCGGATATAAATGAATGGTTGTGTTGGAAATAAAAGTGATTGGAGTTTGATTGGGATGACCCTTGTATCCGCTGAATTGATAACAGGTGGAAAGGATAAAATGATATGCCGACAAAAGGTACAAGTTTATATTTCTATTGGATATAAGATTTATGAGCCGAATTGGCAAGCCGCTTGGCTGTTTGATTTTCTTTTGAGTTGGAGATGGCCCAGAGAGGCGAGTTGGAGTTTGACCGATTGACCAGTACAAAGGAGGTGCTGGCGAAATTTTTCGAAAAGTTAAGGAGATAGAAAATTTTCAGGATTTTTGGAAATTTTCGTTGATAAGAATTAATTAATAATTTAATTGAAATTAAATTGGTTCAGTTGAAACTGAAGTTAAGAAGTGAACAAATATGTTCTAACCAGTGATAGGGTCGTCTTCTAGCTTTAGCAATTTCGAGGACGAAATTATTTTTAAGTGGGAAAGATTGTAATGACACGCATTGGCAGAGGTATTATAATTATTTTATTTAATTGTATAAATATTGATATAGTGAATTAAATGGTCGTGGAATTAAATAATGGTGAATATTTAATTAAAATAATAAATTAAATAATATATTTAATTCTGAAATAATCAGAATTGGCTGAAATGACGATATGGTGTGAACCAGATCATCTTTGGTATTTAATTCAGCTTAGAATTTAAATAGAATAACGAATATATTATTTTGACGACAGTTGAAAGTATAAATTTTATTATAATTAAAATCGAGCTTGAAATGGCGATGCAGTTCGTAATTTGGCGATTTGAACTTCAACTGAATGTACAGGGACCGTTTTAAATCGGATTTCTGTGAAACAAGAAACGTGTGGAGATGGTGGAGTATATCTTTCTAGTGGAAGAGAAAAATCTGGATTTCGTCGGGTAGATTTTGATTTACATTCAAATCAAATTTCAGAAAAGTCGCTGTGGAATTCCTTTATAATTTACAATGCTTTATATACGTTATAAAAGGGAATTTCGATATAAATTGAAATTCGATTTCAACCTGGACTTGGAAAAGCAAGTATATAATTATCCTGGAGCTGTATGATATTCCTCGGTAAATATATACGATAATATAAATTTATTTATATTTAATTTAATTATATTTAAATATATTTATATATTTAAATGGGTCATCCAGAGCTTTAAAAATAGCCACTTTTGCAAACGAAGTCGGAATTCAACGAAACCAGTTTCGTTGGGTCCGCAATGTCGAACTGAAGGTGCATGTCCAGTTTTGTGATTTTTGGGTATCATGTGTGACCACACGAATTTTTAGAAGGCAAAAACGAATATTAAAATGAAAATATCTTCATAAATATCTCCACAAAAATATCTCAGCCTATTTCTCTATAAATACCCCTCCCTTAAAAATTCTAAACCTAAGTCTTCATTCTCTTTAGTCAAACAAAAATCCACCGTATGTTTTTCTCAGAAAAACATGAACAATTCATGAATTCCAAAATACATAGAAATCCAAATCAAAGTCTATAAATCTCGAGAGTATCATATTTGAATTACTGAAATCGTACTCCTCATTTTTCACATAAGTTTGGAGTGGCTCGATTATGTTTGGGGGTCGTCTTCATTCTTCCAGCGGGTTTTACGGTTCCTTGATTTGGGTTTGAGGAGCTATCGATTTAAGTTTTGACGTTAGCTATGGATTCCTAGGATTGTGGCGAGCAAGCACCAAGTTTTTGGGTCTGTTCGGTTAAAATGGATGTCGCCATTTCACTGTACACGGTGAAGTGAAGCTCCAGGTCGCAAACGATTTTTGTGATCGAGTTGAGTATTTAGGTGTGAGATGATGAAGAGTTTGGTGTAGAGTAATTTGGAGCATTTCGTTGAATTTTTTTGGGTCATGGGAGAATTACAGTTGGATCTGAAATTTAGGAAATGGAGTTCGGTGAGAGCTGGAGCACTTACGGTTTTGGGGAAGAAGGATTTAGTTATGGGCTAGGTAGTTAAGTGTTGAACGGGCCACGAAACGAGGTGAAGCCCAATAATAAATAATATTCAAGTATTAGTTTGATTTTATAATGTATATATTTGCAAATGCGATAACTATTTCACACGTTATCAGAATTTTACAAAACAAGTTGCGCTGGGACCGTATGGACGATAGCTTCACAATAAAGTTGACTGGAAGTGGATTGGGGCTCGTTTGAATTCATGGCAAAATAAATTGTTTGATTCAAATCAAATAAACAGTTTATCGTTCTTTAACGATGAACTGCCAAAGTGAGTAAATCTCACTAACTCTGAACAGTTTATAATTTCATGTTGTATTTTTAGAACTGTTAAATATTGGCTGATTGACTGTGTGTTGATGGTATGATTGAACTGCTAGTTTGTTAGTTGAAATTCTATATTGATTCTGTTTAACAGAATATATCATATGGAACTAAAAGTGATGTTATCTATATTGTTTAACATCTGTGATGCAGGGAAACAGGTTGGAGGAATCCAACTGGATTCCTCAACATTTATTTTTACTGTGATTCATTTATTGTGCTATATGATGTGATATATATTATCTGTTGTTGATTGTGTGTGTTTGAGTGGTATCGATCATTTGTGATATGGTATGTTAAGTACCATAAGAATACCAGAATGACATGAGAGGATTTTCGAAGTATAATTTGAAAATAATTTATTTATATAAAATCAATGGATTTTATATATAAAAGGAAAAAGGATTTTTAAAAGCAAATATATTATAAAAATCCAAAGAGTTAAAAAGAATATATTTGGGAAACAAATATAAGGGGGAAAATATTTGTAAAACAAATATAAAGGAAAAATATTGGTAAAACAAATAGAATAGAGATATAAAGGAAATATTTGTAGAACATTTACAAATAGATAAAATGGGATTATTTATTTATTTAGGGAATAAATAAAATAAAGGATTTATTAATTTAGGGAATACATATAAGTATAAAAGGATCATTTATTTATAGAAAATAAATAAAAGAAAAAGGGGTTATTTATTTAGGATATAAATAGAAAAGATAAAAGAAATATTTATTTAGAGAATAAATAGAATTATAAAAGTAATATTTATCTGGGAAGATAAATAGGATTGGAAGGTAATCATTATAAGTGGATAAACGCTGTAGAATGTAATCATTATAAGTGGATAAACGCTGTAGAAGGAAATCATTATAAGTGAATAAACGCTGTAGAAGGAAATCATTATAAGTGGATAAACGCTGTAGAAGGAAATCTTTATAAAGCATATAAAGTTTGTGAATAAGGGTAAATCGACAAGTAGAGTTAATTGAATATCAGTTATTCAATTAGAGTTATCGAATTAGTTATTCGATAGGAGTTAATTGAGATAGAGTTAGGCAAACTAAGTTAATCGAATATTAGTTTATTCGAATAAAGTTAAATGAAAGGAGTTATCGATTATAGTTTAATCGAAAAGAGTTATCGACTTGTTTAATTGAAGTGAGTTATCGAATATAGTTTATTCGAAATGAGTTATCGATTTGTTTAAATCGAAAGGAGTTATCGAATTTAGTTAATCGAATATAGTTTATTCGAATAGAATTAAAGGAGTTAATCGAATATAGTTTATTCGAAGGGAGGAGTTATCGAATAGAGATTATTCGAAAGAGAATTTCGTAAGGAAGTGTTAAAGAGTTAAAAGATGAACTTACCCTATTTCGAGATTTGAAATGTTGTTCAGTTAAGGTCTGAGTGGTAGTTATACCCCAACTTGATTGACTTCATCTTTAATTTAGAAATGGTTAAGGTCTGAGAGTGAAAGTAGTTAAGTGAATTTAGTAAATAAGTATAGTGGTTTGAGTTGGCGTCGCGATGTTGATTTAAACATCTGTTTAAATCCAAGTATAGAAGATTTGGAAATGTTTTCCAAATAGAAATCAGAAACGTAATCAAATATTGAAACAAGGAAAATATGAATATATGTATATGTAGATATATATGATTGATGATTGATTGATAGAATTTCCATTTGGAAATAATATCGTTGTTTGCACATGTGTTTTTCTTTGATAGTTAAATCACAGACTATCGAAGTTTTGACCATTTTAACATTGTTAATATGGAGAGACCGGTTGGATTATTATCTAAAGAACCACTCTGTATTGGCATAAGCGTTGCGAATCATATGTGCCAAAGGTAATTGAAGACAGAGTAAAGTGCAAGGGCTGTTGTATAAGTCTTAGATACCAGTGCCTAAGATGGATATACTAAGTAGTACCTTCGGTTCATCCTGTTCCTGGATGACTTGTATGGACGAATGTCTGACAGAGTATTTCCAGAAAGGTCACTTATATTGATTTCTTCAACCATACCAAGAGTGGAAGCGGAGAAGGAAACTTCTTTTAGCTAACACATAATGTATTGTTGAGGACGTCAATCGGTGATTTGATGGATTTGACGATGTGACATTCGAAGTGAATTTGGTGTGATGATAAAGCGTAGCTTCTAGCCTCATCAACCGGTAAATGACAGAAATCGGGCAGGCAGCATGGCTAAGTCGGTCGCACCGAAGTAGGGTGTATAATCACCTAATCTAGAGTTTCATTTATTTCTAAAAATCTATTGTTGATGCTGTCCCATTCGGGAAACGGTTGCTGATCCCAACCATTGGTGATATACATTTGATACACTTAAGCGAAATGAGTGGTCGGTCATGTGTGGCCGGGTTACAAGATGTTCTTGTTGAATCCAGTGTATTCCTTTCTAGAGGTACACTAGCGAAAGGTGGTTCCATACCTTGTCATAGTTGGAAATCCATTACCCAATACGTGCTTGTGGTTTTGATTGTACTATATATGTAGAACGTGAGATGAAAGCATTTCTGCTAGATGATAATTATATTGTGTTGATAGACATTATTATAATATCAAAAGGTTTTTGATATAAAAATAATTTGGATTCTCATAAGGGAAAAACCCGTTCCGTTATACGGCGTGGTCTTATGAGATATCGTTTACCTGCTTGAACTGTTTTAAACTGTTTTACTCATACCAGTCCCATGACTGACCCGGAGTTTATTTTGTTTTGTTTTCCCTAAACTCTTGGGTGCCTAAATTTGTACGGGTAGTCAAGTAGTTAGGAATTTTACAGATACACTTGAAGAGTTGGAGCAGGAGGCTTCAGGATCATATAGCTATAGTTATTTCCGCTGTGTTGTAAGTGTTCTACTTTGATAATGATGTATATTCGAGTACAGATGTATATTTCAAGTTATGTTATATAAATTATATGTTATTCGTTCCGCTGTGAGGTTCGTGTTACTCTGATGTTATGTTCTTCTTCTTCTATTCTAAGTTTCTATCTTATCTATTCTCACCCTCTAATTTCTTTCATTAATCTTCCGGTATTTTTCGACGTTTGGTTAGTCATCATTGAGTTTATGGCGATAACCAAAGTCAACAAAAACCCGGGTCATTACAAGTGCCTAAGATGGATGTACTGAATAGTGTCTTCGGTTCATCCTGTTCCTGGATGACTTGTATGGACGGATGTCGGACAGAGTATTTCCAGACGATCATGTATATTGATTTCTCCAACCGTACCAAGAGTGGAAGCGGAGAAGGAAACTTCTTTTAGCTAACACATAATGTATTGTTGAGGACATCAATCGGTGATTTGATGGATTTGACGATGTGGCATTCGAAGTGAATCTGTTGCGATGATAAAGCATAGCTTCTAGCCTCATCAACCGGTAAATGACAGAAATCGGGCAGGCAGTATGGCTAAGTCGGTCGCTCCGAAGTACGGTGTATAATCACCTGATCTAGAGTTTCATTTATTTCTAAAAATCTATTGTCGATACTGTCCCATTCGGGAAACGGTTGCTGATCCCAACCATTGGTGATATACATTTGATACACTCAAGCGAAATGAGTGGTCGGTCATGTGTGGCCGGGTTGCAAGATGTTCTTGTTGAACCCAGTGTATTCCTTTAAAGAGGTACACTAGCGAAAGGTGGTTCCATACCTTGTCATAGTTGGAAATCCATTACCCAATACGTGCTTGCGGTTTTGATTGTACTATATCTGTAGAACGTGAGATGAAAGCGTTTCTGCTAGATGATTATTATATTGTGGTTGATAGACATTATCATAATATCAAAAGGTTTTTGATATAAAGATATTTTGGATTCTCATAACGGAAAAACCCGTTCCGTTATACGGTGTGGTCTTTTGAGATATTGTTTACTTGTTCAAACTGTTTTAAACTGTTTTACTCATACCAGTCCCATGACTGACCCGGAGTTTATTTTGTTTTGTCTCCCCTAAACTCTTGGGTGCCCCATTTTGTACGGGCAGTCAAGTAGTCTGGATTTACAGATATACTGGAAGAGCTTAGAGCAAGAGGCTTCAGGATTATATAGCTATAGTTATTTCTGCTGTGTTGTAAGTGTTGTACTTTGATAATGATGTATATTCAAGTACAGATGTATATTTCAAGTTATGTTATATATATTATCTGTTATTCGTTCCGTTGTGAGGTTCGTGTTACTCTGATGTTGTGTTCTTCTTCTTCTTCTATTCTATGTTTCTATCTTATCTTTCCTCACCCTCTGTTTTCTTTATATTAATTTCTTGATTTTCAGTTTAATTTGGGGTTGGACTCGTGTTTTTGGTCAGCTCAAATTGGACCGGATTTCCGGGTCATTACAAAGAGGACTGCTCCATGGATAGCCTCCATATACATTCGAGAAATAGTTCGTTTGCACGGTGTTCCTTCTAGCATAGTGAGCGACAGCGATCCTATTTTCACTAACGAATTTTGGAAGAGCTTGCAAGAGGCGGTAGGGACTCAATTATGTTTGAGCACCGCATATCATCCTCAGACGGACGACCAGACCGAGAGGGTGAATCGTATTCTAGAATACTTATTGAGGTTGTGTGTCTTAGATTTTGGAGGTACATGGGAGGATCATCTTCCATTGGTAGAGTTCGCATATAATAATAGCTTTCAGTCTAGTATTGGCATGGCACCGTTCGAGGCTCTTTATGGACGGCCGTGTCGTTCTCCTACAGGTTGGTGGGAGTCTACAGATAAGATCTTACTTGGGCCAGATATGATTAGACAGACTTCGGAAAAGATCGATTTGATTCGAAGGAGGATGAAGACGGCGCAAGATAGGCAGAAATCTTATGCGGACAAGAGGAGGACAGATCTTGAGTTTGATATTGGGGACATGGTCTTTGTCAAGGTGTCTCCATTACGGAACGTTGTTCGCTTTGGGTCCGTTGGGAAGTTAGCACCAATGATTCGTAGGGCCGTTTCCTATTAAGGAAAGGATTGGGCAAATGGCGTATAGAGTGGAGTTGCCCGAGAGACTTAGTGGTGTACACGACATATTCCATGTATCACATTTGAGGAAGTGCTTGCACGAGTCCGCGGAAGTGGTAGAGCCGAGCTTGCTTAGAGAGGTGGAGATCGAGCGTGATGCGACAATTCGACGAGCTCCTACATGCATTCTTGGGTCGGAGATTAAGAAGTTGAGGAATCAAGAGGTCAAACTAGTCAAAGTGCAATGGGGAGATGATGAGAGCAACGCTACTTGGGAGACGGAAGCGAAGATGCGTTCATTGTACCCTTTTCTTTTCGAGGGTATGTCATTTAAATTTCTCCTTTATCGCTTACCTTGTACTTATCTTATCTTTAGTATGTCCTCTCGCTAGTATCTTTGACCTTTAGATATGATAGTCCTATGGTTGAAACATGTGTTTGCGACATGTTATGTATGATGGATGCATGTGGATGCAAGTGTTTGCTAGTGGTTGCTCGTGGATGCATATACACACACTTTAGGCACTAGATCGGCTCTGTCACTTCATATTGCATATAAATGTGTGTACATGTTTAAGTAATGGATGTATAATGGTTTTACTATCATATGGATGATGCATTCTGGTGGATGGTTGTGCACACATGTAGAAATAATATGTGTCGATAGGGTTCTTCGCTTACATAATGGACGCATGTCACTATCATGGTTTGCATTAAGGAGGTCAACTGAATCAGTAGACCGCCTGATTTTTCATTAGATAAGGAACATATACACACACTTCTTGCATATGTTCATACAACATTAGAAAGTTTATAAGGACAATGGATGCCCGTGTTTGATGGTTGAGTAGATGGTTGTTTGGATGGTAGGATATGCATTCTCCTTAACTTGGAGATTTCGGGGGCGAAATCCTTTAAGGAAGGGAGAATGTAACACCCCGGATTTTTGAATAATCGAATTAACTAAAATAAAGGAATAATTAATCTCAGACGTGAGAATTAAGGGAATGGGGTTGTGCCATTGTGTTCATCTCGGAATTCTGGTTGAAATAGAGTCCGAGTTTGCGGGAAACGAGTACCGGATGAAGGAGTTATAGACGAACGAAGTTTGGTGGCAAATATATATATATATATATATATATATATATATAAATTGCACTGGCGCACTTGGGAAGTGCGCCAGTACAAATTTACATTGGTGCACTTCCCAAGTGAGACCAGGCCGAGAGAAAACCTGCACAGCTTTCTGGTTCAGTCCGATCTATGTTGTGACTCATTGCTGAGTCCTTTCTGACTCCTTGCTGAGTCATTAGGGCTGACTTGTCACCCTATCATGACTGAATGGTTTTGATTAACCCTAAGATCATCCGACGGCTTAAATTAATTCAAAACTCTATAAAAAGACCCATAGACTCAAACCCTAAATCAGAATTAAAACTGAAACTATGGTCGTCATGCTGTCGTCTTGAACCCTATAGTAGCCGCCGCAAATTAAAGAGGAAGAACTGCAAATCAAATCAGTTCTACTCAACCCTAACAACGAATCTTCTTCGAAGGAGAGCTAATACAACTTCAGAAATCAGAATTCAGAACTCAAGACTGCTTTTGAGTTGTGAGTTCGATCACTTTAACAAAATAATTGCTAAATTAATTATGATGTGATATACGTTGGATTATAAGTTGTGGTTGTGAATCCAATTCATATGTTTAATCATGTATGTTAACTTGATTCATATTATATGATGTTATGCAAGTTTTATATATGATGTTATGCAAGTTTCATGTATGATGTTATGCAAGATTAATATGATTATGCAAGTTAATATGATTATGCAAGTTTTATATATGATGTTATGCAAGTTTCATGTATGATGTTATGCAAGATTAATATGATTATGGAAGTTAATATGATTATGCAAGTTTTATATATGATGTTATGCAAGTTTCATGTATGATGTTATGCAAGATTAATTTGATTATGCAAGTTTTATATATGATGTTGTAACAACCCGGAAATTCCGAACCAGTTTAAAATTTTTATTTTGGCAATTTTAGCGAATTTTGAATATTTAAAATGAATTATTTTAAATAATATCGACGAGAAATTTATATTTGAATATAATTCGACGTATATATTATATACGTCGTCGTTAGAATATAAATATTTATTTATAATTATAAATAGAATTGAAAATGGCGCGGTAGTTCGATAATTCGATTTCAAACTTCAATTGAATGTACCGGGTGCAAAACAATCCGGATTTTAGTGAAACAAAAAACGTTAGGATCTATTTGATAATATCTTTCCAACGAATCTGAAAAATCAAAATTTCATAGCGGGAATCAAAAGATATGTCCAGTTGAAAATTCTGAATAGTCGCTATGGAATTCAGGCCCTTAAAAATGGAAATTTTGCAAATGACCTCAGATTTCGACGAAACCACTTTTGTTGGATCCGTGATGTCAAATTATTGCTAGATTCCAAATTTCATAATTTTTCGAATCAATATGTGAGCGTGGCAAAGGAAAACGCGTTTGACCAGTTTCAGTCAATTTTAATCGACTGGAAAATGGCCATTTTTCTAACGGTCTCAGAATTCAACGAAACTAGTTTTGTTAGGACCGTATCGTCAATACGAAGCTAGAAAATATTTTTCTGCAATTTTTCGAGTCCGTATGTGACCCCGGTAAATTGAAATGTACGTTTAAAATTCAATATAATGATTTAAATGTAAATTCAACGGAAACTGATCAAAACGATCGAACCAGCCTACGATACATATCCCATTGTGTTCGGGACGGGGGTAATACGCTAGGGACGACAGGCGGTGGGTTTCGTTTCGAGTTCAAACGGAAAGTCAACTTTAAGGAAATAAAATAATTGAATAATTATATATAAAACTCCCTCAACCCTTTTCTCTTTCATTCAGAAGTCAAAGAAGAAAATAAAACCCGTAACCCACAAAATCTGTCGCCCTTGCCATAGCCGCCGCCACCCTTGGCGTGGGCCCCCTCCGCGCCGCCGCGGGCTGCCAGTGAGGCGCAGCCGCCTCTGGTTCCCCCCTCTCGATCTCCACCTCGATGCCAACGCGGGACCCCAATCCGCCACGAAATGATCCGCTCCGGCCAACCCTAGGCCGCGCCGCCTCTCCCTGATGATCTGAACCATCGCCACACTTCCCCCTCCGAATCCCTCTTGCTCCGACGCCCCCTTTCTCTTCCTCCTCCTTCTCCAAACCTTCCTCCAACTAAAAACTGCGCTGCCACCCCTTCTTCTGACCTCCTCAGTCCGCCTCGCCCTTTCCAGCAGCAGCAACTCGCGACCACAAAGCCGAAAACCCTCTCGAACGATGGTCGAATGGATGGAGCTCTCTCCGAATCGAAACATTAGCAAAACCCTTGTAAGTTTTCTAACTATTTTTCTTAGAATAATAGGATTTTTGTGAAAGTAAAAATAGCGATTTCTTTTTATGTGTATTAGCGAGGTAAATATACGACTTTTAATATAGAAAATATATGATTCTGAATATAGTAAAGATCAGATTTTTAAATAATAATAGATTTGATCTTCAACTACGAAAAGCTTTGATTTTTATATTTAAAAAGTTATGATTTTTATAGGACAAAGATTAGATTTTGTTCAACAAAAAGATTTGATTTGCAACATAGGAAAAATATAGATTTTTGTGCAAAGAAAATATAATCTTTTATATAGTAGTAGGATAAAAATATGATTTTTATATTTTTAAAGTATTAAAAATATGATTTTTATATTTTTGAAGTATTAAAAATATAATCTTTATTATGTAGAAAGTGTAAAAATATGATTTTTGTTTATGTAGAGAATTAAAAATATAATTTTTACATGATAGGAATATAAAAATATCATCTTTGTATATGTAGCGAAATAAAAATCTGATTTCTATTATATATACATTGAAATAAAGAGGTGATTTTTATAGTGAAAGAAAAGGCGAAATCTTTATTTTTGAAAAGGCGAAATCTTTATATAGAGAATAGCGTGATAAAAATAGAATTTTTATCCATATAGCGTGAAAGTAAAAATTCGATTTTTATATATTGAATAGCAAAGTAAAAATTCGATTTTTATATATTGAATAGCAAAGTAAAAATTCGATTTTTATATATTGAATAGCAAAGTAAAAATTCGATTTTTATATATTGAATAGCAAAGTAAAAATATGATTTTTATATATTGAATAGCAAAGTAAAAATTTGATTTTTATATATGTAGTGGCTACGGGCAACGAAGATGACGAAAAGGCGAGAACGACGAAGGTTTCTGCAAAAGAAGAGCCGTGGAGTTAGGATAGCTATTGGTGAGAATTTCTCACCTTTCAATTTCATTTTCTAGTTATATATATACTAGGATGCAGACGGTGTTTAGTAGCACCCGACACCCGTCATCCACAGACCATGGATGGCTTGTTTGTTAAATTGTTTGGTTGTGTAGTTGGTTAGTTTATTTGGTTTGAATTGATTGTTTGGTGAAATGGAATGGATTTGATTGATGTGTGAATGGCGTGGGCCTTCACTAGACCGGGGATAAGGCTAGGCCTCGTCACGTTTCTAGTATCGTGCCGTTATGCCGCCGAAATTTTCTAAAATAAGTTAGAAAAATAAAAATATCGTTTTATTGAATAAATGAACTGAATAAAAATTCATGGGTTGAAATAAAATATTTTATCGTTAAAAATATAATTTTTAACGTGGAAGTGAATAAAATAAAATATTCATTTACAAACGGGACGGTTTGTTTATGTACACCTATTTGAAGGACATTGATTGGGACGATAAATTTTACACATCGCCCAACTGCACAAATAAAATCTGTGTTTGATTGTTTGAAACCCCACACGGGTGTTGGGATGAAATTTGAAGTTCACTCATCCTGATTGATTAAATATGTCGATCGATTGATTGACAGGCTGTTATAAGCGTTAGATATCTATATTTGATGCTTATACAGTGTAGTGCACTTTGGTTGATGGTTGATTATTTTTCAATGCTATTATATACGTGTGATGTATGAAAATCCATATAATTAACATTATATGGTGATTGATTGGGCCTCATTCTAATTTAGAAAATAAAGAATAATATAAAGTAAAGGTTCATGTGTTGACTATACTCATCCGTTGAGATTAGTCATGTGTTGAACGAAATGTTTTAACAATAAAATTTATATCTTTATCACTATAAAGTAAAGGTTCATGTGTTGACTGTACTTATCCGTTGAGATTAGTCATGTGTTGAACGAAATATTTTAATAATAAAATATACATCTTTATCATATTTAAAATTAGAACTACTTCGCGGTGGAGTCTAATTGAAAATCAAATGATAGATACCCAAATTTTATAAAATATTTTAAATAACAAAAATAGCCACACGTGGACAGTACTCATTCGTTGAGATTAGTCGTGTGTGGAGAAAAAAGATAAATATTCATTTGTTGAATAGAATAACGGAATTATTGAAATATATAAAGCCGTATTAATTAGAGATGCGCTATTTTGACGCGAATCGATATTTATATCGATTATATTCGTTTTTATAAATTGAATTCGAATTGAATAGAAAACGAATTTGATTTGAATTGAATATATATCGAATTTGATTTGAATTGAATATATATCGAATTTGATTTGAATTGAATATATATCGAATTTGATTTGAATTGAATATATAACGAATTTGATTTGAATTGAATATAAAACGAATTTGATTTAATTAGAAAATGAATTGAATTTGATTTGAATTGAATATATAACGGATTTGAATTGAATAGAAAACCAATTTGAATTGAATCGAATAGAAAACAATTTGAATTGAATCGAATAGAAAACCAATTTGAATTGAATCGAATAGAAAACGAATTTGAATTGAAATGGAGGTTGAAATTGTTTTTGAAACGAATTCAAAACTATTTATAAAATTCATTTAAAAATAGAATCGACGAAATATATATTATATATATTATATATATAATATAATGGCCTGAATAGAACGCGCCGCGCCGCGGCAGTTCGTGAATTTCGACCATTAACTTCGAATGGACATTACGGGAGATCCGACCGTCGGATCCTCCTAAAACCGGAACCGTTGGGTTCGTATCGAAAAGAACTTTCTAACGAATATTAGAAATTTGAAATCTAACGGTTGGATTTGGAGATACGTCCAAATCAAATTCAAAAAAGGTCGTTATAGGTGCAGTTCGATGACCGTTGTTGGAAATCGACTGTACGGGCCTTGATAAAATTATTAAAAATATCAATAATTTGTGTAAAATCATAAGAAATGATTTGGGAAAAATTGGGATGAAAAACTCCACATTTGAAAAGATAAAAATAGATTTTTATCAAAATGAACTAGTTTTGAACTGAAATTAAAACCCATTTATTTTTAAATAAATAAACTGGATTTGAAATGGGTTTAATTAGAATGTGATTTGGGTTTATCGTGAATTGTGTTTTAAATGACACTAGTTCTCTAACCCAGAAAAAGGAGTTTTAATGAATCTGCAATTTAATTGAAATGTGAATTGAGAATTTAAATTATCAAATTTAGAAAGTGAGCGAGAATGGAGTATCACCAGTTTTGCTCCAAAGCGATAGTTAAATCTTTAATTAGATTTGAACGTGAAATGGTAATTAATTTGACCGATAACACCCCGGTGTTAGATATGGAGTATTACCAGTTTTGCTTCATGGGATGAATAGGTTGGGATTGGGAAATAAAATAAATAATTACTTCGGTGTGGTTCGCTAATCTCGACTAGTTGGGAAAAACCATAATTTGGTTTAATACGACATCCAAGGGAAGTTAAAGGATAAATTTTAAAGAATTTATCTTGGATAAAATTAATGGGAACCTTTCCCTAAGAATGTGGAATTGGAATGAGGCGTATGTTGTGTTTGTGTAACATTTGTTTTAATATACGCGGGTTGTTCGGAAAGTCCGGGTTTACACCCATTCTGAATAACCGATTCGACGATATGTCGAAGATGAAGACGGTGGTTGAAGACCGGAAGTCTTCATATTGTTTGGATAATTAATGATGATACTGATTGGGTTGTACACCCAAGAGGATGGAAACAGTTGGTGGTCGTCCAGACGTACCTGGAGATCGATGGATATGCGAGGAAAGTGCCTCCGGTTTCGTTCAGGCCCAGAACGAACTTGTAAATGGATTGTGTGTCTGACATTGGATTTTATTCTATGTTGATTGATTTCTGTTAAATATATATCTGTTTGGCGACGGAGAATTTATTCTCTTGCTTAACGCCCTTCTCTGAGACGTACGAGCTTAGAGGTTATATATCGATAGATATTAATCGCATGGCATGAATTGCCTTTGTGGCATGCTGAGTTGCATGGATCAAGGCTTCTGTTGAAAAGCAAAGTCTTGTGGTTGATGATCAAAGCATGGCCTTTGTGGCGTAGCTTTGTGTATAACGTGAATTCGCGAGCCTCATACCTCGGTATGAGTTAAAAACGGGATACGGACCGCTGGGAGAGCACGACGTTTCTTTCTAGCTTTGGTGGTGTCAGTGACTTACCAGCCCTGACATTTATATACTTTTCACCTTTGTGGTTGTTGGAATGAGGCGCCTCGATTATAGGTCTGTAAAAACCGGGAAACGTGTGTTCAGGAATAACTAATCCTCTAACGTAAGTGAGGACCGGCCCAGCCGCATCCGGGGTTGCCCAGAGTGTGTAGTCCCGAGGCATTTGCTAGAGTGTCTCGAAGCGGAGAGGAGCTTGCCCCTTGCCTCGACTCATGACGGAAATCCAATTTCCAATACGTGCATTTCGGCTTTATTTGTAGAGCCTAGTATGGCGACATAGTGGGATGGGGCACTCATGCCGTCTATGATTTATATTTATGATTGAAATTGTTTTGACACTATACACTTATTATAGTATCAAATGATTTGTTTTAAACGTATCAAGCATGTTTGGCTGTTATAAGGTAAAACCCTATCCTCCAGCTTGCGTTGCATTGTGTGATGGGACCTGGGTCTTATAACAGCTTCATTTTTCGAAAAAGCATTGCGTTGTTTATTCTATGCACTGGTATTCTTGGGAGGAAACCCGTTCCGTGTTATACGGCGTGGTCCCTTGAATTACTCTCTTTTAAAGTAAAGTTTTAAATAACTGTTTTAGTTCTCACACCAGTCACATGACTGACCTGGAGTTTATTGTTTTAACCTAAACTCTGGGTGCCCCTATTTTCCGCACGGGCAGCTAGTAGTTGTGGTTTTGCATATTTATATTCACAGGATCCTGGTTTACAGCTGGAATGATATCCGGAAACCTCTGTATCCGTGTATCACCTTCAGTTGTGCTTTGTATTATTTTTCCGCTGCTATGTAATTTATTGTAATCTCTGATATTTATCGAATGTAATTTATTCAATTATACTCTGTATATTCTTGTATCTGATGGAATTGTTGTAATAACAATGAAATGTTCTTCCGTCTATGTTCTGATTTGTCCTATTCTCAAAACGATCAGGGGTTTCGAACGGTCTAAATCGGTTTAACGACTGATTCGGATCGAGCGAAATTCCCGGCCGTCACAGATGTTATGCAAGTTAATATGATTATGCAAGTTGTACATATGATGTTATGCAAGTTAATAGGATCACGCAAGTTGTATGCGTGTTATATGATGTTATGTAAGTTTGGACCTAAAATATATGCTAGTAGTTCATGATGTTGACTTGGGTCAATGAATCCCTTTTTATAATCCA
This sequence comes from Allium sativum, assembly GCA_030737875.1. Lineage (NCBI taxonomy): Eukaryota > Viridiplantae > Streptophyta > Magnoliopsida > Asparagales > Amaryllidaceae > Allium > Allium sativum. Next base: position 120,782,243 of record CM060920.1, read on the forward strand.
ATCACCTAGGTTTATAACATCAGTTTTTATGCGAATATGGATGTGGAACATATATATATATACATATATATAAGTATTATGTTCATATGCAAGTTTAAGTGATAATTGGATTCACATATATACAAGTTCACACCTTTAAGGTTTAGATCCATATTCAAGTTGACATTTTTATGTTGAAACTATGACATGCATAGTTATGCAAGTTTACACCTTTATGTGGATCCATAGTTTACTCAGGTGAACACCTTTTATTTGATCCATAGTTATGAAAGATGACACCTTTATGTTTAGGTTGACGACATACATAGTTTATGTAAGTTTGTGATAATTACCTAGGCTAGTTGGGTGTAAAACTATGTTCATACATGCAAGTTCACACCTTTTAGATCTATGATTTTTGGATCCTTGATAATACAAAGGCTATGCAAGTATGTGGTAATTCTTAATTGCAAGTTAGATGCAAATTAGATCTATTATTGTTTGTATGTGACTTTGTGACATTTATTCCTTTTTTCAAGTACTAGACTATTTGCTAGTCTAAAATGTATATATCATGTTAAGCGAACGAATGACGGGGGTACGATGGGGATAATAGTGGATACACACATATTGTGAATTTGGCATGTAATGGCCTAAAAAGGCATGTAATTAATTTTAAGGAATAAAATTAATTAGTGATGAAATTGGTATAATTTATATACCATAAATAGATGAGCATAATTTAGGTGATAAATTATGGACATAAATAAATATGGAAATTTGAATGGGGAAAGTAATTCAAATTTGGGGGAAAATTAATTATGTATAATTAATTGCCTAAGACACGAGGTTGGACTCATTTGTGGTGTAAGATTGCCTGGACCCGCCCGGCAAATCCAGCAGCCACAAATGGTAGCCCAATGTGAGAGGTCAAAGGCCCAAACTAAATGCGTAACAATTGTATGGACACGAGGTTAGGCTCGTTTGTGGTGTAAGACTGTTCGGACCCGCCCGGCAAATCCAGCAGCCACAAATGCCAGTCTAATGTGAGAGGTCCTACAGGGGTTACTGTAGTAATAAATTAAGAAACGCTTAACCAAAGTAAAACATGTGGTGGGACATGGGAGTTAAGTGCGTGCCTTGGGTGGCATGAGGAAATACGATTAGTAACACTTAACCAAGGTAAAACATGTAAGTGAGACATAGGGGTTAAGTGGGTGCCTTGGGTGGCATGTGGAATTACTAATAGAATCCCTTAACCAAATTTAAAACATGTAAGTGGACATGAAGGGGGTTAAGTGGGATGTACTAGAGGGGACCAAGCCTAGGTGGAAAGCTTGTGTCAAGCATGGGGGGCCCTTTTCAGTCCAGTAGCCCATTAAGTATCTTTGTGAGCTCGACCCAAGTCGAGGACGGGACACGCCTACTGGGTCTGATTGTTAGAGGCCAAATCGGGTTAGCGGTGGCAACGCAAGTCCAACGGGGTCATGTGCGTGCGTGGGTCCGGGCTGGTAGGTAAGACGTTGTTGCATCGTGTAAGTATAAGCCGTGCATCATTGGTGGTATCCGGTTGCCATTTTGGGGAGTGATACACCCCACTGTGGGGCTAGCACGAGTATCTACGAGTTAGGGAGCCGATAGAATGGGGCAGGGTAGTGGGTACACCTAGTGGAGATAGGAGCAGACGGCACCTATGTAGTCAGCTAGGGTTACACGAAGCTACCACTATTATTAATAATTATTAAGGGGATACACCTAGTAGAGGTAGGAGCAGGCGGCACCTATGACGTCGGCTAGGAGTACATGGAATTAACATTATTACTTATTGAAGGGGTACATCTAGTGGGGATAGGTACACGCTGGGTACCTATGATAGCAACTAGAGATATACATTCAAACATGGAGGATAGTGGGTACATCTAGTAGTACACGAAGCTATCATCGTTTTATTTAGCCAAGAGGGATCAAATTTCTAAAGTGACTAGTAGGAGTGCAGTTAGTTTTAGTACAGTACAGTACGGTACAGTACGGTAGAGTATAGTAATTATCCTATATTGATTAGGAAGCACCATTAACGTTATCTCTGTTTCTCTTGATTGCCTTGCCATACCCATGTGGTTCACACAGTCATTACCTTATTCCCCAGCTTACATCTTATCATATTGCTTTAATAATTATGTTGTTAGAGTTATCGGACTCGCTAGACTTTATGTCTGACCCCCTTTGTTTCCACCTCTTTTCTTCATTTCCCCCCCCCCTAGGTGCTCAGGTTGGAACTAGCACCAGTGGAGTTTGATTGGGATCTCTTTGGGAGCACTTGGATTCGGATTGATGAAGTAAAGTTCAGCCTATCATTTTCTTTATGGCTATTTGTAGTAGTGGGATTATGTACTTTGTTTTATCAAGATGGATATTATGTACTTGACTTTGGTTTATAGTTTTGATGATGTAACCAAACATATTTACCTTCTGCTGCAATAAATAAAGTTTTAAATTTTCAAGTACTGCTATATATCTGTCTTGTTGTGATTTTCTGTTTTATATTCACATAAAATGCTCCATGGAAGTTAATGCATTCCCTTTGCGAGTGACAAAAATGGACGTGGGGTGTTACATGTTTTAACTTAACCTTACCACAAATCAAGTTATATTGGTTAAGTGTTTCTTATTACTTAACCCTACCCATTCATCATGCTATACTGGTTAAGTGTTTCCTATTAACTTAACCCTAGTCATTCATCTTGTTATATTAGTTAAGTGTTTCTCAGTAGCCTATCCCTAGTCATTCATGTTATATTGGTTAAGTGTTCCTATGAACTTAACCCTAGTCATCCATGTTATATTGGTTAAGTGTTCCTATGAACTTAACCCTGGTCATTCATGTTATAGTGGTTAAGTGTTCCTATGAACTTAACCCTGGTCATTCATGTTATAGTGGTTAAGTGTTCCTATGAACTTATCCCTCGTCATTCATCTTGTTCATTAGCATTAATTGATTTATTAATGCACTACCCACTCACATTAGATATGTGTTGTTGCGGTTACTGGATGTGTCGGGCGGTTCCAGGCAGTTTTACACCACAACTCAATCTAACCTCAGGTTTTTCTTGGGCATGATGCACTAACCTCTCACATTAGATAGGTGTTGTTGTGATTATGGGATGTGCCAGGTGGTTCCGTGCAGATTTACACCACAACTCAATCTAACCTCGGGTTTTTCTTGGGCATGATGCACTAACCTCTCACATTAGATAGGTGTTGTTGTGGTTATTGGATGTACCGGGCGGTTCCGGGCAGTTTTACACCACAACTCAATCTAACCTCGGGTTAGGCATGTTCATCTTTAATTTACACATTTACCATATATACCCAAATCTAGATTTTTCATGCAAATTACCAAATTTGAGACGACCCCAAACCCCGTACTGACGGCGGCAAGGGTAATCCGTGGAATATAACACAGAAACATGTAATAGCAGAACATAATTAAATAAATACACCAGATAATGAACAATAGAATATACTGGATAAACGTAATCATCAGAGTTACACAGTATACAGGATCATACTTAGCACAAATACAGTTCAGCTATACATAGATGTCTAAAGTGGAAAACAAACAAAATATGTACAATAGGAGCTGAACAGCATAAAAAGAGATAAATAATAGAATCCATCTTCAGCTCCAGCTATCCAGAAAGAACCAGCTAAACCTGAATACAAGGCTGCCCATGTAGAAAAAGGGGAATCCGAGTTTGAATGTGAAACAAACTACAAGTCAGTCATGGGACTGGTATGAGAAATCTACTCAACACGTTAATAATATGGCTAATCACAGGACCACGCCACTTTCGTGGAACGGGTTTACTCCATCAGATCGCCAATGCCTTTAAAACAAATCATTCTTTTAAACATCGCAATGCTTTTTATAAAAATGAAGCCATTATAAGACTCAGTTCCCATCACACAATGCAACACAAACCGGAGGATAGAGTTTTACCTTATAATGGCCAAAATATGCTTGATACGAATAAAACAAAAGCATTTGATATTACTACTAGTGTTTATATGTTTCAAAAACAATTTCGAATCATAACTATCAATCATAGACGACATGAGCGTCCCATGCTACTATGTCGCCAAATATAGGTATACAATCAAAATCGCACAGTCACGTATTTGGAAATTGGATTTCCATCCTGAACCAAGGCAAAAGATAGTCCTTACCGAATTCGAGACGCTCTAGCCCGTGTCTCAGGATCACTGCTCGAGTGACCCTAGAATCGTCAGTGCCGGTCTACCGATGTGGATTAAAATTCCTGAACACTGCGTTTCCCCGCCCTATGGGGCGTCAATGAGCCAACGAATGACTCCATCGGTCCCGGATCGACCGATATAACCGAGGCGCCTCGCAATCCATCATCCACATAAGTAAAATGTCAGGCCGTGTAAAAACACTGACACAACTCCTAGCTAGAAGGAAACGCATGCACTCCCTGAGGTCTTTCTCCTATTTCTGGTTCATACCGGGGTGTGAGGCTCGCGAATTCACGTTATACACAAAGCTACGCCACACCGGCGGTGCTTTGATCATCACCACAAGACTTTTCTTTTCAACAGAAGCCCTGATCATTTGCCACTTAGGCATGCCACACTAGCAATTCATGCCATGTGACTGATGTCCATCGATATACAACCTCTGAGCTCATGCGTTTCAGAGAAGGGCGTTAAGCAAAAGAATAAATTCTCGGCCGCCAAACAGATGTATATTTAACAGAGATCAATCTACACAGAATAAAATCCAATGTCAGACACACAGTCCATTTACAAGTCCGTTCTGGGTCTGAACGAAACCGAAGGCACTATATACCTCGCAAACCCATCGACCACCACATACGTCTGGACGATCACCACTCATTATCCATATGTCGGGATGCCTCCCAATCAGGACCTCGGTTACCATCCAAACGAGGCGAAGATCTCTGGTCTTCGACCACCGTCTTCATCTTCGATTTCTTATCGTCGATTCAGTTATTCAGAATGGGATAAACCCGGTCTTTCTGAACAACTCGCATATATAATAAACAAGTGCAACCCTAACATACACATGCATCATTTCAATTCACTAACCGTCAATCAGTAAGAGAACGATTTCCCAAATATTAACCCCGAAGGCCGAAACCAACATCAGATCAACACCCAGGAAACCATTCGACTTAGCCAACCTTCAGTTAATTTCTAAATCACATCCATATCGTTTATAATATTTTATAACGATTTATCGCTATTTTTATTTATTTTAAAATAGCCAATTTATTCAAAGCGACGCTTCGGGCCATAACGCGGCCGTGGCGCTGTTTTTCTTCAGATTTGATTTACACACATCTGAAAATCTAACCGTTGGATCTTCACAAAATTTACATCATTAGAAAGATCTTTTCAAAACGAATCCAACGGTTCCTGTTTCGGGAAATTCCGACGGTCGGATCTCCCGGTATAATCGTTTGAAGTTTCGATTTCAAAATACGAACTGCAGCGTCGTTATTCGATTAAATATAATTATATTTATATATATAAATATAATCGATTCTGGTGCTGTTTTTCTTTCGATTTGAATTAAACATTCCAGACAATCCAACCGTTGGATTTTTACAAAGTTGGTGCCATTGGAAAGATTTTTCCAAAGCAAACCCAACGGTTGCGGTTTCGGGAAAATCCGATGGTCGGATCTCTCGGTATAATCGTTTGAAATCACGGTTTCAAAATACGAACTGCAGCTTCGTTTTTCGATATTTTTCAATTTTATTTATATATATATATATCGATTCTTCGATTTCAAAGCTATATTCTTTTCCTGTGTTTGATAAAAATTATATTTTTATCTAACTGACTTCTATTTCAACACTTCACTATATTTAACAATTCATGTATATAATAAAAATGTGATTTTTATTATAAAACAATTCATTTCAAAACACTATTATTTTATATAGTTCATATAGGTAATAAAAATAGGATTTTTATTATAAAACAATTTCTTTCAAAACAAGATTATTTTATATAGTTCATATAGGTAATAAAAATAGGATTTTTATTATAAAACAATTTCTTTCAAAACAAGATTATTTTATATAGTTCATATAGGTAATAAAAATAGGATTTTTATTATAAAACAATTTCTTTCAAAATAAGATTATTTTATATAGTTCATATAGGTAATAAAAATATGATTTTTATATTTAAAACACGAACACCATTCAACACATGAATTTCTATCCAACGAATGAATATCGACTCAACACACGAAGGTTTTCTATTCGACGAATAAATATAGTTTCAACAAATGGAGATAATTCAAACACATGAATATTATTTAAAATTTCGACAGCATAACGACAGGGTAGTTAAAACCGGGACCGTCCCTAGTACGGCTCCTTGCTCTACCTTAAAACCTCGCGGTTTTTGACAATGGGGAATCATGCAACTAGTTCGCACGCAGGCGGCATGTATATTTATTTCATTTCCACAAACTAATCCTATGTGGTTTCAACCAAATATTTCCCAACCACAATCGGGTATTTTTCAACCACAATCAATCAATATCAACCACAAACAATCCCAATCAACCATTCGCTATCAATCAATTTTCACACCAATCACAACCAATAAATATCGTCCATGGTTTGTGGACGAGGGGCGTGTCTATATATATATATATATATATATATATATATATATATATATATATATATATATATATATATAGCAACTCACTTCTATTTCAACACATATATAATTTTTACAACGCATATATAACTTATACATCCAACGTACAGCTTATACAACGCTTATACAAGAGGTATACAACGCTTATATAACTCATACATCGACTATATAATTTATACATCGTCGTTTTCCATATCGTTTATAAATTAGAAATCTCACATTGGGTTCCACTCCACCAAAAATAGCAGAAGGCTCAGAAAAATACGCGGTTTCTTCTAGAATGTAGAAGGCGTCCACACGGTCACGATGTTTCCTGTTTCATCGAATTTCGTCAAGACACGAAAAAGATATGATTTTACAAAGTTTGCAATGGTTTAAAGGAGTTAAAAAAGTTGAAAATAAAACAAGCCGTACCTCAACTGTTTCGTTCAAAACTAGGTTTGGATTTATCTCAAAATCCGTGTAGCTATTCGTCGATCGGCCTTCGCAGCGTCGAAGAGGGAGGAGAGGTGCACGTGCGTGTGGGGGTGGCGGCCAGCTCGATCGCCTCTGGCGATGGTGGCGGCGGCGGGAAGACGTCGACTTCCAGGCGTCGATTCTCACTCCATAGGCCACAAAAATTCCAAACTATATATGGATTTGAAGATCTCGAGGAGCTCTACAAAATCTTCAACTGGAGGAGGGGCTAATTTTGCGTGGATTGATCGGAAAATGAACGGGAAGATTTGAATGTGTTTCCGCCTTTCGTCGGGGAGAGAGAAAAGGGATTTTTCTTTTTTTTTATAAAAATTATGATTGGCCGGTGGGTTTTAAAGGGGTTTTCTGACCCGACCACCAATCTAAACCCAACGACTGTCGTCCTTAGCATTTTAACCCCATTCCGAACACAATGGGACATGTTTCGTAGGCCTATTTGACTGTATCAGTCAGTTTTCCTTTAAATTAAAATATATAACATTCAATAATGGATTCGAATGTACATTTCAATTTGCCAAGGCCACAAACTGATTTGAAAAGTTCCAGAAAAATAAATCTAGCTATGTTTTGATGATATGGTCCCAAAAAAACTAGTTTCGTCGAATTCTGAGACTGTTTGCAAAAAGGCCCATTTCTGGTCGATCCAATTTAACTATAATTGACTAAAACACGTTTTCCTTTGCCACGCTCACATACTAGCTTCAAAAATTATGAAATTTGAAACCTAGCAATAACTTCCCATCCCGGATCCAACAAAAGTGGTTACGTCGAATTCCGAGGTCGTTTGCAAAATGGCCAATTTCACGGGCTATATAAATTCCATAGCGACCTTTCTGAAAATTCATTTGGCCATAACTTTTGCTTTCCGCTATGAAACTTCGATTATTCAGATTCGTTAGAAAGGTATTCACTAACAGATTTAAATATTTTTGGTTTCACTCAAATCCGTTTTGTTTTGCACCCGGTATAGTCCGACAAAGTTTGAATTCAATTTCTGAAACTGCAGCGCCATTTCAGGCCTTGTTTATAATTAGAATTAATTATATTCGTTTTCAAACGTCGATTCAAACTCACTTTTCATTGCTATTATTTAAAATATTTATTTTAAATATTTAAAATCAACTATTTTAGCCAATTTAAAATTTTTAAATTGGTTCAGATTTTCTGGGTCGTTGCAAAATTCACCAAAACTGGTCATGTTCCAATTCTCAAGTTATGCCCAACAAAGCTAATTGCAAGTTATGGCCCCCAAATTCAATTTCAAGTTATTACTCAGAATAGGTTACACCCAATCTTTCCAAACTTGCAATAATAGTTATGCCCAAAATCACTATGCATTATGTTTGGCGTCCCAAATCAATAGTTAAGCCCAAGCTAAATTTACTATTCCAATTTACAGTTTATGCCCAAAACTAGGTTTTTCATGCCAAGTTTCATAATTTGTCGTTCATGCCAATTCTAGGTTCAATATATCAAATTACATATTCCATAGTTCATGTCAAATTATAGCCTTTAATTACAGTGCATGCCAATTACCTAAAATCCCAATTTAGGCATGTTCACATTTAACAATTATCCCTATCTTACTATAGGTTTTCATGCCTAAGCCATAAATCACTATACACAATAATCTCCTTCTTCCAAGTTAGAAACTATCATATATAATATGCCCCAATTTTAGGTCTTAAACCACAATATGTACTATGCCTTACATATTTACAGTTCAATTTACACCCCAAATCCCAAGTCATATGTCCTATGTACTTTATGCCTAAAATATCAAGTCTTATGTCTAATATACTTTATGTTTTAAATAAAACATGTGTTATGCCCTCAAATCAGTTATGCCCATTTATACATAATTTAATACTTTTCCCAATTTAGCGCTAGTCATGTCCAAATCATATATTATGCCCAATTTTAGCGCTGGCCATGTTCAAATCATATATTATACCCAATTTTATTTCCAACATACATTCATCTCTTATGAGATTTGGCTCAGGCTCGTAGTAGCCTGGCTATAAAACAAAAAGGGAAGAAGGAAAGAAGAGACAAAGAATGGACATAATATTATCAATAAGATAGATCCAATGGATATAGAAAGACAGATAGAAATAGGCATAATCTCAGATTCAAATTTATTACAATGTCAGAATCACAATTAACTTTTATTTCTGAAAGTAACGTGCAAATTACAGAAGGTCTTGAATTTTGGGATCTGATTTCTGAAAATGAAAAGCTATCCCTTGACGTAGACTATCGATTCTCTAATTTTATCCTTAGAAAATAGTTGTTGAAGTCGTTGAATTAGCCTTTGAATCTCTACTTGAATTCTAACTTGATTCTACAAAGAACTTGAGTGGCATAACCCCATCTTTGATTTATTTTGATATGAATTAGGTAGAGTATAGGCGTAATGAAGTTGTGTAGAGAAAACTGTAGCCTTAGGGGTGTTTATATAGCATAGGGATCAACGAATCTGGTCAGAACGGGCGTCCAAATGCAGAAAAACGAACTAGTCCTTAGATCTGGAAATAGGGGGGAGGTCGACCCCCAGGTCGACCTATGTGACCCAGCTCGACCCCCAGATCAGCCTATGTGACCCAGGTCGACCCCCTGGTCGACCTGGGTCCTAGGCGGGAAATTTCCCGCCCAGCCCGGGTGTGTGATTTGAATTTCGAATTTGAATTCGAGCTATTTTAATTTATTTAAATCCCTGAAACTTCCGAGGGCCATAACTTTCTCATACGAAGTCCAATTCACGCAAACTCGGACTCTATCTCAAGTAGAATTCTGAGACGAACGCAATGGTGTAACCCGTTTCCATTAGTTATTCTATTAAAAATTAAGTATACTTTAATTTGTTAGTTTAATATTCTCATAAAATATGGGGTGTTACATTCTCCCATCCTTAAAGGATTTCGCCCCCGAAATCTCTAAGTAAGAAGAATGCATATCCTAACATCCATCTACTCAACCATTCAATCATAGGCGTCCATTGTCCTTAAAAAGATTTCTAATGCTTTCGTGATCATATGCATAGTGTGTGTATATGTTTCTTACCTAACGCAAAATCAGGCGGTCTATTGATCCAGTTGACCTCCTTAATGCGGATTATGTTGGTGCCATGAGTCCATCAAGTATGCAATTATTCCTAATCATCTAAATACTATATGTGTGCATATTCAATCATCCATATGCAACATCCATATAATAACACATCAAGTTTCAATCCATATATGTAAAAATTCACTCATGCACATGCAATATGGAAATGACGGAGCCAATCTAGTACCTAATGTGTGTATATGCATCCACGAGCAACCACTAGCAAACACTTGCAACCACTTGCATCCACCAAACATAACATGTCTCAAACACATGTTTACATCCATTGGCTTCTACTTAAGGATCGAGGATAGGACCTAGAGGATATTTTTAAAAGATAAAGACTAGCATGCAAATAAACTTTACAGAAAAAGAGGAATCAAGGATACACCCTCAAAAAGGGTATGATGCATGTATCTAGTCTTCAGTCTTCTAAGTCGCATCTTCTTGAGCTCCACTTCACTGCACCTTAACTAATTTAACTTCACGATTGCAAAGCTTATTGACATCCATATCCAAAACCCACTAGTAAAGATAGGACCTCGCTCACTTACTATGCTAGAGGGTATCCAATGTTGTCGAATTATCTTTCCAAGATAAACGGATGTTAACCATGATACCAAGTGTATATACTAAGATGATTAGAGGTTTCTCCTCTACTTAGCTTATTCGTCACATCACAAATCTGAGGGTCTAAAGCTAAAGGTTGCTATGTACTTTTTACCTCTCTTAAGGCCAGTCTTACTTAGGGCGCCTGCCACAACCATTTATTTCTCACACAAACCATCCTAGTCGAACTCGACATCCCTCAAGTTCAATCCCCAAAGGCCTAAACCAATATCAGACAAGCACACAAGGAATACCTCCTCCGAATTTGGACAATTTATGTGAGTTGATACTAGCAAAACAACCAAACAATTGAGCACTTAACCGACTCTAGCTATCCCCGCCAATCTTCCTCCAAAACTATCGTTGATCGCAAAACTGGCTTTGCGTTGTCGACTAGATATATGCGGAAGTCTATCTCGTGTTTTAGGGGGCAAACCCCTAACCTACTCAAAAACATCTGCGTGCTTATGGACTACTCTAACGGATCGCAAATCGTTGATAGATGCATCAAGTGATTCTAGGTAGCCAAGACAAACTGATCCCTTAGGATCGCACGAAATCTCGAGCGTATTCCCAATGCAAGTCGAAAGTCTAACTACCCTCCTTTCACAATTACTATCTAACCAATCCATGCCTAGAATCAACCAATAGCCCATGAAACCAAAAACATAAGTATTACACTTAGACTCAATACTTAATATAACTATTCTCAAATCCTTACTAACCAAAGATAAATGAGCCGGACCTCAAATTGGATTTGAGACAATAATGGGATCTTCTACTATACAAGTACTAAGGTGCAGAGACTCAACTATGGAAGCAGATATAAACGAATTTGAAGCGCTAAAATCAAAAAGAAAACTAACAGGATGATCAAAAAGGAAAAACTAAACTCTTTCAACAGAAACCTTACTACCTCTCTCTCAGGTACGCTAGCGGTGAGAGTATGCATTTGCCCTCCTGAAATTCCTGTCATTTTTTCTTGCCCTTGTCCTTAATTATATGACCCGTTATACCATAATAAGATACTTCCTCTTGTCGTAAGTTTTACTATTCTTTCCTCCCCCTCTTGTCTTGTGATTCTTCCACTTACACCTCTTTCTTTTTACCTCCTTTGTGAACCAAGTCCATATCCATGAGTTCCTTATCCTTGGGTTGTGCTCCTTCGCAAAAATCCCTCAGTCTCATCTTTACTATCCTTGTGTAACACGTTGACAAGTCTCTCGAAAGCTGAATCTATCGCACGGAAAATCCTAAAAATCTCGAAAGAAAATTAGCTGCAGGTGAAACTACAGCGGCTATAGGTGGAAGTTGGACACTTTTTCGCCCTTTGACAGGTGTCGTAGTCTCATCAAGCCTACGGAACCATGTCGCGATGAGGTTACCTCCCAGAAATCCAAGAGCCCCGGAGACTCAGGAAAGAAGGAAATAAGGATTCAAACAGAGGATCAAAAGATAGTGCATATGGCTTTGGGGAATATGCCTTTAAAACAAAACTTTTCTTTTGAAAATGCTTCTTTTAAAACCGTTTTGAAAATAATTTTTCAAATCTTTTATCTGATCCGGTAACCTTCAGCTCAGACACCAAGTGAAACACCCCACCTCCGTTAAGGTCACTCACAAAGGGAATGCCTTAACTTCGGTGGAGTATTATAGGTAAAAGATGCAGATAAATTACAAGATAGACAAATAAAGCAGCGGAAAATAAAGTCGTTTCATAAACAACTTAATTCAGTCAAGCTTTTACAACAATTATCTTGATCATACTTAAAAGTAATACATAGAAATTCTGTCTTGATTCAAAAACTTCCAAGTATAAAAGAAGCATAAAAATAACAACGATATTCCCCAATAAAGCGTGAACAAGCCATAACAGTGGAAGAGAGAGTCCAAAGCAATACATCGACTATCTTCGAGCTTGGAAGGAAAACTGAGCTAAGTGGTAACATTTCCTCCCTGTGAACCTGGGGGTGGGCTGAGGGGGAGGGGACAGAAGAAAAGAGGCGAAACAAAACTAGGTCAAACATAAGTCTGGTAAGTCCAGTGACTTTTAGCACATAAACAAGCAAAAGCATCATGACATGAATAAACTGAATATAAGGCAATACCGTGATAACAGGGATAACCTGATAACATAGGATAAGCATAAGGTATGATAAGGCAAGATAAACTGAATGCGCTTTTACTCTTTCTCTGCTTCGCTACTACCCTGTTATTCTGATTTCTATATCTCTACACCACCTAACTAGTGTCCCAACTAGTAATCTATACAAAATGATAATATGATAACGTAATCCCAATCCCCGCAATTGTAGTAGCCTTCAGGTGAACATCTATTATGAGGATTCCACCTCAATCTGCCTAATTGCCATGAATGTTTTAGATGTACCCTTACTACCCTATTGATCGGCTCCCTACTTGTATTAATTTCTCTTGTGTCTGTGTCAATCGGCCCTCTCGTGCGTGTACATACACTGTGCTGGTCCCACCAAAAGGTGTATCAGTCCCTATGATAGCAAACCGACACGATTCAAAATGCACAGCGTATAACTACTGGTACCCACTGCCTTCTTTTTCCCACTCCAGAGTACGTGCGCGCCCGTCACCCGTCGGAACCTACACTGACATACCCCATGCCGTTGTTTTGACTGCTTATAATCAGCCTAGTAATCGTGCCCTACCCTGCCTAGTTCAGGGTATCAAGATACATCTATGTGGGTTATTGCTGAAATGGGTCCCCGTTACTAGGGTTTCTTACTGGTTAAGTTTGTGGGTCTATATTTACTAATATTTCCCACCAACCCGATATGTACTTAACCCTCCCACCGATTCAAGCATGTTTATTTAATGGTTAAGTTTGTGGGCCTATATTTACCAATATTACCCACCCATCTTGATATGTACTTAACCCTCCCATTGAGTCAAGCATGTTTATTTAACGATTAAGTTTGAGGGCCTATATTTACTAATATTACCCACCCAACTTGATATATACTTAACCCTCCCGCACATTATGCCATATTGGTTAAGTGTTGTCCATTCATGTTAACTTAACCCACCCATTCATCATGTCATGTTGGTTAAGTGTTTCTTATTAACTTAACCCTCCTCACTCGTCATGTTGGATTGGTTAAGTGTTTCCTATTAACTTAGCCCTGTTTGTCCATCAAGTTATATTGGTCAAGTGTTCCTTGTTAACTTAACCCCACGTGTTCATCATGTTGTATTGGTTAAGTGTCATCAATCAATTCAAGTTAACTTAACCCACCGACTTGTCATGTTACTTTGGTTAAGTGTTACCTTCTCGTGTTAACTTAACCCTACCACAAATCAAGTTATATTGGTTAAGTGTCCCCTCTTGTTATAAATTAACCTTACTACAAATCAAGTTATATTGGTTAAGTGTTTCTTATTACTTAAGCCTACCCATTCATCATGCTATACCGGTTAAGTGTTTCCTATTAACTCAACCCTAGTCATTCATCTTGTTATATTAGTTAAGTGTTTCTCAATAACTTAACCCTAGTCATTCATGTTATATTGGTTAAGTGTTCCTATGAACTTAACCCTAGTCATCCTTGTTATATTGGTTAAGTGTTCCTATGAACTTAACCCTAGTCATTCATGTTATATTGGTTAAGTGTTCCTATGAACTTAACCCTAGTCGTTCATCTTGTTCATTAGCATTAATTGATTTATTAATGCACCAACCTCTCACATTAGATATGTGTTGTTGCGGTTACTGGATGTGCCGGGCGGTTCCGGGCAGTTTTACACCACAACTCAATCTAACCTCGGGTTTTTCTTGGGCATGATGCACTAACCTCTCACAGTAGATAGATGTTATTGTGGTTACTGGATGTGTCGGGAGGTTCCGGGCCGTTTTACACCACAACTCAATCTAACCTCGGGTTTTTCTTGGGCATGATGCACTAACCTCTCACATTAGATAGGTGTTGTTGTGGTTACTGGATGTGTCGGGCGGTTCCGGGCAGTTTTACACCACAACTCAATCTAACCTCAGGTTTGGCATGATCATCTTTAATTTAAACATTTAGCATATATACCCAAATCTAGATTTTTCATGCTAGTTACCAAATTCACCAAAACTAGTCATGTTCCAATTCTCAAGTTATGCCGAACAAAGCTAATTGCAAGTTATGGCCCCCAAATTCAATTTCAAGTTATTACTCAAAATAGGTTACACCCAATCTTTCCAAACTTGCAATAATAGTTATGCCCAAAATCACTATGCATTATGTTTGGCATCCTAAATCAATAGTTAAGCCCAAGCTAAATTTCCTATTCCAATTTATAGTTTATGCCCAAAACTAGGTTTTTCATGCCAAGTTTCATACTTTGTCGTTCATGCCAATTCTAGGTTCAATATGTCAAATTACATATTCCATAATTCATGTCAAATTATAGCCTTTAATTACAGTGCATGCCAATTACCTAAAATCCTAATTTAGGCGTGTTCACATTTAACAATTATCCTTATCTTACTATAGTTTTCATGCCTAAGCCATAAATCACTATACACAATAATCTCCTTCTTCCAAGTTATAAACTATCAAATATAATATGCCTTAATTTTAGGTCTTAAACCACAATATGTATTATGCCTTACATATTTACAGTTCAATTTACGCCCCAAATCCCAAGTCATATGTCCAATATACTTTATGCCTCAAATCTCAAGTCATATGTCCAATATACTTTATGTTTTAAATACAACATGTGTTATGCCCTCAAATCAGTTACAAATTAGTTATGCCCAATTATACATAATTTAATACTTTTCCCAATTTTAGCGCTAGTCATGTCCAAATCATATATTATGCCCAATTTTAGCGCTGGCCATGTTCAAATCATATATTATGCCCAATTTTATTTCCAACGTACGTTCATCTCTTATGAGATTTGGCTCAGGCTCGCAGTAGCCTGGCTATAAAACAAAAAGGGAAGAAGGAAAGAAGAGACAAAGAATGGACATAATATTATCAATGATATAGATCCAATGGATATAGAAAGATAGATAGGAATAGGCATAATCTCAGATTCAGATTTATTACAATGTCAGAATCACAATTAACTTTTATTTATGAAAGTAACGTGAGCTTACAAATTACAGAAGGATCTTGAATTCTGGGATCTGATTTCTGAAACTGAAAAGCTATCCCTTGACGTGATTCTTAGAAAATAGTTGTTGAAGTCGTTGAATTAGCCTTTGAATCTCTACTTGAATTCTAACTTGATTATACGAAGAACTTGAGCGGCATAACCCCGTCTTTGATTTATTTTGATATGAATTAGGGGAGAGTATAGGCGTAATGAAGTTGTGTAGAGAAAATTGTAGCCTTAGGGATGTTTATATAGCATAGGGATCAACGAATCTGGTCAGAACGGGCGTCCAAATGCACAAAAACGAACCAGTCCTCAGATCTGGAAATAGGGGGGAGGTCGACCCATAGGTCGACCCCCTGGTCGACCTACGTGGCCCAGGTCGACCCTCTGGTCGACCTATGTGACCCAGGTCGACCCCTTGGTCGACCTGGGTCCTGGGCGGGAAATTTCCCGCCCAGCCCGGGTGTGTGATTGGAATTTCGAATTTGAATTCAAGCTGTGTTAATTTATTTTAATTCCTGAAACTTCTGAGGGACATAACTTTCTCATACGAAGTCCAATTCACGCAAACTCGGACTCTGTCTCAAGCAGAATTCTGAGACGAACGCAATGGCGTAACCCGTTTCCCTTAATTCTTCTCTTAAAAATTAAGTATACATTAATTTGTTAGTTTAATATTCTCAGAAAATACGGGGTTTTACACCTTTTCTAGTAAATAAAATATGAAAGTGGATCAAAATCTTGTCGTGAACACAACTGCAATACCTCCATAGCCCAATTCCTAATTATCCAAATTTTCATTTTCAGCCCATTAGTTTATCATTGATTATTATTTTTTTATTTTAAATTAATTTACCTTTTTGTCTAATTTAGGTTTATTTTATGGAGTTTTACATTCTCCCCCTTATTAGAGATTTCTTCCCAAAATCTTTTGAAGGGGCAAAGAGAACAGCTTGCTTTAAACAACCTTATTGTACACCCATGTTATTTTTGTAAAAATCCGTAACTCATAGTAATTATGAACTATAGAATTGCTAATAATGAGCCCATTCTTTGCGTGTATGTGTAATAAGTAATGCAATATGTATGCAAAATATCCTAATATGCATGTAATTCTATATGAGTGCATGGTGCATAACTGTTGCATCCATCTCCAACCATCCAACCTAGAAACCACAATTCAACAAAAAACGAGAATTTGGGAGAAATTAATTACCCAAGAAAATATATGGATGAATTAGTTTAATCTTCTCTTCAGTTTCCTAGGTGCTTTCTACAGGGATATTTCCCCACTAAACTCGGATTAGGTGAATAGATTTGTTGGAGAGTCATTTGATTTCGTCCTCCACAATCATTGCGATGGCACGAGGCACCCTGGACTCCAACTTGAAGCACCCTATGTCCCCAATATCAATAAGCTCGAGCATATCAGCTAAATCATGAAGGCATTTGCAAAAATGAGAAACATGAAAAACGTTGCGGACTCCCGATAAACGCTCGGGAAGATCCACTCGGTAAGTTGTCTTCCTAATCCTATTTAGAACCCCAGAAGGCCCAATAAACCTAGAAGCCAACTTCCTTTTCTTTCCAAACCAAACTATATTCTTTAAAGGGGAAACGTTAACAAATACAAAATCTCCAACATCAAATTCTAGTTCATTCCTCCTCCTACCTACGTATGACTTCTGCCGGTTTTGAGCAACCTTCATTCTCTACTGAGTTAAAGTGATGAATTTCTTAGACTTACGGATAAGGTCCGGTCCGAGTAAAATCTTGTCCGTAGTTTCCTACAACAAATTTGAGATTTTCATGGCCGCCCATACAAAGCTTCGTAAGAGGCTATACCAATCATCACTTGGTAACTATTATTGTATGAGAACTCTACCAAAGGCAAGTGTTGCTCCCATACTCCTCCGTACTCAACTATGCAGGCTCTAAGAAGATCTTCCAAGACTCTGTCGACTCTCTCTCTTTTTGGCCGTCTGTTTGTGATGATAGGTCGTTGTAACGACCCGCATTCTACGCATCGAATGATCGTAGAATATTTATTTCTTTCACATATGAAGTCGTATAGTCATGTAACTTTGGGAGACGACTACTAGGGTCATTTCCCATGTTCATGATTTTTCACGATTTTTAAATGACCGTTTTGCCCCTAGCTGATCTTGTTTTGGCCATAACTTTTGATTGGAAAGGAGTTTTGACCAGAAACCACTTCCATTGGCTCCGGAGGATGGTTTACAATTCCGTAGAGTGGTCACATTAGCCAAACGAACTCACCGTTTGGGAGGCATGGCTGAAATAAGTTTCAGATAGAGAAAAACAGCTTAATTGGGCTTAACCGGGTGATTAACAGCTAGGCCCAATGGGGGATTTCGGGATTAGAGGTATTTAAGGGCTGCTAGGGTTAGGATTTCGGTTTTTCACTCATTTTCCAGCCGTCACAAACCCTCTCTTCAACCTAACAATGGCCTCCAACATCTAAATACACCTTTAATCACCTTTTAATCAAGTTTTGGCTTAAACTACATCAAATTAAGGAGAGAAAGCACCAAAGCAAGGTTAGAGCTGCTGTGTGTCATCGGGAACAGTGCCAAACAGAGAATAATTGCAGATTCGGTATTTTATTTGTGGCCAAGGTGAGTGATTTGCATAGTTTTGCACTAATTACGGTTAATTAAGGATAATTAGTGAAGATTAACGAAATTAGACATGATAAAATTTTGGAAAAATATATATAAATTCGAAAATAATTTTTTATACCTCTGTTAGAAATTTGGGTTGATTTGGTTAAGTTTTGTTAATCCTATGACTAGTTTTGCCTAAATATGTTTGAGGGAAAATATGGGATTTTGGCTATGTTTGATCCATTTTACATGCTATGGTTGTTGTTTTGGTGTTTACGATTGATTGTACATGTTGCTATGACTGTATGGTATGATTTGTGATTGTCTAGAAGTGTTTGATTGGTCAAAAACGCCGTCGAGTGGTGTATAAACAGTTGCTGGAAGTTGCAGGACAAGTGCAGGAAAATACCCGGACCGGATCGGATCGATTTACCCGATCGCAACACCTTCTCCGACCCGATCCGCCTCTCTTGGGCATGTGCCACCCCGACCCAACTCGAGTGGTCACTCCCGAACCGAACCGCCAGAGGTTCCACGATCCGACCCGCTTGTGAGAAGAAGCTCCGATCCGAACAGATGCCCCTCACGAGCCAAGCATGCTTCCACAACCTGGAGTCACGATCCGAGCCAGTGGAGGAAGCCGATCCGACCTGATGCAATGGTCACGAACCAGGAGCCCCGAACTAGTCCTAGCTCACGATCCAAACCGCCAAAGGGGGAACATCACGACCCGATCCGGATGACCTTGCACGAGCTGGAGTATGGATCACGACCTGAAGCCCGACCACGAACAGAAGGAGGCCAGACCGAACCGCCAGAGGTGTCCACGACCGATCCGAACCAAGATGCTTGGGCTTGAGGCATGAATCACGATCCGAACAGGAAGTATAAACCGAAGTGAAGAACCGATCCGGAGGAGTAGGCCAAAACCCGAGATGCAAAGGTAGTCCAAATGGGAAGTTTGTACCCAGGATCCAGTTGGGAACCAAATAGTTAATTTCATGAGTTGGGCTTTGATGCGGGACGTGTGCAAAGGGGTTGTCGATGTCTGTAACTTTGAATCACTATGTGTAGGGAGTACGTGAATGGATTCAGGGCCACAGTGGCCTAGGTACGACTAAAGAGCTATAGACCAATGAAGTGGGGTCATTTGTAAAGATTTGGTCATGACTCTGTGGGGTAAGCTTGTTGGTAGCAGTAGTCTTACAAGTCGAACTCCGTCACTACTTCAATGGGTCTAGTGATTGACAGTGGTGGACATCGTATGCTTTACGCACTAAGTGAAAGATGTGAGGATGGTTTCTATGTGTAATAACCCGGAAATTCTGAACCAGTTTAAAATTTTTATTTTGGCAATTTTAATGAATTTTGAATATTTAAAATAGACTATTTTAAATAATATCGACAGGAAATTTATTTTGAATATAAATCGAACGTATATATTATACGCGTCGTCGTTAGAATATAAATATTTATATATAATTATAAATAGAATTGGAAATGGCGCGGTAGTTCGATAATTCGATTTCAAACTTCAATTGAACATACCGGGTGCAAAACAATCCGGATTTTAGTGAAACCAAAAACATTATTATCTAATTGATAATATCTTTCCAACGAATCCGACAAATCGAAATTTCATAGCGGGAATCAAAAGATATGTCCAGTTGAAAATTCTGAATAGTCGCTATGGAATTCAGGCCCTTAAAAATGGGAATTTTGCAAATGACCTCGGATTTCGACGAAACCACTTTTTTTGGATCCGCAGTGTCAAGTTATTGCTAGATTCCAAATTTCATAATTTTTCGATTCAATATGTGAGCGTGGCAAAGGAAAACGTGTTTGACCAGTTTCAGTTGATTTTAATCGACTGGAAAATGACCATTTTTCAAATGGTCTCAGAATTCGACGAAACTAGTTTTGTTAGGACCGTATCGTCAATACGAAGCTAGAAAATATTTTTCTGGAATTTTTCGAGTTTGTATGTGACCCCGGTAAATTGAAATGTGAGTTCAAATTGAATATATACTGATTTATATTTTATATTCAACGGAAACTGATCGAAACGGCCGAACTAGCTTACGAAACATATCCCATTGTGTTCGAAATGGGGGTAAAACGCTGGGGACGACAGTCGGAGGGTCGCGTTTCGAGTTCAAAATAAAAGTCAACCCTTTTTGAAATTTAAAATAAAATAATAAAATATATATATATATTTACTTACCCTCAGCCCCTATACTCTCTCCCATACGCTCAGTAAAAAAAAAAAAAAAAAAAAAACCAATCTAGTTCATGAACCCGCCGTTCCCTCCACCCTCCTCCACCTCGTCCGTCGCGCCGCCCAAGCCGACCACCGTAGCCTCGCTTCTTTCTCCTCCGCGCCTTCTCCCTCCATCTTCTACTCGCAAGACACCCCCCCCCCAGAAACCCTAATCGAAGCGAACCCTAGCCGCCGGAGATCGCCCGCCCACCGACGCCACCAGTCCCCACTCCAGCCTGCCCCGACCCCCTCCTCCTTGCGCCACCAACTGTGCTGCGAAGTCCCCCCCCCCTTCCAATCGATGAAGTAAGTTTTTCGTATTTATTTCTTTTATTTATATATGATTTTTTTTCAGTTTAATTAGCAACCGATTTTCAGTTTTAATTGATTAAAGAAAAATCGGATCTTTGTATATTTTATAAGGTTAAAGTTTATAATTTCTATCATAAGAAAGGCTACATTTTTATGGTATAAAGGTGGGATTTTTATAGAACAAAAAGGTTAGATTTTTATGAAGTAAAAAGGACGGATTTTTATATATAGGAGTGAAGTATAAAAGTTGGATTTTTACATATATGAATAAAGTGAAAAGACGATATTTTTAAATATGAAAAGACGATATTTTTAAATATGAAAAGACGATATTTTTAAATATGAAAAGACGATATTTTGATATAAGTAGTGGAGTAAAAATATGATTTTTACTTCGATAAAAATATAATTTTTATTATAGTAGAGAGTTAAAATTATAATTTTTATTTGAATAGCAAAGTAAAAATTCGATTTTTATATATTGAATAGCATAATAAAAATTCGATTTTTATATATTGAATAGCATAATAAAAATTCGATTTTTATATATTGAATAGCATAATAAAAATTCGATTTTTATATATTGAATAGCATAATAAAAATTCGATTTTTATATATTGAATAGTATAGTAAAAATTCGATTTTTATATATTGAATAGCGAAGTAAAAATTCGATTTTTACATATGTAGTGGCTACAGCAACGAAGATGACAAGAATGCGGTAACGATGAAGATTTCTATCAAAGAAGAGTCAAGATGATTGTATAGCTATCGATGAGAATTTCTCACTCTTCAATTTCTTTTCAAGTTATATATATATACTAGGATGCAGACGGTGCTTAGTAGCACCCGACACAATCGTCCACAAACCATGGACTTGTTTGTTTGATTTCAAAAATTAGTTAGATTATTTGATTGAAATTGAATTGTTTGGTGAAATGGAATGATTTGATTGATGTGTGAATGGCGTGGGCCTTCACTAGACCGGGGATAAGGCTAGACCTTGTCCCGTTTCTAGTATCGTGCCGTTATGCCGCCGAAAGTTTCTAAAATAAGTTAGAAAAATAAAAATATCATTTTTATTTTGTAAATGAACTGAATAGAAATTCATGTGTTGAAATAAAATGTTTTATCGTTAAAGATATAATTTTTAACGTGAATGTGAATAAATAAATATTCATTTACAAACCGGACGGTTTGTTTATGTACACCTATTTGAATGGCATTGATTGGGACGATAAATTTTACACATCGCCCAACTGCACAAATAAAATTTGTGTTTGATTGTTTGAAACCCCACACGGGTGTTGGGATGAAATTTGAAGTTCACTCATCCTGATTGATTAAATATGTCGATCGATTCATTGACAGGCTGTTATAAGCGTTAGATATCTATATTTGATGCTTATACAGTGTAGTGCACTTTGGTTGATGGTTGATTATTTCCAATTCTATTATATACGTGTGATGTATGAAAATCCATATAATTAACATTATATGGTGATTGATTGGGCCTCATTCCAATTTAGAAAATAAAGAATATTATAAAATAAAGGTTCATGTGTTGACTGTACTCATCCGTTGAGATTAGTCATGTGTTGAACGAAATATTTGAAATAGAAATATTTGAAAACGAATTTGAATTGAATTGAATAGAAAACGAATTTGAATTGAATTGAATAGAAAACGAATTCGAATTGAATTGAATTGAAAATGAATTTGAATTGAATTGAATTGAAAACGAATTTGAATTGAATCGAATAGAAAACCAATTTGAATTGAATCGAATAGAAAACGAATTTGAATTGAATTGAATAGAAAACGAATTTGATTTGAATTGAATAGAAATATTTGAAAACGAATTTGAATTGAATTGAATATATAACGAATTTGATTTGAATTGAATAGAAAACCAATTTGAATTGAATCGAATAGAAAACCAATTTGAATTGAATCGAATAGAAAACCAATTTGAATTGAATCGAATAGAAAACCAATTTGAATTGAATCGAATAGAAAACCAATTTGAATTGAATCGAATAGAAAACCAATTTGAATTGAATCGAATAGAAAACAAATTTGAATTGAATAGAAAAGAATTTTTAAACGAATTGATAGGGAAAAATTCAACTTTGATTTGAATTTGAAATAAAGGTTGAAATTGTTTTTGAAACGAATTCAAAACTATTTATAAAATTCGTTTTGAATAGAAATCGACGAAATATATTATATATATATATATATATATATATATATAATATAATGGCCTGAATAGAACGCGCCGCGCCGCGGCAGTTCGCGAATTTCGACCATTAACTTCAAACGGACATTACGGGAGATCCGACCGTCGGATTCTCCTAAAACCAGAAACGTTGGGTTCGTATCGAAAAGAGCTTTCTAACGAATATTTGAAATTTGAAATCTAACGGTTGGATTTGGAGATACGTCCAAATCAAATTTGGAAAAGGTCGCTGTAAGTGCAGTTCGATGGCCATTGTTGGAAATCGACTGTACGGGGCTTGATAAAATTATTAAAAATATCAATAATTTGTGTAAAGTCATAAGAAGTGATTTGGGAAAAATTGGGATGAAAAACTCCACATTTGAAAAGATAAAAATAGATTTTTATCAAAATGAACTAGTTTTGAACTGAAATTAAAACCCATTTATTTTTAAATAAATAAATCGGATTTGAAATGGGTTTAAATAGAATGATTCATGGGTTTATCGTGAACGGTGTTTTAAATAACACTAGTTCTTTAACCCGATAATAATTAGAACGTGATTTGGGTTTATCGTGAATTATGTTTTTAAATGACACTAGTTCTCTAACCCAGAAAAAGGAGTTTTAATGAATCTGCAATTTGATTGAAATGTGAATTGATAATCCCAATTATCAAATTTGGAAAATGAACGAGAATGGAGTATTACCAGTTTTGCTCCAAAACGATAGTTAAATCTTTAATTAGATTTGAACGTGAAATGGTAATTAATTTTACCGATAACACCACGGTGTTAGATATGGAGTATTACCAGTTTTGCTTCATGGGATGAATAGGTTGGGATTGGGAAATAAAATAAATAATTACTTCGGTGTGGTTCGCTAATCTCGACTAGTTTGGAAAACCATAATTTGGTTTGAAACGACATCCAAAGGAAGATTAAAGGATAAATTTTAAAGAATTTATCTTGGATAAAATTAATGGGAACCTTTCCCTAAGAATGTGGAATTGGAATGAGGCGTATGTTGAGTTTGTGTAACATTTGTTTTTAATATACGCGGGTTGTTCGGAAAGGCCGGGTTTATACCCATTCTGAATAACCGATTCGACGATAAGTCGAAGATGAAGACGGTGGTCGAAGACCGGAAGTCTTCACATCGTTTGGGTAATTACTGACGATCCTGATTGGGCTGTACACCCAAGAGGATGGAAATAGTTGGTGGTCGTCCAAACGTACTGGGAGATGGATGGATATGCGAGGAAAGTGCCTCCGGTTTCGTTCAGACCCAGAACGGACTTGTAAATGGATTGTGTGTCTGACATTGGATTTTATTCTGTGTTGATTGATTTCTGTTAAATATATATCTGTTTGGCGGCGGAGAATTTATTCTCTTGCTTAACGCCCTTCTCTGAGACGTACGAGCTTAGAGGTTATATATCGATAGATATCAATCGCATGGCATGAATTGCCTATGTGACACGCTGAGTTGCATGGATCAAGGCTTCTGTTGAAAAGCAAAGTCTTGTGGTTGATGATCAAAGCACGGCCTACGTGGCAGCTTTGTGTATAGCGTGGATTCGCGAGCCTCACACCACGGTATGAGTTAAAAACGGGATATGGACCGTTGGGAGAACACGACGTTTCTTTCTAGCTTTGGTGGTGTCAGTGACTTACCAGCCCTGACATTTATATACTTTTCACCTTTGTGGTTGTTGGAATGAGGCGCCTCGATTATAGGTCTGTAAGGACCGGGAAACGTGTGTTCAGGAATAAATAATCCTCTAACGTAAGTGAGGACCGGCCTAACCGATCCAGTGGCTGCCCAGAGTGCGTAGTCCTGAGCATTTGCTAGAGTGTCTCGAAGCGGAGAGGAGCTTGCCCCTTGCCTCGACTCATGACGGAAATCCAATTTCCAATACGTGTATTTCTGTTTTATTTGTAGAGCCTAGTATGGCGACATAGTGGGATGGGGCACTTATGCCGTCTATGATTTATATTTATGATTGAAATTGTTTTGACACTATACACCTATTATAGTATCAAATGATTTGTTTTAAACGTATCAAGCATGTTTGGCTATTATAAGGGAAAACCCTATCCTCCGGCTTGCGTTGCATTGTGTGATGGGACCTGGGTCTTATAATAGCTTCATTTTTCGAAAAAGCATTGCGCTGTTTATCTATATGCACTGGTATTCTTGGGAGGAAACCCGTTCCGTGTTATACGGCGTGGTCCCTTGATTTACCTAACTTTAAAACCAATATTAATAACTGTTTTAGTTCTCACACCAGTCACATGACTGACTTGGAGTTTATTGTTTTAACCTAAACTCTGGGTGCCCCTATTTTCGACACGGGCAGCTAGTAGTTTTGGTTTTGCAGATTTATATTCACAGGATCCTGGTTTACAGCTGGAATGATATCGGGAAAGCTCTGTATCCGTATATCACCTTCAGTTGTGCTTTGTATTATTTTCCGCTGCTATGTAATTTATTGTAATCTCTGATATTTATCGAATGTAATTTATTCATTTATACTCTGTATATTCTTGTATTCTGATGGAATTGTTGTAATAGCAATGAAATGTTCTTCCGTCTTCGTTCATTTGTGTGTTGTTCTCAAAGTATCCGCTCTTTCCCTCACGGGGATGTTACGGGTTCTTACAGTGGTATCAGAGCTTTGGTTTATAGAGCTCGAGACCAAGACGCATTAGAACCATACGAAAGAATTCATCAGATATTGGATTAGCAATATCCAATTAGAATGACTCGTTAGAGATAGGATCAGTAGTATCCTAGAACGAGTGTGAAGAGTATATTTTTCAAATGAAAACTATTTTGTTTTGAAATTTAAATCGCTTTATACGTATTTGAATATTTTATTTGTATTGAATATGGACAATCCACTATATAAAGATTTTGCATATACGCGTCATGAACGTATATTCGAAGTTTTAATATACTGGATAGATATAGAATTACATTCTAGACACCCGGAGATGATTCTGACGATTGATATATCATCATCAGAATTTGTGTTCGTGTTTCGAAGGTGTGATATCTATATATTTCCATTAGACTGTTGTGAGAACCAAAACTTATATAGTTAGAACACATTGTTGTGAATTGGCATCAAAAACATGATTTTTGTATATATATCAAAATTATGAATTTGAAACGTTAATCCACTAATTGATTGATGTTTGTGTTGATTGTTTATTTGTTTGATAATTTTTAACCATTATGCCTAATTGTATCAAATATTGAACTGTATTGAAAATTGGTCGCATTTGCTTGCATATGCATATACTTACAATGAACAGGTCATAGCAAGGAGGCTTGAGCCGAAGAATAAAATTTGTTTGCCCGACAAATAGGTACATGTTTACTATAATTTACTGCTTTGTTTGGGTGATGATGATTCTATGAGCCTATTGGCTAGCCGCTTGGCTTTTTCTTTTTGAGATCAGAAGGCCTGTATGGCAATTTCGGGATTTTCCCGTGGCTCCCGGTGCAGGGGAGGTTATGGCGAAATTTTTCGAAAATTTAGGGTGTTAGCCAAATTTTTTGAAGAATTTGAAAATTCTCAGAAACTGAAAAGTTGGAGAATGGAAGCCAGATCGAACGTAGAGTTGATTAATCAAACCACTTTCGACTTTGTTCCTTTTCGGGGACGAAAAGTTTTAAGTGGGGGAGATTGTAATAACCCGGAAATTCTGAACCAGTTTAAAATTTTTATTTTGGCAATTTTAATGAATTTTGAATATTTAAAATAGACTATTTTAAATAATATCGACGGGAAATTTATTTTGAATATAAATTGAACGTATATATTATACGCGTCGTCGTTAGAATATAAATATTTATATATAATTATAAATAGAATTGGAAATGGCGCGGTAGTTCGATAATTCGATTTCAAACTTCAATTGAACATACCGGGTGCAAAACAATCCGGATTTTAGTGAAACCAAAAACATTAGGATCTAATTGATAATATCTTTCCAACGAATCCGACAAATCGAAATTTCATAGCGGGAATCAAAAGATATGTCCAGTTGAAAATTCTGAATAGTCGCTATGGAATTCAGGCCCTTAAAAATGGGAATTTTGCAAACGACCTCGGATTTCGACGAAACCACTTTTGTTGGATCCACAGTGTCAAGTTATTGCTAGATTCCAAATTTCATAATTTTTCGATACAATATGTGAGCGTGGCAAAGGAAAACGTGTTTGACCAGTTTCAGTTGATTTTAATCGACTGGAAAATGGCCATTTTTCAAATGGTCTCAGAATTCGACGAAACTAGTTTTGTTAGGACCGTATCGTCAATACGAAGCTAGAAAATATTTTTCTGGAATTTTTCGAGTTAGTATGTGACCCCGGTAAATTGAAATGTGCGTTCAAATTGAATATATACTGATTTATATTTTATATTCAACGGAAACTGATCGAAACGGCCGAACTGGCTTACGAAACATATCCCATTGTGTTCGGAATGGGGGTAAAACGCTAGGGACGACAGTCGGAGGGTCGCGTTTCGAGTTCAAAATAAAAGTCAACCCTTTTTGAAATTTAAAATAAAATAATAATAATATATATATATATATATATTTACTTACCCTCAGCCCCTATACTCTCTCCCATACGTTCAGTAAAATTAAAAAAAAAAGAAAAAAAGAAAAAAAAAGAAAACCAATCTCGTTCATGAACCCGCCGTTCCCTCCACCCTCCTCCACCTCGTCCGTCGCGCCGCCCAAGCCGACCACCGTAGCCTCGCTTCTTTCTCCTCCGCGCCTTCTCCCTCCATCTTCTACTCGCAAGACACACTCCCCCCAGAAACCCTAATCGAAGCGAACCCTAGCCGCCGGAGATCGCCCGCCCACCGACGCCACCAGTCCCCACTCCAGCCTGCCCCGACCCCCTCCTCCTTGCGCCACCAACTGTGCTGCGAAGTCCCCCCCTTCCAATCGATGAAGTAAGTTTTTCGTATTTATTTCTTTTATTTATATATGATTTTTTTTCAGTTTAATTAGCAACCGATTTTCAGTTTTAATTGATTAAAGAAAAATCGGATCTTTGTATATTTTATAAGGTTAAAGTTTATAATTTCTATCATAAGAAAGGCTACATTTTTATGGTATAAAGGTGGGATTTTTATAGAACAAAAAGGTTAGATTTTTATGAAGTAAAAAGGACGGATTTTTATATATAGGAGTGAAGTATAAAAGTCGGATTTTTACATATATGAATAAAGTGAAAAGACGATATTTTTAAATATGAAAAGACGATATTTTTAAATATGAAAAGACGATATTTTTAAATATGAAAAGACGATATTTTGATATAAGTAGTGGAGTAAAAATATGATTTTTACTTCGATAAAAATATAATTTTTATTATAGTAGAGAGTTAAAATTATAATTTTTATTTGAATAGCAAAGTAAAAATTCGATTTTTATATATTGAATAGCATAATAAAAATTCGATTTTTATATATTGAATAGCATAATAAAAATTCGATTTTTATATATTGAATAGCATAATAAAAATTCGATTTTTATATATTGAATAGCATAATAAAAATTCGATTTTTATATATTGAATAGCATAATAAAAATTCGATTTTTATATATTGAATAGTATAGTAAAAATTCGATTTTTATATATTGAATAGCGAAGTAAAAATTCGATTTTTACATATGTAGTGGCTACAGCAACGAAGATGACAAGAATGCGATAACGATGAAGATTTCTATCAAAGAAGAGTCAAGATGATTGGATAGCTATAGGTGAGAATTTCTCACTCTTCAATTTCTTTTCTAGTTATATATATATACTAGGATGAAGACGGTGCTTAGTAGCACCCGACACAATCGTCCACAGACCATGGACTTGTTTGTTTGATTTCAAAAATTAGTTAGATTATTTGATTGCAATTGAATTGTTTGGTGAAATGGAATGGATTTGATTGATGTGTGAATGGCGTGGGCCTTCACTAGACCGGGGACAAGGCTAGACCTTGTCCCGTTTCTAGTATCGTGCCGTTATGCCGCCGAAATTTTCTAAAATAAGTTAGAAAAATAAAAATATCATTTTTATTTTGTAAATGAACTGAATAGAAATTCATGTGTTGAAATAAAATGTTTTATCGTTAAAAATATAAATTTTAACGTGAATGTGAATAAATAAATATTCATTCACAAACCGGACAGTTTGTTTATGTACACCTATTTGAATGGCATTGATTGGGACGATAAATTTTACACATCGCCCAACTGCACAAATAAAATCTTTGTTTGATTGTTTGAAACCCCACACGGGTGTTGGGATGAAATTTGAAGTTCACTCATCCTGATTGATTAAATATGTCGATCGATTGATTGACAGGCTGTTATAAGCGTTAGATATCTATATTTGATGCTTATACAGTGTAGTGCACTTTGGTTGATGGTTGATTATTTCCAATGCTATTATTTACGTGTGATGTATGAAAATCCATATAATTAACATTATATGGTGATTGATTGGGCCTCATTCCAATTTAGAAAATAAAGAATATTATAAACTAAAGGTTCATGTGTTGACTGTACTCATCCGTTGAGATTAGTCATGTGTTGAACGAAATATTTGAAATAGAAATATTTGAAAACGAATTTGAATTGAATTGAATAGAAAACGAATTTGAATTGAATTGAATAGAAAACGAATTCGAATTGAATTGAATTGAAAACGAATTTGAATTGTATTGAATTGAAAATGAATTTGAATTGAATCGAATAGAAAACCAATTTGAATTGAATCGAATAGAAAACGAATTTGAATCGAATTGAATAGAAAACGAATTTGATTTGAATTGAATAGAAATATTTGAAAACGAATTTGAATTGAATTGAATATATAACGAATTTGATTTGAATTGAATAGAAAACCAATTTGAATTGAATCGAATAGAAAACCAATTTGAATTGAATCGAATAGAAAACGAATTTGAATTGAATCGAATAGAAAACCAATTTGAATTGAATCGAATAGAAAACCAATTTGAATTGAATCGAATAGAAAACCAATTTGAATTGAATAGAAAAGAATTTTTAAACGAATTGATAGGGAAAAATTCAACTTTGATTTGAATTTGAAATAAAGGTTGAAATTGTTTTTGAAACGAATTCAAAACTATCTATAAAATTCGTTTTGAATAGAAATCGACGAAATATATATTATATATATATAATATAATGGCCTGAATAGAACGCGCCGCGGCAGTTCGCGAATTTCGACCATTAACTTCAAACGGACATTACGGGAGATCCGACCGTCGGATTCTCCTAAAACCGGAACCGTTGGGTTCGTATCGAAAAGAGCTTTCTAACGAATATTTGAAATTTGAAATCTAACGGTTGGATTTGGGGATACGTCCAAAACGAATTTGGAAAAGGTCGCTGTAAGTGCAGTTCGATGGCTATTGTTGGAAATCGACTGTACGGGCCTTGATAAAATTATTAAAAATATCAATAATTTGTGTAAAGTCATAAGAAGTGATTTGGGAAAAATTGGGATGAAAATCTCCACATTTGAAAAGATAAAAATAGATTTTTATCAAAATGAACTAGTTTTGAACTGAAATTAAAACCCATTTATTTTTAAATAAATAAATCGGATTTGAAATGGGTTTAAATAGAATTGATTCATGGGTTTATCGTGAACGGTGTTTTAAATAACACTAGTTCTTTAACCCGATAATAATTAGAACGTGATTTGGGTTTATCGTGAATTGTGTTTTTAAATGACACTAGTTCTCTAACCCAGAAAAAGGAGTTTTAATGAATCTGCAATTTGATTGAAATGTGAATTGATAATCCCAATTATCAAATTTGGAAAATGAACGAGAATGGAGTATTACCAGTTTTGCTCCAAAACGATAGTTAAATCTTTAATTAGATTTGAACGTGAAATGGTAATTAATTTTACCGATAACACCACGGTGTTAGATATGGAGTATTACCAGTTTTGCTTCATGGGATGAATAGGTTGGGATTGGGAAATAAAATAAATAATTACTTCGGTGTGGTTCGCTAATCTCGACTAGTTTGGAAAACCATAATTTGGTTTGAAACGACATCCAAAGGAAGATTAAAGGATAAATTTTAAAGAATTTATCTTGGATAAAATTAATGGGAACCTTTCCCTAAGAATGTGGAATTGGAATGAGGCGTATGTTGAGTTTGTGTAACATTTGTTTTTAATATACGCGGGTTGTTCGGAAAGACCGGGTTTATACCCATTCTGAATAACCGATTCGACGATAAGTCGAAGATGAATACGGTGGTCGAAGACCAGAAGCCTTCACATCATTGGGGTAATTACTGACGATCCTGATTGGGCTGTACACCCAAGAGGATGGAAATAGTTGGTGGTCGTCCAAACGTATTTGGAGATGGATGGATATGCGAGGAAAGTGCCTCCGGTTTCGTTCAGACCCAGAACGGACTTGTAAATGGATTGTGTGTCTGACATTGGATTTTATTCTGTGTTGATTGATTTCTGTTAAATATATATCTGTTTGGCGGCGGAGAATTTATTCTCTTGCTTAACGCCCTTCTCTGAGACGTACGAGCTTAGAGGTTATATATCGATAGATATCAATCGCATGGCATGAATTGCCTATGTGACACGCTGAGTTGCATGGATCAAGGCTTCTGTTGAAAAGCAAAGTCTTGTGGTTGATGATCAAAGCACGGCCTACGTGGAAGCTTTGTGTATAGCGTGGATTCGCGAGCCTCACACCTCGGTATGAGTTAAAAATGGGATACGGACCGTTGGGAGAACACGACGTTTCTTTCTAGCTTTGGTGGTGTCAGTGACTTACCAGCCGTGACATTTATATACTTTTCACCTTTGTGGTTGTTGGAATGAGGCGCCTCGATTATAGGTCTGTAAGGACCGGGAAACGTATGTTCAGGAATAAATAATCCTCTAATGTAAGTGAGGACCGGCCCAACCGATCCAGTGGCTGCCCAGAGTGCGTAGTCCTGAGCATTTGCTAGAGTGTCTCGAAGCGGAGAGGAGCTTGCCCCTTGCCTCGACTCATGAAGGAAATCCAATTTCCAATACGTGTATTTCGGTTTTATTTGTAGAGCCTAGTATGGCGACATAGTGGGATGGGGCACTTATGTCGTCTATGATTTATATTTATGATTGAAATTGTTTTGACACTATACACCTATTATAGTATCAAATGATTTGTTTTAAACGTATCAAGCATGTTTGGCTATTATAAGGGAAAACCCTATCCTCCGGCTTGCGTTGCATTGTGTGATGGGACCTGGGTCTTATAATAGCTTCATTTTTCGAAAAAGCATTGCGCTGTTTATCTATATGCACTGGTATTCTTGGGAGGAAACCCGTTCCGTGTTATACGGCGTGGTCCCTTGATTTACCTAACTTTAAAACCAATATTAATAACTGTTTTTGTTCTCACACCAGTCACATGACTGACCTGGAGTTTATTGTTTTAACCTAAACTCTGGGTGCCCCTATTTTCGACACGGGCAGCTAGTAGTTTTGGTTTTGCAGATTTATATTCACAGGATCCTGGTTTACAGCTGGAATGATATCCGGAAAGCTCTGTAACCGTATATCACCTTCAGTTGTGCTTTGTATTATTTTCCGCTGCTATGTAATTTATTGTAATCTCTGATATTTATCGAATGTAATTTATTCATTTATACTCTGTATATTCTTGTATTCTGATGGAATTGTTGTAATAGCAATGAAATGTTCTTCCGTCTGCGTTCATTTGTGTGTTGTTCTCAAAGTATCCGCTCTTTCCCTCACGGGGATGTTACGGGTTCTTACACTATGCTTGACCTGTTTGCCATCATTTTGACATGCACACCCCACCCCCGTATTCTTTATACCATATGTTAGTAGCACCTTAGAGTATTGTATGGTATGTTGTGCTAACTCTTTGGTTGCAGGTTCAGGTATGGTTTAGTATACCTGTTATTGTTCTGTTTGCTACTTATCGCTCATACCAGACTTTTTGTCTGACCCAGAGTTTTATGTCTCTTCTTATTACACTGGGTGCTCTCATGAGCAGACTAGAGACAGGTTAGGTGGTATGCACGAGTAGCTGTACCGGAGACGAGCAGGAGGCTTCCACGTATGATACATATATATAGATATTCTCCCTTTGTTGCTACAGTCACTACTTTAGGCATTAGTGGTGTACCTTTCTTTCTTTTGTTTAGAGACAGTAATTTGGAAAGTTGTAATAAGCTGTATTTGGATTTCCGCTACTCTGATGATGTTGATTTTAGTTATCAGCTTATGCACTGTCTCACCTGTTTTATGTCAAATATATTATTATTATATTTTGTTCCATGCGCTGTGAGACATTCTACAGGTTTTCGATTAGCCCATTCTCTTCTTTCCTTTCTTTGGCGACCGTTTCGTGCTAGTCGGGCATGTGTACAGCGCACTTTTGGAGGAAATGCCGGCTGGTGCGGGGCGGGTCGTCACACTTGGTATCACAGCTTCAGGTTGCGTAGTTAACCTAGGGAAAGACATTAGGGAGAGATAATACGTATATGAGAGCACGTATTTGTGATTATTTTGGTTTTCAAAAGCTATATATATATATATATTATTAGTATAGCTAAGGATGAAGTCGCACTGCACTGACACCACAAAGAGGATGGTTAATCGTATTCTCTGTGCAGATTAAACGATGAGCCAATACGCAAGGGGTACCGGTAGAGGAGCCAATAATGGGAATGCTGCTGAGATGAGGACGATGTTTACTGACCTCATGAGAGAGATGCTTAGAGATGTTCTGAGGGCATCTCCCAATGTTGGTAATGGTGGTGGTCCAATAGTGCAAGCGCCTAGGGCCGATTTCGCCAAGCTGAACAAAGATTATACTAGTCTTGGTGGGAAGCCGTTCCACGGAATGGAGTCAGCTACGGATGTTCAGGATTGGTTGGATAGCTGCGAGCGTATCTTCGAAGACTTGGGTATCGAGGATGCGATGAAGAGAAGGCTAGCATCCCGTCAGCTGCAAGGACGGGCAATGAATTGTTGGAATGCTATAAAGGCAGCTACTCCCGAGGATCAGGTTACTTGCGATCAGTTTAAGGATCGCTTTAGTGATAAGTTCATTCCAACTACTCAGAAGTCAGTGTTGTTTAAGAAATTCTTGGAACTCAAGCAGAATGGAAGAGCTGTCTCGGAGTATATTGCCGAATTCGACACTTTGTAGAAATATGGGTTATCCCTAATAGATACTGCCGAGAAGAAGACCGAGAAGTTTATAACAGGTTTGGATCAATACTTGGGGGAAAAGCTTATTAACCACATCGATGAGACGTTTGAATCAATTATGGGGAAAGCATTGAGGTTAGGGAGTCTTTACCCTAAGTCGAAGACCGAGGATGCATCTGCAGAGGAGCCAAAGCCGCAAGCAAGCGGTGGAGGCAAGAATGGTTCTCAGAATAAGAGAAAGCAGAATCAGACTAAGGATGGACAGAAGAAAAAGAATAAGAAGGATGTTGAGTGCTTCTGCTGTGGTAAGAAGGGCCATTATGCCAGTAATTGTCGAGCCAAGCCAGCAGACAGGAAGTGTTTCAACTGTGGCCAAGTGGGACATCACAAAGACAAGTGTCCGCAACCCCTAAAGAAAAGCAGATGGTGAAAGTATATGCCCTTAATGCTATTCCTTCTTCGTCGAATGCCCCAACTATGGCGGAGAAAGGAAAGAATGTTGTTATTCAAGGTATTCTTTCTGTTTATGATGTTCCTGTTAGAGTTTTGTTTGATACCGGAGCTTCCAGTTCTTTCATATCTAGTGACCTGATAGATAGGTTGGGATTGGAGACCGAGATTGTCGATAGACCTTTAGTAGTGACAAACTCGATTAGTGGTTCGACTAACCTTAGCATGATTTGTCGTAATGTGGTCTTATCGAGTCATGGATGTATGTTTGTTTGTGATTGCTTTGTTTTGGGCTTTACTGGGTTTGGCATTATTTTGGGAGTCGACTGGCTCCAAAGATACGGGGTGGTGGTAGACTGTGAGGGCTTTTTAGTGGCAGCTAGAGCGGATGATGGGCAGAGGGTAGTGTTTGGTGGTCTACCTAGTGATGGG
Source organism: Allium sativum (assembly GCA_030737875.1). Taxonomy (NCBI): domain Eukaryota; kingdom Viridiplantae; phylum Streptophyta; class Magnoliopsida; order Asparagales; family Amaryllidaceae; genus Allium; species Allium sativum. Next base: position 120,817,836 of record CM060920.1, read on the forward strand.
GTAATGGATAGTTTTCTAAATTCCCTCGACATCCCGCAAGGTGAGTTGTCAGGTTTTCCTGTGGTTGGCCAGTATCCGGACGTCTTCGAGGAAGTGACCGGGCTTCCACCACACCGAGAGATTGAGTTCCGTATTGATTTAGTGAAAGATGCCAGACCTATAGTGATGCCACTTAGTCGTATGGCACCAACGGAGCAGCGAGAGCTCGGGGTGCAAGTCAGCGATCTTTTAAACAAGGGATTTATCAGAAGGAGTGTTTCTGAATGGGGAGCACTAGTTGTGTTTGCTACCAAGGCGGATGGTTCCCTTCGTTTGTGTGTAGACTAGCGCGAGTTGAATAAAGTGACGAGGAAGAATAAGTATCCTCTACCGCGGATAGATGATTTGTTTGATCAGTTGAGTGGCGCGAGAGTGTTCTCTCAGTTGGATGTCGCGACAGGTTTCATCAGCTTAGAGTGGAAGCTGAGAGTATAGCTAAAACGGCATTTCGGACGCCGTCTGGATTTTATGAGTGGTTGGTCATGCCATTCGGGCTGACCAATGCACCAGCATATTTTGTGGATCTTATGAATAGGGTATTCAGATATCAGTTGAATAAGTTTGTTCTTGTGTTCGTGGACGATATACTTGTTTATTCGAGGACAGAGGAAGAACACAAGGAACATTTGAGGATAGTGATGGAGGTGTTGAGAAAACACCAACTAAAAGCAAAGTTTTCTAAGTGTCACTTCTGGAGAAGGGAAGTGAGATTCTTGGGCCATGTTGTTTCAGAAAATGGTATTACCGTGGACCCTACGAAGGTGGCTATGGTACAAGATTGGTCTACGCCCAAGAATGCAACGAACATAAGAAGTTTCTTGGGATTAGCTGGATATTATCGTAAGTTTATCCAAGATTTCTCCAAGATAGCAGCACCGTTGACTCAGTTGACCAAGAAGAATCAAGCTTTCGTCTGGGACGAAAAGTGCGAGAATGCATTCAAGAGTCTAAAGGAAAAGTTGACATGTGCACCAGTGTTAGTCATTCCTAAGGGGAAGAAGAGATGACAGTATATACGGATGCATGTGGTACCGGACTAGGTGTTGTATTGATGAAAGGCAGTAGGGTTGTAGCTTACGCAAGTCGGCAATTGAAACCGCACGAGAGAAGATACCCTACCCATGATTTGGAATTGGCAGCGATCGTGTTTGCATTGAAGATGTGGAGGCATTATCTCTTGGGAGAAAGATTCGAGTTGTTTACCGATCATAAATCACTAAAGTATCTCTTCTCTCAGAAGGATCTAAATCTCCAACAGCAAAGATGGTTAGAGTTCTTGGCTTCCTATGATTTCGATATCGCATATACACCCGGAAAGGGGAATGCGGTAGCTGATGCATTGAGTAGGAGACATGTCAGTCTAGGGGCTAGTTTCTAGAATGGAAGCAACTGGAGTACATCGCTGGGTATGATTTCAGACCAAAGTGCGAATTGGATCTAGAAATGTTAGCAAGTTTGACGATCAGACCCACTTTGATTGAGCAGAATGGTTCCAGTCAGAGGGACGATCCTAATCTATTGGAAGTTAGAGGTGGGAATCGACGGAGAGATAAACAAGTATGGGGTTGATCGAGATGGATGGCTTAGAAAGAATTGAAGACTAGTTGTACCCAATGTCAATGGATTGAGAGATGAAGTGCTTAGAGAGTGTCATCACTCAAAACTGACTATACATCCCGGTGGTAACAAGATGTATCGAGACATGAAGCAGACATACTACTGGGAAGGGATGAAAAGAGACGTTGGGAAATTTATAACCAAATGCATGAATTGCCAGCTAGTTAAAGCTGAGCAAACGAAGCCTAGTGGTTTGTTGCAACCATTAGAAGTTCCGGAACGGAAATGGGAACAAGTCTCAATGGATTTCATTGATGGGTTACCAAGGACTAGACCGGGCCATGATAACATTTGGGTGATTGTGGACCGATTGACTAGGACTGCAAGATTTATACCCGTCAAGTCGAACAGGACAGCAGCTAAGTTAGTTGAACTATATGTAAAGTGGGTAGTGAGATTTCATGGAATACCCAAAGGCATTGTGAGTGACCGAGATCCGTTGTTCACTAGTGGATTTTGGAAGAGCTTACGAGAGGCGTTAGGATCATAATTACATCCCAGTACCGCGTATCATCCTCAAACCGACGGTCAAACAGAGAGGGTGAATCGAGTGTTAGAAGATCTCTTGAGAGCTTGCATATTGGATTTTGATGGATCATGGGATGACCATTTACATCTAGTAGAGTTCGCATATAACAATAGTTATCAATCCAGTATTGGTATGGCTCCATTTGAAGCTTTGTACGGAAGACCGTACAACTAACCATCATGTTGGTTAGAAACTGGTGAGAAGTTTGAACTTGGACCAGATGTGATAAGAGAAACTTCAGACAAGATCAAGATCATTCAACAGTGAATGAAGGCTGCCCAAGATAGGCAGAAGTGTTATGCTGATAAGAGGAGAAGAGAATTAAAGTTCTCCATTGGCGACTTGGTGTTTGTCAAGATTTCCCCGTTGAAGAACATGATACGATTTGGCCAGAGAGGCAAGTTAGCACCAAGATTTGTTGGTCCATTCCCAGTTCTTGAGCAAATTGGGAATTTGGCATATAATGTTGAATTACCAGAGAAGATGGCAGGAGTTCATAACGTATTTCATGTTTCCCAGTTAAGGAAGTTCATACATTACCCAGATGTGACTATTTCACCTGATCAGTTGGATGATGTCGAAGTTGAACCCGAGGCGGTTGGGAACCGCAGGCCTATGCGTATTGTTGGGAACAATACGAAGCAACTTCGAAGGAAGGCGGTGAAATTAGTCAAGGTTCAGTGGGGCGAGAATGAGAATGAATGTACTTGGGAGACAGAGGAGAGCATTAGGAAGACGTATCCAGAACTCTTCGCCTGGTAAGATTTCAGTTTCGATTTAGTCTTTTCGCACGCTAGGATAGGTTTGTTTTGTTTGTTTTGCATGTTTGATTGTTGTTTGTGGCTGGTAGGCATGCGGGATCCTTTGTATGTTTTGGGTTAAGGAATTTCGGGGACGAAATTTCTTAAAGGGGGGGGGGAGGGGGGAGAGTGTAACGATCTGCATTCTACGCAGCGAAGGATCATAGAATATTTATTTCTTTCACATACGAAGTCGTATGGTCGTGTAACTTTGGGAGATGACTATTAGGGTCATTTCCCATGTTCATGATTTTTCACGATTTTTAAATGACTATTTTGCCCCTAGCTGATCTTGTTTTGGCCATAACTTTTGATTGGGAAGGAGTTTTGACCTGAAACCACTTCCATTGGCTCCGGAGGATGGTTTACAATTCCGTAGAGTGGTCACATTACCCAAACGGACTCACCGTTTGGTAGATATGGCTGAAACAAGTTTCAGATAGTGAAAAACAGCTTAATTGGGCTTAACTGGGTGATTAACTACTAGGCCCAATGGGGAATTTCGGGATTAGAGGTATTTAAGGGCTGCTAGGGTTAGGATTTCGTTTTTTCACTCATTTTCCAGCCGTCACAAACCCTCTCTTCAACCTAACAATGGCCTCCAACATCTAAATACACCTCTAATCACCTTTTAATCAAGTTTTGGCTTAAAATACATCAAATTAAGGAGAGAAAGCACCAAAGCAAGGTTAGAGCTGCCGTGTGTCATTGGGAACAACGCCAAACAGAGAATCATTTCAGATTCGGTATTTTTTTTGTGGCCAAGGTGAGTGATTTGCATAGTTTTGCACTAATTACGGTTAATTAAGGGTAACTAGTGAAGATTAACGAAATTAGACATGATAAAATTTTGGAAAAAATATTTATAAATTCGAAAATAATTTTTTATACCTCTGTTAGAAATTTGGGTTGATTTGGTTAAGTTTTGTTAATCCTATGATTAGTTTTGCCTAAATATGTTTAAGGGAAAATATGGGATTTTGGCTTTGTTTGATCCATTTTACATGTTATGCTTGTTGTTTTGGTGTTTACGATTGATTATACATGTTGCTATGACTGTATGGTATGATTTGTGATTGTTTAGAAGTGTTAGATTGGTCGAAAGCGCCGTCGAGTGGTGTATAAACAGTTGCTGGAAGTTGCAGGACAAGTCCAGGAAAATACCCGGACCGGATCGGATCGTCTTACCCGATCGACACACCTTCTCCGACACGATCCGCCTCTCTTGGTCATGTGCCACCCCGACCCAACCCGAGTGGTCACTCCCGAACCGATCCTCCTGAGGTTCCACGATCCGACCCACTTGTGAAAAGAAGCTCCGATCCGAACCGATGCCCCTCACGAGCCAAGCATGCTTCCACAACCTGGAGTCACGATCCGAGCCAGTGGAGGAAGCCGATCCGACCCGATGCAATGGTCAAGAACCAGAAGCCCTGAACTAGTCCTAGCTCACAATCCGATCCGCCAGAGGGGGAACATCACGACCCGATCCGGATGACCTTGCACGAGCTGGAGTATGGATCACGACCTGAAGCCCGACCACGAACAGAAGGAGGCCAGACCGAACCGACATGGGTGTCCACGACCAATCTGAACCGAGATGCTTGGACTTGAGGCGTGAATCACGATCCGAACAGGAAGTATAAACTGAAGTGAAGAACCGATCTGGAGGGGAAGACCAAAACCCGAGATGCAAAGGTAGTCCAAATGGGAAGTTTGTACTCAGGATCCAGTTGGGAACCAAATAGTTAATTTCATGAGTTGGGCTTTGCTGCGGGACGTGTGCAAAGGGGTTGTCGATGTCTGTAACTTTAAATCACTATGTGTAGGTAGTACGTGAACGGATTCAGGGCCACAGTGGCCTAGGTACGACTAAAGAGCTATATACCAATGAAGTGGGGTCATTTGTAAAGATTTGGTTATGACTCTGTGGGGTAAGCTTGGTGGTAGCAGTAGTCGTACACGTCGAACTCCGTCACTACTTAAATGGTTCTAGTGATTAACAGTGGTGGACATCATATGCTTTACGCACTGAGTGAAAGATGTGAGGATGGTTGCTATGCTTGACCTGTTTGCCATCATTTTGACATGCACACCCCACCCCCGTATTCTTTATACCATATGTTAGTAGCACCTTAGAGTATTGTACGGTATGTAGTGCTAACTCTTTGGTTGCAGGTCCAGGTTCAGGTATGGTTTAGTATACCTGTTATTGTTCTGTTTGCTGCTTATCGCTCATACCATACTTTTTGTCTGACCCAAAGTTTTATGTCTCTTCTTATTACTCTAGGTGCTCTCACGAGCAGACTAGAGACAGGTTAGGTGGTATGCACAAGTAGCTGTACCGGAGACGAGCAGGAGGCTTCCACGTATGATACATATATACAGATATTCTCCCTGTGTTGCTGCGGTCACTACTTTGGGCATTAGTGGTGTACCTTTCTTTCTTTTGTTTAGAGACAGTAATTTGGAAAGTTGTAATAAGCTGTATTTGGATTTCCGCTACTCTGATGATGACGTTGATGTTGTTTTTAGTTATCAGCTTGTGCACTGTCTCACCTGTTTTATGTCAAGTATATTATTATTATATTTTGTTCCATGTGCTATGATACATTCTACAGGTTTTCGATTAGCCCATTCTCTTCTTTCCTTTCTTTGGCGACCGTTCCGTGCTAGTCGGGCATGTGTACAACGCACTTTCGGAGGAAATCCCGGCTTGTGCGGGGCAGGCCGTCACAGCCGTACTCAAACTCAGTGTCTTTCCCAAATCTTCTTGAAGACTCATCCAAAATTCTCTAGTAAATAATGGGTCTCCATCACTAACTATAATAGTTGGAATCCAATGTAGCCTAACAATCTCCTTAACATACAACTGGGCTAATAAAGTGACAGTCCTACTCTTCTTGCTCAGAATAAAATGGGTGTTCTTCGTTAATAGGTCCACTATTACCCAAATGGCTTCATTCCCCTTCTTACTCTTAGGAAGCCCATCAATAAAATTCATAGAAATATATTCCCATTTCTAAATGAAATCTCTAAGGGCAACAAAAGTACTCCAGGCTTCCCTTGCTCTGCTTTCACATTTTGACAAGTTAAGCATCTAGAAACAAACCCTGCCATATCTCTTTTCACTCCTTCCCAAAAAAGCTTCTCTTTATGTCCCTAAACATTTTGTCACCCCTGGAGTGTATGGTCATTCTTAATCTATGACATTCCTTAAGAATCTCCTTCCTAAGATCCTTACTCATAGGGACACAAATCCGGCCATCTCTTCTCAAGCTACTACTACCATCAACAGAATATCTAATAGAATGAGGGAAAGATTCTCCCTTAGAACTTTTTCCGTTAATACCCATAACTCATCATCAAGGTCTTACTCAATCTTGATCCTTTCCATCAGAACTAGTTTTATCTCTATAGCTTCAAGAAGTCCTTGAGCTGCCTCATACGGTGGTTGCAAATTTAAACTAGAGAGAAACTCTAACTGTCTCCATTCGGCAATTGCGCTAAGGATAACGTGCTTCTAACTTAAAGCATCAGCCACGATGTTGCCCTTACCGAGGGTATACTGAATGGAAAAATCAAAAGATGCAAGATATTCCATCCATCTCTGCTATTGAAGCTTCAGGTCTCGCTAAGAAAACAAATATCTAAGAGACTTATGATCGGTGAATAACTCAAACTTCTCTCCAAGAAGATGATATCTCCGCATTTTAAGGTCGAAACCACTATTGCTGACTAAAAATCATGGATGAGGTACCTTTTCTCGTTGTCCTTAAGTTGTCTACTTGCATAGGCAACTACTTTATCCTCCTACATGAGTTCCACTCGTAAACTGGTCCTACATGCATCCGTAAAAACTGTAAACATATTGGTTCCATCTAGGATAATAAAGATAGGTGCACTTGCGAGAGATTCCTTCCACCACTCAAAGGCAATTCCACATTTCTTAGTCCACACAAACTTATGATATTTTTTCATCAGTTGGTTAGAGGGGTTGTAATCTTCGCGAAGTCCTTGATAAATTTCCGATAGTAGCCTACTAACCCAAGGAAACTCCTAATCTCCATCGCATTGCGGGGTATCTTCCAATCTTGGACAACATTTAGCTTAACGGGGTCTACCGCTAATCCTTTCCCTAAAACAATATTTCCTAGAAACTTTACTTCTTTCTTCCAAAATGGCATTTCAAGAATTTGGCTCTAAGTTGGTTCTCCCTTAGAATTCCGATGACTCTTCTCAAGCGATTCTCGTGTTCCTTATGGCCCTTGGAAAATATAAGAATATCATCTACAAATACTACCAAACTCGTGTTAAATATACCCCTAAATACTCTACTCATAAAGTCAACAAATAAAGCGGGGGGGGGGGGGGGGGCATTCATTAAACAAAAAGCTCCCACTCAAATAGTACATATGTCATCCTAAATGCTATCTTGGGCTTACTCATCCAAAATCCTCAATTGGTGAAATCTAGTAGCCAAGTCTAATTGGGAAAATATTTAGGTTCGTCCCAAGTGGTCAAAAAAATCATCAATCCATGGTAAGATGTATTTATTCTTCTTAGTCAACTTGTTAAGTTCCCAATAATCGTCACATTATCTTAAAGATCCATCAGACTTTGTGGAAATCACTACTTTGCACCCATTCAAAGGTACTCCTACGAATAAACCTTTTTGCAATAATTACGAGATTCGTTTATCAAGTCTCTCCTTTCCTTAGGAGCCATGTGCCTTAAAGGCAATGCTACAGGCCTCACAACCTTTTCGGGGTCTATCATACGTGAGATATATCGGTGGAGTGGGAGTCCTATGACTTCCACAAAAACATTGGGAAACTCAAATACAATCTGTATCGAAGATGGTCCTTCTAAATCAAAAGATAATTACGGAAAATAAGGCTGAATCCTTATTCCCTGTCCTACAAGGATTTCTATGCTGCAACCCCCATGGCTTCTCAAACGAACCACCTTATTATCACAGTTAAGGGTGGCCCTATTAAATGATAACAAGTCCATTCCCAAAATAAGACCATACCCCTCAAATTCAAGTACATATGCATTGCAAAAGATTTCAACATCAACAATGTCCAATACTAGGTCTTTACACACAAACGAAAGTTGCATAGTTAGGCACCTCTATTGGACGGCTCGCAAGGGATAAGGGAATGTTTAAAGAATCAACAATCTTCCTAGCAATGAAGAAGTAGGTGGCTCCTGAATCAAATTGGGCACACAAAGAAATTCCTAGGATAGAAATTATACCTACCAATGCAGGCTATCATTGATCCCTAGGGGGCTGACTACGAATCGGTGCTAATTCTAAGACAGAGTTTTGACCACTCTGCACTACTTTCGATTCAGGGCAGTTCCTTGCCAAGTGTCCATCTTCATGATAGTTAAAGCATTTTCCTTTGAATCCTAACTTTGCTAGGTTCACTCTGCAGTCTTTCGTCTCATGCCCTTTCTTGTGGCATTTAGAACATGTCTTGGCCTCTTTCTTGAATTTGCCTCGCTTCTTCTTCTTAAGCCAGAAATTTTTCTTTTTGTTCTTTCCAATAGTAGAAGCACCTTCTCCCTTTAATAGTATTAACTTCCTTAACATCCCTATAGTCATTTAATACCTTATGGTGGACCCTAGCCACTGAAGACCTCGTCTCTACCGTCAACGTCATAAATAATTCTTCCTGTAGGTTTAGAAATAGTAACGACCACTTACTACCAGGTTTGGATCGGAACTCAACTTCATTTTAAGCGAACCCTCCCGGCAGACCCCTTGTTACTGTCTAGCTATCCCTAAGGATGAAATCCGAGCCACTTAATATGCCCCAAAGACGGTGGTTCCTTTAGGACATATATAATTCGTACCTAGTTCAACCCTCATAGCCCTTAGATAAGAAGTGGATATTACTTGGGGAACTACCTTACTCACATTATCATCTATTAAGAGTATTTTATACCCTATAGGAGAAAGGAGGAATTAATATCCATTTAAATCCTCGAGGGGTGAGTCCTATGATTTGGGTCCTGAACCAAGGAATGAACCTTAGGAACGGACCTAGTCCTAACCACTTAATACCTAACAAGTGGTAGGTCAACCACTTAATACCTTCTTCAAAGGCAGGCCTACTTCAGACACAATATGTGTATATATATATATATATATATATACACACACACACACACATACATACATACATACATATATATATACACACACACACTAGACATCTCACATTAGACCGACCACCTAAAGATGTTGGATTTTCCTGGCAGTTCTGAGCAGGCTCTACTACAAGTGTTACGAGCCGGGGGATTTTTGACCTTGGAAATTGACATAAATACATTCACTGTAACATGTCGACCTTCAAGTACTGAAAATACTGGAATGTTATTAGTAAGGACTTAGAGGGTGAGAAGTAGAAAGAAAAAAAGTTAGAATATAAGAAAAAGAAGATCACAATATCACAACAAAATCAGAGTAAACAAGAATATCACAATGGAACGAACAAAATATATTATATAACCTAGTTTTTGAAATATAATTATAACTGTATATGTACATACCATCAGAGTACAACACTTACAACACACTGGAAATAAGCAATAGCTATAAAATGCTAAAGCCTCCTGCTCCAAGCTCTTCCAAGTGTATCTGTAAAGTCCCGACTACTTGACGACCCATGCAAATTTGGGCACCTAAGAGTTTAGAGTAAAAACAAAAAAATAAACTTTGGGTCAGTCATGGGACTGGTGTGAGTAAACTCCAACCACTTGGTTTAACTTTAAAAAATTCTTCTGAAAGGACGGATAATCATAAGACCAATCCACACATAAATACGAATGGTTTTTACCTTAGAATAACCCAAAACGTTCTTTGAATCAATAATATTTTGATATTATGATAGTGTCTAAATCAAATAAATAGCAATCTAGTGGAACACTTGCGTCTGACGCTCTACATACATAGTATACCATCAAAACCACGGGTGCTTGTTGGGTAATGGATTTCCAATTATGACAAGGTATGGTGCCACCTTTCGATAGTGTATCTCCAGAGATTAATACACAGAGGTTCAACAAGAACATCTTACAAACCAGGCCACACATAACTGGCCACTCACTTCCTTTGAGTGTTTCGAATGTATTATCACCAACGGTTGGGATCATCAGCTATTCCGAAGCATACAACAACGATATAATAAAGAAGAAAATGATTTTTCTCTAGATCATGTGATAATACAACCTAATGGGAGTGACCTACTTAGCCAAGCCGCTTTCCCGATTTTTGTCATTTCCTGGTTGTGAGGCTTGAGGCCATACTTACCTTTTTAACACCACATCATCATTCACTTTGAATGCCACATCGTCAAACCAACTAAATCATTAATTGATTTCCCTAAAAATATCACAGGCATAAAGTTAAGAGAAACGAATTCCTCCACCACCAACGTAGATACATTTGGATAAATCAATCGAGATGATTTGTTAGGCATACTTTGTCATACATTCATCCATACAAGTTGTCCTGGGACTGGACAAACTAGAGGCAACATCCCATCAATCCATCTTAGGCAATTTCTACCTAAGATTAACATAACAACCCTTGCACTTTACTCCATCTTTGATTATCTTCAGCATATTTTGAATTGCAATGTTTATGCCCATACAGAGTGGCTTTTAGATAATAAACCTGATCTCGGTCTCTCTGTATTGACAACGAAAATAAAAAATAGGCCAAAACTTTGATAGCTAATTATTTAACTATCAAAGGAAACATCCATACAACTAAGGATCCTATTTCCAAATGGAAATTCTATTTATTAAGCATCAAGCATCAAGCAACACTGAGCCCATTTTTAAATTAATTTCTTATTTATTTATCATTTCCAAATTTCTCGTTTTCCATATCTTTCCCTAGATATTTCTCACAACTCATTTGGCCTCTCACGATTCTTGGAAAACATTTCCATATATTATAAACTACTTATTTTTTATATTCCAGGAAATATCTCTTATTAACGTCGGAAAATATTTATGTATATTAACAAATTCTTATTTTCTATATTTGGAAAATATATGTTATTAACATTGAAAAACATTTCCATCCCTTATTCACATTCCTTATACTCTTCAAGTGAATCATTGCATATTCTATGTTTATAAAACCTCTTTGATTATATTTGAAAAACAATTCCATATTTTATTTACTTGGATCTAAGAGAACGTTGTATAAAACATCATTACGACCACTCAACCCATTGATCACTCGTTAGCTAACTGTGTCTCTAATCAATCCTTGCTGCTGAAGCTTAACCATTTCTTAGTCAAAATGAAACCAATCAAATTGGGGTATAATTACCTCAATGAACTTAATTGAGCAACATTCTTAACTTTGAAATAAACAAAGTTTACTACTTCAATTTTTAACAAAACATTTCTTACGTAACTCTCATATTCAGTTTAAGAATCCATTTCTTTAACGGAAAACATTGATTATAACAATAGCGTTATAATCCATGCTCCAAGATAAAATCTAACTTTTATTCATTAATTTGAATAAATAATATAATACTAATGAATTGAATAAATAAATCTTGATTAAAACGAAAAGTAAATAGTACTTTCCTGAATTTGATATGGCCGAATTTCAATGTATAACTCATTTTCGAATAGTCTCTATTCGATAGTTCTCTTTTGAATAATCTCAACTTGATAACTCTCATTCGAATAATCTCTATTCGATTAACATTCCAACTTTGAAATAAATTAACCTTTTCAGGTCAACTCGATTCTATTTTCATTCTAAATTCACTTTGACTACTTGGGTTAGGTTGCTTTCCTTGATGGGCCTCCCTGTACATTTCTAGATTGATCTAATTTATCTTCGTAGCTGTAAATAGACATCAAAGGCTTCAAAAAAATGAGATCTTCTCCTCTCCTCTTTGCTATGCAAGGAATTTTCCATTTTTGAAACCTCACTTCTACTTCTCCACATTCTTCTAATCAAATTTGAACTATTTGTAATCTAGCAATATGAATAACGGATTACGTCAAGTGGATGTTGACATGTGTTTGCCAAACCATCATAAGAATCTTGTTTTACTGCTTTGGCATAACTTTGTGACTGTTCTACTATTATGACTTACTATTTTCTATGGTTTACTCCGTGATTTGGGTAATTTGGGTGTTATGTTCGATTGACAAAAATCCAGTCTAACACAAACATAGCATATATAGTAAACACCTAAGAACCTACATGGAAAAACATTATTTGGGAAGTCTAGGGTGATTGATCCCTACTAGAGCGTGGTTGACTGCTATAAAGGGTTACGTCTGAGGTTTTCTTTATTCCAATGATCATGGTTTAACATACTTCATATAATGGGCAACAAAAGATTTTAGTGCCTATAAATTCAAGCCTAATCCTCTCTTCTCTTCTCATGTATTTATGGAAATAATAGTTAAGTCCTTCCATTTCTTTTTCTCCATTATTTTTCTAAATGATAAAATAAGATATTTATATTTACATACATACAAATTGGAAATCAAATAAAAGTACAATTGAACTGAATTAAAATTATGTAGTAACAAGGTAGCTTATACTTTTATTCCCTCCAAAACATAAATATCTTCTCAAATATGAAATTTTAATACATCAATATACCTTTATATATATTTTTCTAGCATTAAAAAGCATTTAGAGTTGAATCTAATGTTATACTTTAGATCTGGAGATTAAGAATTTTTTTTGAAGGAACTGGAAATTTATAAACTATTTATGATATTACAATTTATTCCACTGACATTTATTTGACTTTATGCTTACATAAACAAATATATGTGAATTGTAGGCTCAAATTAAACGTAGAAAACTATTTCCAATGTTTCCTTTATTTAGAGGATCGAATTTGGGATTTTTGTTTACACCATCGTTTATAAATCAATCGCAAAGATTATAAAATTAAGATGATAGTTCGATGTGTAATTTTATTCTAAATATGTTATTAGATTGTAAAATATTAGGATGGTTTTGATTTTACCTTTAGTTATGTTGAATTATGGATTTTCAAAATTTTAATCTATGGGAAGAACAACCCTTTGATTTTTGTAAATTTATTTATGATTCCAAATTTTATAGAAAATCAAACATTATACATAGTAAATAATATATGCAAATTAAAAGAAAGAGAGGAGTAAAGTACAAATTTTTTCTTTGTACTTCACATTATCTCCTATTTCTCGTGATTTAAAATAGGTAAATTTATCCTTTAATTTTTAATCTAATGTTTTGTCTTACACTAATTTATGAATATTACAAAGGAGAATCTTTCTAGATGCATGATTTTAGTAAGTTAAACATGGAAATAATATTCTGATTTAAGATTTATGACCAAAACATATTTTCAAGGTGCACATATTTTATATCTATTTTACCGCATAAGTAAATAAGAATGAAATTTAGACAATAACAATGGTTTACATATAATATTCATTTTGCAGTAATCATTGGTTGGGAAAGAAAGTTAGGAATAGTTGTAACTCCAATTAATAGGTGATAAACGTAAAACGAACTTGGGAGTCACAAATAGTTAATAGGGTAAGCGGATTAATCGAACCAAGAAATATGGATGTTAGGCTAATAACAATGGAATAGTTAAACAAGATTACGAACTGGAAATAGTAAATATACATAAATATCATAGAAAATGATCATTATGATGATATTGGTTTATCTCAAACAAGTTGACATTCATGAAATGAACAAATAAAGGGATTTATGAGGAATCGAATATACAAGGTAATCCAATTGGCTTTAAGCAAATAAAAATAGATTAGTTTGCTTAGTCCAATATTTAAATATGGAATAATAAAGCTTAAAGTTTATCAAGCTTTGTGTGGCTAATTGAACTTAGTAGGTTGGGATACGAGGTCAATAAAATTTCATCATATAGAAGTCCTCCCTTCCCTTTGCAGAAACCAAGGGTGTAACAATCCAGAAAATTGGTTATTTGATTTAAAATATTTAATTAATTTTAAATATTTAAATAATTGGTTATTAAAATATAAACAACTTATCTTCGAATATAATGACCGCTTAATGAAGCTGAATCGGGGAGACTCAAAGAATTGGAAATAGGTATGGACAGATTAATAAAACAAGAAGAAATGGGATGGAAACAAGGATCCAAAGCCAAATGGATTGATGAAGGAGACAAAAATACTACATACTTTCATCATATAGCAAATGGTCGTTGTAGATCATCTTTCATTTCTGAAATTCACCATGCCGACTCGATATACACTAACCCCTTTGATATATGTCTCCTCTTCACGAACTTCTTTCGTAGTATTCTGGGAAAACCATCTTCCCCTCCCAAACATAGACTGGAACCTCCTCTACCCCTCTCCTTCTCCCATTAACATTGACTATCCCTTTTCTGAAGAAGAACTAGGGGCTGCAGTTAAATCTATGGTGAATGATAAGGCCCCTAGGCCTGATGGATTTGGCCCAGCCTTTTTTAAACGCTTATGGTATACCCTCAAAGCGGATATCTTATTTATGTGTGCTGAATTCCAATCCAACCCTTTGTCCACTGCCAAGCTAAACTATGCCAACATCACTCTCATCCCCAAAACCGCTGGAGCTAACACCTTAACCTCCTTTCGCCCCCATTAGCCTCCTTAACACAACCTTTAAAATCATCACCAAAGTTCTCGCGAACAGGTTGCAAACCCATGTTGCCTCCCTAGTTGGTCCTGAACAATCCGCCTTCATCCTCGGTCATAACATCATGGACTGCGTTGCTGCCACTCAAGAAGCCATTTCATTCTGTCATTTCACCTCCACACCCGGTGTTCTTCTTAAACATGACTTCTCCAAAGCATTTGATTTGGTAAACTGGAACTTTATTATCGATTTGATGGCACATCGTAGTTTTCCACCCATATGTTGCAACCGGATTCATCACCTGCTGAGCTCCAGTTTCTCCTCCATCTGCATTAATGGAGAAACGGGTGGACTCATTAAATCCAAGCGCGGACTCAAACAAGGAGACCCCCTCTAACCACTCATCTTTGTCCTAATTGCTGATGTCTTCAACCGAATGGTAAAATAAGCCGCATCCAAAAACTTTCTTTCTGGCATTGAACTCCGAAACCACAACTCCCCTATCTCCAACCTGCAATTTTATGATGACACCATCCTCTTCTTTTCTCCCTCCCCTCTCCACATTCATTGTCTCAAAATGCTTCTACACACCTTTGAATTAATTTCTGTTCTATCGATTAACTTTAGTAAGAGCTCCATCATCATGCTTAGCAACTCATCTAATCTAGGCCCCTCTATCTCCAATTGCCTTTACTGTAAACTCGAATCTTTCCCAATAACCTACCTTGGGGTTCCAATTTGTCCAACCAAACTTCTCAGATCTGATTGGCATCCCCTTATATCCAAAATTGAACATAGATTGGCGTCCTGGAAAGCCAACTCCTATCATCGGCTGGTCGTCTCACCCTAGTTCAATATGTTCTCTCTGCAATCCCTTCCTGCTGGATGTCCATTAAAAAACTCCCATCCTGAGTTATCACTAAAATCGACGCCATCTAAAGCTCATTTCTATGGAATGGAAATAAAGTTAAACACCTAATTAACTAGCAAATAGTTTTCCTTCCTCAAGAACATGGAGGTTTAGGCATTCCAAAACTCGCTCTTTTCAACCAAGCATTGATAGCCAAATGGCTATGGCGTCTCCTCACCCTTGGCTCCTGCATCTGCAAAAGATTGAATTCTAGCTCGCTTCTATGCTTCGAATCCAAACTTTGTTTTTCACTACCCTCCGGTATCCCGACCATCCCTTTTTTGGGCGGGGGTTATATCCATTATCCCAAGGATCAAATCTCTCTTTCATGTTAAGTTGGGTACCAGCAATGGTTGCCTATTTTGGCTAGACATTTGGTGCAGCTACTTACCTCTCCCTCAGCTGTACCCAAATTTATTCTCCTCATCCACTAGGCCATATTCCACTGCCTCGAATGTACTGGGCTTCGACCCATTTAGCCTCTTCCCCTCCGGCCTTTTTGGCCTTAATACCTTATCCGATATCCAGCAAGTCTATTGCATTGCGGCTTCAACTAACCACTCTTTTGGGCCTTATTATTATTTCTGGGCCTTATGCCCAAATAGGGGTTTCACCGTCTCTTCTTGCTACAACTTTCTTTCTCATCCAGTGCGTTGCTTCACTTTTTCTTGCCTCTGGAAATGTCAACTATCACCTCGCTTATTATTCTTCCAATGATGCCTCATCCATAATGGAATCAACATTAAAAGCAGACTCAGGATACTACACATCTCGATCGACTCACATTGTTCTCTCTACACCATGCATGAGGAACCATTGAACACTTATTCTTCGATTTAGACTTCTCTTTTAGGATCTGGGCCGCAACCAGTTCCTTTCTGCTTGGTTTCATCCCCAATGTCACCTCTTTCTTTGAGTATTGGCAACATAACCCACCAGACCAGTTGATTGATTCCTTTGTGTTGATCTTTAATTGGTGCATTTGGATAGAGCACAATGCACACATCTTTAATAAAAAAAAAACACTTCTTTGGTACCTGCAGTTACATTGTTTATCTGTTTGAAACATATACAGGTGCTTCCCAACATGCACGCTTTAGACACACTCTTCCTGCGCCGCCTTCGCATGGCACTCAGGGAAGCAGCGCGGCCTATCATTGATGAATGCTAATGGTGCTTTGGTTGACAATGCTAGTCTTGTATAACAGGTTTATCTTGTATGTCGTTTGCTAGTTACTACTCACTACTAATATTTTGGCTTGTATCGTATGTAAGCTCTATGTATTATGAACTGCTTATAGGACGATCTTAGTCCTAAACCTTATGCTGCTGGTTGGGTCTGTCAACCAGACTATTATATTTATATATATTATGCTAATCAGCTGTGTAGCTCTATAATGCACAACCATCTTCCTAAAAAAACTATCATACAAAAAACTTCAGCTTAAACGCATTAAGAGCACTCCCAACAGAGTGAGGGAGGGAGGAAATGGGGATGAAATGGTGTTGCTCGCGCTATAGCAGTGCCGCGACGAGTGTGGGGAGCGAATTGAAATGGGGGCGATCGCTATTTCGAAATTAAAGTGACAGCTAAACGGTTTTCTGAAAACCGTTTAGGCTTTAAACGGTTTTTAGAAAATAGTTTAAGGTATTTTCAGTTTAAAAAAATAAATAAATATACCCTTAAATGGTTTTCTGAAAACCGTTTAAGGATTTTAAATTAAAAAAATATCTTGAGTGTCCTCCCACCCACTGCTGGAAGGGTGGGGGATTTACCGTTTTAAAATTGTTTTTGCCACTCTAATCACCACTTAGTGCTACGAATACTCTAATAGGGACTAAGGTTTCTTTCCCATTGCAATTCTTTTCTTCTTCATTTATTTTCTTCTTCGTTTCTTTTCTCTACCTTCCCTCCTCACATCTTCGCTCTCCGCACCAATAACCCTAGCTTTTCTCATCATTGTTTAATGTTTGCTACTCCTATAATCCGCACTCTAACTTCACAGATCTAAACTTCCTTCTTTTTCAATCAGCCTTTTCTGATTATTATTTTTGTTGAACCATCTTTGTTCCAGCCACTTAAACATGTGGATCCACCTTCACGATCATTTTTGCCTTAGATTCTTCCAAATTTTTCATATCTAGCAACTGTTTATAGTGAATTTGGCAATTTATGGGTCATTCTTTTAAGCCTAGTTGTTGTTTTGCATTTTTAGTATGATTTCTTTGGTCAGCATGCCGATGGTCTGCATCTGTTCTCATTTTAGGTTCGTTTGAAGAGTTTTTTTGACCAGTTCTTAGGCTTATATGCAGTTTTGGGTGGGTCTTGTGTTGTGGGTTTCCTATTATGCTGTAATAGTGCTTCTACATTTCACCCATTATCATAATCATGATAGCTCTACTATAGTATCTGGTGTGTGTTTCTCTGGTAGGCACTGCTACTTTTTTTTTACCAAGTTTCCCATTGGGCGCATTTACTTGTTATCTTCTTGCTTTGGATTTCTTATTAATCTGTTTCATGTTATTGGTTAGTACTATATATTTTTCTTCATCTCGATCTGTGCATCCTCGGCGATTTCCTCTACAGCAGAGGAATACTAGTTTAGAGTGTGGGAGGGTTTGTAGTTTGCACTAACTATACAGAAGCTTCTATTACTTGTCTCTTCTGTCCTATGCTAAGTGATGGTTCTATTTGGTTTATCTTTTACATGTTAACCTATGTGTTGTTTTGAATCTTTTGATCCGGTCTTGTTCATTAGCGTTGCCTGTGTCAAGCAGAGGATGTGAATGGATCTTGTCAGATTTGAGATTGATAGTTTGCAGATTGAAATTGGGTTTTACGCTATGAAATTTGATATGTAGTTTGTACTCCCTACACAGTATTTGTAACATTGAATATTATATGCTCGTTAAGCAACTAAGAAGGTGAATGTATTTTGATGCACCCTATGCGGTACAATGTATTATCTTTTGTTCTTAGAAATTTAGGCTTGTTATCTAACCTATTATTCTAGTTTAGATAATATCTAGTAGTCGGTCCACTTTAAAAATTGGTAGTAGTAGATAGGTAATATGTCTATGTCCTGTACCTATCTATATTTGTTATAATAAAAAGTGCTATGGATCACTATAAAAAATTATTGGTTTTGCCTAAAAATAATAATTAACTAAATAGTTCAATAGTAAGTTTTGAATCAAGTATTAATTAATGGATTTAGTAATCTTATTTAATTCCTTTTAATTGATAAACGATAGTGATAAACTATATTGTATGTTGATTTACAATTATAAATTGATTAAATAAATAATAATAAAATAAACAGGACTTGATATTTATGACGTATTACTCATTTAACTTATTGGATTTTTTCATAACTTTTAATTTGGAAAATGTTCAAATTTGTTATTTAATGATTTTTAAGCAATTGATGATATTTTTATGATTTCACATAATTTAATCCTGTGAATATTATAATTATTTTTGAATCGTATCGCATTGCTAAGCATGACTGTATTTTTTTGTTGTCCGCGATTCATACACGAGCAAAATTCGATACAACAAATCACCGTAGATTTATGAATAAACTCTAGGTCAACACTTAGAATATTCTACACTTCAGCTTTTCATTCCTTCTCTACTTTACCACTTCTTCCATTAATAATAAACCCGAATAAGTACTGACGTTCAAAATTTATTATCAATTCATCCTTACAATGAAAAATTATAAAGAAGTTTCTTTTTTCTCTTGTAGTCTTCCTCTCAATATCCTTATATTGACTGTGGTGGTGCAGTGGTGTTTTGTTTTGTGTGATCTGTGTAAAGTGGATTTCGTGTGATTGTTAACTATTGTTTTGATTTTCATGGTTTGGAGGCAACTTAGGCTATAAGGTTGATTGATTCAGATTTGTAAAATAGTCAGATAGTTAAAAGCTGATTTTGAGGTGGTACGACATAATTTGTTATCATGCTTCACTGTGTAAGTTATATATATGTGCGCTAGTCTCGATTGTGACACTGAAAATGAGAGCAAAGTGGTTTACGCTAGATCAAGGAGAATTTGAAAAGGAATGCGTTTGACATGATGGTTCGTCAGTTAGTGCAGTCTAAAGTGGGAACTTTGTAATTGAAGGTGGCAACATGGTGATATACTGTGTGCCACCCCATGTCCGTTAACGTCACTCTTTTACAGAATGCATTAAGTTCCTTGAGCGTTATAGGTAAACATAACATAATCTCACAAGACAGATATATAAAATAGCAGCGGAAATTTAAAACTTTATTTTCCAATAGAAAACATCGTGGTCTCAAAATATAGTTACAACATCAGACTGAAATACTGGAATAAAATACATCAAATAACATATGTCTTGCACTAAAAACCATCAGAGTACAAAAATGAAAAATCATATTCCTCATAAGTAGCCATAAACAAGTAGACAAGTACTCAAAGCAATACATCGAAGAAAATCCAAATCCAATCAGAAACAGAAGAGAGTGTCCTAATCAAGCCTGAGTGTTCCCACCGTGAGAACCTTAGGAGGGAAGGAAGATAGAGAAAAGAAAACAAAATGGGTCAAACATAAAGTATAGCAAGTCCAGTGACTTTTAGCATATAAATAAGTAAAAGTATCATGATAAACATATAAACTGGATGAGAGATAACAATATCATATAACAGGTATGAATAGGCTGAACAGAATAAGCAGGATAAAAAGAGTAGATTATGCTTCTTAAATACATTTCTCTGCACCGATACTAGTATACCACATTAAGTGTTTTCCAACTACTTAACAGAAATAGAATGATCCCAACAGAGACATATGGTAGACTTAGGTATACTTATAGTGATGGGTTTTACCCCAAACAGAAATAACAGGTACCTAAACAAAAATAACGGGTGGTACCCCAAACAGAAATAACAGGTACCTAAACAGGACTAGATGTACCCTAATTACTACCCCCATCAATCGCCTTCCTACCACGTAAATACCCTATGTCAGCCCCACAGTAGGGTGTTTTACTTCCTAAACTGATAACCACTAGAATGTCACAGACATATTTACAGGTGCTATAGCGGCTTATTTTCCCAAGCAAGCCGGACTTATGCAAGCACATGACTCTATTGGAATGCGCCATCAGAACACCTCCACCCAAATGAACCTCTTATAATCAGTTCAGTAAGCATTCCCTGACCCCTACCTAGTGCGGATCCCCCTTTATTACCAGAATGGGTTACGGACTGATATGGGCCCCACATACAACAGATAACACATGCCACCCATTAGGCTTGTATCCCTAATTAACTAGGATTTTGATAGGTTATGCCTAACAGATTAACAAGACCGCATAACCCCTACAGATTAAACATGTTAAGTTTAATGGGTTCGTATAACCCCCCCTAGATTTAACAGATTTACTTAACCCCACATATTCAACATGTTTACTTAACCCCACACATGGATTAAACAAGCCACGGATTAATAGGTTTATACGTATATAACCCCCAACGATTGTATAGGTTAAGTATTATAGGTTAACAGGTATGCATAATCCCTAACATGTTCCACAGGTTACTTATAGTTTCATTAAGCTTAATCTTTAAATTAAGCCTACATGTTTATATGCCCCAAACCACAAGTCATATTTCACAGTCTAAGATATGCCCCATATTTTAGTCAAATTTCACAGTATAGTTTATGCCCCCAAATTCCAGTCATGATTCATAATACAAGTTATGCCTCCAAATTATCATTGACAATCATTCCCAATTTAACCCAATTTCGTTCGTATGCATATTTCAGCGGTATCAGCCTAGGCTCGAAGGTAGCCTAGGCTATAAAAATAAAAAGGAAATGAGAGAGAGGAACATAATTGGCATAAAACAAAATAAGCATATAATAAGAGTTGGGTATATGATAGCAGAAATAGGCATATCAGGAATAGGCATATAAGAACTAAACAACAGATCAGGTGTACATGTAATAGCAGGACTGATTAGGTACGAATCAGAGTCTTGACAGGCATAGATTTAGATCCATATTTATAAACGTGTCAGGATTACTTGTTAAATGTTTATATCTAAAGGTGACATGAACTCACAAAAACTTGATCTAAAGAACAGAGAGTAATATGCTGAAGTTGCAGAAGAAATTCTCGTATGCGTATAAGCTGTTGTTGAAGAAAAACATCTCATTATTTTTGATGAATAAAAACAATAGGAATGCTATCTTATATATAGCCTACCGCCAACAAACCAAGCCATCAAAATGTCCACGTTCAGCAAAACGAATTCGCCCGGATCCACGTTGGGTCGACCCACCCTCACCTGTATCGACCCATGGGTCAACCCATAGATCGACCTAGCCCCGGTGTGGGTCAGACCCAACGGGTCATTTTCCCCTTGGTTTTCCCGGCTTCGTGAATTTGAATTTCTGGGTCAATTTGAGTGTGTATATATATATACATATACGTATACAGACATATATATATATATATAACTCTTATATGTATACAAACTTCCAACCTTTATAACTACCTCATACGATGTCCATTTTATGCAAGCTTGGAGTCTATCTTAAGTAGAATTTCGAGATGAACGCAATGGTATAGTCTGTTTTACTTATTTCAAAATATTTAATTAAATATTATTTAGTTTATCGTTATAATGTCTTTTAAAATTACGGGGGAAGGTGCTTGAATCTAATCCTGCAATTATTGGTGGGAAACCATTTATTATTACTTCATGGACAATGACAATTGAGTGTGCTAGAGAGTGGGTTCTATCCGTCTCTGTTTGGACTATTTTTACCCAGATCCCTTCGGTTCTCCAGACCCTTCCTGGTTTGAATTGGATATCTAATAGAATTGGAAATTATAATTGTTTTGATGGAAACACGGAAACTAGGAAAATCTTGTATTTGCCAAAGCATTGATTGAAATAACTCTAAGTAGACTATTACCAAATAAGCTTATAGTCACAATTAACGGTTTTGATTTCTTTGTAGATGTCCAACATTCTTGGCAACCGAAAATTTGTTCTTCTTGTCATTCTTTTGGACATTTTTCCGAAAAGTGTAAGAAATCTGCTATGGGTCTTAATCTAGCTGGGTCCCTCTCATGAAGCCTCCTCCTAACAACTGGGTTTCAAAGTTAAAAGTTATTGTAGTTGAAAGTATTTATTCTCCATACGGTCTGTCTGATGGTGTCGAGACAGAAGCCAACAATGCTAGCTCATGGAAAGAATTTAATAATGATAATGAACAGAAGGATGCTGAAGATGGCACTTAAGATGAAGATTCAGTTGATGATGGCATATATTGGGATTTAGATGATAGAGCGTGGCATCACATTATTTTTGGTATGAGATACGATCCTAGGGAAAATACATACTATATTTATGTTAATATCCTAGAAGATGATATCAGAAGACTGTTTTACAAAGTAGCAGGAGAAGATTTTGTGCTCATGGATGATGGCGAGTTTGGATCATGGAACAAATCTCTGTTCTGTGACAGTTCTTGGGATTGGAATCGCGAGTTTCGTAGTCCGAACCCTTGTTACGTTCCTAACATTGCGGTACCCTTTTTGGAGTACGTCAATGTTTTTGGATCTATTGATTGCTCCAGTGGCTCCTCTGTTGAGGAACAATTATGAGTTGATATAGTAGTGGTAGTGTCTTGCTACACTCCCAGTTCGTAACGTAGTGTTCTGGCACTTCAAACCAGTGGGAGTTTATGTGCCTGTGCAGATCTCCTATTAATGTTTTCTTATTTCTAATAAACAGTGGCACGAACCACTATAAAAACTGACTTGCCTTTCAAAAAAATATGGGGTGTTACATTCCCCCTACTTAAATGATTTCGTCCCCAAAATCTCTAACTTAAGAAGAATTCTTATCCTAACATCCATCAACCATCTACTCTTCCATTAATCACATGTGTCCATTGTCCTTAAAATATTTCTAATGCTTATACGAGCATATGCAAAGGTGTGTGTATATGTCCCTACGCTAATGCGGTAAATCAGGCGGTCTACTTATTCAGTTGATCTAATTAATGCAATGTATGTTAGTGCTATGAATCTAATATGTATGCAAATATTCCTAACATATCATGTAAACCCTATATGTGTGCATAATCATTCATCCAAATGCAACACCCATATGATGATACAATCATTTCCATCCATAAAATTCAAAATGTACACACATCCATATGCAGTATGTAAGTGATTGAGTCGATCTAGTACCTAGTGTGTGTGCATCCATGAGCAAGCACTAACAAACACTTGCATCCACTTGCATCCATCAAACATAACATGTTTCAAACACATGTTTACATCCATTTGTTTTCTATCTAAAGGTCGAAGATTTGATCGATATGATATACTCAAATTACAGAAGCTAGTATGAATAAAAGCTTGAAAAATAAGTTAAGGACATACCCTTGAAAAGAAAAGGGTATGAAGCGCGACTCTTGTCTTCAGTCTCCCAAGTTGCATCTTCACGGTCTTCTCCCCATTGAACTTTCATCAACTTAACCTCTCAGTTGCGAAGCTTCTTAATCTCTAATCCAAGTATACGGGTGGGAACTTATCTAACTATCGCCTCCCAGTCTACCTCTACTTCCTCAAGCATGCTCGGCTCAACTACCTCTGTTGTATCATGAAGACACTTCCGCAAATGAGAAACGTGAAAAACATCATGAACACCTACCAATCTCTCTGGTAGTCTCACCCTATAGGCCATCTGACCTATCCTTTCCACTATGGGAAATTGCCCTACAAACCTTGGCGCCAACTTCCCTGCAGATCCAAAGCGAACCACATTCCTCAAAGGCGATACCTTAATGAAAACCATGTCTCCCACCTCAAACTCAATATCAGTCCTACTTTTATCTGCATAGGACTTCTATCTGTCTTGGGTTGTCTTAATGCATCTACGGATAAGATCGGTCTTTTCTGAAGTTTCTCTAATCATCTCAGGTCCAAGTAGAAGCCTATATGTGGACTCCCACCAATAAGTCAGTGAACCACAAGGTCTTCCATACAATGCCTCGAAGGGTGCCATACCTATTCTAGCCTGATAACTGTTTTTGTAGGCGAATTCAACCAACAGAAGATTCTCTTCCCATGTCCCTCTGAAGTCTAGGATACACAACCTCAAAAGATCCTCAAGAACTTTATTCACCTTCTCAGTCTGGCCATCGGTCTGAGGGTGATACGCGGTGCTCAAACATAACTATGTACCTAATGCCTCTTGAAGGCTCTTCTAGAACTCACTAGTGAAGATCAGGTCACGATCACTCACAATGGTAGAAGGTACTCCATGTAGACGTACTAAATCACGAAGATAAACTGATGCCAACCATGCTGTCATTCTCTTACTCTTAACAGGAATGAAATGAGCACTCTTAGGAAGCCTGTCTACTATAACCCAAATAATGATGTTGCCTTTCCTCGATCTAGGAAAACCATTGATGAAATCCACAGAGACGTTCTCCCACTTCCACTGTGGGAACTCCATAGGATGAAGCAAAACGCCAGGCTTTTTCGGTTCAGCTTTAACTTGATGGAAAACTAGACATCGAGAGACAAACTCCGCTACATATTTCTTCATCCCAGCTCAAAAGAAAACCCACTTAATATCTCTATAATTCTTATCACCTCCCGGATGGATAGTCGTCCTAGAATGATGGGCTTCCTTAAGGACTGTCTTCAATAGACTCCCAACTCGGTGAACACAAAGCCTTTCGTCCCGTCGCAACCACCCTATATCATCCGTGGAATATCTACTGAGGCGACCAGAAGTCTCCCCTCTATTGAGCCTCTCTAAGATGTATGCTATCTGTGGGTCCTCTCATGCGAAGATCATATCTGATCCATAAGAGTAGGTCGCACCTCTAAAGATGCCAACAAACTAGGTAGAAGATCAGTAGATGGACTAAAATCGAAGGTTGATATGTACTCCAAGCTCTGTCTCTCTACGAATAGAGGAATCAAATTCATTCTTTGCTCACTCAATGTATCCTCCACCACATTACCCTTTCCAGGGGTATAAGAAATCTCAAAATCATAGGACGCTAGGAACTCTATCCATCTCTGCTGTCTCAAGTTGAGATCCCTTTGCGAGAACATATAATTGAGAGATTTATGATCCGTGTACAACTCGAACCTCTCTCCAAGTAAAAAATGTCGCCAAGTTTTAAGCGTAAATTGTTAGAGAATGATTCAAAGTTTTATTTTAGTTTAGATCAAGTCTTCCTTTTTTAGTGGACTAGTTTAAATTATTTTAGCTTGAGTTTAGGAAGGATTAGGATATTTTATTTTTCTATTTAAAGCTTTGTAATTTCAGTTTATGATAATGAAATGAAATAATAATGAAGCAATAACAATGTAGTCGTTTAATTATTTTACGTTCAATCTCTCTCCTTCCTCTCTATATCATATTCTAACATAAATACTATTGCAGCCAACTCCAAATCATGGGTAAGGTAGTTCTTTTCATGAACTCTCAGCTGTCTACTTCCATGGCACACTACCCTTCCCTCTTACATCAAGATGGCACCAAGCCCTGTACCACATGCATCAGTGTACACTGTGAACACTTTTCTCCCATCAGGCAAATTCAAAATGGGGCTGTTGTCAGATCCCTCTTTAACCACTGAAAAGCACCCTCATAGTCAATGCTCCAAGAAAAGGTTAGATTTTTCTTCGTTAGACTGGTGAGTGCGGCGGATATCTTTGTGAAGTTCTTGATAAACATCCTATAATAGCCTGCTAAACTGAGAAAACTCCTCACCTCCATTGTATTCTTTGGAATCTTCCAATCTTGAACTGCAACTACCTTTGTTGGATCCATCGCTATCCCATCCTTAGAGACCACATGGCCTAGAAATCTTACTTACTCTCTACAAAAGTGACATGTGGAGAATTTTGCCTTAAGTTGGTGCGCTCGAAGAGTCCTCAAAACCTCCTCTAAATGTAGGGCATGCTCTTCCTCGCTCTTCGTGAAGATCGGAATGTCATCCAAAAAGACCACAATGAACTTATTCAGAAACTCCCGGAACACCCTACTCATCTGATCCGCAAAATAAGCGGGTGCATTTGTTAACCCAAAAGGCATGACTAGCCACTCAAAAAAACCATCTGGAGTTATGAAAGTGGTCTTGTCTATACAGTCCATGAGCACCCTCAACTGATGAAACCGTGGACAAATCTAACTGAGAGAAAACAGATGCACCAACAAGCTGGTCAAACAGATAATCTATCCTCGGAAATGGGTGTTTATTCTTCTTAGTGAGCTTATTCAACTCCCTATAGTCCACATATAAGCGAAGCGAGCCATCCGCCTTAGTTGCAACGACGACTGGAGCACCCCATTCTAATATGCTTGGCCTAATAAACCCCTTCTCAAGTAGCTCCCCTACTTGCTTGCTAAGCTCCTTCCATTCCCTAGGAGCCATGTGGCGCACAAACAATGCGACTAGCTTCGCATTATCCACCAAGTATATTCGGAAATCAATTACGCGCCTCGGAGGTAAGCCCCTAACCTCCTCAAAAACTTCCGGATACTCATAGATAACAGGTACAGATCGCAAATCATCGACAGAAGCATCAAGTGATTCTAGGAAACTAAGCATAACAGACCCCTTTGGGTCATAGGAAATCCCGAGAGTCCTTCCTCGGCAAGTCAAAAGTCTAACGACCGTCCTCTCACAGTCCAGAATGGCACTGTACATGGCTACCAAATCCATCCCTAGAATCAAACCATAGCCCATAAAACCAAGCACATATGCATCGCACTCAAACTCAACCCCCAACACAGATATCCTGAAACCCCGACAAATCGTAGACTTATGAGTCGTGCCCCCAATAGGGTTTGAGACAATAACGGGATCAGAAACAATACTAGCACTAAGGTGCAGAGACTTAACCAAATAATCAGATATAAAAGAGTGAGAAGCCCCCGAATCCAAAAGAGTCCTAACAGGATGATCGGAAAGAGAAATCAAACCTTCAACATAAACTTTCCTACCTATGTACGATACACTGGCTTTGAGAGCATCACCCGCCCTTCAGAAGATCCTGCCCTTTGGCACTGTCCTTACTTCTTCAGGCACTCCCTAAAATAGTGTCCAACCTCACCACAATGGAAGCAAGCATTCTTCCTTTTTCTACAATCTTTGAGCAAATGAACCAAGCTCCCATAACCATGACATTTCTTCTTTCCTTAATCTCTGTCGTTCTTTCCTCCCTTCTTTTTCTTTTCTTTCTTGCGCCACACTTTCTTGTTTTGTATTTCATCAGCCTTAGCCAGCATTTTCTCATCTTTTCCATCTTTGTGCATCAATGCCATTTCAACCAGTCTCTCAAAAGTAGACCCCATCGGAATGTGAGATAATACCTACGCTTGAAAGGGCTAATTCAATCCTCTTGCAAACCTTAAATCTTTCTTGTGTGGAGTATTCAACAGCTCTAGACCAAACCTTGCCAACTGATTGAACTTATTGACATACTCTTTGACATACATGCTTCCTTGCTTAAGTGCCAGAACCCAATCCATATGCATACTCTCTTCTGCGTGAGAAAGAAACTTCATCTCAAACCTCTATTGGAAATCATCCCAAGTTTCCACTAGATGCCCTGCTTTCGTCATTTCCCACCAGAATGAAGGCTCGTCCTTAAGCTGCCATGTAGCCAACTGTATCTTTCTACATTCATCAATCTCGAAAAGCCCAAATAAGTTCTCCATCTCTTTTAGCCAATTCCGTGTTTCCACAAGGTTCTCAGTTCCTCAGAATGGCTTCCCTCACATAGCACAGAAATCCCTTCATACCTTAGATAAATTATCTGCTCGTGGAGGAGGAACAACGGTTGCAGCTGGGGGAGGGCGTTTGCTTAGCTATGGCAGGCGCCGTGACCTCAAGATATCTACAGAACCAAGCCATATCTGAATGCCCTCAAGAATATTCGGCTCCCCAGACATGCTGAAAAGAAAAGGAAAAGGGATTCAAAAGAGGATCAAAAGATATTTTAAATGACTTTGGGGAATATGTTTTTCAAAAAAAGATTTTTCTTTTGAAAATACTTTCTTTCTGAAACCTTTTGAAAACAATTTTCAAAACCTTTTATCTGATCTTGTAACCTTCAGCTCTGATACAAAATGTGAAACCCCACGTCCATTAGTGTCACTCTTTAATAGAATACATTAAGTTCCATGAAGCTTTATAGGTAAACAAAACAAAATCTCACAAGACAGATATATAAAATAACACCCGAAATTTGAAACTTTAATTTCCAATAGAAAATATCGTGGTCTCAAAATCCAGTTACAACATCACACTGAAATACTATAATAAAGTACATCAAATAACATTAGTCTTGCACTAAAAACCATTAGAGTATAGAAATGAAAAATCATAGTCCCCTTATTTAGTCATAAACAAGTAAACAAGTAGTCAAGTAGTCAAAGCGATACATTGAAGCAAATCCAAATCCAATCAAAACAGAAGAGAGAGTACTAATCAAGCTTAAGCATTCTCACCCTGAGAACCTAGAGGAGAGGGAAGAACGAGAGAGAAAAGAAACAAAACGGGTCAAACATAAAGTCTGGCGAGTCCAATGACTTTTAGCGTATAAATAAGTAAAAGTATAATGACAGGAATATAAACTGGATGAAAGATAACATTATCTATAATAGGTATGAACAGGCTGAATATAATAAGAAGGATAAACAGAGTAGATTATGCTTCTCAAAAACTTTTCTCTGCACCGATACTAGTATACCGCGTTTAGTGTTTTCCAACTACTTAACAGAAACAGAATGATCCCAACAGAAACATATGGTAGACTTAGGTGTACTTCTAGTAATGGGTTTTACTCCAGACAGAAATAACTGGTACCTAAACAGAAATAACGAGTGTTACCCCAAACAGAAATAACAGGTACCTAAACGGGACTTGATGTACCCTAATTACTACCCCCGTCGATTGGCTCCCTACCACGTAAATACCCTGTGTCATCCCCACAGTAGGGTGTATTACATCCTATAATGGCAACCACCAGAAGGACACATACCTATTTACAGGTGTTACAGCGGCTTATTTTCCATAGCAAGTCGGACCCATGCACGCACATGACTCCGTTGGAATGCGCCATCAGAACAACTCCACCTAAATGAACCTCTTATAATCAGTTCAGTAAGCGTTCCTTGACCCCTACCAAGTGCGGATCCCCCTTTATTACCAGAATGGGTTACCGACTGATATGGGCCCCATACACAACAGATGGCACAAGCCACCCCTTAGGCTTGTATCCCCAATTTACTAGGATTTTGACGGTTATGCCTAACAGATTAATAAGCCCGCATAACCCCCACAGATTAAACAGGTTAAGTTCAACGGGTTCGTATAACACCCCATAGATTTAGCAGATTTACTTAACCCTACAGATTCAACATGTTTACTTAACCCCACCCACAGATTAAACAAGCCACAGATTAACAGGTTTATATGTATGTAACCACCACAGGTCAAACAGGTTAAGTGTTACAGGTTAACGGACATGCATAATCCCCAACATGTTCCATATGTTACTTATAGTTCCATTAACATATTCCGCTTAATCTTTAAATTAAGCATACATATTTATATGCCCCAAACCATAAGTCATAATTCATAGTCTAAGATATGCCCCAAATTTTAGTCATATTTCACAGTATAGTTTATGCCCCCAAATTCTAGTCATGATTCATAATACAAGTTTTACACCTAAATTATCATTCCCAATTTAACCCAACTTCATTCGTACGCATATTTCTGCGATATCAGCCTAGGCTCGAAGGTAGCCTAGGCTATAAAAATAAAAAGGAAATGAGAGAGAGGAACATAATAGGCATAAATCAAAATAAGTATATAATAACAGAGATGGGTATATGATAGCAGAAATAGTCATATCAAGAATATGCATATAAGAATTGAACAGCAAATCAAGTGTACATGTAATAGCATGACTGATTATGTGACGACCCGAACTTCCCCGTGAAGGAAAGCCCGGATTGCTTTGAGGACAAGACGAATCAGAATGCAAAAAGAAGAACATTTCATTATTTATTACAACAATTTCCATCAGACACAAGAATATACAGAGTATGAATAAATATTACACATCAGAGATTAAAATATATTATATAGCAGCGGAAAATAATACAAAACACAACTGAAAGTAATACATGGATGCAGAGCTTTCCGAATATTGCTTCAGCTATAAATCAGGATACTGTGAATATAATATCTGCAAAACCCAACTACTAGCTGTCCGTGTGGAAAATAAGGGCACCTAGAGTTTAGGTTAAAACAATAAACTCTAGGTCAGTCATGTGACTGGTGTGGGAACTAAAACAGTTATTTAAAACTTTACTTTTAAAAGAGAGTAATTCAAGGGACCATGCCATATAACACGGAACAGGTTTCCTCCCAAGAATACTGGTGCATAGGATAAACAACACAAGGCTTTTTGGAAAAACGAAGCTTTTATAAGACCCAGGCCCTATCACACAATGCAACGCAAGCCGGGGGATAGGGTTTTCCCTTATAATAGCCAAACATGCTTGGTACGTTTAAAACAAATCATTTGATACTATTATAAGTGTATAGTGTCAAAACAACAACTTCAAATATAAATGTATCAAACATAGGCGGCGTGGGTACCATCTATCATGTCGCCAATACTAGGCTTTATAATCTGAATCGAAATGTCACGTATTAGAAATTGGATTTCCGTCATGAGTCGAGGCCAGGGATGGCTACTCACCGCTTCAAGACACTCTAGAAAATGTCATAGGATTCCCCGTAGAGAACCCAGGATTTTCAGGGCCGGTCCATACTTACGTTAGTGGATTAGTTATTCCTGAACACACGTTTCTCGGTCCTATCGGACCCATCCATCGGCTCCATAGAGACCGATATATCCGATGTGCCTCGCATTCCAACAACCACATAGGAAAACATAATATAAATGTAAGGGCTTGTAAAACGCTGACACCACCCATAGCTAGACAGAAACGTCGTGCACTCCCTGCAGTCACGATCCCGTTTTTCACTCTTACCGAGGTGTGAGGCTCACGAATTAATGCTATACACAAAGCAGCGCTATATTAAAGCTATGCTTTGATCATCAACCACAAGACTCCACTTTTCAACAAAAGCCTTGATCACTATATCTCAGCATGTCACACAGGCAATTCATGCCATGTGACTAATATCTATTGATATATAACCTCTAAGCTCGTACGTCTAAAAGAAGGGCGTTAAGCAAGAGAATAAATTCTCCTCCGCCAAACAGATATATATTTAATAGAAATCAATCAAGACAAAATAAAATCCAATGTCAGATACACAATCCATTTACAAGTCCGTTTTGGGTCTGAACGAAACCGGAGGCACCTTATTCCTTGTCCCATATGTCCAATACGGGAGAGAGGCCTTCGAATATCCGTCGATCTCCAAGTACGTTTGGATGATCACCACTTATTACCTCGTCTTGGGTGTACAGCCCAATCAAGACATCAGTAATCATCCAAACGATGTGAAGACCTCCGGTCTTCAACCACCGTCTTCATTGTCGACTTATCGTCGAATCATTTATTCAGAATGTGTATAAACCCAGCCTTTCTGAATAACTCGCGTATATAATAAACAAGTGCTATAAAAACACAACATACGCCTCATTCCAATTCTGAATATTCTTTTATTCAAATATTCATATACTTTGGGAAAGGTTCCCATTAATTTTATCAAAGATAAATTCTTTAAAATTTAATCTTTAATCTTCCTTTGGATGTCAATTCAAACCATGTTATGGTTTTCCAAACTAGTCGGGATTAGCGTACCTTACTGAAGTAACCACTTATTTAATTTCTCAATCCCAACCTATTCATCCCATGGATCAAAACTGGTATTACTCCATATCTAACACCACGGTGTTATCGGTAAATTTAATTAACATTCCCCATTCAAATCTAATTAAAGATTTAACTATCGCTAGCAGCAAAACCGGTGACACTCCGTGCTCGATCATTTTCCAAATTTGATAATTTAAATTATCAATTCCCATTTCAATTTAACTAAAGATTCATTAAAACTCCACTTAGTTTTAATCTTCCAAAAAACCAATATTAATGATTATTTAACTTTGGAAACACCAACATGTCGCATCGACAATCTACACCGTACTATTGATTTCTGCCGATATATAACCTCCAAGCTCGCACGTCTCAGAGAAGGGTGTTAAGCAAGAGAATTGGGTTTATTGTGAAATAATAACATGTCCTAGGGACAAGAGGAACTTGGTAACTTATAACATAGGTTACCAAGAACAAGTGTCATAATAAATAGGTTATAATAAATAGGTAGAGAAACTTATGAATGAGGAAATTTGTAACTAAGGTCCATATGTTATTTAAGCAAGAGAATTGGGTTTATGATTAAATGAGAAAGAATGAGGAAAACTTATGAAATAAGTTATATTTAATCATAAATAATGACTGACATGTTAAACAAGAAAACATGTGAATTAAGATAAACTTAATTAAATATTAAGTAGAACATGTTATTGTAACGATGAACTCAAACAAAGGGATTGTGGATTACAGACATTGGACCACAATCTAGGGAATAACATGTTGTGGGCTTATTAATAAACTTGAATTGGTTAAGTTATATAACTGAAATTAATAAGCAAGAGGAACTTGGTAACTTGATTAAGAATTCAATATGAATGGAAATAACCAAGTTAAATGGAAAACTGATGAGGTAAGGCAAGCACATAAAATTATGTTTAGGCATAGGGTCTAACATCATATTAAAATGAGGTGCTTGGACCAGTCCGCACGTTTGAGGGTGAATAACCCAACGGTGTAGATTATCGTGGTATTATATGGCACGAGGGGAGCACACTTCATCTGATTGTTTTGACAGCTCCAAAGGACTAGAAGGGGAAGCACGCGGCTTCCTGAGGTACGTATGGTGCTCCTAGTAGCCCTCTGTGCGGTGGCAGATGTTTTAGGAAATGCTCGCAGAGGTTGGGTCTACGCGTAATTACTAGTTGGGTGGGCCCTGACTGCAGAAGTAGCTATGCCGTCAGATTGCTATGACACAGTGAGACTAGAGTGATTTGGCGATTGCCTCAACGGGGAGGCAAAGTGTCGCGACCAGCAAGGATAGTAGATCATCAGATACCCGTCATCGGCAGCCAGTGGGATGTGGAAAGACTAGAGCTAAAACCAATAGACCATTCACCTTTCACTATCGGGGTACGGTGGTTGAGGGAAGATGCCAAATGGATGTTTAGATTGTTTTCTTTAGGGGCAGTCATTTAGCTCTTGTAGTCCTTACTAGTTGAGGGAGGGGCCGAGGTGGGGCCATAGCCGCCATGAAAACAAACTCTAAAAATATCTATATATAGAGGCTCTTAAAGGTGGGCCTGTATAGATATGGAAAAGCTCACGACCGAGTTCCCTGTTTCTTGTATCGCCCTGTCATGGAACTCGTTGCACATTAGAGGACGTGCAATTGAGACATCGAGCTACAATTAATGTACGTACATGGGATAGTCTAGATACATGCATATCTTCTCTAGGTGGTGCATCGTAGACTTGAGGGCATTGCTTCGGTATGAAATCTGATTCGATCGACGATGGCAGTCCGTACGCTTGCATAGCGTAGTAATGACAGATATGTGGAACGTAACATTGTTATGTAGAGATCCGTATGTCACTCCGGCTTAGGATGAGGGACTGCGTTCATTTCTGTGGCATCACGGTGGAGACTGTGCGAGTGAGGTACCAGCGGGTGTACCTCAGCATTGAGAGGTAGCTAAATATATACTATATTTGGTTAATTCATTGGGGAGTAAATGGGTACGACGTGTGTGTAAGCCTTGAGTGCTATTAACACAAATAACCTAATAAATACGAAAATATGATTGAACGATATATGTAGTGTTACCTAAAGTGTATAGTTTAAATCCAGTCACCAGAATTTGTGTTCTGACCCCCTCCTCATAACATACTCGCAGGTTAGATTTGTGGCAGAGACATGATAACCTTGGATACTGGTTATTTTGAGTATATTATATTTTATCTATTCCGCTATGAGATATTTTCTGAGCTCTGACATGTTTTATGTTTCTGTCTTTTCTGCAGGATACCAGAGGAAACCAATCCGAGTTTCGGTAGATTGGAATTTTGAAAAAAAATCCGATCTGTTGGAATTCGGGTTGTTACATCTGGTATCAGAGCTTAGGTTTAGGATTCCTATATAAATAGTAAGTGAACATATTTGTATTTTTTAAAAATATAAATATAGTACGTATATACCTAGATCCATAGAGAAACCCACTAAATAGGAAGAATATAATATGGTAAGAAATGGGATGTTTTTTTTTGTACACTAAAGAAATGAATATGGAAATTTGAGACCCTTAGGTAATTTGGTTCGAAAGTGTGCAATGTATTTTGTATGGAAGGAAAGTGAATCCCATATGAGTGGTATTTTGGGTTAGTGGGCTTGAAAACCTTATAGATGGGAAAAGGTTACAAAAGAGAAAAATGGATTAGGAATATATATAGTTGAGAGAATTGACCTTGGGGAGTGTCTAGGAAAGCCTAGAAAAATTGGAAACCCGCTTTGAGTCTAACCCCATTGTTAACTTTTAAGAACTTGAAATTGTAAAAGTTTTGGGAAAATGGTTTGTGATGTTTTCAAGTTTTAATCTTGAAAGTTATAGTTTTAAATATGTAAAGGAGTACATATTGGGTTTTGAAATAAAATGGGGTATATTTTGTAATAGTGGTTTCTTTTGAAAATTTTGTCTAAAGTAAAATTCTCTTAGAAAAGGTGCATATTATAGAGCATGTATAACTCGCTAGTTTTCTTGTTATATTTCATACAAGGGTTTTTAATAAAGAAAGATTTGAAATCTCTATTCTTATGACAATCCTTTTTGGATAAATTATTTTGACAAGATGATTTTGTTGGGTCGACAAAATAAGTTATAGAAATTAAAAATAGAGTGGATGTTGGCACCTTGTAGTAAGAGACTAAACCGACCTTATAGGTAAGAACATGTCATAAACCCGATTGAGAAAATAGTTGTCCATATCTCCTCCAGTTTTGTGTTTTTAAAAAAAATGATGATTTACAATTTTTTTAGGATGACATGTTTTATGGTTTGGCAAAAGTAAGTCTTCATGAAGAAAATAAGGTTTTTGGCATTGTTAAATTTTTGGAAGGAAATTTAAATGAAAAGGCCAAACCGTGTTTTAAAAGGATGGAGTAGGCAAGGATTAGTGCCTAGGGAAGACGGGAAAAGTTTTGAGGCTATGAAGTAAACAGCGAGAAATTATCTTGGAATAATGGTAAGTCCCTTTAGAATGCGTAAGCATTGAAAAGCCTAGGGTGTTGCTTAAAATAATTATTGGTACATAGCTAGAGTTAGTAGTGACTACTCGATAGTAAAGGGCAAGAAAGTGTTTAGATCCTATTGCTAATTTCCATGTTAGGGGTAAAAACCGTTACTAAATTTCTGTTGGGATCATTCCATTGTTTTGTTTTGTGGGGTAGTTAGGATAATACCTAAACCTGTCATGGATCCCACAGTTTGGACTTTTCTAACTGAGTGGGACATAGTCCCGAGATTCTTGGCCATTAGTAGTAGTAGTAGTGTAGGGTGTCTGTTATCCTGTTTTAGTTGAAGGACTATACGGCTTAGTTAAATTTAAAATAAGATCAGATAATTGAATAAGCTAAGGAAAGGTACAATCGAAAAGGAAACAGAAAATTCAGTAAAGCAACAAACATGATAAATTATGAGAAAAGATGGATAAAGATAAAAAATTCCAAGATAAGATGAAAATGAAAATCAGTAACAAAAGAAATTTTCTTATGTGGGTTGTGCTTGGATAGGAAAATAGGGAATCCTTATAAATAGTTACCTCAAATCCAAGTACAGATAGGAAAAGGTTGAAAAAGAAAAACGGAAGATGTGAAGTTTTCTGTTTTCCACCTTTTTGGAACATAAGAAATCGAATTTAGAAAATTAGATTTTTTTTTTTTTGAAATTCAAGAAATAAAGTTGGTTGGTAGGATTATGGATGCAATAATTGGATGAACTACGCTCTTACTCAGTACCAGTGTGGAAAAATTTGGATGAAAAAAGAATTTTTGATTTTTGAAATATTGCCTTCATGTAAAACTACCAGTATATCTAGGATGTGAGCATCATGTTTAAAAAAAAGGATTTTTGAAAAATTTGCATACACATAGGAGGTACCACTTAGGCATACATGCATTATTATGTTGTATTTCACTTTGCACAAGTGCACGATGTTTGCAAAATCTGGATGCACACATGATGGATGTATATTATGCGAGGGGATAATTGATTTTACCCTTATCAAATTTCGGGGATGAAATTTCCTAAGGGTGGGAGGATGTAACACCCAACATTTTTAACCTAAGATAATAAAATAAGGACAACTTAATTAAATATTTAGAATTAAGTAAAACAGACTATGCCATTATGTCCGTCTCGAAATTCTGGTCAAGATAGACTCCTGGTTTGTGTAAATCGGACACCGTGTGAAGAAGTTATTAAGGTTTGAAGTTTGTATACGCGCAGGAATAATATATATATATATATATATATATATATATATATATATATATATAACAGGTTCAAAAATTCAAAAGTAGGTTCAGAAATTTGAAATTCGGTTCAAAATTCGAAATTTGGGAAGGCATCAGATTTCCCGCCCAGGGGTGTCTACCCCCTAATGGGGGGTCGACCCCTGGGTCGACCCCATCAAGGGGGTGTTGACCCATGGGTCGACCCCATCAAGGAGGGGTCGACCCCCCTACGGTAGATTTGGGCAGATTCGTTTTTCTGCACCTGGACGGATTTCTGACTGGATTCGTTGGCTCTAGGCTATAAATAAGCCCCCATTTCTCTTGTTTCTCCATACCAAAATCAATGGAGAACTGGATGCCGCCTCTGCCCAGACTGAATCAAACCATTTCTTCTTCAATAATCAACTAGAGCCAATTAGTTAGAGTTTAGAGATTTGCAAGCCTTCTTCTTCTATCACAGCGAATCTATGTTAATTTCAGATTTCTTATCGTAGTGAGGTTATTCCTAGATCTGGTCTAAATTCCATTCTCTTCTCTTTTTCTTTCCTTTTTTTTTTTAGTAAACAAATTATAAATCCATGGCTGTTAGGATCTGAATCCAATTAGGGGAAGGTTGTGGAATGTTAGATCTGGACCCGATTCGGGATTTGGAAAGCATACGAGGTGAGTGGATTTAAGATATAGCAGTTTAGATAATAACATGTTATCATTTGCCATTCCCCTTTTTATAAGTTGTGAAATTGTCAGTTTAATTATAAATTGCTGTTATAAACAAGTTGAGATGTTAATATGAATAGATCGAGAAATTCATATGCTTAATTGGCTAAAGCGTTGAACGTTTACATGATGAAAAACAAACTTGTTAGGATATGAATAGCGATTACCGTGGCTATAATTCCTTGATTCACTTGTGCCATATAGTTGGGTAAATGACATGTTAACCTGTTAAACTTGGACAATTACCCGATTAAATGTTAATATGTTGTAACGACCCGCATTCTACGCATCAAGGGATCGTAGAATATTTATTTATTTCTCATGCA
Source organism: Allium sativum (assembly GCA_030737875.1). Lineage (NCBI taxonomy): Eukaryota > Viridiplantae > Streptophyta > Magnoliopsida > Asparagales > Amaryllidaceae > Allium > Allium sativum. The sequence continues at coordinate 120,856,129 of CM060920.1, forward strand.
AAGTCGTATAGCCATGTAACTTTGGGAGATGACTATTGGGGTCATTTCCCGTGTTCATGATTTTTGCCGATTTTTAAATGACCGTTTTGCCCCTAGCTGATCTTGTTTCGGCCATATCTTTTGATTGGTAAGGAGTTTTGACCTGAAACCACTTCCATTAGATCCGGATGATGGTTTACCTTTCTGTGGAGTGGTCACAATAGCCAAACGGACTCCCCGTTTGGGAGATATGGCTGAAACAAGTTTTAGAAGGTGAAAAAACAGCTTAACTGGGCCTAATTAGGGTGATTAGCAAGAGGGCCCATAACCCATTTTGGTGATTAGGGTTATGGGGAGGCTGAGAACAGTAGGATAACGATTTCATTTTTCAGCCGCCTAAAACATTTCTCTAATCCTAGCCATGGCCTCCACCTTCAAATTTCATCCCAAATCGCTCTTTAATCAATTTTTAGCCTAATCTACATCAAATTAAGGAGAAATAGCACCAAATCAGAGTTGGTGCTACTGTGTTGCATAGAGATTCAACCCAAATCAGAGATAGTTTCAGATCTAAAGTTAATTTGTGGCTAAGGTGACTGATTTGCATGGTTTCTCACGAATTACGGTTGATTAGGGATAATTAGCGTTAATTAGTGAAATTATAACTCAGAAAAATCTAGAAAAATTTGTAAAATTCTAAAATATTAATTTAAGCCTCTGTTAGAAGTTTGGGTTAGTTTGGTTAAGTTTTGCTATTCCAATCATTAGATTTGCTTAAACATGCTTAAGGAGAAAATTATGGGTTTTGGGTATGTTTGATCCATTTTAATACATCATATTGTTGTTTTGGTGTCTATTGTTGATTATACATGTTGCTATGACTGTATGGTATGCTTTCTGATTGATTAGAAGAGTTATAATGGTCGAAAACGCTGTCGTATGGCGTAAAACAGTCGTTGGAAGAGTTGCAGGAAAATATGCAGAGGACCGGATCGGATCGCCTCCTTCCAAACCGACCCGTTCGTGACCCACAAACCGACCCCGACCCACTTGTGAAGAGTAGACACAAACCGAACCGCTCCAGCTCTAGCACCATGAACCGATGCCCCGAAGAGAACATCATCATGAATTGAGGAGCCCGTCCCGAACCCAGTGGGTGCACACGAACCGAACCAGAAGCCACGAACGAGTAGGACCGAACCGAGGGAGGAAGTTCACACTCTAACTATGAAGCTTGGCCACGAGCCGCCCCGAAGGAGGAACCCGACCCCACCCAGGGAGGATATCACGATCCGAATGTCGACCTGGATGGAGCATCACGACCGAACCGAATCAGGGAGCTTGGACGCGAGGAATGAGCTACAAACCAAATGAAGACCGATCCGGGGGAGACCAAAACCCGAGATGCAAAGGTAGTCCAAATTGGATGTAGAACTCAGGATCTAGTTGGGAACCAACGAGTTGACTTCATGAGTTGGGCTTTGCTGCGGGACATGTGCAAAGGGGTTATCGACGTCTATAGCTTTGATCCTCCACCGAGACGGATGTTAGGCTACCTATCAGTGCAGTGGGGTAGTTATTACTCCATGGGGCAGAGTGATCGTAGCATGGCTGTGAGCCAGTGCAGTGGAGTCGTCATGACTTCATGGGGAAGATTGGACAAAGCAAGGATTAGTGGCTATGGATCAGTGCAGTGGAGTCGTCATGACTCCATAGGGCAGAGTGATTATAGCAAGGATTTGGGTGGTCAAAGTAGTGGATATCGTATGCTTTACGCACTGAGTGAGAGATGTGAGGATGGTTGCTATGCTCGATTGTTTGCCATCATTATGACATGCACACCCCCACCCCCGTATCTTTACACCATATGTTAGTGTCACCTTAGAGTATTGTACATCTTGTTGTGCTAACTCTTTGGTTGCAGGTCCAGGTTCAGGTTCAGTTATGGTTTAGTATACCTGTTATTGTTCTGTTTTGCTGCTTATCGCTCATACCAGACTTTAGTTTGACCCAGAGTTTTATGTCTCTTCTTATTACTCTAGGTGCTCATAAATGGGCAGACTAGAGACAGGTTAGGTGGTATGCACGTGTAGTTGTGCCAGAGATGATCAGGAGGCTTCCACGTATGATATATATATATATATATATATATATATATTCTCCCTGTGTCGCTTCTGGTCACTACTTTGGGCATTAGTAGTGTACCTTTCTTATTTTGCTTTGGAGATAGTTTTAAAAGTTGTAATAATGATGATGTGGAACATAAGCTGTATTTTGGATTTTCCGCTGCTACGATGGTTTAGTTTTCAGCTTACGCACTGTCTCACCTGTTTTATGTCAAATATGTTATTATTATATTTTATTCCATGCGCTGTGAGACATTCTACAGGTTCCTTGTTAGTTCAAATTCCCTTCTTTCCTTTCTTTGACGACCGTCCCGTGCTGGTTGGACATTGGCACAACGCACTTTCAATGGAAATGTCGGCTGGTGTGGAACGGGTCGTCAAATTTGGTATCAGAGCCAGGTTGTGTAGTTAACCTAGGGAGGACACCAGAGAGAGTACGTATATGAGAGTGCGTATTTGTGATATTTTGGTTTTCAAAAGCTATATATATACTATTAGTATATTTAAGGATGAAGTCGCATTGCACTGGCACCACTGAAGAAATGGTTAATCGTTTTCTCCTTACAGATTGAACGATGAGCCAATATACTAGGGGTACTGGTATAGGAGCTAATAATAGGAATGCTCCTGATATGAGGATGATGTTCACTGACTTCATGAGAGAGATGCTTAGGGATGTTCAGAGGGCAGCTCCTAATGCTGCAAATGGTGGTGTTGCAGCGGTGCAGGCGCCTAGGGCCGATTTCGCCAAGCTATGCAAGGATTACACTAGTCTTGGTGGGAAGCCGTTCCACGAAACGGAATCGGCTACAGAAGTTCAGGATTGTCTTGATAGCTGTGAGCGCATCTTCGAAGATTTGTGCATCGACCATGCGACGAAGAGAAAGCTAGCATCCCGTTAGCTGCAAGGACGGGCGATGAATTGGTGGAATGCTATCAAGGCAGCTACTCTAGAGGATCAAGTTACATGGGATCAGTTTAACGCCCAATTCAGTGAAATGTTTATCCCAGCTGCTCAGAAGTCAGAGTTTTTTAGGAAGTTCTTGGAGCTTAAGCAGAATGGTAGGGCAGCCTCGGAGTATATTGTTGAGTTCGATACTTTAGCGAAGTATGGATTATCTCTTATCGACACTCCCGAGAAGAAGAATGAGAAGTTCATAACAGGCTTAGATCAGTACTTGGGGGAAAGGCTTATTAACTACATCGATGAGATGTTTGAATCGATTGTGGGGAAAGCTTTGAGATCAGAGAGTCTATACCCTAAGTCGAAGACTGAGGTTTCATCTGCAGAGGAACCAAAACCGCAAGCAAGCGGTAAGGGCAAGAATGATTCTCAGAATAAGAGAAAGCAGAATCAGACCAAGGATGGCCAGAAGAAAAAGAATAAGAAAGATGTTGAGTACTTTAGCTGTGTCAAGAAGGGCCATTATGCTAAAGAATGTCGAGCGAAGCCAGCGGACAGGAAGTGCTTCAACTGCGGCCAGGTGGTACATCACAATGATAAATGTCCTTAACCCCTTAAAGAGAAGCAGATTGTGAAAGCATATGCTCTTAATGTTGTTCCTTCTTCGTCAAATGCCCCAACTGCGGCGGAGAAAGGAAAGAATGTCATCATTCAAGGTATGATTTCTGTTTATGATGTTCCTGTTCGAGCTTTGTTTAATACCGGAGCTTCCCGTTCCTTCATATCTAGTGACCTGCTAGATAGGTTGGGATTGGAACCTGAGATAGTCGATAGACCTTTAACGATGACGAACCCGATTAGTGGTTCAACTATCCTTAGCATGATTTGTCGTAATGTGGTCTTATCGAGTCATGGATGCATGTTTGTTTGTGATTGCTTTGTTTTGGGCTTTACTGGGTTTGGCATTATTTTGGGAGTCCATTGGCTCCAAAGGCACGGGATGGTGGTAGACTGTGGGGCTTTTTGGTGAGAGTTAGAGCGGATGATGGGAGGAGGGTAGTGTTTGGTGGTCTACCTAGTGATGGGGTAATGGCTAGTTTTCTAAATTCCCTCGACATCCTGCATGATGAGTTGTTAGATGTGCCCGTAGCTGGCCAGTATCCGGACGTCTTCGAGGAAGTGACCGGACTTCCACCACAGCGAGAGATTGAGTTTCAGATTGATTTAGTGAAAGATGCCAGACCTATAGTGATGCCACTTTGTCGTATGGCGCCAAGGGAGCAGCGAGGGCTCAGGGTGCAAGTAAGCAATCTTTTGAAGAAGGGATTTATCAGAAGAAGTGTTTTTGAGTGGGGAGCACCAGTTGTGTTTGCTACCAAGGCAGAATGTTCCCTTCGATTGTGTGTGGACTACCGCGAGTTGAATAAGGTGACGAGAAAGAATAAGTATCCTCTACCGTGGATAGATGATTTGTTTGATCAGTTGAGTGGCACGAGAGTGTTCTCCCAGTTGGATCTTGTGACAGGTTTTCATCAGCTTAGGGTGGAAGCTGAGAGTATAGCTAAAATGACCTTTCGGACGCCGTCTGGATTCTATGAGTGGTTGGTCATGCCATTAGGGTTGACCAATGCACCAACATATTTTGTGGATCTTATGAATAGAGTATTCTGAGATCAATTGAATAAGTTTGTTCTTGTGTTTGTAGACGATATCTTGGTTTATTCGAGGACAGAGGAAGAACACAAGGAACATTTGTGGATAGTGACGGAGGTGTTGAGAAAACACCAATTGAAAGCAAAGTTTTCTAAGTGTCACTTCTGGAAGAGGGAAGTGATATTCTTGGGCCATGTTGTTTTAGAGAATGGCATTGCCGTGGATCCTGTGGAGGTGGCTACGGTACAAGATTGGTCTACGCCCAAGAATGCAACAGATGTAAGAAGTTTCTTGGGATTGGCTAGATATTATCGTAAGTTTATCCAAGACTTCTCCAAGATAGCGGCACCGTTGACTCAGTTGACCAAGAAGAATCAAGCTTTCGTTTGGGACGAAAGGTTTGAAAATGCATTCAAGAGTATAAAGGAAAAGTTGACGCGTGCACCAGTGTTAGTCATTCCTAAAGGGAATGAAGAGATGATGGTATACACAGATGCATGTGGTACCGGACTAGGTGTTGTATTGGTGCAAGGAGGTAGGGTTGTAGCTTATCCTAGTCGGCAACTAAAACCGCATGAGAAAAGATATCCTTCCTATGATTTGGAATTGGCAGCGATCATGTTCACATTGAAGATGTAGAGACATTATCTCTTGGGAGAAAGATTCGAGTTGTTTACTGATCATAAATCGTTAAAGTATCTTTTCTCTTAGAAGGATCTAAATCTCCGACAGCAAAGATGGTCAGAATTCTTGGCTTCCTACGATTTCGATATCGCATATACACCAGGAAAGGGCAACGCGGTAGCTGATGCATTGAGTAGGAGACATGCCAGTTTAGGGGCTATGTTTCTAGAATGGAAGCAACTGGAGTACATCGCTGGGTATGATTTCAGACCAAAGTGCAAATTGGATCTAGAAGTATTAGCAAGTTTGATGATCAGACCCACTTTGATTGAGCGGATTGGTTCCAGTCAGAGGGATGATCCTAACCTATTGGAAATCATCTCCAAGTTAGAGATGGGTATGAACGAGGAGATGAACAAGTATAGGCTTGATCGAGATGGATGGCTTAGAAAGAATGGAAGACTAGTTGTGCCCAATGTCAATGGATTGAGAGATGAAGTGCTTAGAGAATGTCATCACTCAAAACTGACTATGCATCCCGGTGGTAACAAAATGTATCGAGACATGAAGCAGACCTACTACTGGGAAGGAATGAAAAGAGACGTTGGGAAGTTTATATCCAAATGCATGAACTGCCAGTTGGTTAAAGCAAAAGAAACCTAGTGGATTGTTGCAACTATTAGAAGTTCCAAAATAGAAATGAGAACAATTCTCAATGGATTTCATTGATGGGTTACCAAGGACTAGATTGGGCCATGATAGCATTTGGGTGATTGTGGACCGATTGATTAAGAATGCAAGGTTTATACTCGTCAAGTCGAATAGAACGACAGCTAAGTTAGCGGAACTATATATGAAGTGGGTAGTGAGATTTCGTGGAGTACCTAAAAGCATTGTGAGTAACCGTGACCCGTTGTTTATTAGTGGGTTTTGGAAGTGCTTACAAGAGGCTCTAGGGTCAGAATTGTATCTCAGTACCGCGTATCATCCTCAAACTGACGATCAGACGGAGAGGGTGAATCGAGTATTAGAAGATCTCTTGAGAGCTTGCATATTGGATTTTGGTGGATCATGGGATGACCATTTGCATCTAGTATAGTTTGCATATATTAATAGTTATCAGTCCAGTATTGGTATGGCTCCATATGAAGCTTTGTACGGAAGACCGTGCAACTCACCGTCATGTTGGTTAGAAACCGGTGAGAAATTTGTGCTCGGGCCAGATGTGATAAGAGAAACCTTAGATAAGATCAAGGTTATCCGACAACGAATAAAGGATGCCCAAGATAGGCAGAAGAGTTATGTTGATAAGAGGAGAAGAGATTTAAAATTCTCCATTGGCGACTTGGTGTTTGTCAAGATCTCTCCATTAAAGAATGTTATTCGATTTGGAAGGAGAGGAAAGTTGGCGCCAAGATTTGTTGGTCCATTCCCAATCCTCGAGCAAGTTGGGAATTTGGCATATAAAGTTGAATTACCAAATAAGATGGCGGGAGTTCATAACGTATTTCATGTTTCCCAGTTAAGGAAATTCGTGCATGACCCGGATATGACTATTTCACCTGATCAGTTGGATAATATCGAAGTAGAACCCGAGGAGGTTGGGAACCGCAAGCTGATTCGTATTATCGAGCATGATACGAAGCAACTTCGAAGGAAAGCGGTGAATCTAGTCAAAGTTCAGTGGGGCGAGAATGAGAATGATTGTACTTGGAAGACAGAGGAGAGCATTAGGAAGACATATCCAGAACTCTTTGCCTGGTAAGATTTTAATTGCGATTTAGTTTTCTGCATGCTAGCATAGACTTGTTTGTTGTTTTGTATGTTTAATTGTTGTGAATGGTTGGTAGGCAGGCGGGATCCTTTACTTGTTTCTTAGTTAAGGAATTTCGGGGGCGAAATTTCTTAAGAGGGGGGAGGGGAGAATGTAACGACCCGCATTCTACGCATCACGGGATCATAGAATATTTATTTCTTTCTCATGCAAAGTCGTATAGCCATGTAACTTTGGGAAACGACTAATGGGGTCATTTCCCATGTTCATGATTTTTGCCGATTTTTAAATGACCGTTTTGCCCCTAGCTTATCTTGTTTCGGCCATAACTTTTGATTGGTAAGAATTTTTGACTTGAAACCACTTCCATCAGATCCGGATGATGATTTACCTTTCCGTAGAGTGGTCATATTAGCCAAACGGACTCATCGTTTGGGAGATATGGCTGAAACAAGGTTTAGAAGGTGAAAAAACATCTTAACCGGGCCTAATTAGGGTGATTAGCAAGAGGGCCCATAACCCATTTCGGGATTAGGGTTATGGGGAGGCTGGGAACAGTAGGAAAACGCCTAAAACATTTCTCTAACCCTAGCCATGGCCTCCACCTTCTAATTTCATCCCAAATCGCTCTCTAATCAAGTTTTTGCCTAATCTACGTCAAATAAAGGAGAAATAGCACCAAATCAGAGTTGGAGTTGTTGTGTTGCATAGAGATTCAACCCAAATCAGAGATAGTTTCAGATCTAAAGTTAATTTGTGGCTAAGGTGAGTGATTTGCATAGTTTCTCACTGATTACGGTTGAGTAGGGGTAATTGGTGTTAATTAGCAAAATTATAACTCAGAAAAATCTGGAAAAATTTGTAAAATTCTAAAATATTATTTTAAGCCTTTGTTAGAAGTTTGGGATAATTTGGTTAAGTTTTGCTAATCCTATCATTAGATTTGCTTAAACATGCTTTAGGGGAAAAATATGGGTTTTGGGTATGTTTGATACATTTTAATACATCATATTGTTGTTTTGGTGTCTGTGGTTGATTATACATATTGCTATGATTGTATGGTATGCTTTGTGATTGATTAGAAGATTTAGAATGGTCGAAAACGCCGTCGTGTGGCATAAAACAGTCGTTGGAAGAGTTGCAGGAAAATATGTAGAGGACCGGATCAGATCGCCCCCTTCCGAACCAACCCGTTCGTGACCCACGAACCGACCCTGACCCACTCGTGAAGAGTAGCCATGAACCGAACCGCTCCAGCTCTTGCACCACGAACTGATGCTCCGAAGAGAACTTCATCATGAATGTAGGAGCCTGACTCGAACCCAGTGGGTGCACACGAACCGAACCAGAAGCCACGAACGAGTAGGACCGAACCAAGGGAGGAAGTTCACGCTTGAACTGTGAAGCTTGGCCACGAGCCGACCCGAAGGAGGAACCCGACCTGACCCAAGGGGAAGATCATGATCCGAACGTCGACCTGGATGGAGCATCACGACCGAACCGAATCAAGGAGCTTGGACGCGAGGAATGAGCTACGAACCAAATGAAGACCGATCCGGAGGAGACCAAAACCCGAGATGCAAAGATAGTCCAAATAGGAAGTAGAACTCAGGATCCAGTTGGGAACCAACGAGTTGACTTCATGAGTTGGGCTTTACTCCAGGATGTGTGCAAAAGGGTTATCGATGTCTATAGCTTTAATTCACCACCGAGATAGATGTTAGGCTACGTATCAGTGCACTGGGGTAGTTATTACTTCATGGGGCAGAGTGATCGTAGCATGGCTATGAGCCAGTGCAGTGGAGTCGTCATGACTTCATGGGGCAGAGTGGACATAGCAAGGATTAGTGGCTATGGATCAGTGTAGTGGAGTCGTCATGACTCCATGGGGCAGAGTGATCATATCAAGGATTTAGGTGGTCAAAGTAGTGGATATCGTATGCTTTACGCACTGAGTGAGAGATGCGAGGATGGTTGCTATGCTCGATTGTTTGCCATCATTATGACAAGCACACCCCCACCCCGTATCTTTACACCATATGTTAGTGTCACCTTAGAGTATTGTACATCTTGTTGTGCAAACTCTTTGGTTGCAGGTCCAAGTTTAGGTATGGTTTAGTATACCTGTTATTGTTCTGTTTTGCTGCTTATCGCTCATAGCAGACTTTTGTTTGACCCAGAGTTTTATGTCTCTTCTTATTACTCTAGGTGCTCTTAAATAGGTAGACTAGAGACAAGTTAGGTGGTATGCACGTTTAGCTGTGCCGGAGACGAGCAGGAGGCTTCCACATATGATATATATATATATATATATTCTCCCTGTGTCGCTTTTGGTCACTACTTTGGGCATTAGTAGTGTACCTTTCTTATTTTGCTTTGGAGACAGTTTTAAAAGTTGTAATAATGAAGATGTGGAACATAAGCTGTATTTTGGATTTTCCGCTGCTATGATGGTTTAGTTTTCAGCTTATGCACTGTCTCACCTGTTTTATGTCAAATATGTTATTATTATTATATTTTATTCCATGCACTGTGAGACATTCTACAAGTTCCTTGTTAGTTCAAATTCCCTTCTTTCCTTTCTTTGAGGACCGTCCCGTGCTGGTTGGACATTGGCACAGCGCATTTTCATTGGAAATGTCGGCTTTTGCGGGGCGGGCCGTCACACATGTCAAATTTGAATTAAACACCTGTTAAAAAGGACATGCAACAAAATATAGGCATAATTTGATGACATGTAAATTAGAGAAAATATATGAAAAGGACAATATGCCTAAAATTTACATGAAATAGGAATAATGGTTAAAGAACGAATATGCCTAGATTAACAGTAGTTTGACACTGTAACGCCCTTAGGCACGAGGTTAGATTTGTACTTGTGATAGAATTCTGCCCGGAGCCCCCAGACATATCCAGCATTCACAAGTGGTAAAACTAATGTGAGGGGTCCAAGTGCATAATTAAAACATGCAATGGTACTAAGACATGAGGTTAAGTCAACTTGTGGTAGAAGTCTGCCCGGACCCTGTCAAGGCCCGTAACTTCCCCGTGAAGGAAAGCACCGATACTTTGAGAACAACACACAAAAGAACGCAGACAGAAGAACATTTCATTGTATATTACAACAATTCCATCAGATTACAAGAATATACAGAGTATGAATAAATATTACACAGAAAATATCAGAGATTTAAATTACATTTAAATACATCGCAGCGGAAAAATAATACAATACACAACTGAAAGAGATATACAGATACAGGGCTTTTCGGATATCATTCCAGCTGTAAACCAGGTTCCTTTGAATATAAATCTGCAAAACCAAAACTACTAGCTGCCCGTGCGGAAATTAGGGGCACCCAGAGTTTAGGTTAAAACAATAAACTCCAGGTCAGTCATGAGACTGGTGTGAGAACTAAAACAGTTATTAATCTTTATTTTAAAGTTCGGTAAATCAAGGGACCACGCCGTATAACACGGAACGGGTTTCCTCCCAAGAATACTAGCGCATAAAACAACAGCGCAATGCTAAATAAAGAAAAATGAAGCTATTATAAGACCCAGGTCCCATCACAAAATGCAACACAAGCCGGAGGATAGGGTTTTTACCTTATAATAGCCAAGAATGCTTGGTACGTGAAATTTCATGTTTTATTATTACTACAAGTGTATAGTGTCAAAACAATTTCAAATCATAAGTATCAATCATAGACGGCATAAGTGCCCCATACCACTATGTCGCCATATATATGTTCTACAAATAAAACCGCAAAGTCACGTATTGGAAGTTAGATTTCCATCTGTGAACCGAGGCAAAAGATAGTCCTCTACCGATTCGAGATGCTCTAGCCCGTGTCTCAGGCTACAGCCGCAACTGCACCTAGGAGCCACAGGGCCGGTCCACCGATGTGGATTAAAATGCATGATCACTACATTTCCCCACCCTTTGGGGTGTCAATGAGTCCAATGACTCCATCGGTCCCGGATCGACCGATATATCCGAGGCGCCTCGCAACAGCAACAACCACACAGGTGAAAATAATAGAAATGTCAGGGCTGGTAGGTCACTGACACCACCCTAGCTAGAAAGAAACGCATGCCCTCCCTGGATCCTTCTCCCGTTTTTGGTTCACAACCGGGGTGTGAGGCTCGCGAATCAATGTTACACAAAGCTATGCCACACAGGCCGTGCTTTGATCATCAACCACAAGACTTTGCTTTTCAACAGAAGCCTTGATCATATTGCCACTTAGGCATGCCACACAGGCAATTCACTCCATGCTATTGATATCCACCGATATATAACCCCTGAGCTCGTACGTCTCAGAGAAGGGCGTTAAGCAAGAGAATAAATTCTCTGCCGCCAAACAGATATATATTTAATAGAAATCAATCACACAGAATAAAATCCAATGTCAGACACACAATCCATTTACAAGTTCGTTCTGGGTCTGAACGAAACCGGAGGCACCTTGTACCTCGCATATCCATCGATCTCCAAGTACGTCTGGACGATCACCAACTGATTCCCACCTCTTGGGTGTACTGCCCAATCAAGATCATCAGTAATCACCCAAACGATGTGAAGACCTCCGGTCTTCAACCACCGTCTTCATCCTCGACACCACGTCGAATCAGTTATTCAGAATGGGATAAACCCAGTCTTTCTGAATAACTCGCGTATATAATAAACAATTGTTACACAAACACAACATACGCCTCATTCCAATTCAGAATATCCTTTTATTCAAATATTCTTATACTATGGGAATGGTTCCCATTAATTTTATCAAAGATAAATTCTTTAAATTTATTCTTTAATCTTCTTTGAATATCAATTCAAACTAGTCGGGATTAGCGAACCACACCGAAGTAATCATTTATTTTATTTCCCAATCCCAACCTATTCATCCCATGAAGTAAAACTGGTAATACTTCATATCTAACACCATGGTGTTATCGGTAAATTCAATTACCATTTCACATTCAAATTTAATTAAAGATTTAACTATCGCCTGGAGCAAAAATGGTGATACTCCATTCTCGATTATTTCAATCTAATTAAAGATTCATTAAAACTCCACTTGGTTTTAATCTTCCCATTTATCACTATCAATGATTATTCAACTTGGGAAATCACATCCTGTCTTTAACTGGGTTAAAGAACCAATGTCCTTTAAAACACGGTTCACTATAAACCCAAAATCACATTCCATTAATTATCGGGTTAAAGAACAAGTGTTATTTAAAACACCGTTCACGATAAACCCAAAAATCAATTCAAATTCAATTCCAATTAAATTCCATTTAATTGGCACACTTCATTAAATCTAAATAAAAAGATTTAATCTTTTTCTCAACTAGGTTTAAGAACAGTGTTAATGAAAACACCATTCAGGACAATCCCAAATCCCATTTGATATTAAATACAAGGCTCTGAATAGAAAATATATCGGCTTATATTCAATATCAAATCCTACGACCAACAAATATCGTATGGGAAATAACGATATAAATATATCTTTCAAATTTCCATAACAATATCTGTATAATCACGAAATCCAACATCGAAATATTCCACAGACAATTTCGATTCAAATCCATTCCAATTCAATTATTGAAAATTCTGGTTATTTTCAAAACCATTTCAAATCCAATTTATTTATTTTAAAAATAAATGGAATTATAATTCTAGTTCAAAACTACTTCATTTCGATAAAAATCTATTTTTATCTTTTCAAATGTGGAGTTTTTCATCCTAATTCCTCCTAAATCATTTCTTATGATTTTACACAAATTATTACTATTTTTAATAATTTTATCAAGGCCCGTATAGTCGATTTCCATCAACGGCCATCGAACTACACTTACAGTGACCTTTTCCAAATTTGATTTGGACATAATTCCAAATCCAACCGTTAGATTTCTAATTTCTAATATTCGTTAGAAAGCTCTTTTCGATACGAACCCAACGGTTCCGGTTTCAAGAGAATCCGACGGTCGGATCTCCCGTAATATCCATTTCAAGTCAATGGTCGAAATTCGCGAACTGTCGCAGTGCTGCGCGTTCTATTCAGGCCATTATATTATATATATAGTATATATAATATACTTCATCGATTTCCTTTTAAAACATATTTTATAATTCGTTTTAAATTCGTTTTCAAAACGATTTCAACTTCATATTCAATTTCGAATCAAAATTGAATATTCCACATCATCGATATACAAATGATAATATTTTCAAAACGTTAAATTTTGAAATCACTTTCTTTTCTATATTCATTATAAAAATGAATAAAATCGATATAAATATCGTTCACGTCAAAATGGCGTCAATCTAATCAACACGGCTTTATATATTTCAATAACTTCGTTATTCTGTTCAACAAATGAATATTTTCTCTATTCAACACATGAATTTATTTTCAATTCAACACATGAATTTATTTTCTAAATTGGAATGAGGCCCAATCAATTACCATATAATGTTAATTATATGGATTTTCTACAACACATGTATATAATAGCAACGATAAATAACCAACCATCATCCAGAGTGCACCACACAACCGCATAAGCATTAAATATCAATAATTAACGCTTACACAGTCTGTCAACCCATCGATTGACATACAACTAAACAATCGGGATTAGTGTACGTCAATATCATCACAATACCCATGTGGGGTTTCAAAACAACAAACACAGATTTTATTTGTGCAGTTGGGCGACGTGTAAAATTTATCATCCCAATCAATATCAGTCAAATCAGTGTATATAAACAAATCATCCAATTTGTTTATAAATATTTATTTTATATACACGTTAAAAATTATATTTTTAACTATAAAATATTTTATTTCATTCCACATCACACAATCAAATTTCACAACACAACAATCAAACAAACAAGTCATCCATGGTCTGTGGACGACGGGTGTCGGGTGCTACTAAACACCGTCTGCATCCTAGTATATATTTCAACTAGAAAATAAATAAAAAGCGAGGAGTTCTCACCAAGTGCTAAACCAAATGCCACGATTCTTCATATGTAGAAAATCTTCGCCATGCTCGCCTTTTGCCACTTTCGTCGTCCGTATCCACTACATATATAAAAATCGCATTTTTATATTGTTGCTATGTATATAAAAATTCTATTTTTATACCACTACTATATAGATAAAAATTCTATTTTTACGCCGCTACTATATAGATAAAAAATTTATTTTTATAACGGTGTTCATATAATAAAGATTATATTTTTATCACACTATTCTCTATATAAAAATTATATTTTTGGTTCACTACTTATATAAAAATCATATTTTTATTCTTCCTATAATATAAAAATCATATTTTTATTCTTCATATAATATAAAAATATAATCTTTTTATCATGAAAAATCCTATAAAAAATCCGATTTTTATTTTATGTTATTTTACTCAAAAACTGATTTTTATTAAACTAATTACACCTCATTAATAAATAAATAAGTAAAAAAAAAGAGAAAGAGGAGGACTTACAGTAGAAATCGAGGGGGGGAGGGGGATGGTTCGCTGGTGTCAGGGCTGTGGGTGGTCGCAGGTGAGGGGTGGCGCGGGGTACGGCGCATTGGAGTGGGGTCTCGGGTTTTGGGCATTGGGTTTGAGGGATTTGGGGGTAACGGTCTCGCGGATTAACAGAGGGGAGGGAGGAGAGAGAGAGCGGAGGGAGGAGGGCGGCTCTGACCGGGGGGGCATGGTGGTGGCGTGGAGGAGGCCGCCGCGCTCCTCTTTCCTTTTCTTTTTATTTTTTCTTTTTTTTGTTCTGATCGATGAAGGGAGAGAAAGGATTGAGGGGGCTTTATATAAATATATATATTTTATTATTAAATTAATTCAAAAAGCATCTTTTTATTTCGATCTCAAAACGAGACCCACCGCCTGTCGTCCCTAGATAATTACCCCCATTCCGAACACAATGGAATATGTATCGTAGGCTGATTCGATTGTTTCGATCAGTTTTCGTCAAAATCAACATATAACTCTATATATTGAATTTGAACGCGCATTTCAATTTACTGGGGCCACATACTAACTCGAAAAATTCCCAAAAAATATTTTCTAGCTTCGTATTGACGAGACGGTCCTAACAAAACTAGTTTCGTCAAATTATGAGACCATTTGAAAAATGGCCATTTTCCAGTCGATTAAAATCAACGGAAACTGGTCAAACGCGTTTTCCTTTGCCACGCTCACATATTGATTCGAAAAATTACGAATTTTGGAATCTAGCAATAACTTGACATCACGGACCCAACAAAAGTGGTTTCGTCGAAAATCGAGGTCATTTGCAAAATTTCCATTTTTAAGGGCCAGAATTCCATAGCGACTATCCTGAATTTTCAACTGGGCATAACTTTTGATTCCCGCTATGAAATTTTGATTTTTCGGATTCGTTGTAAAGATATTCTCAAATAGATTCGAATATTTTTGGTTTCGCTAAAATCCGGTTTATTTTGAATCTTGTACATTTGTTTGAATTTTGAAATCGAATTTTCGAACTACCGCGCCATTTCAGGCTCGTTATATAATAAAAATAAATTATTTATATTCTAACGACGATTTGAATAAATATATACGTTCTAATTCTATTCAAAATAAATTTGTCGTCGCTATTATTTAAAATATTTCATTTTAAATAATCAAAATTCGCTAAAATTGCCAAAATAAAATTTTTAAATTGGCTCAGATTTCCGGGTTATTACAGACCCGCCCGTCCAATCCAGCGTCCACAAGTGTAGGCTTAATGTGAGAGCTATAGTGCATATATATGTATATATATATATGTGTGTGTGTGTGTGTGTGTGTGTGTGTAACAAGATATAAATAAATGGCAGTAATGGTAATTAAATGTCTATCTCAGAAAATAAGAAAGGAAGAGAAATAATGGGCTGAGTTAGTGTGATGCAAAGGAAAAGTGATGTATTTCCCTAAATGACCTAGTTCTGAGAACGTTGTTGCAAGTAAGCCACCATAAATAAAGAAAAGTAAAGAAATTACTTGCTACCACGAATTTAGATGGGAATACGTTATGAAAATAAATCACTGATTCCTTCTATCAAACTGATAAGGTGCATGAAGTGTTTTCCTTAATATAATAAGGAATATATATTGTAGTGAATAAAGAATAATGGTTTACAATAGTAAATGGTTTAAAAGGGGAATGATAATCACCTATTATAAATAAATAACATAAATGAAAATGTTGTATAATAGGTAGACTTGTCCTAGGGACAAGTGAAGATTATAACTTAGGTTATAATAAACTAGTGAGGAAATGGGATAACTGGTAAAATGAGATAAGGGACACTTAATTGTAAATTAAGTAATCAGAAAATGGGGAAAACCTGAAACCAGTTGAAAAAAAGAGGGAAAGTTTATGAAATATAAGAATCTGTACTTAATTATAAATTAAGTAATTTGTAAACTTGGAAGTCTTAAACCCGCTGATAAGAATAACATGTTCAAACTTGTCTTAGGGACAAGAGGAACCTATAACATAGGTTATAATAAATTGGTAGAGAAACTTATTAATGGACCTCAGTTAAGAGAACTAAGTTAATAAGTAAACAAAGATAAGTTGTATTAACGGTGTAAAATGGAATTATGATTAAATGAGAAAGAATGAGGAAAACTTATGAAATAAGTTATATTTAATCATAAATAATGACTGACATGTTAAACAAGAAAACATGAGAATTGAGAGATAAAATGTGACGGCCCGCCCCGCACCAGCCTGCATTTCCTCCGGAAGTGCGCTGTACACATGCCCGACTAGCACAGAACGGTCGCCAAAGAAAGGAAAGAAGGGAATGAACTAATCAAGGAACCTGTAGGATGTCTCACAGCGCATGGAATAAAATATAATAATAACATACTTGACATAAAACAGGTGAGACAGTGCATAAGCTGATAACTAAAATCAACATCAATCATCAGAGCAGCGGAAATCCAAATACAGCTTATTACAACTTTCCAAATTTACTGTCTCTAAACAAAAGAAAGCTAAAGTAGAAGATGCACCACCAATGCCCAAGCAGTGATCTTCAACAACACAGGGAGAATACTATATATGTATATTACGTGGAAGCCCCCTGCTCGTCTCCGGATCATCTACCCGTGCATCACCAGCTAACCTGTCTCTAGTCTGCTCGTGTGAGCACCCAGAGTAATAAGAGGAGACATAAAACTCTGGGTCAGACATAAAGCCTGGTATGAGCGATAAGCATCTAAACAGAATAATAACAGGTATACTAAACCATACCTGAACCTGGACCTGCAACCAAAGAGTTAGTACCACATACCGTACAGTACTCTAAGATGCCATAATAAGTAGTGTAAAGAACACGGGGGTGGGGGGTGCATGTCATAATGATAGCAAACAAATCATCCATAGCAACCATCCTCACATTTCTCACTCAGTGCATAAAGCATACGATATCTACCACTTTGGAACACTAGACAAATTGAGGTAACGACGAATCCCGACTTGTAGAAACCCTGTTGTGACCAAGCCAAACACTTGGAGTCATGACCAAACATTTCAATGACCCACTTCATTGGTCGTAGCCCTTGGTCCTACCAATGCCATAATGGCCCTGAATCCGTCTTCGTACCTCCTACCATAGTGGTCCAAAGCTATAGACATCGATAACCCCTTAACACGCGTCCCGCAGCAAAGCCCAACCATGAAGCGAACTCGTTGATTCCCATCTGGATCTTGAGCTCTAGCTTCTCATTTGGACTTCCTTTGCATCTCGGGTTTGGTCGAATTGGAGTGGGTCTTCAGAAGAGTTGTCGCGTATTAACAGTCCTAGAATTCGGTTCGGTTCGGTAGTCATCACCTTCATCGGTTCGGGTCGTTAGTCATCACCTTCATCGGTTCGGGTCGGTAGTCATCACCTTCATCGGTTCGGGTCGGTAGTCATCACCTTCATCGGTTCGGGTCGGATACTCCACTTCGGGTCGGGTCGGTGTCCTCCTCCGGGTCGGGTCAGGTCATTGTCTACCTTCCAGTTTTCTCCGATCAGCTCCCTCGTTTTCCATCTACTCCGATCCGATCCGCTCCCGTTCTTCATCTGCCCTGATCCGATCCGCTCCCTTCGCCTTGCTCCAGTCGTAGCCTTCCATTCTTGAGTCGATCCGATCTGGTCTCCATCATTCTTCCGATCCGATCGCTTTTGTCCACTCCAACTCTAAGTAAACGGCCTTCCTTCTCGCCAAGCCTCTTCCAGTGACAAGTCCCAATCCAGTTCGGATTTCCTTGGTCAATTCACTAATCCGATCCGACCCCTGCTCCGATCCGAACCGGTTCGGAACCCGCACATTTCTGCAAATTTCCAGCGAGCTTTCTACGCCATTCGACGACGTTTTCGACAAATTTAACTATTCAAATCAATTATAAACATACCATAGAGTCATAGCAACATGTAAGAGCAACCACAAACACCAAAACCACGAATTTACATGTCAAAATGGATCAAAGATGCCCAAAATTCTATTTTTCCCTTAAGCATGATTAAATAAGACTAATCATAGAATTAATAAAACTTAACTAAATCGAACCAAATTTCTAACAGAGGCATAAAATATTATTTAAGAATTTCTAAACATTTTTCCAGAATTTATTGGTGTATAAATTCGCTAATCTTCACTAATTACCCTTAATTAACTGTAATTAGTGTCAAAACGATGCTATCACTCACCTTTGCCACAACTAAAACCCCAAAACTGAAATATTCTCTGATTTGGCGCTGTTCCCAATCTTACACAGCAGCTCTACCTCGGTTCTCGTGCTAATACTCCTTGATTTGATGTTTGCTAAGCCTAATCTTCAATTAGAAAGTGATTAAGAGGTGTTTTGAAGAGATTTAGAGGGTGGAGGCCATGGCTAAGTTAAGAGGAATGAATAGTGACGGCTGAAAAATGAGAAAAAGGTATTCTCCAAACCCTAACAGCCCTTTTAAACTCCTAATCCCGAAATTTCCCTTTGGGCCTAGCTGTTAATCACCCGGTTAAGCCCAATTAAGCTGTTTTTCACCATCTGAAACTTGTTTCAGCCATATCTCCCAAACGGTAAGTCCGTTTGGCTAATGTGACCACTCTACGGAAAGAGAAACCATCATCCGAAGCCAATGGAAGTGGTTTCAGGTCAAAATTCCTTTCCAGTCAAAAGTTATGGCCAAAACAGTGCCAACCAGGGGTAAAATGGTCATTTAAAAATCGGGAAAAATCATGAACATGGGAAATGACCCCAATAGTCGTCTCCCAAAGTGACATGACCATACGACTTCGTATGTGAAAGAAATAAATATCCTACGATCCTATGATGCGTAGAATACGGGTCGCTACATTCTCCCCCCCTTAAGAAATTTCGTCCCCGAAATTCCTTAACCCAAAACATACAAAGGATCCCGCATGCCTAACAACCACATACATCCATCAAACATGCAAAACAAGCAAAACAAACCTATCCTAGCATGTGGAAAACTAAATCGAAGTCAAAATCTTACCAGGCAAAGAGTTCTGGGTGCGTCTTCCTAATGTTCTCCTCTGTCTCCCAAGTACAGTCATTCTCGTCCTCGCCCCACTGAACCTTGACTAGCTTCACCGCCTTTCTTCGAAGTTGCTTCATGTCGTGCTCGACAATACGGGCCGGCTTGCGGTTCCCAACCGCCTCGGGTTCTACTTCGAAGTCCTCTAACTGATCAGGTGAAATAGTCATATCTGAGTCGTGAACGAACTTCCTTAGTTGGGAAACATGAAATACGTTGTGAACTCCCGCCATCTTCTCTGGTAAGTCAATTCTATATGCCAAATTCCCGACTAGTTCAAGAACAGGGAATGGGCCAACAAACCTTGGTGCCAACTTGCCTCTCCTGCCAAATCGTATTACGCTCTTCAACGGAGAAATCTTGACAAACACCAAGTCACCAACGGAGAACTATAGGTCTCTTCTCCTCTTATCAGCATAACTCTTCTGCCTATCTTGGGCAGCCTTCATTCGTTGTTGAATGATCTTGATCTTATCTGAAGTTTCCCTCACCACATCTGGTCCAAGCATAAACTTCTCGCTAGTCTCTATCCAACATGATGGTGAGTTACACGGCCTTCCGTACAAAGCTTCAAACAGAGCCATACCGATACTGGATTGGTAGCTATTATTATATGCAAACTCTACTAGATGCAAATGGTCGTCCCATGATCCACCAAAATCCAATATACATGCTCTCAAGAGATCTTCCAAAATACGATTCACCCTCTCCGTCTGACCGTCGGTCTGAGGATGATATGCGGTACTGAGATGTAACTCTGACCCTAGAGCGTCTTGTAAGCTCTTCCAAAACCCACTAGTGAACAACGGGTCTCGGTCGCTCACAATGCTTTTAGGCACTCCATGAAATCTCACTACCCACTTCATATACAATTCTGCTAACTTAGCTGCCGTTCTGGTCGATTTGACTGGTATGAATCTTGCACTTTTAGTCAATCGATCCACAATTACCCAAATGCTATCATGTCCCGATCTAGTCCTTGGTAAACCATCAATAAAATCCATCGAGACTTGCTCCCATTTCCATTCGGGGATTTCTAAAGGCTGTAACAACCCACTGGGCTTCTTTTGCTCGGCTTTAACTAGCTGGCAATTCATGCACTTGGATATAAACTTCCCAACGTCTCTTTTCATCCCTTCCCAGTAGTAAGTCTGCTTCATATCTCGATACATCTTATTACCACCGGGGTGTATAGTCAGCTTTGAGTGATGACATTCTCTAAGCACTTCATCTCTCAATCCATTGACATTGGGTACAACAAGCTTTCCATTCTTTCTAAGCCATCCATCTCGATCAAGCCCATACTTGTTCATCTCCTCCTCAATATCCATCTTTAGCTTGGAGATGATTTCCAATAGGTTAGGATCGTCCCTCTGACTAGAGCCGATCCGCTCAATTAAAGTGGGTCTGATCGTCAAACTTGCTAACATTTCTGGATCCAATTCGCACTTTGGTCTGAAATTAAACCCGGCGATATACTCCAGTTGCTTCCATTCAAGGAACATAGCCCCTAAGCTGGCATGTCTCCTACTCAATGCATCAGCCACCGCGTTGCCCTTTCCCGGTGTGTATGCGATGTCAAAATCATAGGAAGCTAAGAACTCTAACCATCTCTGCTGACGGAGATTCAGATCTTTCTGAGAGAAGAGATACTTTAACGACTTATGATCTGTAAACAGCTCAAATCTTTCTCCCAAGAGATAGTGTCTCCACATCTTTAACACGAACACGATCTCTGCCAATTCTAAATCATGGGTAGGGTATCTTCTCTCGTGCGGTTTCAATTGCCGACTTGCGTAAGCTACAACCCTACCGCCTTGCATCAATACAGCACCCAGTCTGGTACCACAGGCATCCGTGTATACCGTCATCTCTTCATCCCCCTTAGGAATGACTAACACTGGTGCGCTTGTCAACTTGTCCTTTAGACTTTTGAATGCATTCTCGTACCTTTCATCCCAGACAAAAGCTTGATTCTTCTTGGTCAACTGGGTCAATGGTGCTGCTATCTTGGAGAAACCTTGGATAAACTTACGATAATATCCGACTAATCCCAAGAAACTTCTTACATCTGTTGCGTTCTTGGGCGTAGGCCAATCTTGTACCGTAGCCACCTTTGCTGGGTCCACGGCAATACCATTCTCTGATACAACATGGCCCAAGAACCTCACTTCCCTCTTCCAGAAGTGACACTTAGAAAACTTGGCTTTCAATTGGTGTTTTCTCAACACCTCCATCGCTACTCTTAAATGTTACTTGTGTTCTTCCTCTGTCCTCGAATAGACCAAAATATCATCAATGAACACAAGGACAAACTTATTCAACTGATCTCTGAATACCCTATTCATAAGATCCACAAAATATGCTGGGGCATTGGTCAGCCCGAATGGCATGACCAACCACTCATAAAATCCAGACGGCGTTCGAAATGCCGTTTTAGCTATACTCTCAGCTTCCACTCTAAGCTGATGAAAACCTGTCGCGAGATCCAACTGAGAAAATACTCTCGCGCCACTCAATTGATCGAACAAATCATCTATCCGCGGTAGAGGATACTTGTTCTTCCTCGTCACTTTATTCAACTCGCGGTAGTCTACACACAAACGAAGGGAACCATCCGCCTTGGTAGCAAACACAACTGGTGCTCCCCATTCAGAAACACTCCTTCTGATAAATCCCTTCCTCAAAAGATCGCTGACTTGCACCTCGAGCTCTCGCTGCTCTCTTGGTGCCATACGACGAAGTGGCATCACTATAGGCCTGGCATCCTTTACCAAATCAATACGGAACTCAATCTCTCGGTGTGGTGGAAGCCCGGTTACTTCTTCGAAAACATCCGGATACTGGCCAACCACGGGCAAACCTGACAACTCACTATGCGGAATGTCGAGGGAGTTTAGAAAACTAGCCAATACCCCCTCACTGGGTAGACCACCAAACACTATCCTCCGCCCATCATCCGCTCTAGCTGTCACCAAAAAGCCCTCACAGTCTACCACCACCCCGTATCTTCAGAGCCAATCTACTCCCAAAATAATGCCAAACCCAGTAAAGCCAAAAACAAAGCAATCACAAACAAACATGCATCCATGACTCGATAAGACCACATTACGACAAATCATGCTAAGGCTAGTCGAACCACCAATCGGGTTCGTCACTACTAAAGGTCTATCGACAATCTCGGGCTCCAATCCCAACCTATCTACCAGGTCACTAGATATGAAAGAACTGGAAGCTCCGGTATCAAACAAAACTCTAACAGGAACATCGTAAACAGAAAGCATACCTTGAATGACGACATTCTTTCCTTTCTCCGCCGCAGTTGGGGCATTCGACGAAGAAGGAATAGCATTAAGGGCATATGCTTTCACTATTTGCTTTCCTTTAGGGGGCTGCGGACACTTGTCCTTGTGATGTCCCATTTGGCCACAGTTGAAGCACTTCCTATCCGCTGGCTTGGCCCGACAATTACTAGCATAATGGCCCTTCTTACCACAGCTGAAGCACTCAACATCTTGCTTATTCTTTTTCTTCTGGCCATCCTTAGTCTGACTCTGCTTTCTTTTATTCTGGGAACCACACTTGCCTCCACCACTTGCTTGTGGCTTTGGCTCATCTGCGGATGCAACCTCAGTCTTCGGCTTAGGGTAGAGACTTTCTGATCTGAATGCTTTCCCCACAATCGATTCAAACGTCTCATCGATGTGGTTAATAAGTTTTCCCCCCAAGTACTGATCCAAACCAGTTATGAATTTCTCATTCTTTTTCTCGGCAGTATCAATAAGAGATAACCCATATTTTGACAAAGGGTCAAATTCAGCAATATACTCCGAGACATCACTGCCATTCTGCTTGAGCTCCAAGAATTTCTTAAACAGCACTGACTTCTGAGCAGCCGGAATGAACTTCTCGCTAAAGCGAGCCTTAAACTGCTCCCAAGTAATCTGATATTCGGGAGTAGCTGCCTTTATAGCATTCCACCAATTCATTGCCCGCCCTTGCAGCTGACGGGACGCTAGCTTCCTCTTCATCGCATCCTCGATACCCAAATCCTCGAAGATATGTTCGCAACTATCCAACCAATCCTGAACATCCGTAGCCGACTCCGTTCCGTGGAATGACTTCCCACCAAGACTAGTATAATCCTTATTCAGCTTGGCGAAGTCGACTCTAGGCGCCTGCACTATTGGACCACCACCATTTCCACCATTGGGAGCTGCCCTCTGTACATCTCTAAGCATCTCTCTCATGAGGTCAGTAAACATCGTCCTCATGTCAGCAGCATTCCCATTATTGGCCCCTCTACCAGTACCTCTAACATATCGGCTCATCGTCAATCTGAAAAAGGAAACAATTAACGACTCCATAGTGGTGCTAGTGCAGTACGACTTCATCCATATACTACTACTAATATATAGCTTTTAAAACCAAAGTAATCACAAATACGCTCCCTCGTATACGTATATTATCTCTCCCTGATAACTTCCCTAGGTTAACTACGCAACCTAGAGCTCTGATACCAAGTGTGACGGCCCGCCCCGCACCAGCCTGCATTTCCTCCGGAAGTGCGCTGTACACATGCCCGGCTAGCACAGAACGGTCGCCAAAGAAAGGAAAGAAGGGAATGAACTAATCAAGGAACCTGTAGGATGTCTCACAGCGCATGGAATAAAATATAATAATAACATACTTGACATAAAACAGGTGAGACAGTGCATAAGCTGATAACTAAAATCAACATCAATCATCAGAGCAGCGGAAATCCAAATACAGCTTATTACAACTTTCCAAATTTACTGTCTCTAAACAAAAGAAAGCTAAAGTAGAAGATGCACCACCAATGCCCAAGCAGTGATCTTCAACAATACAGGGAGAATACTATATATGTATATTACGTGGAAGCCTCCTGCTCGTCTCCGGATCATCTACCCGTGCATCACCAGCTAACCTGTCTCTAGTCTGCTCGTGTGAGCACCCAGAGTAATAAGAGGAGACATAAAACTCTGGGTCAGACATAAAGCCTGGTATGAGCGATAAGCATCTAAACAGAATAATAACAGGTATACTAAACCATACCTGAACCTGGACCTGCAACCAAAGAGTTAGTACCACATACCGTACAGTACTCTAAGATGCCATAATAAGTAGTGTAAAGAATACGGGGGTGGGGGTGCATGTCATAATGATAGCAAACAAATCATCCATAGCAACCATCCTCACATTTCTCACTCAGTGCATAAAGCATACGATATCTACCACTTTGGAACACTAGACAAATTGAGGTAACGACGAATCCCGACTTGTAGAAACCCTGCTGTGACCAAGCCAAACACTTGGAGTCATGACCAAACATTTCAATGACCCACTTCATTGGTTATAGCCCTTGGTCCTACCAATGCCATAATGGCCCTGAATCCGTCTTCGTACCTCCTACCATAGTGGTCCAAAGCTATAGACATAGATAACCCCTTAACACGCGTCCCGCAGCAAAGCCCAACCATGAAGCGAACTCGTTGATTCCCATCTGGATCTTGAGCTCTAGCTTCTCATTTGGACTTCCTTTGCATCTCGGGTTTGGTCGAATTGGAGTGGGTCTTCAGAAGAGTTGTCGCGCATTAACAGTCCTAGAATTCGGTTCGGTTCGGTAGTCATCACCTTCATCGGTTCGGGTCGGTAGTCATCACCTTCATCGGTTCGGGTCGGTAGTCATCACCTTCATTGGTTCGGGTCGGATACTCCACTTCGGGTCGGGTCGGTGTCCTCCTCCGGGTCGGGTCGGGTCACTGTCTACCTTCCAGTTTTCTCCGATCAGCTCCCTCGTTTTCCATCTACTCCGATCCGATCCGCTCCCGTTCTTCATCTGCCCTGATCCGATCCGCTCCCTTCGCCTTGCTCCAGTCGTAGCCTTCCATTCTTGAGTCGATCCGATCTGGTCTCCATCATTCTTCCGATCCGATCCCTTTTGTCCACTCCAACTCTAAGTAAACGGCCTTCCTTCTCGCCAAGCCTCTTCCAGTGACAAGTCCCAATCCAGTTCGGATTTCCTTGGTCAGTTCACTAATCCGATCCGACCCCTGCTCCGATCCGAACCGGTTCGGAACCTACACATTTCTGCAACTTTCCAGCGAGCTTTCTACGCCATTCGACGACGTTTTCGACAAATTTAACTATTCAAATCAATTATAAACATACCATAGAGTCATAGCAATATGTAAGAGCAACCACAAACACCAAAACCACGAATTTACATGTCAAAATGGATCAAAGATGCCCAAAATCCTATTTTTCCCTTAAGCATGATTAAATAAGACTAATCATAGAATTAATAAAACTTAACTAAATCGAACCAAATTTCTAACAGAGGCATAAAATATTATTTAAGAATTTCTAAACATTTTTCCAGAATTTATTGGTGTATAAATTCGCTAATCTTCACTAATTACCCTTAATTAACTGTAATTAGTGTCAAAACGATGCTATCACTCACCTTTGCCACAACTAAAACCCCAAAACTGAAATATTCTCTGATTTGGCGCTGTTCCCAATCTTACACAGCAGCTCTACCTCGGTTCTCCTGCTAATACTCCTTGATTTGATGTTTGCTAAGCCTAATCTTCAATTAGAAATTGATTAAGAGGTGTTTTGAAGAGATTTAGAGGGTGGAGGCCATGGCTAAGTTAAGAGGAATGAATAGTGACGGCTGAAAAATGAGAAAAAGGTATTCTCCAAACCCTAACAGCCCTTTTAAACTCCTAATCCCGAAATTTCCCTTTGGGCCTAGCTGTTAATCACCCGGTTAAGCCCAATTAAGCTGTTTTTCACCATCTGAAACTTGTTTCAGCCATATCTCCCAAACGGTAAGTCCGTTTGGCTAATGTGACCACTCTACGGAAAGAGAAACCATCATCCGAAGCCAATGGAAGTGGTTTCAAGTCAAAATTCCTTTCCAGTCAAAAGTTATGGCCAAAACAGTGCCAACCATGGGTAAAATGGTCATTTAAAAATCGAGAAAAATCATGAACATGGGAAATGACCCCAATAGTCGTCTCCCAAAGTTACATGACCATACGACTTCGTATGTGAAAGAAATAAATATCCTACGATCCTATGATGCGTAGAATACGGGTCGCTACATTAAATTAATTACATATTAAGTAGAACAGTTATTGTAACGATGAACTCAAACAAAGGGATTTTGCATTATAGACATTGGACCACAATCTAGGGAATAACATGTTGTGGGCTTATTAATAAACTTAAATGGGTTAAGTTATATAACTAAAATTAATAAGCAAGAGGAACTTGGTAACTTGATTAAGAATTCAATATGAATGGGAATAACCTAGTTAAATGGAAACCTGATGAGGTAAGGCAAGCGCGTAAAATAATGTTTAAACATAGGGTCCAGCAACATATTAAAGTGATGCGCTTGGACCAGTCCACACGTTTGAGGGTGAATAATCCAATGGGGCAGATCATCGTGGTGTTATAAGGCATGAGGGGAGTGCACATTCATCTGATTGTTCTGACGGCTCCAAAGGACTGGAAGGGGAAGCATGCGGCTTCGAGGTACGTAAGGTGCTCCTAGTAACCCTCTATGCGGTGGAAGATGTTTTAGGTTATGCTCGCAGAGGTTGGGTTTACGCTTAACTATTAGGTGGGTGGGCCTTGACTTCAGAAGTAGCTATGCAGTCAAAATGCTTTGACGCGGTGACACCACGGTGATTCGGCGGTTGCCTCGATAGGGAGGCGAAGGGTCATGACCAACAAGGATAGTAGATCGTCGGATACCCGTCATCGGCAGCCAGTGGGATGCTAAAAGACTAAAGCTAAAACCAATAGACCATTCATCTTTCATTATCGGGGTATGGTGGTTGAGGGAAGACACCAAATGAATGTTTAGATTGTTTTCTTTAGGGGCAGTCATTTAACTCTTGTAGTCTTTACTAGTTGAGGGAGAGGACAAGGTGGGGCCATAGCCACCAAGAAAACAGACCCTAGGAATATCTATATATAGAGGCTCTTAAAGATGGGCCTGTATAGATATGGAAAAGCTCCCGACTGAGTTCCATGTTTCTTGTATCGCCCCTTCACGGAACTCGGTGCACATCAGAGGACATGGATTGAGGCACCGAGCTACAATTAACGTACGTACGTGGGACAGTCTAGATACATGCATATCTGCTCTGGGTGGTGTATCATAGACTTGTGGGCACTGCTCCGGTATGAAATTTGATTCGATCGACGATGGCAGTCCGTACACATACGTAGCGTAGTAATGACAGACATGTGGAATGTAACATTGTTATGTAGAGATCTGTACATCACTCCGGCGTAGGATGAGGGACTGCATTCATTTCTGTAGCATTACGGTGGAGACCGTGCGAGTGGAGTACCAAGGGGTGTACCTCAGCATTGAGGGGTAGCTACATATATACTATATTAGGTTAATTCACTTGGGAGTAAATGGGTACGACGTGTGTGTAAGCCTTAAGTGTTGTTAACCCAAATAACCTAATAAATAAGAAAATATGATTGAACGGTATATGTAGTGTTACCTAAAGTGCATAGTTTAAATCCAGTCACTAGAACTTGTGTTCTGACCCCCTCCTCATAACATACTCGCAGGTTAGATTTGTGGCAGAGACATGATAGCCTTGGATACTAGTTAGGCAGTATTATTAATATGGTAATGCTATATTTTGAGTATATTATATTTTATCCATTCCATTGTGAGATATTTTCTGAGCTCTGACATGTTTTATGTCTTTGTCTTTTCTGCACGATACCAGAGAAAAACAATTCGAGTTTCGATAGATTGGAATTTTTGAACAAAAATCAGTCTGTCGGAATTCGGGTTGTTACAGAATGTTTAGACATAGGGTCTAATAACATATTAAAAGGAGGTGCTTGGACCAGTCCGCACGTTTGAGGGTGAATAACCCAACGGGGTAGATCATCGTTGTGTCATGAGGCACGAAGGGAGTGCACATTCATCTGATTATTCTGATGGCTCTGAAGCACTGGAAGGGGAAGCATGCGACTTCCTAAGATACGTAAGGTGCTCCTGATAGCCCTCTATGCGGTGGCACATGTTTAGGCTTTGCCCGCAAAGGTTGGGTCTACGCGTAACTACCAGGTGGGTGGGCCTTGACTGCAAAAGTAGCTTTGCAGTCAGAATGTTGTGACGAGGTGACACTAGGGTGATTCGGCGGTCGCCTCAATGGGGAGGTAGAGGTCACGACCAATAAGGATAGTAGATCATCAGATGCTCGTCATTGGCAGTTAGTGGGATGCGAAAAGACTAGAGCTAAACCCAGTAGATTATTCACCTTTCACTATTGAGGTATGGTGGTTGAGGGGAGACGCCATCTGGATGTTTAGATTGTTTGTTGTTAGGGGCATTTCGCTTAGCTCTTGTAGTCTTTACTAGTTGAGGGAGGGGCCGAGGTGGCGCCATAGCCACCATGAAAAACATACCCTAGGAATATATGTGTTTTGAGGCTCTTAAAGGCGGGCTTGTACAGATTTGGAAAAGCCCCCGACCGAGTTCTATGTTTCTTGTATCGCCCTACCATGTAACTCAGAGCACATTAGAAGGTGTGCGGTTAAGGCATCGAGCTACAATTGACGATACGTATGTGGGAAAGTCTATATGCCATTTCTTATAACCCGCTTAAATAAATAAACTTTTGTTTTATAACTTCGTCAAATCTTAGCTTTTATAATTTCAAATTTAATATAATCTCAATAAGAATTTTATTTGAACCTCACTTTAAACACTTATATTATTATTAATATAATTCGCTAAAAATATCATTTAACTATAAATAGGCTTTACAGTTTCATAAACCTTAATTAATATAATTTAAATCCTAAGATTACGTACAACCTTGATTATCATTAAATAAATAATAATCAAATATCAACATTTATTAAAAATAAAAAGTGTTTACTTCACCATCAACTCTTTCCATTAATAAACCAAATTAATAATTAATTTCAGTTAACGCGGTGGACTTGGTCAATTCTAATATGATTAATTCGTTAATCAATTCCAGATAGGCTTTTCCATTTAAATTAATTAATAATATAATTTAAATAATCTCATTTACATTGATTATTATTAAATAAGTAATAATCTATCCTAGCATGATCCTATTTTAATTGTTTCTTTAAGACAACCAATCTCGGTTATTAATCATCACGTTACTTTCTACTCACTTGCTTCTCAGTCTGATTAATACAAAATTTTGCTTTATAAAATCATTTAGTAATTACTTAAAACTTAAATAATGAATGCTTAATATTTATTTCCTTTATATAAACTTCCATTCGAATATAATATAATTTAAATCTATTTCGGTTATAAAATAAATTTTATAACTTCATTCCCATCGATTCACTTGACAGTGAATCAATCTTTATAAAAAGATGTATCATTAGACCATCTGTTATTACTTCCTCAACCAGTATCATCCATTGGTTAATATCAAACAAACTATGAATTCACATTCAACAATCAATAACCAAATCAATGATCAAATCATATTTGTTAAACAGTTCATATAATGATCATATGAAAATAAACAAAAAATTTGAGGAATCCAGTTGGATCCCTCCAACCTGTTTTTCCCTACATCCAAATAGGTTACCTCAAATAAAAACAATCCATTCAGTATATAAATTATAATAAACACGAATAGTTAATTCAACTAATAACAGTCAACTAGCGACAACAATTCAAGCATCTAATTAAATTTAAATACGTTTATATTATTATAAACGTAACCAACAAGGTAAGTTACCTCGACTGGAGGTAATCATTAAAAATAACGATTTGTTTTCAATTAAATTAAATGAACGTTTAATTTAGATTAGTTATAAAACAATATTCAACATATATTCAAACAATTATTAAATCATACAACAACTAATAAACATAGCACACAAACATTAAACCCGACTTATATAAAATTATAAGTGGGAGAACTAAGCGAGTTTAACTCACCTTGGCATTACTCCGGTATGGAATCTGATTCGATCGAAGGTGGCAGTCCGTACGCTTACGTAGCATAGTAACTGACAAATATATGTGGAACGTAACATTGTTATATAGAGATCAGTACGTCGCTCCGGCGTAGGATGAGGGACTGCGTATATTTCGGTGGTATTACAATAGAGATCGTGCGAGTGGGGTACCATAGGGTGTACCTTAATATTGGGGGTAGCTACATATATACCGTATTAGGTTAATCCACTGGGAAGTAAATGGGTACGACGTGCGTGTAAGCCTTGAGTGCTACTAACCCAAGTAACCTAATAAATAAGAAAATGTGATTGAACGGTATATGTAGGATTATCCAAAGTGTCTAGTTTAAATCCAGTCACCAGAACTTGTGTTCTGACCCCCTCCTCATAATGTACTCGACGGTTAGATTTGTGGTAGAGAAATGATAGCTTTGGATACTGATTAGGCAGTATTAGTAATACGGTAAGGCTATACTTTGATTATATTTTATTTTATCCATTCCACTGTGAGATATTTTCTTAGATCTGACATATTTTATGTCTCTGTCTTTTCTGCAGGATACCAGAGCAAACCAACACGAGTTTCAATAGATTAGAATTTTGAAAAAAAATCGGTCTATCAGAATTCGGGTTGTTACACATTCACAACAAATATTTTAGCAACTTTCATGTTCGAATTTTTGCAATCAGAGCTCAAACAAGGAAGTTGCGATGAAAAACTAGTTCCAAACATGAATACTTGAATTATAAAAAAATTAACCCGCTTTTTACAAGGCCGTCACACATTGGGTTTCAATACTTACATAGTTCAGGAATCGAGTGCAGATTATTATATGGAGATACAAATAGCGTTGGATTCACTCGGATTGCACTTTGGAATTAGCTAAGTCAGAACTCAAAATTTGGCTATGTTCGAAATCGATATGACTCTGGAGGATAAAAACCACAAAGGGATTATGGCTAAGCGAAGAATCGATAATGCTCCAAGACACAGGATTTTCGGAATTAGAAATTCGATCAAATCTACATCAATTATCAAATATCATGAGATCAAATCACTAAACCAAAAGCATAAGGAGCAGTGCAAAGCATTGAGGAACCTTTCCAGAAGGTTGCACCCCGGAGGGTGGGAACCCTAAGGGACTGGACTTGATCGACCCCTGAAGTAAGGTCACCTAGACTCCACTTTCCGGGACGGATCGTCTCGTCTTAGTGGGCCTCTCTATACATTTATAAGCCAATCTGTTTCGTCTTCTCAGCCATAAATTAACAATCAAAGCTTTAGAAAAAGGGATCAACTTCTCTCCTCTTCACTACGTAAAGACTCTACCTTTTTAGAACCTCAACTTATGCTTATAACATTCTGAAAATTTTAGCGACTTTAAAATAATATATATTTTACTGAAATTTAATGTAGAAATTTAAAATTCAATTTATTTTGAATTACAATGAATGTATCAATTCGATTTTTGAATATAATTTTAAATTTTTTACTTCTAGTTTGAATTATAAAAGTTAAACAATTGTTGATTCAAACCTAATTTATTTTGAAACTAACATGAAACCAGTTACTAATAATACATTGACATTTTAATTCTTAAAATGTAATATTTTTATGTATAATTGATCTATAGAGCTATATAATGAAAACATCGACGTTCGCTAGCTCTGTTAAATTGGTTTACACGATCGATTTACGGTAGCGACAACCGACATCGCGTAATTAACGTTAAAATTTAAAATTTAAATTAAATTATGAAATTTGAGATTTGAGATTTGAGATATATTCATTTTAACATATCGGAGGAATAAATTTCGTAGTCGAAATGTGTAAGATTGTTTCGTTCGCATAAATTTGGTTAAACTTCAAAAAAATCATTAAAATAAAATGTTATGGAATTTAAACATTTCTTCTTTTAAACACTAGACATTTTTTATGGAAGATTATATTTTCATTTCATAAGAGTCAGACGTTTATGACCCTGAATCCGTGATTTCATCAGCAAAATGATCAAAATTTGTCCATACATATATATGTGAATATTCCTAGCCTTCTCTGTTCATGAAAATTCTTGGAATTTTGATATATGGTTCTCTGTGCAATCATCGTAATTTGAGAAATCACCATTTCCTAATGTTCAAACAATTGTTTTCATGACATGACCCTGCCGCGTTCCAACCCCGAATGACCCTGAACCTTGGACCATCACAGTGTGGAACTCAATCAACCTCATTCATGCATGAACCCTGGTCAGACCTTCAAACCAGCGTTACACTATTTTTTGTTTTTCCCTACTTCTCATTATGTAATTCTCTCTGATCATTTCATCTTTTGTATTGTTTGGAAAATAACAACTCAAATATTTTAAGAAATCATAACTATTCCACATCTAAACCATAAACTTAACCGCTTCATCCTAAATAAAAAATACGTTTATTTGTTCTCTTGCAATCAAATTATATCATGTTATACATTAATGTTAGTGAATAAATAGATAACTTTCACACTTTATTATTCATTTGTTTGAGTAAATATAAAACTTATTATTCACATTTTCATTATTAACATGCATGTGCAGTTCTTAACGGTTCGACGGTCAAACCTTCCAAATCTTGGATCTTGAGTCCTCGCGGTTTGACTCTCCGCTTATAAAAACATTGGGTCAAACACATGTTTTGAATGGATACAAGTTCATATTCCTTAATACCGAAGCTCACACATTTTCTCAATTCTTTAAACTCGCGGGTTAATTTCTCATTTTCTTCCCATTTTTCCACTTCATCGTTCTCTGCAAACTCACTTTCTCTTGATGCAAACAAATCGCTCATCATCACGCCATTCACCATTTTCTTCCATCTCTCTCCACTGTATTCACATACAGTCTCTATTATTTTCGTGTAAGTAATGCATGGAAAGAAAAACTTACAGCCAATGTTTTGCAAAAGCATTTCCATTACTTTCTTCTTTCTTTTACTGAAACAGTCTTCACCTACGCTGCCTAGAGCGCCACCAATCCTCCATCCCTACGCTATAACAGAGGCAGCCTCCTTCGGAAGCGCACCTGGCCGACACCCAAGTATCTACACCCATGCACGTGTCCAAAACCTAAAACATAGCTGGAGTGCCCCACTACTCCGCCCATCACCGAACCCACCCGTCGCTGCTACCACCTCGGCACCACCCATGAATGTCGGCCTGCCCCTGACATGTGACTTCCATTGCCTGACCCACTTGCGCTTAGGTTCACCTAGTAGCTACCCTGCTAATCATTGTTCCTTTCCCTTTGCTGCCATGAACTTGAACTTGCTGTATCGAGTGACCGAAAATAGAAGCTTTCATTGATCTATTTGATGAGCGTAATGGGCCTGTATGTGGTGAACATTTGCAAGGATCTCCACCTCTTTTTTTTTGGAGGTGATGACTATAAGATAAAGGCTTGGAACTATAAAACACATAGGTGCCTATTTACTCTGCTGGCTCACGTTGATTACATCCGTGTAGTCCAATTCCATGATGAATATCCTGGGATTGTTAGTCCAAGTGATTATGATCAAACAATAGTATTTGGAATTGGCGATCCAGGACATGTATTTTAGTATTGACTGATCATAACCACTATATCATGTATGCTTCTTTCGACCCGAAGGAGTATTGTATAATTTCTGCTTCACTTGATCAAATTGTCAGTGGCCTTTCTTCCATGTTTTGTGTTACTGTACTTGACCACTCTGAGTTTGTCCTGAAATTGGAGATTTTTGTGGAGCGTCACTTCCATGTCCTATCACGTCACTGCCTCATGCCATCGATTCGTCGCCCCCTTGTGTGCTTGCATCGTCTCTCGTGTCATGCCTTGATTGATGTCCAAACAATCGAGTCGTGTATAAGTCGTGTTCATGTCTATGTCAACTTGAAGTGTGCATCGATGTCATCATCTATCAAAGCTCTTTACCATTTCAAAAGCCATGAGAAGTAAGCAATCACTCATGACTGTAATTATTATGTTAGGTAGATTAATAACATTTGAAATGTTGGAATGACCATGCTATTATTGATATATGATACTATTATGTTATGCAATTTTGATATGATATATGAATCATGCTATGTAATTCAATGTTTAATATATGTGAACATAAATTGATATGATATATTGGATATGATTTATTATCACACTGCAGTTCCCATGATACGATGCATTAAATAGGAATAACATTATGGGTTGAAATGATACATACCCGAATGATTATATTATTTTTGACATTGATTTGGGATACGTGTTAATATACACCTAAAAATTAAAAATATCAGGGGTTGAAATGATGCAGACCTGATTTTCTTAACCATAGGATAGAAAATTATATACGACAACTGTTGGTCAATAAAACTATTTTCTAAAATTTTACAAATATGTCCTGTTTAGATAAATTGATTTGAAAATTTAATTGAAATATTTTAAATTTAAACTAATGTTTGAAATATTTAATTTAAATTCGCGAACTTAAGCTTGATTAATTTAATGAAAAGATTTAATATGTTTTCCAGATTCAAATTAGTTGTTTAAAGTTAAATTAAGACTTTAAAATTTAAACTTAAGATTTCTTCAATTTTTACAATTTAATTTAAATAATCTAATGTAATACAAACTTGATTTACTGTAATAGTTTAATTTATAAAAATTAATTTATATAAAGGATTTAATTAGTTATAAAAGATTTACTTTAAAGATCTAATTCAATTTATGGATTTAATTCAATTTGTGGATTTAATTTAATGTAATAACTTAAATAAGTTTAAAGTTCAATTAAGATTTTTATACTTAAACGTGAACCCTGTTGTAATCTGACAATATAAATAATAGATTTATTCAAGTGGATGTAGCCAGAGTATGCAGATCCACTATAAAATTATTTTCTTCTTTACAGCTTTTGCATAATTCTTTGATTGTTATATGGCCACGCCTTTCTATTTTCTATAGTTTACTCTACGATTTAGACAACTGGATGTTAGGCTCAATTGACCAAAATCCAGTCTAACATTTTTGACATGCTAGAAAGAGAGAACATTCATTTGGAACTCAGATTTCAAAGGATTTGGGCATGACTAAGAAGAGGAAAATGGATGCTCAAGATGAGGGGACTAGATCAAAAAGAAGTCAGGAGGCTTCCTTTAGAGGAAATCCCTCTATCTATTTGACCAGGAAAGATACGAATGGAGTCATCAAAGATTTTGAATCTAGACGAACATTAGGAAGGATTGCTAAGGAGGCAAAAGGAAATTAAGACCAATTTTATCGATCAGATTGGACAGAATGGAATGCTGTGATGTTTGGGGAAATTGCTAGAGTTTGACTCAGAAAAGCAATAAATCTCACGAAAGGCTTGAGAAAGATTTCCCATGCATCTCAAGGGATCGATACCGACTCGATGCAAACTGGGGGCAACCCCTCCAAAGGCTTTAGATCACTCACTGATGCTATTTGAACTTAGGATTTGGGACTTAAAAATGTAAAATTCAGGCATGTACCGATCAGGATATCGATGTGGATCGAATAGGGTTTACCCTTATTCAAGGAAATTGGCAGCCTAATTACAATTAATGGAGGTAGATAATCTGGCGTGGATGTTCAAAGCAGCTGAGTCGCAGGTGCTGGTTCTAATCGGCAATAGTTTTTGAATAATGATGATAGATAATGGATATTATTCGAAGAGGTTAGTAATAACCTGCTCTGAATGGCTCTAAATTCCAATCTAAAAAGCCCCATCAAAACTTAAAGCCACTCTAAACGGATCGTTGGTTCCTATAAGGAATACTAAAAATGATATACAGAGTAGTCTAAACAGAAACCAGAATCTCACACAATGGAAGGGATAAATATAATAGCATAAAATAGATATACAATTATAAGAAACCACAAATTCTGATGCAATAAGTCTCACAAATGACACTAGGTACATCATTCATTATCCCAAGTACATAACAACAAGAATAATAAGCCTACTAACACAATAACTAAATCTTCGAGAGGCTCCTCCTCCAAGCAACTGTTCCTCATCCTCAATCAATAGTCTCACCTACTAACCTATTAATGTTAAAAGGAGGGTAGTCAGAACATAAAGTTCTGGTGAATGTAATACAAATAAGTTTAGGAATAACTATTTCCTATATTTGACAGTATAAACTCTTCATATTATGTCTACGCAATAAAAATAGACAAAATTAAACATAAGAGGCGGACATCCTAATAGTCACTAAAGACCTATATGTAAATCTAAGGGCGTACGTGCTTATAGTCACTTAATACCCCCATAAGGTAATTTTAAGGCGGACATTCTTACGGTCACTTTACCCCATGAGGCGGGCTATTTCTAGTCACTTAAGTCCATTTGCTAATTTATTAAAGGTGGACATCCCTACAGTCACTTAATACCTTATTGCGGACCTCAACCACTTAAGACCTCATCTGTAACGACTGCATTCTACGCATCAAAGGATCATATAATATTTATTTCATTCATATATGAAGTCATATGGTCGTGTAACTTTGGGAAGCGACTATTGGGCTCATTTCCCATGTTCACGATTTTTACCGAATTATAAATGACCATTTTGCCCTTGGCGAATCTTGTTTCGCCTATAACTTTTGATTGGTAAGGAATTTTGACCGAAACCACTTCCATTGGATTCGGATGATGGTGTACCTTTCCGTAGAATGGTCAAATTAATCAAACGGACTTACCGTTTGGGAGATATGGCTGAAATAAGGTTTGAAGATGGAAAAACAGCTTAATCGGGCTTAATTAGGTGATTAGTGGTTAGGCCCATACCCCATTTCGGGATTAGGGTTATGAGAGGGATGAAAAGAGTTAGAGGATGATTCATTTTCATTTTTCCTGCGCCACTTACCTTCCTCTAACCCTAATAATGGCCTCCACCTTCTAAATTCATCCCTAATCACATATTAAGAAAATCTACATCAAATTAAGGCGGATTAGCATCAACATTGAGATAGATCTGCTTTAACACATAGAATTTTGACCCAAATTAGTGCAGTTTTCAGATCTATAATTTATTTATGGCTAAGGTGAGTGATTTGCACTTTTATTCACTAATTACGGCTAATTAGGAATGATTAGTGATAACTAGAGAAATTATGCATCATAAAAATCTTGAAAAATATGTAAAAATTCTAGAATATTATTTTATGCCTCTTTTAGAAATTTGGGTTAATTTGGATTAAGTTTTCTAATCCTATTGTTAAACATGGTTAAGGGGATTAAGGGGGAAAATCATGGATTTTGGGCATGTTTGATCCTAAATAATACATGTTATTGATGTTTTAATGTTTTAGATTGATTACACATATTATTACTACTATTTGGGATGCCTTATAACTGTTTAGTGAAGTTAGAATGGCTGAAAACGTCGTTGTGTGGCGTAAACAGTTGTTGGAAAGAAGTGCAGGAAATCGAATCGGGTCATGAACCCCGAACCGACCCGCTTGTTAAGCATGTATCACGAACCAGAGCACTCGAATCGTGAAAGACCTACTTCCTACGAGCTGATGCCACGAGCAAGAGATCATGACCCGAACCGCGAAGCACCCACGAGCCCGAACTGATGCCACGAACCGTCCCGAATGGAGAATGAGTCCGACCCGAACTGGTGAGTATCACGAATCGGTGAGCATCATGTACCATGAAACGAAGGAGGACCACAAGCTAACTACGATGAGGCACCACGACCCAAACAACTTCAGGGAGCACGAACCGAACCTCTTTGGGAGGACCGAACCAAATCGAACCGGAGAATATCAAAACCTGAAATGCAAAGGAAGTCCAAATTGGAGGTTATTACTCAGGATCCAGTTGGGAACCAACGAGTTAACTTCTAGACTTGGACTTTACTGTAGGACATGTGCAAAGGGGTTATCGATATCTATAACTTTGGTTCACTGTTGAATCGAGGGGGCAAATAGACGAACCAGAGCCAGGGAAGTGTGGACTGGTTGGCCCTTAACCTAGAGCCAGAGATGTGTGGACTGGATAGGGTTATTGACTATCAACCAGGGAATTATGGTCATAGCAATAGTTGTACAGAGTTTCCGTCATGGCCCCAATGGATTTGGTGATCAAAGCGGTGGATATCGTATGCTTTACGGATTGAGTGAGTGATGTGAGGATGATTGCTATGTTTGATGTTTGCTATCTGTTTGACGATGAATATTCTATGAATTAGAAAATCATCGCGAATATTAAAATAAACCGCAAGCGCACGACATACATTGTTAGTACGTGGCGAATATGAGTCGATCCTCAGGGAAAGAATAATTTTAAATTCTATTTAATCAAATTAAACCAAACTGTGAAATTGTTGACTATAAATTAAAAGAAAACTAATAATGTTAAAATGAATACAAATATGAGACTAAGAGACAATTTAGGAGTAGATTCACTATCAACATCAATCTAATTAACATAAAAAATGACTCTAACTCTTTTTAATAACTAGCACATTAAGTGTTGTATTCATACAAGCATGATTTATATACTAGAAAATTCAAGCTACGTAAATCATCAATTTTCATTACAAACTTAAAGCCCTAATTATCACATAGACATTAATAGTTCTAATAAAAATGAAATATTATGAGTATGTTCTATATGCTAATATTCACTAACTACATAGAACATCAAGGATGCTTTCACTTTTAATGTCACTACTTTTTCTAAAATGAATTAGATTGTGATAAAGTATGATTCTGTTAATGATATGAGTATAACACATTTGGGAATAATCAACCAACACGTGCTATCAATTTTTACCATATAAAATCTTTACTTTATCTATATCCAATTTTAGATTAAGCTCAAATAAGAGAGTTAGAAAAATGAAATTCTTATGTTAATTATTCATGAATCATGAGAGCTTCACTACCCCCAAATTGAAGGGGTTCAGCTACTCATAATGAATTCAATGATAACATAAAGATATTTCATTATAAAAGAGAACAAAATTAAGAGCAAATAAAGATAAAAATCTATTCTACTTGCAGAAGAGAAAATAACATGAAAATGAAAAACAACAAATTAATATTGCATTAAAGTGACAGATTACAAAAAAGAAATGGCTAAAAAGCCATAGCAGAAAAATAGAGGTTTTGTTTTCAGCCTCTCTTTAAACTAAAAATCCTAGATGATCTTTACATTATCATACACGGGTTATTTATACATGAGGGAAAACCCTAAACTAACTTTTTTGCGTGCTACCCAGAATGCCCCCGCTTTAAGCTGCATTTTGTCTTTTAGCAATAGTGATTCATGAAGCCATAATTTTGTGTCTCCACTAAAGAAGGAAGGAGAGAGAATATGGTCCTCCATTAATTCTCTATTTGAACTGATTTCCTCTCCATTGATTGATCATTTTTTTATGACAATGCATTGATTTCCTCCTTTTGAATTGATTCCCTTTCCATTGATTTCTTTCCCTTTTTTTCCTTTGTATGCATATATATCTTTATGAAGTCCTTTTCTGCATGCATCCAATTTCTGTAAAAATATGAAAAATGTCCAAGTAAACATTCTCAACATAATATAAGCACAAAAATGATCGTTTTCCCCCTATATGATGATAAATGCATGATGTTTTGAAATCAATTC
The DNA here is from genome assembly GCA_030737875.1 of Allium sativum. Lineage (NCBI taxonomy): Eukaryota > Viridiplantae > Streptophyta > Magnoliopsida > Asparagales > Amaryllidaceae > Allium > Allium sativum. The sequence continues at coordinate 120,896,476 of CM060920.1, forward strand.
AATTATTATTTAAACATGATAAAATACCCATATATGACATTTATTAGTACTAAACGAGAATAAATATGTGAATATAAATGTGCATTTTTACGTGCACATCAAATACCCCCACACTTATATTTTTATTCGTCCTCGAATAAAGTAAAGACTAAGCTAAACCCATTTTCGTAGGGAGCACGATTGCATTGAGCGTATGCAACAAGCCGTTAAACCTCTGGCTGTCCCCAGTAGGACAAGTGTTGTCTCGTGAGGATTTTCAGCGGATACTACCCACAAAATCCAAAAGTTAAATGCAAAAAATATTTACAAAATGCAAGATTCGAAAATATTTACAATATGAATGCAAGCTTTTAAAGGAATATTTACAAATGGATAATTTACTTTTAAATATTACATGAATGAGTTAACACAAATTTGGGTCGTCACTATGAAATTTGAGTCCGTTACTAACCAAAACTTCAAACAAAAGTAATGTTATCGTTACAAACTCCTCCATCTTGGCCAGTTGTTTTGGTAGAAACATAGTGCAAATATGAAATGAATTCTGTAATCGATATCAACAGTTGTAAAATGGAGTCTCAACTTCCTTTTTGTTAACAAGTTAGGTCGAATAAGTGAAGAGTGTGCTTGGATTTCAAGTGCTTTAATCTCTCTTTATTACAAAATATTTACATTATTACTATTTACAATCACCTAACCAAAAAGACCAAGGTATACCACCCATGCACTGCCTCACGGACTGACGTGAGAGCTTGGGACAGAGCTTGGCGAATTGTGCAGACCAACGCTGACTTTGTCAACAAGATGTTGGTAATCCTTAGGTGTCCAACTCATAAAATGAGACCAAGATATACCAACGCTTACTTTGTCAGCAAGGTGTCGGAAAGAGCTTGGCGGGTTTGCACACCAACGCCAGATGTACCACCAATGTTGTATACCCTTGGATAATTATGTATATATACTTTTTTTTTTCTTTTTTTTTACATAAGAAAGAGAGTTAAGCGAGAATATCTTAGCACAACTTCACTTAAACGACCTAAAATGTTATCGCAAGTACTCAAAATCAACCATTCATTTAATCAGATTACAATTCAGAAAACATTTCATACTCATCACCTACGAATTTCCCAATATACAAGTTACACCAAATTTGCTCATAATTCAAACTTTCCTTTCGTTATCCGCTAAGAGAAGTAAATTTCCAAATATTTAAATCGAACGATCAAAATTATATACTAACTCCAACATGTCTTATTTTAAAAGTAAATAGAAGTGCGAAATTTTTACTTTTTTTTAAGAAAAAGAAAAAAATGCAAAAAGAGAAAGGAAAAAAAGCTAGCTTAAACTATGCAAAACAAAATGAAACTCCCCCCACACTTGATTTTGACTGTGTCCCCACAGTCAATGCATGACTCATGAAGAATCATGAGCTCCTCCTCTTGATCAGTGGGCAATTCGAAGAACGGTTTTAGATGTTGACCATTGACTTTGAATATGGATCCATCCTTCGGGTTTTCTATTTCAATAGCACCATATGGAAAAACAGTCCGAACAACATATGGTTCGGTCCATCTCGATTTTAATTTCCCAGGGAATAAATGAAGTCGTGAGTCATACAGTTGAACTTTTTGGTCTGGCGAAAACGTTTTTCTTAGGATTGACTTGTCATGAAAAACTTTGGTTTTTTCATTGTAAATTTTTGCGTTTTCATATGCATCATTCCTAATTTCTTCTAACTCATTGAGTTTTAATTTTCGGTTTTCGCCATCTTGTTCAAGATCAAAGTTTAAGTTATTTATTGCCCAAAGCGATTTATGTTCAATTTCAACAGGTAAATGATAGGCTTTACCGTAGACCAATCAGAAAGGGGACATTCCAATATTAGTTTTAAAAGCAGTACGGTAAGCCCAAAGCACGTCGGTCAATTTTTGTAACCAATCTTTTCGAGTTTTATTTACAATTTTTTCCAAAATTTGTTTGATTTAACGATTCGACACTTCGACTTGGCCACAAGTTTTCCGATGATAAGGAGTGGATAACTTGTGGGTTATTGAGTATTTCTTCATTAAGGATTCAAAAGATCGATTACAGAAATGTGTTCCACTATCGCTTATTATTGTGCGAGGTATACTGAACCTTGAAAAGATGTTTTCTTTCAGAAATTTCACAACATTTTTATGATAATTTGTTCTACATGGAATGGCTTCGACCCATTTCGAAACGTAATCGACAGCGAGAAGAATATACAAGTTTCCAAAGGAGTTTGGGAAAGGTCCCATAAAGTCAATACCCCATACATCAAAGAGCTCAATCGTAAGGATTGGGTTCAAATGCATCATATTCTGTCGAGAAATCTTTCCTAGCATTTGGCAACGATTGCAAGTTTTATAGAATTCGAACGAGTCTTTAAAGAGAGTAGGCCAATAGAAACCACATTGAAGCACCTTTTCAGCAGTTTTCCTAGGACCAAAATGTCCACCGCACGCATGATCATGGCAAAATGAGATAACACTCTTAATTTCGCTATCAAGAACGAATCGACGAATGATTTGGTCCGGACAATACTTAAACAAGTATGGGTCGTCCCAATAGAAGTATTTCACATGGGAAAGAAATTTGTATTTATCTTGTTTGGACCAAAATGAGGGGGTTTCTTTAGTGACTAGATAGTTCACTATGTCAGCGAACCAAGAATCGATTGAAACAGAAAGAAGTTGTTCGTCAGGAAAGTTTTCATTGATTGGCAATGAAGAAGGCGCGTTCGGAATACGAGATAAGTGATCGGCTATGACGTTATCGGATCCTTTTTTGTCTTTGATTGTAAGATCAAATTCTTGAAGTAAGAGGGTCCATCGAATTAAACATGACTTAGCATCCTTTTTAGCAAAAAGGTGTCGAAGAGCAGAATGGTCAGTGTAGACCGTAACGTGGGAACCAATCAAGTAAGATCGAAACTTCTCAAGCGCAAAAACAACAGTTAAAAGTTCTTTTTCGGCGGTCGTATAATTCAGTTGAGCGTCGTTTAAGGTCATACTAGCGCAGTAAATGATGTGAAGGATTTTTTTGATGTGTTGTCCTAAGACACCACCAACAGCGAAGTTAGAAGCATCACACATGATTTCAAAAGGAAGTTCCCAATTGGGTAAACAGATTATCGGGGCTGAAATGAGTTCTTTTTAAGACGTTCAAAAGAAGCGACACATTCAGAGTTAAATTCGAACGGGATGTCCTTTCCTAGAAGAGTAGTCGAAGGACGAGCAATTTTGCTAAAATCTTTCACAAAGCGTCGGTAGAAACCAGCATGCCCAAGAAATGAACGAATGTCCATAACGCATTTTGGAAGGGGTAGTTTTGAAATAACGTTAACTTTTGCTTTATCTACCTCAATACCATTATTTGAAATTACATGTCCAAGGACAATACCTTGTTTGACCATAAATTGGCATTTTTCCCAATTCAACGTTAAATGTTTTTCTTTACATCGATTTAAAACAAGTTCAAGATGATGTAAGCAAGAGGAAAAGGAATCGCCAAAGATCGAAAAATCATCCATAAAGACTTCAAGAAAGCATTCGATCATATCAAAAGAAATTCCAACCATATGTCGTTGGAAAGTTGCAGAAGCATTGCAAAGACCGAAAGGCATATGTCGGTAAGCAAAGGTACCGAATGGACATGTGAAAGTCATTTTTTCTTGATCCTCGGGAGCGATTGGAATTTGGTTATAACCAGAGTAACCATCAAGAAAGCAGTAGAATTCATGACCAACTAAATGTTCGAGCATTTGATCGATGAAGGGAAGAGGAAAGTGGTCTTTACGCGTTGCAGTATTCAATTTTCGATAATTGATGCAAACACGCCAACCCGTTTCAGTACGAGTTGGAAGAAGTTCGTTTTGGTCATTTGCGACAACGGTGAGTCCGGACTTTTTAGGAACAACGTGAATGGGACTAACCCATAAACTATCAGAAATGGGGTAAATGATACCATTGTCGTGAAGTTTAAGAATTTCTTCGCGAACTACCTCTTTCATCTTAGGGTTAAGACTATGTTGTGCTTCACGAGTGGGTTTGGCTTCACCTGTTAAGTGAATACGATGTTGAACGATTGCGGGGCTAATTCCCTTGATGTCAGAAATGGACCAACCGATTGAATCTTTGTTTTCAGAGAGAAGAGAAATTTCTTGATCACGAGTTAAATTTGAAGAAATTATGACAGGACAAGTTTCGTTATCACCTAAGTATACATGCTTAAGGTGATCGGGAAGAGGTTTAAGGTCCAACTTTGGTGGCTTCTCGATCAAAAAACTTGGTTGAGATTTGGACTCAACTGAAAGTGATTCAAAAGGAAGAATGTGTTCGACTTCGTTAGGACCGTCTTGGAATAATTTTTCATACTCGGCCTCACACTCAACATTAAGATCAATGGATTCATTTTCAGAGTTGTCGTGGATGGCATTAACTTTCAAGGTTTGGTTACATGATTCATTCGAGTGACTTTCAAGATTGAAAATGTTGAGATTTAGAGTCATGTTTCCAAAAGAGATTTTCATTGAACCATTGTGACAATTTATTAAAGCACTTGAAGTAGCCAAAAAGGGTTGACCTAGAATCAATGGAATTTGACTCATTGGATTATTGACAGGATGAGTTTCCAAAACAATGAAATCGACAGGGTAAATGAATTAACCAACTTTGATGAGTATGTCCTCGATTTCTCCAACGGGTTTCTTAATTGAACGATAGCAAATTGAAGAGTTATTTTCGTTGGTTTAAGTTCACCCAAACCAAGTTGTTGGTAAACAGAATATGAAATCAAATTGACACTTACACCCAAATCAACTAGGCATTTGTTAATTGTTTTATCTCCTATCATGCATGCGATCGTAGGGCATCCAGGATCTTTGTATTTGATCGGGATTGATTGAATCAAGACTTCGCTAAATCCAGCAGCTAAGAAGACTTTCTTGGGTACATGAGTGTGTCGTTCTTGGATGTACAAGTCTTTGAGAAATTTAGCGTAAGTTGGGACTTGTTGAATGATGTCAAGAAGAGGGAAGTTAACTTTCACTTGTTTAAAAATTTCCAACATCTTTTCCATTTGGTCGGAATGTTTCTTTGGTCGAAGTCGATGAGGAAATGGAATGCCAAACTCAGTAGGTCGGTCTACTTGAGTTGGAGCAGAACTAGACTCCGAATTTGGATCTTGATCATTTGTGGTTTTAGAAGAGTCGAGAGAAACACTCGGTAAGTTATTTGGATTTTCAACTTGATTATCGATTTTTTTACCGGATCGTAAAGTTATGATAGCATTCAGCTGAGTTTAATTGTTGTCCTGGATGACATGAGCTTGGTTTGGATTAGGATTTTGACTCCTAGGATTTGGAATGGATTGACTTGGGAAAGTGCCTCTTCCTCGTTCACTTACAGAAGTAGCCAACTGACTCATTTGCATTTCAAGTTTAGCGATAAATTGACTCATGTTTTGCATGTGTGAAGTCAATAAATTTTTAAGATTGGTATTTGATTGAAGATTTTGAGTCGTTGCTTTACTCAATTCTGAGAGAGTTTTTTCAAGTGATGTCAATCGGTTATTGTATTGAGGAACAGAAGATGGTTGCGCTTGATTTTGAGAAGGTGGCACAAGATTATGAAATTGATTTTGTTGAAAGGGAGGATTCGAAGGATTATTTGAAAATGATTGAAAAGGAGGTCGAACTGAATTCGAATTTCCATTGTTTTGGGACCAAGAGAAGTTAGGATGATTTCTCCAACCTAGATTGTACGTTGGGGAGAATGGGTCATTCCAAGATTTATTAATTGCGTTGAGTTGTTCTAACGAATGTGGGAATTGATCGGCGATGTGGTTAGGATCGTTACATTTATAACATGAGGGCTGAGACGCTTGACCTTGATTTATTTGAGTTGATGAAAGGACATTATCAAATTTGGTTATCATCGCGTCTATTTTTGCTTCTAAGGCTACTGATTATCCTACTGAATGAGCGTTAGATCGGGAATAAATCTATTTTTCATTAGATCTTTCCCATTGAGCTAATTTTTCGGCCAAATTTTCAAGAAATTGCCAAGCAACATTGTGATCTTGGACTAGAAAATTTCCTTTGTACATCGATTCAAGCATGGTTCGAGAACTATTTTCAAGTCCATCGTATAAATTTTGACAAAGCGTCCATTTTTCGAAATTGTGATGTGGACATTTGACTAGAAGCTCTTTAAATCTTTCAAAATATTTTGCAAAGGATTCACCTCCAAATTGATGAAAATTGATGATTTCGTTTCGAATTTTGGATGTTTTTTCCAGAGGGTAAAATTTCTTTAGAAAAATGTTCACAAATTAACTCCAAGTTCCAATCGTATTTGAAGGCAAGCTATACAACCACTTTTCGGCATAATCGGTAAGTGCAAATGGAATTAAACTATGTTTGATTCCATCGTCACTTAGTTGTTGAAATTTCATGGCTGCACAAACTTGTTCAAATTTGGTTAAGAAAATATAAGGATCATCACGTTCAAGATTGTCGTATTTTGGAAGTGTATTCATTTGGTTCGAATGAATTTCAAAGTGGTTACCCGTTGGGGCGGGTAATATGATGCAAGATGGAATAGACACTCGATCGGGGAAGTATCTATGCATAAGAGTTCGAGCGGGATTTTCTTCCGCCATGGTTGAAAGATTATTTGTTCGAACTAAACAATTGGTAGAAGGATCACGAGTCCAACTGCGCATGCACTAGTGCAAAGAAAATGAGAAAAGGAGAAAGAACAAATTTGAGAAGAGGATCGAAGAAGATTTTTTTTCTAAATGAGAGAAAAGTTAAATTTGTGCAAAAAGGAAAATACTATTGCCTTTTTTTTAAGGATGGATGAACCTAATGCATTTTATAATTTTTCTAGAATTATATAATGACGGTTAGATTGATTTCAACAAAAGATTTTTCAGCCAGTTAACGGGCAAGAGTTATCGGTGCACCAGGAATCACCCTAGCAACAAGTGTGTGGCCCGCGCTACGCATACGGGCAGTAGTGGAATATGAAGTATTTATCATATTGGATATCTAATTATAGATGAGAATTGATTTTTATTTAGTAGAAGCGGAAGTACGAAAAAGTTCTGTTGCAGTTGTCTTAAAAAAATAGTTTACTACCTTCTCAAGTGCATGCAATATAACTTGTGTTAATTGCATTACATGAGATGTTATCATCTTATTTTCTAGTAGATATTCTAAAATATAACATTACATATGAACACCTTTTATTTGTATTATTTGTTGACAAAAATGCTTCATAGCATTGCAGCAGTAGTGATCAACTATGCTCTTAGTTACAAAGATATCATAGACTTCTGATTTTTATGGTTTAAAAATATAAGCACCTTATGGTTTTCTCTCTATGTGTGTCTGTAATCTTCAACTGGTAATTTAATTAATAGTCAATACACACACACACAGATATATATATATATATATATATATATATATATATATATATATATATATATATATAAGTGTGTATACAGAAATGCTATTACGCTCAAAAACCTGTTTGTCATTTTGTGCGAAAATGATTTTGACCCTTTGGATTACGCACCTCCCTTGAATTGCATCCCTCAGTTTTTAGATCCGCATCTTTTTACTTGCAAAATTTGGACAGAGTAGCATCTTCCATATATATACCAGCGGCTATTAGGACATAAAACTAAACACAATTTTTTGATCATTCGATTTGTTTCTGAAGGGGAGTTCAAAGGGAGGTCCAATGAAATAAATTTAATATGTTTAATTTTTTGTGATAGATTTATGTTTACATTTTGCTATGTATATAGTATGGCTTGACTTTAAGCAGTACCCGATTACCACATTCTTCGAAAAACGTCAGAGTTTAAAAATATATTTTCAAAATTATCTTTCAAACATGTGAATATCAATATGATCCATTCAAAAACAATTTTAAAACTCTTGACGCTAAATTCGACCATGTTGCAAGCAGCTATAATGATTTGCATTAATATCTTTTAACAGAAATGGTTGCTGCAATAACAATCAAGCAGAGAATTAATTAAAGATTGAAGATGAAAAATAATTTAGCAGCAAAAGTAATTCAACTGAACCGATCAAATAAGATTTAATTTGAGCATCCCACACTTATGAAATCAAGCATCCTGCACCAATGATTAAATCAAGCAACGCACAACACAGAAGAATAAGATAGATTGGGAAAAAAGTGTTCACAAAATTAACAATTTGACAATTTGGTTGTTCTTATGATAAGAAAATAAATCAAATAAAAGAATATTGAATTGACAGTAAATGCTCATGATTAAGATTTATGACGAAGATCATCCAATTTGCAAGAATATGAACCACAGTTGGAACAACAATACTTCTTCTCTTAAAATCATCAGAGTACTTGTCATCTTGCGAAACTACCTATTAAATTAAGACATTAATAGATGGAATTTTCCCATAAAATGTTCAACTAAACACTATGAAATGTCTTTTATCTATTAAATCCATGTCTCTTGAAAGCATCATTCATATGCCAAATGCACAGGGAGCAGTATCAAAGTAAATATATCCAGAAAGAACGCACAGAGTAGTGAACAAATAGTATCTCATTCTATTTTCCAAAGAACCTGAATGTGAATTACTGATGAAATTATCTCTTTAATGACAAAAAGCATACAATTAATAATGGCCACTAAGAAATTTCATATTCCATTACAATTTTTTTCCCTATAGCTTTGTTCCGTTAAATGGTAGATACGTTTTGGTGCTGTAAATGTGGTAGCCTGAATATGTTCACATAGCTAAAGAGACGACGACTTCAACTCTACAGATAGCACAGCATATCAATTTCATAAAATAGCCTAAGCATCCCTTGTTTTTGTGGTCAGTAGAAGAGTAAAAAAAACAGCAAGGATGAAGGACAAAAATTCAATGCTGCCGTATAAAAAATTATGTACAGGAGGTATTGATGTAGCATGAAAACATAAATATATGAACATGCATAAAACATGAGAAATGTAGAACGGTTGGTGTTTGTCCTTTTTTAAAATAGCTGTACAGTAGAGAGAACATGCATGCTTGTCGGTAAGTGGTAACAATCTAGACTGAAAATATAATTAAATTTATAATTATAAACAATACTTACAGGGAAATACAGATATTTACGTACAGGGAAATATAATTATAAACATAGATATTTACATACTATCGTACAGATGTACATACACAAACATATCAAACCGTAGCTTAAGAAGTGCAGACTGAAAATTAGAAACTAATTGAGACAATATACAAATGTCACAATTCCAACATACTATAGAGCAAAGGGTCCAACATCAGTTTCTTTGCGTCTTCCCCCTAACCTTGCTACTGGATGTTGCTTCTGCATTATGAACTTTATCATCATCCTACGAAACACAAAGATAAGTAGCAGTCAGTATGCGTCACAAAAGAGCAGTAGCCATTACTGCAAGTGTAAACTTTGAATTTTATATAGGTAAAAAGGACACGGTTGTTTGTGTTAGAATACAGTACATTTAGCAACCATAAATCAGAATAAAAGTTATAGGTATAGGATGATCTATATATGTGCAATGTAGCAGGCACCAGTATAACTTGAGTGTTAGTTTAAATATCGTGGATATCAAACAGAAAGGTAAATAAAGAACATGAACAATGGGTAGACAGCATATGAACATGCATTGAAGTATTTATCAATCAAGCTATGCATATAAAAAATTCAATAAATAACCAAACTTGAATGACAATCCTTCTCTTATTCCACTTTTTTAGTTGTGCTGGATCAGTATGTCCTTGATATCCATACTGGAAGTAAGACATAAATGATCCATGCTTGTTCAAACTGTATTTTGGGTTGCAGCTCAGTACTTAAAGGTTTGGAGTATAGCAAGTATATCTGTCTTATCTGGTTTTATTGCAACATCTCTATGCCTCGTCTGTTCCGTGTATCAGGCCTTAACGCGCCTAATAACTGCAACAACACTGCTATTAGCACTTTCTATTCAAATTCATTTAGTTCACATACTATTCTCACAGCTCACCCTCTTGGAGCAAACACAATGTTGTTTAGCTTTTTTCAGTAGCCGCACCATCTTTTTTCAGTCCTATCCTAGTTCTAAGCAGGTTATGATTAGTCATATCTGCTTCTGTACTGCTGCAAATGCTATCACTCCCAATTAGCTGTCAAACATTTTAAGAGAATTCCCCTTGAGCAACACAGAGACCGAGCATAAATATAATTTTTTTTGTAAAAGAAAAGAAAAGAAATTTCATGTTAACTATAGGCCATGCTTAATTATTGTTGCAAATCTGAACTATTTGGACAAATAACATCCAACAATTATGCTTTGAATCGGAGGTTATATAACTTTTCTTGAAATGATTCTCAGTACAGTAAGAGTAACTAATTCTGTGAAATCATCCACATAAATAATGGCACAATTTATTCATGTTCAGTCCGTATCTTTAATTCTAGATTCTAGACAAAATACTTTGTAAATTCTTCCAAACGCGGAAGACGTGTTAAATTTATGTACACATACCAATATAGGTGGTGAATCAATTTTCACAAATGAAACAATAACGCAGAATATAAAATTTGCAAAAACCATGTTAAGAGTTATTCCTAAATATATAAAGTTTACTAACCTTGTTTACAAATACCAACATAGATGGTAATGAACTTGCATGAAATAACAATTTTGAAAATATACAAATTGTAACAAAGACTACAACCTCCAGGGTGGAGTATAAAATTGCAATAGCTCTAGTTTGAATATTTTCTGTTAAGGCAATGGAAAGGAAAGCAAATTAAATTATAAATATGATCAATAAAATAGTACTTAAATTAGGTTACGTAATAGAAAGAAATATTAAGTAATACAAAATTCTGTAAGAATGCTTTAAAAAGCATGAGCAATGTTGTCACATAATCTTTAGTATCAGTTTTCTCATCAGCTTCTTTGAAGTCCCTTTCTATCATTAGAATTTATGCAAACAAATTTCTTAAATATCTTATATCTGATATGCTGGCATCCAATTTTTTCGCTAAGTTTAATACAAGCGCAAGTGCATTAGGCTTTATAGTTATTTGTTAGGATAAGTTGAGCATGACTAATTTTAAAGTTTAAATTTATAATGAAGTAAAATATGCAAGGCAGTCGAGACGTAGCAGATAGGTAGAAATTTATAAGATGTCGGGCCATTAAATAACCACAAATGCTTCAGGATGTGGATCTAGATCAAAAATTGAATTTATTAATCTACTTGATTGTTTCTTTTATTTTGACCAGCTTGGTTCCAATGTGAATCCATACAAATTTTGTAGTATTGTGGTAGTTCAGGAAGGGTCGGAATTACCAGATAAATTTATTTTAATTTTCGTCTGCTTGACACTATTTAGTTTCCTAGTTTTTCATGACGACAGGATAAATCAGTTTAGCTATAGCAATCATTTATAAATTATATACCAATTTCATAATAGGTGTAGAACCACATATCCTTTAGCATATTTTGTCTCCATTTAAATAACAGATAATTTTAATAATGAAATAATCATGAATGTGTAGTTTATAATCTACGCGGTTAAAAGAAGATAATTTTACCAACCTTGTCTTCTCCATAAAAGCGAGAGAAACTGTCAATCTGAATTTCTTTCCCAAGTTGATTTTGTTAATGTGAATGTCGAATCCACTTGTTGCCTAATTAATATAGGTAGCGATATGTATTATTTACACAAAAGGATTTCATAGCAAAGGAGAAGGAGGAAAAGTAACATTATGAAGTTGTTTCCATACCTAAGCGGATTTAGCATACAAAGGAGGAATATACTTTAGCATGGTCTGAATGTGAGCACTAATCTTATAGCTCAACCGAACATACAATTTTTTGATGAAAATGTAAATACTTATGGTAATAAAGGTGTAGTTTCCTATGAATCATTATTCTTACAGTTTCATGAGTTGGCAGATGATACTTCCATTAAAAATGAATTGATTTTCGGCTACTGATCCATGTTAAGACAGGCATGTTAGCTAAATTTAAAATCTCATCTTATTGTTGAATGTGCATCAAGTTGCAAAGAATCATACATCAAAAACGTGTAATATTTACATTACTAATTTTATTCATAGCTGAAACTTACAAATTAGTTATGAACATGGACAAATTCAAAGGTAGACATATTACTTATGTGTTATAGGGTATGTATTAATTATATGTTATTTTGCTTGTAATATTCCTTGAAGAGAAGGCAAAAAAGTAAGATCATGAGTTTGTAACCCAAAACGAGGGAAAGACCCATTTGTAGTTTAGAGAAATCCAAAGTTGTAGCTGATAACAAAAGCATCAAATATTACAGCCTAAAAATGTAAAATATTGGTCACTGCTAATCTTTGTTAATATACTCTGGTAACAAAAGGAGAGTGACAAATACTGTTGGGACCAAAAAAGCATGAAATGCAATAGCATATACACCATACAGTAATTGAATGAAGACAAAACTGAATTAAGACTAAAAATAGACAAAATGTCACATAGAAATCATGAAATAAGTTAATTTTCATCAAATCAAAGGATTAAAGAAGTCATTATTCTCCAAAAATACTACCAACTAAGATAGTGCAGAAAACTCTTCCATAATAATCAGTAACTTTACAAAACAACCCCCATACTAAGCAATACATTTAACTGACGGTTTAAAAAATCTGATTTCCTATTCAATATGAAGATGGACGCTTACGGATAGTACGGAATGTGTGTGTGCGTGAGTATCTAAAATAAGCAACTAAGTAGATAAATCTAGATGCCAAAACAGAAGGAAATCAAAAGATTGAAGATGAGATAAAAGAGAAACCTCTTGCATGATAAACTGTGAAACCGTTTCTTCTTCTAAAATAAAGATATAAATGATTATATTAAACTAACTCACTCTACAAACTAAAATTTAAGTTTAAAATTTGATCAGAACCTGGAATTGTATATAACTAACTAATTTATAACCTAACAATTATCATAATGCCGTTGAGACCTCCAATTCTAAATGGGTACACCCATGTGTGAGTAAGCCAATCAATTGCAATAATACATTGTAAAAATAGATAGGCGAGTAAAGTTGACTCACCAAGATGGTATTAGCAAAACCGTCTCATCAAAATAACCTATTCACTGCAATTTTTATCTTCATTGGCTTGGAGGCTCAATGGTTAGCATAAAAGATCCAATTAAACAATTGGATAGGCTTGTAAGCAATCTGCCTAAGGCCCTTTGGGAATATTAGGTCGACTTTAAGCTGAAAACATACCTTGGTAAACATAGTTGTGTCAAATTGATAACTTCAAGGTTTCAATTCAATATTTCACGATTCTAACATTTTTTTAGTACTAAAATAAGTTTTGTAGTAAAAATAATACCTCGAAAGCATCTCTAGACAGTCTTCTAAGGTCCATATTGTAGTGCATTAGCATTGCTGAATCTCCACACCTCTACGATGCCTCGTGACTTTAACTGGACAATGAGTGCTTTGACGCCCACAATTTGAAAGTTTAAACCACGTTACTATCATGTCACAGCAACACCAATCAGATATAGGACATCTACCAAATGTCATAGCCCTATGGTAATTATTTTATTAATGCTTAAAAGATATGCAAAATGTGTTTAATTACGAGAACACGGCTATGGTATCCGCTAATGATTATTTAAAATCCAACGGTGCATCTATCGTAATCAATCTTTTAAACCCTCAGCCGGTATTAAATAACCCCTGCTTTCTACATGCTTATTTGGAATAAAACTTATTTAATGACACCACCAAAAACTAATGCAACCAGAACATAAGAATGGTTTAAATTAATCAATATTTAATCACAATACCTAAGAATAGTGCAAGAAAAACATAAAAATGGTTTGAATTAAATTAATATTTAAAAACAATGTGTTAGGCGATCTCCATTTGATGCTGAACGAAATATTATATTTTAATCTACAGTACATATTTATTGAGAAAGGGGTCTGATGATAAATATAAAACATTCATGTTATCATATCTAAAAAATATGAAAGCATACTTCAGGACAACGTAAGACTCTGTCTACGTTACTCATCGTAAAAAAATACAGTGAAACAGAAGAAAAAAAAACCAATCATGACAATCAAAGTTAGACGCAGATATTAAAACTAAAATCCTTGATTTATGAAAATTTCCTACTCAAACTGATTTTATAAAAAAACGTACAGTATACGGAATCAGTATGCTTCTGAAATTGGCCTATTTTTCCTAAACCCCTTGTTGCTTACATTTTATTTGTCCCAAAGCTTGAAGCAAGCAATCCCTAAATAATCCAAAACTACAATTTACTCGATGATTAAATAATGAAACCTGATAGTGTGAATTTGGGACCAAATAATGTATGCTCTTTAAGATATGAATTATTTTCTAGTAACTAATGTCAATGCAGTCCTCATATCATAAGTTTATTCTACGTGTTTATTAGATATTCCTAACCTTTTGACAAACAATTGATTCAGAAATGGGTATAGATGTGCAGTTCCATATTTTAAATTAGATTCATATAGTTTGGAATTCACACTAAAAGAAAGAGGATTTTACTGAATATATTTTAAAAACTTTATAACCATGTTTTGTATGTTTCATAAAAATAATGTTGCGTAAGTATTTGCAATAACAATAAACTAAATAGTATACTACCTCATTTCGTATTATTTGATACAAACTAATCATTATTGGCAAATAACAAAAGGAGAAAATAAATTTAGCTGCAAGCTTCTGCAATCTAGGAAATGATAAATGATACACTACCGTAAAATGATAATGTAATAACCCGGAAATCCGAGTCAATTTAAAAATTTTATTTTGGCAATTTTAATGAATTTTGAATATTTAAAATGAATTATTTTAAATAAAAACGACGAGGAATTTATTTTGAATAGAATTCGAATGTATATATTTATTCGAATCATCGTTAGAATATAAAAATTTATTTATATATATAAAAGGAATTGAAAATGGCGCGGTAGTTCGATAATTCGATTTCAAAATTCAAATGAATGCACAGGATTCAAAATAAGCCGGATTTTAGTGAAACCAAAAATATTTGAATCTATTTGAAAATATCTTTCCAACGAATCCGAAAAATCAAAATTTCATAGCAGGGATAAAAAGTTATGTCCAGTTGAAATTTCATAATAGTCGCTACGGAATTCTGGCCCTTAAAAATGGGAATTTTGCAAACGACCTCGGATTTCGATGGAACCACTTTTGTTGGATCCAGGATGTAAATTTATTGCTAGATTCCAAAATTCGTAATTTTTTGAATCAATATGTGAGCGTGGCATAGGAAAACGCGTTTGACCAGTTTTAGTTGATTTTAATCGACTGGAAAATGGCCATTTTTCAAACGGTCTCAGAATTCGATGAAATTAGTTTTGTTAGGACCGTATCGTCAATACGAAGCTAGAAAATATTTTTCGGGAATTTTTAGAGTTCGTATGTGACCCCGGTAAGTTGAAATGTGCGTTCAAATTCAATATATAGAGTTATATGTTGATTTTAACGAAAACTGATCGAAACGATCGAATCAGCCTACGATACATATCCCATTGTGTTCGGAATGTGGGTAATTGCTATGGACGACAGGCGGTGGGCTTGATTTCGAGTTCGAAAATAAAAGTTACTTTTTGGATCAAAATAAAATAAAATTAATTGATACATATAGGCCCTCCCCCCTTTTATTCTCTCATACCCCGTCAGTTTTCTTAAAATAAAAATAAATAAAAAAAGAGAAACAATTTTACAATCGTGCCCCCCCCCGACGGATCCGACGCCTCCCTTCCTCCTCCACCTGTGCACCACCGCGCCTAACCCCGTCGTCCTCCGCACAACCTCCAGGCGTCGCCGCCTCCACTTCAGCACCTGAGCTCCTCCCTCTCTCTTCTCCTCCTCTTCCTATCCCCCTTCCTCCTCGAATCAAAGTCGCACCCCCTCTGACCCAAACAACCGCCGCCACCCACCCCTTTTGACCTGCCGCCTCCATCATCACCCCCCCTGCCGTGATTCTCTCTCCTCCCTCTCTTCAGTCGCAACGAAGGACTGAAACCCTAATTTCATTGTAAGAATTTTTATTTCTTTTCATTTTTTGAGTTTCATATTCTCGAATTTTCTGATTTTGTTTGTTCTTATCCTATAAATAAAGATACGATTTTTAATTGTAAAAAGTAGTGATTTTTAACATGAGAAATTATGATTTTTAAATTCGTAAAGTTGTGATTTTTTTTAGCTTAGCAAAGATACGGTTTTTATTTTCATAAAAACATGATTTTCATTTGATTTTTATTATAGAAAAGATTAGGCTTTTCATCATAGAAAGAAATAATTTTTATATAATGTAGAAATAATAAAGATGTGATCTTTATAGAAGTAGCCATGTAAAAATATGATTTTTATATTATATAGATAATAAAAATTCGATCTTTATTATGTAGGAGATATAAAAATACGATTTTTATTCATGTAGAGTAATAAAAATATGATTTTTATTATATTGCTAGCAAAATATAATTTTTATCATAGAAAGAAGCGTTGTAAAAATATATGAAGTAAAATAAAAATATGATTTTTATTTATTGAAATGAAGCAATAAAAATATAATTTTTATTATAAACAGCGAGACAAGGACTGCAGTGGAAATTCAAACAGATTCAGTCGGTTCAGTAGTTCAAAAGCAAAGCACGGCGGAGTGGAACCCTCTGTGAGAACTTCTCACCTTTAATTTAATTTTCTAGTTAAATTATACAATAGGATGCAGACGGTGTTTAGTAGCACCCGACACCCATCGTCCGCAGACCATGGACGGCTTGTATGCTTGTTTGTTTGATTTTGATGTGTAGTTGATTGTGTGATATGATGTGAAATGAAATAAAATATTTATATAGTTAAAACTATTTTATAGTTGAAAATAGAATTTTTAACGTGTATTTAAAATGAAATAAATATAAACAAATCAAAGGATTTATTTATATACACACATTTGACTGATATTGATTGGGACGATAAATTTTACACATCGCCCAACTGCACAAATAAAATCTGTGTTTGATTGTTTGAAACCCCACATGGGTATTGGGAGGATATATGACATACACAAATCCCAATAATTATTTGTATGTCGATCGATTGATTGACAAGCTGTTACGAGCGTTAAATATTTATATTTGATGCTTATACATTGTAGAACGCACTCTGGATGATGATTGATCATTTATTGTTATTATTTTATGCATGTGTTGTAGAAAATCCGTGTAATTAACATTATATGGTAATTGATTGGGCCTCATTCTATTTTTGAAATAGAATATTTGAAATAGAATATTTGAAATAGAATATTTGAAAATAGAAATACTTGAAAAAGAAATATTTGAAATATAATATTTGAAAATAGAAATATATGAAGCCGTGTTGATTAGATTGACGCCATTTTGATGTGAACGATATTTATATCGATTTTATTCAAATTGAATTGAATAGAATCGAATTCGAATTGAAATTGAATAGAATCGAATTCAAATTGAAATTGATTAGAAATGAATTCGAATTGAAATTGAATAGAATCGAATTCGAATTGAAATTGAATAGAATTGAATTCGAATTGAAATTGAATAGAAATGAATTCGAATTGAAATTGAATTAAAAACCGATTTGAAATCAATTTGAAATGAATTTAAAACGAATTTGTAAGGGAAAATTCAATTTTGATTTAAATTTGAAAAGGAAGTTGAAATCGTTTTGAAAACGAATTTAAAACGATTTATAAAATACGTTTTAAAAAGGAAATCGACGAAGTATATATTATATATATAATATAATGGCCTGAAAAGAACGCGCCGCGTCGCGGTAGTTCGGGAATTTCGACCATTGACTTCGAATGCATATTACGGGAGATCCGACCGTCGGATTCTCCTAAAACCGGAACCATTGGGTTCGTATCGAAAAGATCTTTCTAACGAATATTAGAAATTTGAAATCTAATGGTTCGATTTGGGATTACGTCCAAATCAAATTGGGAAAAGGTCGCTGTAAGTGCAGTTCGATGGCCATTGATGGATATCGACTGTACGGGCCTTGATAAAATTATTAAAATTAATAATAATTTGTGTAAAATCATAAGAAATGATTTGTGAAGAATTGGGATGAAAAATTCCATATTTGAAGAGATAAAAATAGATTTTTATCCAAATGAACTAGTTTGAACTAGAATTAAAATCAATTTATTTTTGAAATAAATAAATTGGATTTGAAATGGTTTTAAAAATAACCAGAATTTCCAATAATTGAATTGGAGTGGATTTGAATCGAAATTGTCTTCGGAATATTTCGATGTTGGATTTCGTGATGATACAAATATTGTTATGGGAATTTGAAAGATATATTAATATCGTTATTTCCAATACGATATTTGTTGGTCGTAGAATTTGATATTGAATATAAGCCGATATATTTTCTATTTAGAGCCTTGTATTTAATATCAAATGTGATTTGGGTTTGTCGTGAATGGTGTCTTCATTAACACTGTTCTTAAACCCAGTTGAGAAAAATGATTAAATCTTTTTTTATTTAGATTTAATGAAGTGTACCAATTAAATGGAATTTAATTGGAATTGAATTGAGTTTTGGGTTTGTAGAGAACCGTGTTTTAAATGACATTGGTTCTTTAACCCAGTTAAAGACTGGATATTGATTTCTGTGAAGATTAAAAGTAAGTGGGGTTTTAATGAATTTTTAATTAGATTGAAAAGGTCGAGAATGGAGTATCACCAGTTTTTCTCCATGCGATAGTTAAATCTTTAATTAGATTTGAACGTGAAACGGTAATTGAATTTACCGATAACATCGTGGTGTTAGATATGAAGTATGACCAGTTTTACATCATGAATGAATAGGTTGGGATTGGCAAATAAAATAAATGATTACTTCGGTGTGGTTCGCTAATCCCGACTAGTTTGAATTGATATTCAAAGAAGATTAAAGAATAAATTTAAAGAATTTATCTTTGATAAAATTAATGGGAACCTTTCCCTAAGAATGCGAAATTTAGAAACTGACTGTAGGTTAGCTAAGCAGAACGGTTTCCTGGGTATGGATCTGATGTTGGTTTCGGCCTTCTGGGTTATTGTTTGGGGAATTATTCTCTTTCTAATTTACGGTTAGTGACTGATGAATTGGAATGAGGCGTATGTTATTTTTGTGTAAAACTTGTTTATTATGTACGCGAGTTATTCAGAAAGACCGGTTTTATCCCATTCTGAATAACTAATTCGACGTGGTGTCGAAGATGAAGACGGTGGTTGAAGACCGGAGGTTTTCACGTCGTTTGGATAATTACTGATGATCTTGATTGGGCCGTACACCCAAAAGGAGGGAATCAGTTGGTGATCGTCCAGATGTACTTGGAGATCGATGGATATGCGGGGTACTAGGTGCCTCCGGTTTCGTTCAGACCCAGAACGAACTTGTAAATGGACTATGTGTCTGACATTGGATTTTAGTCTGTGTGACTGATTTCTATTAAATATATAACTGTTTGGCAGCGGAGAATTTATTCTCTTGCTTAACGCCCTTCTCTGAGACGTATGAGCTCAGGGGTTATATATTGATGGATATCAAATGCATGGAGTGAATTGCCTGTGTGGCATGCCTAAGTGGCAATTGATCAGGTCTTCTGTTGAAAAGCAGAGTCTCGTGGTTGATGATCAAAGCACGACCTGTGTGACATAGCTTTGTGTAACGTTCATTCGTGAGCCTCACACCCCGGTTGTGAACCAGAAACGGGAGAGGACCTCAGGGAGGACATGCGTTTCCTTCTAGCTAGAAGTGGCGTCAGTGATTTTACATGCCCTGACGAGTTTGACTTATATGGTTGTTGCTGTTGCGAGGCGCCTCGGATATATCGGTCGATCCGGGACCGATGGAGTCATTCGTTGGCTCATTTACGCCCCGAAGGGCGGGGAAACGTAGTGTTCAGGCATAATAATCCACATCGGTGGACCGGCCCTAACGATCCAAAGGGTTGATGCGTTCTGATCCTGAGACATGGGCTAGATTGTCTCGAATCGGTGAGGACTATCTTTTGCCTCGGTTCACAGGTGGAAATCCAACTTCCAATACGTGACTTTGCGGTTTTATTTGTAGAGCCTAGTATGGAGACATAGTGGGATGGGGCGCTTATGCCGTCTATGATTGATACTTACGATTTGAAGTTGTTTTATACACTATACACTTATTATAGTATCAAAAGATTTGTTTTAAACATATCAAGCATTCTTGGCTATTATAAGGTAAAAACCCTATCCCCCGGCTTGCGTTGCATTGTGTGATAGGACCTGAGTCTTATAATAGCTTCATTTTTCTTTATTTAGCATTGCGCTGTTTATTCTATGCACAGGTATTCTTGGGAGGAAACCCGTTCCGTGTTATACGGCGTGGTCCCTTGATTTACCTAACTTTAAAATAAAGATTAATAACTGTTTTAGTTCTCACACCAGTCACATGACTGACCTGGAGTTTATTGTTTTAACCTAAACTCTGGGTGTCCTTATTTTGACACGGGCAGCTAGTAGTTTTGGTTTTGCAGATTTATATTTGCAGGATCCTGATTTACAGCTGGAATGATATCCGGAAAGCTTTGTATCCGTATATCTCCTTCAGTTGTGTATTGTATTATTTTCCGCTGCTATGTAATGTATTGTAATCTCTGATATTTATCGAATGTATTTTATTCATTTATACTCTGTATATTCTTGTATTCTGATGAATTGTAGTAATATACAATGAAATGTTCTTCCGTCTGCATTCTAATTTGTCGTGTTCTCAAAACAATCAGGGGTTTCGAACGGTCTTGGTCGGTTTAGCGGCTGATTCGGATCGAGCGAAATTCCTGGTCGTTACAGTCTGGTATCAGAGCTTTGATTTACAAAGCTCAGAGAACAAGACACGTTAGAACCATACGAAAGAATTCATCAGAATTGGATTAATAATATCCAACGAGAATGACTCGTTAGAGATAGGATCAGTAGTATCCTAGAACGAGTGTGAAGAGTATATTTTTCAAATTGAAAACAAGTTTTGTTTTGAAATTTAAATCGTTTTATACGTATCTGATTATTTATTTTATATTGATTTGGACTATCCAGTATATACAGATTTTGCGTATATGTCTGATCCGCGTGTATTCGAAATTTTAATATACTGGATAGATATAGAATCACACTCTAGTCGCCCGGAGATGATTCTGATGATGAGGCCTCATCATCAGTGTTTATATTCGAGTGTCGAAAGTGAGATTTCTATATATTTCCTATTGACTGGTGTTAGAACCAAAATTAGATAGGGCTTATTGTTGTGAATTGGCATCAAAAATCTGATTTTTTAGACTATATATCAAAGTTATGAATTTGAAACGTTAATCAACTAATTGATTGCTGGTTGTGTTGTTTGATTATAGTTTGATTAACTAAAACATTGAACCTTCAGCCAAATTGTATCAAATAGTGAGTGTATTGAAAATTTGTCGCAGTTGCTTGCATATACATGTACTTACATTGAACAGGTCACAGCAAGGAGGCTAGAGCAGAAGAATAAAATTGTTTGCCCGACAAATAGGTACATGTTTACCATAATTTACTGTTTTGTTTGGGCGATGATGATTTTATGAGCCGATTGGCTAGCCGCTTGGCTTTTTCTTTTCCTTTTGGATTGAAGAAGGCCATGGGAGGCTATATGAAATATCCCGAAGTCCCCGGTGCAGGGGAGGTTATGGCGAAATTTTTCGAAAATTTAGGGTGTTAGCCAAAATTTTGAAAAATTTGAAAAGTTCCTTGAAACTGAAAAGTTGAAGAACTTAAGCCGTAGTGAAAATAGTGAAAGATGAGATGATTTGTGAAACAACTTTCGGCTTCGTTCCTTTTCGGGGATGAAAAGTTTTAATTGGGGGAGATTGTAATAACCCGGAAATCCGAGCCAATTTAAAAATTTTATTTTGGCAATTTTAATGAATTTTGAATATTTAAAATGAATTATTTTAAATAAAAACGACGAGGAATTTATTTTGAATAGAATTCGAACATATATATTTATTCGAATCGTCGTTATAATATAAAATTTTATTTATATATATAAAAGGAATTGAAAATGGCGCGGTAGTTCGATAAATCGATTTCAAAATTCAAATGAATGCACAGGATTCAAAATAAACCGAATTTTAGTGAAACCAAATCTATTTGAAAATATCTTTCCAACGAATCCGAAAAATCAAAATTTCATAGCAGGGATAAAAAGTTATGTCCAGTTGAAATTTCATAATAGTCGCTATGGAATTCTGGCACTTAAAAATGGGAATTTTGCAAACGACCTCGGATTTCGGCGAAACCACTTTTGTTGGATCCGGGATATAAAGTTATTGCTAGATTCCAAAATTCATAATTTTTCGAATCAATAGGTGAGCGTGGCATAGGAAAACGTGTTTGACCAGTTTTAGTTGATTTTAATCGACTGGAAAATGCCCATTTTTCAAACGGTCTCAGAATTCGACGAAATTAGTTTTGTTAGGACTGTATCGTCAATACAAAGCTAGAAAATATTTTTCGGGAATTTTTAGAGTTCATATGTGACCCCGGTAAATTGAAATGTGCGTTCAAATTCAATATATAGAGTTATATGTTGATTTTGACGAAAACTGATCGAAACAATCGAATCAGCCTACGATACATATCCCATTGTGTACGGAATTGGGGTAATTAGCTATGGACGACAGGCGGTGGGCTTGATTTCGAGTTCGAAAATAAGAGTTACTTTTTGGATTAAAATAAAATAAAATTAATTAATACGTATAGGCCCTCCCCCCTTTTATTCTCTCATACCCCGTCAGTTTTCTTAAAATAAAAAAAAGAGAAACAATTTTACAATCGCCCCCCCCCCCCCCCGACGGATCCGACGCCTCCCTTCCTCCTCCACCTGCGCACCACCGCACCTAACCCCGTCGTCCTCCGCACAGCCTCCAGGCGCCGCCGCCTCCACTTCAGCACCCGAGCTCCTCCCTCTCTCTTCTCCTCCTCTTCCTATCCCCCTTCCTCCTCGAATCAAAGCCGCACCCCCTCTGACCCAAACAACCGCCGCCACCCACCCCTTTTGACCTGCTGCCTCCATCATCACCCCCCTGCCGTGATTCTCTCTCCTCCCTCTCTTCAGTCGCAGCGAAGGACTGAAACCCTAATTTCATTGTAAGAATTTTTATTTCTTTTCATTTTCTGAGTTTCATGTTCTCGAATTTTCTGATTTTGTTTGTTCTTATCCTATAAATAAAGATACGATTTTTAATTGTAAAAAGTAGTGATTTTTAACATGAGAAATTATGATTTTTAAATTCATAAAGTTGTGATTTTTTTAGCTTAGCAAAGATACGGTTTTTATTTTCATAAAAACATGATTTTCATTTGATTTTTATTATAGAAAAGATTAGGCTTTTCATCATAGAAAGAAATAATTTTTATATAATGTAGAAATAATAAAGATGTGATCTTTATAGAAGTAGCCATGTAAAAATATGATTTTTATATTATATAGATAATAAAAATTCGATCTTTATTATGTAGGAGATATAAAAATATGATTTTTATTCATGTAGAGTAATAAAAATATGATTTTTATTATATTGCTAGCAAAATATAATTTTTATCATAGAAAGAAGCGTTGTAAAAATATATGATGTAAAATAAAAATATGATTTTTATTTATTGAAATGAAGCAATAAAAATATAATTTTTATTATAAACAGCGGGACAAGGACTGCAGTGGAAATTCAAACAGATTCAGTCGGTTCAGCAGTTCAAAAGCAAAGCACGGCGGAGTGGAACCCTCTGTGAGAACTTCTCACCTTTAATTTAATTTTCTAGTTAAATTATACAATAGGATGCAGACGGTGTTTAGTAGCACCCGACACCCGTCGTCCACAGACCATGGACGGCTTGTATGCTTGTTTGTTTGATTTTGATGTGTAGTTGATTGTGTGATGTGATGTGAAATGAAATAAAATATTTATATAGTTAAAAATATTTTATAGTTGAAAATAGAATTTTTAACGTGTATTTAAAATGAAATAAATATAAACAAATCGAAGGATTTGTTTATATACACACATTTGACTGATATTGATTGGGACGATAAATTTTACACATCGCCCAACTGCACAAATAAAATCTGTGTTTGATTGTTTGAAATCCCACACGGGTATTGGGAGGATATATGACATACACTAATCTCAATAATTAGTTGTATGTCGATCGATTGATTGACAGGCTGTTATGAGCGTTAAATATTTATATTTGATGCTTATATAGTGTAGAACGCACTCTGGATGATGATGGATTATTTATTGTTGTTATTTTATGCATGTGTTGTAGAAAATCCGTATAACTAACATTATATGGTAATTGATTGGGCCTCATTCTATTTTTGAAATAGAATATTTGAAATAGAATATTTGAAATAGAATATTTGAAATAGAATATTTGAAAATAGAAATATTTGAAAAAGAAATATTTGAAATAGAATATTTGAAAATAGAAATATCTGAAGCCGTGTTGATTAGATTGACGCCATTTTGACGTGAACGATATTTATATCAATTTTATTCAAATTGAAATGAATAGAATCGAATTCGAATTGAAATTGAATAGAATCGAATTCGAATTGAATAGAATCGAATTCGAATTGAAATTGAATAGAATTGAATTCGAATTGAAATTGAATAGAATCGAATTCGAACTGAAATTGAATAGAATTTAATTCGAATTAAAATTAAATAGAAATGAATTTGAATTGAAATTGAATTAAAAATCTATTTGAATTGAAATCAATTTGAAATGAATTTAAAACGAATTTGTAAGCGAAAATTCAATTTTGATTTGAATTTGAAAAGGAAGTTGAAATCGTTTTGAAAACGAATTTGAAACGATTTATAAAATAAGTTTTAAAAAGGAAATCGACGAAGTATATATTATATATATTATATATAATATAATGGCCTGAATAGAACGCGCCGCGGTAGTTCGCGAATTTCGACCATTGACTTCGAATGGATATTACGGGAGATCCGACCGTCGGATTCTCCTTAAAGCAGAACCGTTGGGTTCGTATCAAAAAGAGCTTTCTAAAGAATATTAGAAATTTGAAATCTAACGGTTGGATTTGGGATTATGTCCAAATCAAATTGGGAAAAGGTCGCTGTAAGTGCAGTTCGATGGCCATTGATGGAAATCGACTGTACGGGCCTTGATAAAATTATTAAAAATAATAATAATTTGTGTAAAATCATAAGAAATGATTTGTGAAGAATTGGGATGAAATAATCCATATTTGAAGAGATAAAAACAGATTTTTATCTAAATGAACTAGTTTGAACTAGAATTAAAATCAATTTATTTTTGAAATAAATAAATTGGATTTGAAATGGTTTTAAAAATAACCAGAATTTCCAATAATTGAATTGGAGTGGATTTGAATCGAAATTTTTTTCGGAATATTTCGATGTTGGATTTCGTGATGATACAGATATTTTTATGGGAATTTGAAAGATATATTAATATCGTTATTTCCAATACGATATTTGTTGGTCATAGAATTTGATATTGAATATAAGCCGATATATTTTCTATTCAGAGCCTTGTATTTAATATCAAATGTGATTTGGGTTTGTCGTAAATGGTGTCTTCATTAACACTGTTCTTAAACCCAGTTGAGAAAAATGATTAAATCTTTTTTTATTTAGATTTAATGAAGTGTACCAGTTAAATGAAATTTAATTGGAATTGAATTTGAATTGATTTTTGGGTTTATAGTGAACCGTGTTTTAAATGACAATGGTTCTTTAACCCAGTTAAAGACTGGATATTGATTTCTGTGAAGATTAAAACTAGTGAATATTAGGCTCACGTCCCTATTTTGAAACTTAATTAGGCTCACATCCGGTCATAAACTTATTGTAAATTAGTTCCCTGTTTTCAAAACTTATAAAATAATAATTAAAAAAAAATAAAAAAAATCGTAAATTAGTAATAAAATATATTACGCATTATAAAAAAAATTCAGTTCAAAAAACAACAAAAATAATGTCAGAAAGAAGAAAACAGCAAAAAAACAGAAAAAACTGCAGTTAAATGCATAATATTATGCACCTTTTTGATTTTATTGCATGCATATATGCAATTATTGCAGTTCTTCCAGCGGATAGATTTAACATCATTTTTCAGTTCATTTTTATTTGCATCCAAATGTGCAAATTTCTCAAAAAAAATGCACACATGTGTGCAACATTTTTATAGGATAAAAAGTAGGGACCTAATTTAGAAAAAAAAAAACAAAGTTCTGAAAATTTTTAAACCCGCCCCCTATTTTATTTTTTCCGCCTTTTTGTATTTTTTTTTTTAAAAATGTGCGTACGTTCATAAAAAAAAAATTCTAAAATATGGAAATAATGTCAGGAATCTACGGAAATCGAAAAAAAATAGTTGCATACATTTATGCAATTATTACTGATAATTTCATATATGTATGCAACTTTTCTGTAAGCTGTTTTCAGATTAAAATCTGAAAATAAACCTGCACAAATGTATGCAAGTATTTGAAATATTTGCACATATGTATGCACGTATTTGCATGAAGAAAAATCAACGAAGATGTATGTAGTGAAAAATATGCACGGATGTATGCAGGAAAGTGATATATGTGCATACCATTATGCATTTAACTGGAAATTTCGTTTTTTTTTTGTTTTTTTGATTTTTGACGCCTTCGTTGATGGTTTTTTGTTCTGAATTTTTTAGTGTTTACATGTTTTATTTAAATACGAATTTACGTGATTTTTTTATATTTTTTTGATGACTTTTCGGAAAATAGGGACCTAATTTACAATAAGTTTATGACCGGGTTTTTTTTTATATTTTGAAACATAATAGGGACCTCTAAAAAACGCACCCTTAAAACTAAGTGGGGTTTTAATGAATTTTTAATTAGATTGAAAAGGTCGAGAATGGAGTATCACTAGTTTTGCTCCAGGCGATAGTTAAATCTTTAATTAGATTTGAACGTGAAACGGTAATTGAATTTACCGATAACATTGTGGTGTTAGATATGAAGTTTGACCAGTTTTACTTCATGGGATGAATAGGTTGGAATTGGGAAATAAAATAAATGATTACTTCGGTGTGGTTCGCTAATCCCGACTAGTTTGAATTGATATTCAAAGAAGATTGAAGAATAAATTTAAAGAATTTATTTTTGATAAAATAAATGGGAACCTTTCCCTAAGAATGTGAAATTTAGAAACTAACTATAGGTTATCTAAGCAGAACGGTTTCCTGGGTATGGATCTGATGTTGGTTTCGGCCTTCGGGGTTAATGTTTGGGGAATTATTCTCTTTCTAATTTACGGTTAGTGACTGATGAATTGGAATGAGGCGTATGTTGTGTTTGTGTAACACTTGTTTATTATATACACGAGTTATTCAGAAAGACCGGGTTTATCCCATTCTGAATAACTGATTCGACGTGGTGTCGAAGATGAAGACGGTGGTTGAAGACCGGAGGTTTTCACGTCGTTTGGATAATTACTGATGATCTTGATTGGGCCGTACACCCAAAAGGAGGGAATCAGTTGGTGATCGTCCAGACGTACTTGGAGATCGATGGATATGCGGGGTACTAGGTGCCTCCGGTTTCGTTCAGACCCAGAACGAACTTGTAAATGGATTGTGTGTTTGACATTGTATTTTAGTCTGTGTGATTGATTTCTATTAAATATATATCTGTTTGGCAGCGAAGAATTTATTCTCTTGCTTAACGCCCTTCTCTGAGACGTACGAGCTCAGGGGTTATATATTGATGGATATCAAACGCATGGAGTGAATTGCCTATGTGGCATGCCTAATTGGCAGATCAGGGCTTCTGTTGAAAAGCAGAGTCTTGTGGTTGATGATCAAAGCACGGCCTGTGTGGCATAGCTTTGTGTAACGTTCATTCGCGACCCTCACACCCCGGTTGTGAACCAGAAACGGGAGAGGACCTCAGGGAGGACATGCGTTTCCTTCTAGCTAGAAGTGGCGTCAGTGGTTTTACACGCCCTGACGAGTTTGACTTATGTGGTTGTTGCTGTTGCGAGGCATCTCGGATATATCGGTCGATCCGGGACCGATGGAGTCATTTGTTGGCTCATTTACGCCCCCAAAGGGCGGGGAAACGTAGTGTTCAGGCATAATAATCCACATCGGTGGACCAGCCCTGACGATCCAAAGGGTTGATGCGTTCTGATCCTGAGACATGGGCTGGACTGTCTCGAATCGGTGAGGACTATCTTTTACCTCGGTTCACACGTGGAAATCCAACTTCCAATACGTGACTTTGCGGTTTTATTTGTAGAGCCTAGTATGTCGACATAGTGGGATGGGGCGCTTATGCCGTCTAAGATTGGTACTTATGATTTGAAGTTGTTTTATACACTATACACTTATTATAGTATCAAAAGATTTGTTTTAAACATATCAAGCATTCTTGGCTATTATAAGGTAAAAACAATATCCCCCGGCTTGCGTTGCATTGTGTGATAGGACCTGGGTCTTA
Source organism: Allium sativum (assembly GCA_030737875.1). Lineage (NCBI taxonomy): Eukaryota > Viridiplantae > Streptophyta > Magnoliopsida > Asparagales > Amaryllidaceae > Allium > Allium sativum. Next base: position 120,925,203 of record CM060920.1, read on the forward strand.
TAATAGCTTCATTTTTCTTTATTTAGCATTGCGCTGTTTGTTTTATGCACAGGTATTCTTGGGAGGAAACCCGTTCCGTGTTATACGGCGTGGTCCCTTGATTTACCTAACTTTAAAATAAAGATTAATAACTGTTTTAGTTCTCACACCAGTCACATGACTGACCTGGAGTTTGTTGTTTTAACCTAAACTCTGGGTACCCTTATTTTGACACGGGCAGCTAGTAGTTTTGGTTTTGCAGATTTATATTCGCAGGATCCTGATTTACAGCTGGAATGATATCCGAAAAGCTTTGTATCCGTATATCTCCTTCAGTTGTGTATTGTATTTTTTTCCGCTGCTATGTAATGTATTGTAATCTCTGATATTTATCGAATGTATTTTATTCATTTATACTCTGTATATTCTTGTATTCTAATGAATTGTAGTAATATACAATGAAATGTTCTTCCGTCTGCATTCTAATTTGTCGTGTTCTCAAAACAATCAGGGGTTTCGAACGGTCTTGGTCGGTTTAGCGGCTGATTCGGATCGAGCGAAATTCCTGGTCGTTACAGATAAAGTATTTTCAATTAAAGAGTTTGTAGTAAACTTCAGTAAAGATTAAGTTGGAGAGAGCAACATTTGTTCAGTCATGAAGACAATCCAAAATAAAGATTGGAAAAAAAACATAACTATAGTAAAACAACATATGTTTTATAGTACGATAAATGAAATGATAGCATTTACACCATAAAAATGGTGGTAAATTGTAATAGATTTTCTAGGCTTTCATGATGAGAATTAGATGTGATGGTATCTAACATGCATGTATCATATTAGAATGTAAACATACGTATAAGATTATAAATCTTGAAAAAACATGGAGATGAGGCTTTAAGTAAGGTATATTAAAGAAATGTAACCCAGAATAACTTCGACTCTGCATAGGTATGTAGCCAATACTCAAATAGAGCATTGAAGAAAATGATAGAATTGAGCATGGGGAAAAAAGAAACCATACGTAATGAAATATGATATATCTTGTTGGGAAAAAAATGTAAAAACTCAGCTACGTTAAGGAAACACATCATTCAAAAATTGTAAAGATATCCAATCAGTAGCATATACATTAAAATTACAAATTTGTTAAATATCGTTACATCATTTGTAAGGACAGAAACAAAAACTATGACCTTAGTAGATGAATAAAATAGCCAGTTTGTTAATTATATTTGTATGTAAATATGTTAAATATTGTTAAATCATTTATGTCTCCAACCATGAAGAATGTATTCCATATAAAAACAGAAATAGCAGTGAAATTACTTCTAATTGAACAAAAGATTGTAAATAAGATAACTCATAGGTTTATAACCAAATTATTATTTTGTAACATTGAGTTATGACATTAAGATAAAAACAATATATGTTTCATAAGGGGGAGTAATTTTCCCTTACCAAAAGTCAACGAAATCTTCATATCACAACTCCACAGCACATGATTATTACAAATTATTTTAATGTTATAGTTTTTAAATAATAGATTAAGAATAGTTACGAATTTATGAATCCATATTTGGAATTACTTTCATGTACTAATAGCCGTAATACAAAAAAAGATCAGAGGGACTTAATTTCCAAAACTTTAACCATATTGCATTCAGTTTATGTTCAACAATTTCAATGTATAAAATTGTAAGAAGTGGCAAAGTAGTTATAATATTGTTTTGTTTTGTAGTATCTAGTATGAATAAAGTATTAGCGGCCGATAAAATCGTCTAACATATAATAAACTTAAAAGCCAACTTGTACCGTGTAAAAAAACAAATCCAACCAAATATCAAAAGCCAAAAATATTGGTTAGTATGCCTGGCATTTATAAATAACAGAGGCATTGGTTTTTTATGATTAGCAATAGGGATTATATTAAATTCATGATATGATGTTTTGCTTATTTCATTAACAGGGCAGTAACCATTAAAAACAAAGACAACAACAAAAAAGGGACTGTGAACATGAACTTATTATCAGTAGAAATGTTTGTAAACTAATCCCGTGTTAAAAAAGAAATTGAAAGGAAAAGGTAACTAATTAGGTTTATATATTACTTTGATACCTTAAATCAAAGTCATTCGTCCATAGTATCCGCTCCCAAAGATACGAACGAATCCAAATCTGAGACATGTGTCATCTCCAAAATCAGAAGGATTGTAGTAGTTTGAAACGAAAAAGTAACTAATTAGGTATAATTATTGCTTTGATACCTTAAATCGAAGTTATTCGACCATAGGATCCGCTGGCAAAGATATCAGCGGATCCAAATTTGAGACATTGGTCTTCTCCAAAACCAGAAGGATTCGTAGTAGTTGTGAAGTTTGTATTGGAAAATGTGGAAAATAGAAACGAAAAAATAATTTCTGTTTTGGGAGATAAGCATGGATATCGATCATACTTGGGATACGAACATGGAATCTGATCATTGTCCTCAATTTTCAGCAATCACAATCAAATTGGGAATAGTAGAAGAGGAAGTATTGATAAGAATTAGGAAAGATGATAACTGCCGCCTCGGCAGAAAAACGTAAAAGGAAATGAAAATGCAAAAGAACGGGGTGTAGAGTTAGAGGACATGTGTAAGTCCGACAATGTTCTGGTTTCTGCTATCCAGTATAAGTAATAGATGCGACCGAAGGTTTAAGTACCTTCAGAGGAACAACCAATATAATATTTACAAATCACCGTAATATTTATAAGCGGTTATTACTCTGCCGTAGTCTAGAGACCAAGAAATAATCCGTTAGAAATAAACCAGTTTGTCAAAATATAATGAAGTCCTTAAAAAATAAAAATAAAACTAAGATGGATGCAATTCTTTTCTCTTTTTTTTTGAATATTTTAATCAATCACAGAACGAACAATCTCGGAACAGTCACAGAATATCAGTTACAGAACAATAAATTGTAGAAATATAAAAAGATTACGAGCAAGCCGCAGCAGCACCTGCACAAAAAACTTTACAAGCAATTATATATATATATATATTTAAAGCAGCAGCAGCAAGCCCTGTAGAGTTTAGAAAATTCTAACCTAGATCGGCAGTCAATCTAGTGCAACTGAGTAGCGCTAGCGCGTTCACACCACGCTTGATGTGCAACTGCTCCAACAATTTGACTTCTGCAATTTGCTTGACTTTGCTCGCTGAATTTCTTTGTTTGTTGATTGAATTATGTCCTTTTGCTTTTTCTTGGCCTTTTTTTAAGAGAAGGAGAGAAAAGAAACAAACAAAAAAAATAAAAAAATAAAAAATCGGAAGGAAGAAATAAAATGAAAACTAAACAAACAAAATGACTAGTCTAAAAATAAAATAAAAAGCAAGACTAACTTCAACTAAAAAAACCTAATCTAAGCTTAAACAAAAATTAGATTGTGATTGGAACTAAACAAAAACAAATTTTACTCTAAAACAAAATCCGTCGCTCACTCAAGCAATTAAAACATGTCTTGTAGTCCACCGTGTCAAATTCAATCCACTGGGCCTAGAACACAAAACACAAAACGCACTGATCAAAACACACTTCTGTTTAAAGAAAACTCAAAACAGAAGTTTCCAAATTCAAAATACCCTAAAGCCTAAATACACGCAAGCCAAATCAAAATACAGAAGTTTCCAGTGGTTTCACGCGTTCACCAAACAAAGACGCCACCCCCTTTTTTTTCTTCTATAAAATATACCACAATTACAACAACTGATCAAATCAAAACAGTGGATTTGAACAACTAAGAACTTCTTTTTTTTATATAAGGCGTGAATGGGAAGGTTCGGTTGCTTACAGAGGTTTGGGTAGATGAAGGAAGGTCTGACGTGAAAATGGCTTGAACGTTTGAACAGTTTGGGGTATGGTGACTGTGAGGTGAGGGAAGGTTTGTGGCAGCTTTGACAGAGGAAGATGAGGACTGGGTGGTTTTGAAGTGCTAGAGGTGGCTGTAGTTGATGGAAAGAGGAGGTGGAAGATGGATTTGTTATGGAGTGTGGTATGGCTTGGTGAGGTAAAGGATGAAGATGTTTGAAGAAGTTTTGTGTGTAGACTTTTGTTGGTATTGCATTATGGAAGAAGGCGAGGGTTATGGAGATGGACAATGTAGTGATATTACGAATATGGTTAAATGGAATTGGTTTTTAAAGGATTGTGAAGGCAATTAGTAAATATAAGACAGAGAAGGAAAGACAATTATAGAGGGAGGGCAAGAAAAAAGGAAAGCAATTAATTGAGAGAAAGGGTAGGAAAGAAATAAATGAGAAAAAAATGGAAAGAGATTTTTTTCTTTTATTTGTAAGAATAGAAAATTAGATGAAGGTGGAAGGAAATTATGAAATGAAACAGGAAAGAATTTGAAAACACAAGGGAAGTGTTAATTTTATTTTTTATATTCAACGCAAACGAGATCAATGCAATTTCAAATGCAAGAACACACAAAAAATAAAAGGCAAGTGAGCAAACACAATTTTTTTAATAACTAAAAACACGAAACAAAAACACATACAGAACAAACGCTAGACCCAAATGCAATTCACACAACTAACAACAAAATGGAATAACAATTTTTTTTTCCAGTAGAACACAAATAAAAATATTAATTCGAAGAATAAAATTAAAACTAATTTCTCTCCCCAGCAACGGCGCCAAAAACTTGTTCGACGACGAATATTCTATGAATTAGAAAATCATCGCGAATATTGAAATAAACCGCAAGTGCACGGCATACAATTGTTAGTACATGGCGAATACGAGTCGATCCTCAGGGAAAGAATAATTTAAATTCTATTCAATCAAATTAAACCAAACTGTGAAATTGTTGACTATAAATTAAAAGAAAACTAACAATGTTAAAATGAATACAAATATGAGACTAAGAGACAATTTAGGAGTAGATTCACTATCAACATCAATCTAATTAACATAAAAAATGACTGTAACTCTCTTTAATAACTAGCACATTAAGTGTTGTATTCATACAAGCATGATTTATATGCTAGAAAATTCAACCTACGTAAATCATCAATTTTCATTACAAACTTAAAGCCCTAATTATCACATAGACATTAATAGTTCTAATAAAAATGAAATATTATGAGTACGTTCTATATATTAATATTCACTAACTACATAGAACATCAAGGATCTTTCACTTTTAATGTCACTACTTTTTCTAAAATGAATTAGATTGTGATAAGGTATGATTCTATTAATGATATGAGTATAACACATTTGGGAATAATCAACCAACATGTGCTATCAATTTTCACCATATAAAATCTTTACTTTATCTATATCCAATTTTAGATTAAGCTCAAATAAAAGAGTTAGAAACATGAAATTCTTATGTCAATTATTCATGAATCATGAGAGCTTCACTACCCCTAAATTGAAGGGGTTTAGCTATTTATAATGAATTCAATGATAACATAAAGATATTTCATTATAAAATAGAACAAAATTAAGAGCAAATAAAGATAAAAATCTATTCTACTTACAGAAGAGAAAATAACATGAAAATGAAAAACTACAAATTAATATTGCATTAAAGCGACAGATTACAAAAAAGAAATGGCTAAAATGCCATAGTAGAAAAATAGAGGTTTTGTTTTCAGCCTCTCTCTAAACTAAAAATCCCAGACGATCTTTACATTATCATACATGGGTTATTTATACATGAGGGAAAACCCTAAACTAACTTTTTGCGTGCTACCCAGAATGCCCCCGCTTTAAGCTGCATTTTGTCTTTTAGCAATAGTGATTCATGAAGCCATAATTTTGTGTCTCCACTAAAGAAGGAAGGAGAGCGAATAGGGTCCTCCATTAATTCTCTATTTGAATTGATTTCCTCTCCATTGATTAATCATTTTTTTATGGCAAGGCATTGATTTCCTCCTTTTGAATTGATTCCCTCTCCATTGATTTCTTTCCCTTTTTTTCCTTTGTATGCATATATATCTTTATGAAGTCCTTTTCTGCATGCATCCAATTTCTGCAAAAATATGAAAAATGTCCAAGTAAACATTCTCAAAATAATATAAGCACAAAAATGATCATTTTCCCCCTATATGATGATAAATGCATGATGTTTTGAAATCAATTCAATTATTATTTAAACATGATAAAATACCCATATATGACATTTATTAGTACTAAACGAGAATAAATATGTGAATATAAATGTGCATTTTTACATGCACATCACTATCACCATGACATTCACACTCCCATTTTGTACTTTGGGTTAGTGTTACTTTATAGTACTGTACATCTTGTTGTGCTAACTCTTTGGTTGCAGATCCAGGTTCAAGTATGATGATTTATACCTGTTATTGTTTTGTTTTGCTGTTATCGCTCATACCAGACTTTTGTCTGACCCAGAGTTTTATGTTTCTTGTTATTAATCTGGGTGCTCCTAAACGAGCAGACTAGAGACATGTCAGGTGGTTATGCACGAGTAGCTGTCCGGAGATGACATGAGGCTTCCACATACTATTTACATATATTCTCCCTGCATTGTTACTGGTCACTGCTTTGGGCATAAGCATTGTACCTTTTCTACTTTGCTTTAGAGACAGTATTTTGAAGTTGTAATAATGATGGATTGGAACATAAGCTGTATTTTGGATTCCGCTGCTATGATGGTTTAGTTTTCAGCTTATGCATTGTCTCGCCTGTTTTATGTCAAGTATATTATTATTGTATTTTATTCCATGCCCTGTGAGATATGCTACAGGTTCTTTGGTGATTCATAGTTTCAAATCCTTTTCCTTTGATGACCGTCCCGTGCTTGTCGGACATTGGTACAACGCATTTTGGGGAAATGTCGGCTGGTTCGGGGAGGGCCGTCACACTTGGTATCAGAGCGTAGGTTGCATAGTTAACCTAGGGGAAGACATCAGGGAGAGATATTATATGTATACGAGAGCGCGTATTTATGATATATTTGTTTTTAAAAACTATATCTATACTATTAGTATATCTAAGGATGAAGTCGCACTGCACGGGCACCACCAAGTAGACGGTTAATCATTTTTGTCTTTACAGATTAAACGATGAGCCAATATATGAAGAGTACGGGTTCAGGGGCCAACAATGGGAATGTCCTTGATATAAGGGCGATGTTTACTACCTTCATGAGAGAGATGCTAAGGGATGCTCAGGGAGCAATTCCTAATGCTGCTGACGGGGGTGGTGCAGCGGTGTAAGCGCCTAGAGCCGATTTCGCCAAGCTCAGCAAGGATTATATTAATCTTGGTGGAAAGCCATTCCACAGAACAGAATCGACAACGGAAGTTCAAGATTGGATGGATAGTTGTGAGCGCATCTTCGAGGATTTGGGGATCGATGATGCAATGAAGAGGAAGCTAGCATCACGTCAGCTTCAAGCACGGGCAATGAATTGGTGGAATGCTATTAAAGCGGATACTCTCGAGGATCAAGTCACTTGGAATCAGTTTAATACCCACTTCAGTGTTAAGTTTATCCCATCTGCTCAGGAATCAGAATTGTTTAGGAAGTTTTTGGAGCTTAGGAAGAATGGTAGGGTGGTCTCAGAGTATATTGCTGAATTCGATACCTTATCGAAATATGGATTGTCCCTTATCGATACTGTCAGGAAGAAGAATGAGAAGTTCATAACTGGCCTAGATGAGTACTTGGGGGAGAGACTCATAAACCATATCGATGAGACATTCGAATCTATTGCGAGAAAGTCATTGAGATCTGAGAGCCTTTACCCTAGGTCGAAGACCGAGGTTTCTATTACATCTGCAGAGGAGTCAAAGCCGTAGGCAAGCGGTGGAGGCCAGAATAATTCCCAGAATAAGAGGAAACAGAATCAGACCAAGGACAGTCAGAAAAAGAAGAATAAGAAAGATATCAAGTGTTATAGTTGTGGCAAGAAGGGTCACTATGCTACAGAGTGTCGAGCAAAGCCAAGGGAAAAGAAGTTCTTCAACTGTGGCCAAGTGGGGCATTTTAAGAATGAATGTCCACAACCCCCTAAGGAGAAGCAAATGGTGAAAGCATATGCTATCAACATTGTTCCTTCTTGTCGAATGCCCTAACTATGGCGCAGAAGGGAAAGGGTGTCGTTATTCAAGGTATGCTTTCTATTATGATGTTACTATTTGAGGGTTGTTTGATACCGGGGCTTCCCATTCATTCGTATCTAGTGACATGGTAGACAGGTTGGAATTGGAACCCGGGATTGTCGATAGGCCTTTAGTTGTGACGAACCCGATCGGTGGTTCGACTAGCCTTTGCATGATTTGTCATAATTTAGCCTTGTCAAGTCATGGATGTATGTTTGCTTGTGATTACTTTATTTTGGGATTTCTGTGTTTGGCATTATTTTGGGAGCCAATTGGCTCCAAAGATATGGGGTGGTGGTAGGCTGTGAGGGGTCTTCGGTGGCCATTCGAGCGGACGATGGGCGGAGGGTGGTATTGGGTTGCCTACCTAGTAATGAGGTGATGGATAGTTTTCTACATTCCCTGGACATCTCGCATGATGAATTATCAAATGTGCATATTACTGGCGAGTATCCGGGCATCTTCGAGGAAGTGACCGGACTTCCACCACACGAGAGATTGAGTTTCGGATTGATTTAGTGAAGCTTTTACAACAGTTGTCTCAATCATACTAATAGTAATACATAGAACTTCTATCTTGATTTAAAAACTTCCAAGTATAAAAGAAGCATAAAAATAACAATGATATTCCCAATGAAGCATGAACCAGCCATAACAGTGGAAGAGAGGGTTCAAAGCAAAACATCGACTATCTTCGAGCTTGAAAAGAAAACTAAGCAAAGTGGTAACATTTCCTCCCTGAGAACCTGGGGAGGGGGGACAGAAGAAAAGAGGCGAAACAAAACTAGGTCAGACATAAGTCTGGCATGTCCAGCTACTTTCAGCATATGAACAAGCAAGAACAACATGACATGAATTAAACTGAATAAAGACATAAGCATGATGATAAGGAACATAGGATACACAGGATAAGAAATAGGCAAGATAAACTAAGTATAACATCGCATGTTAAATATTCTCTGCTTCGCTACTACCCTTTTATTCTGATTTCTATATCTCTGCACCACCTAACGAGTGCCCCAACTAGTAATCTATATAAAGGATAATATTACAACATTATCCTAATCCCTGCAATTGTGGTAGCCTTCAAGTCTACATCTATTATGAGGATTCCACCTCAGTCAGCCTAATTGCCATAAAGATGTTAAATGTACCCTTACTACCCTAACGATCGGCTCCTTACTTGCATTAACGTTCCATGTGTCTGTGTCAATCGGCTCTCTCTTGCGTGTAGATACCCTGTGCTAGTCCCACCATAAGGTATATCAATCCTTATGATAACAACTCGACACAATTCAAGATGCACATTATAAAACTACTAGTACCCAGTGCCTGCTTTTTCCCATTCTAGAGTACGTGCACGCTGTCACGGCAAGGAATTTCGCTCGGTCCGAACCAGTCGCTAAACCGATCCAGGCCGTTCGAAACGCCCTATCGTTTGAAAACAAGACAAAACAGAACGCATACAGAAGAACATTTCATTGTATATTACAACAATGCATCAGATTACAAGAATATACAGAGTATAAAAGAATATTACACAGAATTATCAGAGATTTAAATTACATTTAAATACATCGCAGCGGAAAAATAATACAATACACAACTAGAATGAGATATACGGATACAAAGCTTTCCGGATATCGTTCCAGCTGTAAACCAGGATCCTGTGAATATAAATCTGCAAAACCAAAACTACTAGCTGCCCGTGTCAAAATAAGGGCACCCAGAGTTTAGGTTAAAACAATAAACTCCAGGTCAGTCATGGGACTGGTGTGAGAACTAAAACAGTTATTAATTCTTTATTTTAAAGTTAGGTAAATCAAGGGACCACGCCGTATAACACGGAACGGGTTTCCTCCCAAGAATACCAGTGCATAAAACAAACAGCGCAATGCTAAATAAAGAAAAATGAAGCTGTTATAAGACCCAGGTCCTATCACACAATGCAACGCAAGCCGGGGGATAGGGTTTTCCCTTATAACAGCCAAAGAATGCTTGATACGTTTAAAACAAATCATTTGATACTATTATAAGTGCATAGTGTATGAAACAACTTCAAATCATAAGTATCAATCATAGGCGGCATGGGTACCATATATCATGTCGCCATATATAGGTTTACAAATAAAACCGCACATGTCACGTATTTGGAAATTGGATTTCCATCTATGAACCGAGGCAAAAGATAGTCCTCAACCGATTCGAGATGCTCTAGCCCGCCCCTCAGGCAAGTACTCTGTCAAGCCTTTGGATCGTCAGGGCCGGTCCACCGATGTGGATTAAACTTAAACCCTGAACATGCGTTCCCCCGCCCTATGGGGCGTAAATGAGCCAACGAATGACTCCATCGGACCCGGATCGTCCGATCAAACCGAGGCGCCTCGCAACAGCAACAACCACATAAGTCAAACTCGTCAGGGCGTGTAAAACCACTGACGCCACTTCTAACTAGAAAGAAACGCATGCCCTCCCTGAGGTCCGTCTCCCGTTTTTGGTTCATACCTGGTGTGAAACACGCGAGGTAAACGTTACACAAAGCTACGCCACAAAGGCCGTGCTTTGATCATCACCACAAGACTTTGCTTTTCAACAGAAGCCTCGATCAATTGCCACTTAGGCATGCCACACAGGCAATTCACTCCATGCGTTTGATATCCATCAATATATAACCCCTGAGCTCGTACGTCTCAGAGAAGGGCGTTAAGCAAGAGAATAAATTCTCCGCCGCCAAACAGATATATATTTAATAGAGATCAATCACACGGACTAAAATCCAATGTCAGACACACAGTCCATTTACAAGTCCGTTCTGGGTCTGAACGAAACCGGAGGCACCTAGTACCCCGCATATCCATCGATCTCCAAGTACGTCTGGACGATCACTAACTGTTTCCATCTTCTTAGGTGTACAGCCCAATCAAGATCATCAGTAATTACCCAGACGACGTGAAGACCTCCGGTCTTCGACCATCGTCTTCATCTTCGACTTATCGTCGTATCAGTTATTCATAATGGGATAAACCCGGTCTTTCCGAATAACTCGCGTATATTTTAAATAAGTGTTACACAAACACAACCTACGCCTCATTCCAATTCATTAGTCACTGACAGTAAATTAATCAAGAGAATAATTTCCCAAATATTAACCCCGAAGGCCGAAACCAACATCAGATCAATATCCAGAAAACCATTCTGTTTGGCTAACCGACAGTTAGTTTCTAAATTTCACATTCATAGGGAAAGGTTCCCATTAAATTTATCCAAGATAAATTCCTTGAATTTACTCTTTAATCTTCCTTTGAATTTCGATTCAACTAGTCGAGATTAACGAACCTTACCGAAGTAATCATTGGTTTTAGTTTCCCAATCCCAACCTATTCATCCCATGAAGTAAAAACTGGTAATACTTCATATCTAACACCATGGTCTTATCGGTAAATTCAATTACCATTTCACGTTCAAATCTAATTAAAGATTTAACTATCGCCTGGAGTAGAACTGGTGATACTCCATTTCGATTATTTCAATCTAATTAAAGATTCATTAAAACTCCACTTAGTTTTAATCTTTGACTGGGTTAAAGAATCAGTGTCATTTAAAACACGGTTCACGATAAACCCAAAGTCACATTCATTAATTATCGGGTTAAAGAACAAGTGTTATTTAAAACACTGTTCACGATAAACCCAAAAATCAATATCAATTCAATTCCAATTAAATATCATTTAATTGGTACACTTCATTAAATCTAAATAAAAAGATTTAATCTTTTCTCAACTGGGTTCAAGAACAGTGTTAGTGAAGACACCATTCACGACAAACCCAAATCACATTTGATATTAAATACAAGGCTCTGAATAGAAAATATATCGGCTTATATTCAATATCAAATTCTGTGATTAACAAATGTCGTATTAGAAATAACGATATAAATATATATCTTTCAAACTTCCATAACAACACCTGTATAATCACGAATTCCAACATCGAAATATTCCGAAGACAATTTCGATTCAAATCCACTCCAATGCAATCATTGGATATTCTGGTTATTTTCAAAACCCTTTTCGAATTCAATTTATTTATTTAAAAATAAATAGAATTATAATTCTAGTTCAAAACTAGTTCATTTCGATAAAAATCTATTTTCATCTTTTCAAATATGGAGTTTTTCATCCCAAATCTTCACAAATCATTTCTTATGATTTTACACAAATTATTACTATTTTTAATAATTTTATCAAGGCCCGTACAGTCGATTTCCATCAATGGCCATCGAACTGCACCTACAGCGACCTTTTTCGAATTTGATTTGGACGTATCTCCAAATCCAACCGTTAGATTTCAAATTTCTAATATTCATTAGAAATCTCTTTTCGATACGAACCCAACGGTTCCGGTTTTAGGAGAATCCGACGGTCGGATCTCCCGTAATGTCCGTTTGAAATAAATGGTCGAAATTCACGAACTGCCGCGGCGCGGCGCGTTCTATTCAGGCCATTTATATTATATATATATATAATATATAATATATATTTCGTCGATTTCGATTTAAAACGAATTATATAAATAGTTTTAAAATCGTTTCAAAAGCTATTTCAACTTTCTTTTCAATTCAAATCAAAATCGAATTCTTCTTTATAAATTCGTTTTAAAATTCATTTCTATTCAATTCAAATTTCAATTCAATTTGAATTCTTTTCAATTCGCTTTCAATTCAATTTGAATTCGTTTTCAATTCGATTCATTTCGAAATCGTTTTCAATTCATTTCATTTCGAAATCGTTTTCAATTCAATTCATTTCGAAATCGCTTTCAATTAAATTCATTTCGAAATCGTTTTCAATTCATTTCATTTCGAAATCGTTTAAAATCGATATAAATATCGTTCACGTCAAAATGGCGTCAATCTAATCAACACGGCTTCATAAATTTCTATTTTCAAATACTCTTTTTCAAATATTTCTCTTTTTCAAAATAGTTGTTATTATCAAAATATTTCGTTCAACACATGACCAATCTCAATGGATGAGTACTGTCAACACATGAACCTTTATTTTATATCGATAAAGGTGTAAATTTTATTACTAAAATATTTCGTTCAACACATGACCAATCTCAATGAATGAGTACTGTCAACACATGAACTTTTATTTTATATCGATAAAGGTGTAAATTTTATTACTAAAATATTTCGTTCAACACATGACCAATCTCAATGAATGAGTACTGTCAACACATGAACTTTTATTTTATAATATTCTTTATTTTTCAAATTGGAATGAGGCCCAATCAATTACCATATAAAGTTAATTATATGGATTTTCATACATTACACACATGTAATAGCATTGAAGAATAATCAACCATCAACCAAAGTGCACTACACTGTATAAGCATCAAATATAGATATCTAACGCTTATAACAGCCTGTCAATCAATCGATCGACATATTTAATCAATCAGGATGAGTGAACTTCAAATTTCATCCCAACACCCGTGTGGGGTTTTCAAACAATCAAACACATATTTTATTTGTGCAGTTGGGCGATGTGTAAAATTTATCGACCCAATCAATGTCCTTCAAATAGGTGTACATAAACAAACCGTCTGGTTTGTAAATGAATATTTATTCACATTCACGTTAAAAATTATATTTTTAACGACAAAACATTTTATTCCAACATATGAATTTCTATTATTCATTTACACAATAAAATGATGTTTTTATTTTCTAACATATTTTAGAAAATTTCGGCGGCATAACGGCACGATACTAGAAACGGGACAAGGCCTAGCCTTATCCCCGGTCTAGTGAAGGCCCACGCCATTCACACATCAATCAAATCATTCAATTTCACCACACAATTCAATTTCAAATCAACTAACCAATCTATGCAACCAAACAAACAAGTCCATGGTCTGTGGACGATTGTGTCGGGTGCTACTAAGCACCGTCTGCATCCTAGTATATATATAACTAGAAAAGAAATTGAAAGGTGAGAAATTCTCACATATAGCTATCCAATCATCTTGACTCTTCCTTTGCAGAATTCTTCGTCGACCTCGCCTTTTAGTCACCTTCGTTGTCCGCTTTCACTACATATGTAAAAATCGAATTTTTACTTCGCTATTCCATATATAAAAATCGAATTTTTATTTCAAAGTTCAATATATAAAAATCGAATTTTGATTTCGAAGTTCAACATATAAAAATCATATTTTTATTTCAAAGTTCAATATATAAAAATCGAATTTTTATTTCAAAGTTCAATATATAAAAATCGAATTTTGATTTCGAAGTTCAACATATAAAAATCATATTTTTATTTCAAAGTTCAATATATAAAAATCGAATTTTTATTTCAAAGTTCAATATATAAAAATCGAATTTTTATTTCAAAGTTCAATATATAAAAATCGAATTTTTATTTCAAAGTTCAATATATAAAAATCGAATTTTTATTGCGATGCCATATAGATAAAAATTCCATTTCAAAAATATAGACTTCGCCTTTTCTAATAAAAAGTTTTCCTTTTTTTTTCTAATAAAGATCAAATCTTTTTCGTTTTAAAGTTAAAACCTTTTCCTATTTTAAACCTTAAAATAAAATCAGTTTTCATTTTCTTTATAAATCAGTTTTATACTAAAATAAAATTCAGTTTTATACTAAAATAAAATTCAGTTTTAAACTAAAATAAAATTCAGTTTTATACTAAAATAAAATTCAGTTTTAACTATTAAAAAAAAACAGTTTTAACATAAATAAAAAAAACAGTTTTCTTTTATGTTTTAAATAAAATAAAAATAAAATAAATAAAATAAAAAAAACTTACAGGGGGCGCTGTCGAGTGGTCGGGGGGGGGGGAGAAATCTGGTGGCGCATGGTCCAAGGGGGCGGCGCAGGCGAACTGGGGCTCATGGCGGCGGCGGACGGGGTTGATTTGGGGCTCGGTTTAGGGCTTGCTTCATCGGAGAAGGAAGAGAGAGGGAGGCCGCGGTTGCTGGTAGCTGGAAGAGGAAGGGGGTGCGATGCAATAGGCGGCGGCGGATGCGATGGGAGGTGCGTCGTGGAGGAGTGGCGGCTTCAGACTCCATCGGTTTTTTTTTTTTTTCTGAATCGACTGAAGTGAGAGGATAGAGAAGAGTTAAGGGTGAATATATATTTTTAATTTAATTTCAATTTTCAAATTCAAAAAAGTTCACTTTTTCATACGACCTCTAAACGAGGTCCACCGCCTGTCGTCCATAGCGTTTTACCCCCATTCCGAACACAATGGGATATGTATCGTTGGCTGATTTGATCGTTTCAATCAATTTCCGTTTAATTTACATTTAAATCACTATATTGAATTTTAAACGTACATTTCAAATTACCGGGGTCACATATTAACTCTATAAATTGCAGAAAAATATTTTCTAGCTTCGTATTGACGATACGGTCCTAACAAAACTAGTTTCGTCGAATTCTGAGACCGTTTGAAAAATGGCCATTTTCCAGTCGATTAAAATCAACTGAAACTGGTCAAACGCGTTTTCCTTTGCCACGCTCACATATTGATTCGGAAAATTATGAAATTTGAAACCTAGCAATAACATTACATCCCGGACCCAACAAAACTGGTTTCGTCGAAATCCGAGGTCGTTTGCAAAATGTCCATTTTTAAGGGCCTGAATTCCATAGCGACTATTCAGAATTTTCAACTGGACATATCTTTTGATTCCCGCTATGAAATCTTGATTTTTCGGATTCGATAGAAAGATATTATTAATTAGATCCTATGATTTTTGGTTTCACTAAAATCCGGATTGATTTGCACCCGGTACATTCAATTGAAGTTTGAAATCGAATTATCGAACTACCGCGCCATTTTCAATTTTATTTATAATTATATATAAATATTTATATTCTAACGACGACGCGTAATATATATACGCTCGAAATATATTCAAAATAAATTTCTCGTCGATATTATTTAAAATAATTCATTTTAAATAATCAAAATTCGCTAAAACTGCCAAAATAAAAAATTTAAACTGGCCCAGATTTTCCGGGTTGTGACAATCTCCCCCACTTAAAACTTTTCGTCCCCGAAAAGGAACAAAGTCGAAAGTGGTTTGATTATTCAGCTCTACGTTCGATCTGGCTTCTATTCTCCAACTCTTTAGTTTCCGAGAATTTTCTAAAATCTCAAAAATTTGGCTAACACCCTAAATTTTTGAAAAATTTCGCCATAACCTCCCCTGCACCGGGAGCATCGGGGAGTTTCAAATAGCTTCCCCGGTCCTTCAGATCTCAAAAAGAAAAAGAAAAAGCCAAGCGGCTAGCCAATAGGCTCACAAAATCATCATCACCCAAACAAAACAGGAAATTATGTAGTAAACATGTACCTATTTGTCGGGCAAACAAATTTTATTCTCTGCTCTAGCCTCCTTGCTATGACCTGTTCAATATAAGTACATGTATATGCAAGCAAATGCGACCAATTTTCAATACAGTTCAATATTTGATCAAATTAGGCATAATGGTTCAAAATTATCAAACAATGAACAAACAACACAAACATCCATCAATTAGTGAATTAGAGTCTCAAATTCATAATTTTGATACATATACAAAAATCATGTTTTTGATGCCAAATCACAACAATAGGCCCTATCTAATTTTTTTGTTCTCACACCAGTCAATAGGAAATATATAGAAAGCCCACTTTCGTCACTCGAACATAAATTCTAATGATGGAGCTCCATCATCAAAATCATCTCCGGGAGATTAGAGTGTAATTCTATATCTATCCAGTATATTAAAATTTCGAATACACGCGGATCAGACGTATACGCAAAATCTATATATATACTGGATTGTCCACATCAATATAAATAAATAACCAAATACGAATAATTGATTTATATTTCAAAACAAGATTTGTTTTCATTTTAAAAATATACTCTTCACACTCGTTCTAGGATACTACTGATCCCATCTCTAACGAGTCATTCTTATTGGATATTACTAATCCAATATCTGATGAATTCTTTCGTATGGTTCTAGTGTGTCTTGTTCTCTAAGCTTTGTAAACCAAAGCTCTGATACCAACTGTCACGGCAAGGAATTTCGCTCGGTCCGAACCAGTCGCTAAACCGATCCAGGCCGTTCGAAACGCCCTATCGTTTGAAAACAAGACAAAACAGAACGCATACAGAAGAACATTTCATTGTATATTACAACAATGCATCAGATTACAAGAATATACAGAGTATAAAAGAATATTACACAGAATTATCAGAGATTTAAATTACATTTAAATACATCGCAGCGGAAAAATAATACAATACACAAATAGAATGAGATATATGGATACAAAGCTTTCCGGATATCGTTCCAGCTGTAAACTAGGATCCTGTGAATATAAATCTGCAAAACCAAAACTACTAGCTGCCCGTGTCAAAATAAGGGCACCCAGAGTTTAGGTTAAAACAATAAACTCCAGGTCAGTCATGGGACTGGTGTGAGAACTAAAACAGTTATTAATTCTTTATTTTAAAGTTAGGTAAATCAAGGGACCACGCCGTATAACACGGAACGGGTTTCCTCCCAAGAATACCAGTGCATAAAACAAACAGCGCAATGCTAAATAAAGAAAAATGAAGCTGTTATAAGACCCAGGTCCTATCACACAATGCAACGCAAGCCGGGGGATAGGGTTTTCCCTTATAACAGCCAAAGAATGCTTGATACGTTTAAAACAAATCATTTGATACTATTATAAGTGCATAGTGTATGAAACAACTTCAAATCATAAGTATCAATCATAGGCGGCATGGGTACCATATATCATGTCGCCATATATAGGTTTACAAATAAAACCGCACATGTCACGTATTTGGAAATTGGATTTCCATCTATGAACCGAGGCAAAAGATAGTCCTCAACCGATTCGAGACGCTCTAGCCCGCCCCTCAGGCAAGTACTCTGTCAAGCCTTTGGATCGTCAGGGCCGGTCCACCGATGTGGATTAAACTTAAACCCTGAACATGCGTTCCCCCGCCCTATGGGGCGTAAATGAGCCAACGAATGACTCCATCGGACCCGGATCGTCCGATCAAACCGAGGCGCCTCGCAACAGCAACAACCACATAAGTCAAACTCGTCAGGGCGTGTAAAACCACTGACGCCACTTCTAACTAGAAAGAAACGCATGCCCTCCCTGAGGTCCGTCTCCCGTTTTTGGTTCATACCTGGTGTGAAACACGCGAGGTAAACGTTACACAAAGCTACGCCACAAAGGCCGTGCTTTGATCACCACCACAAGACTTTGCTTTTCAACAGAAGCCTCGATCAATTGCCACTTAGGCATGCCACACAGGCAATTCACTCCATGCGTTTGATATCCATCAATATATAACCCCTAAGCTCGTACGTCTCAGAGAAGGGCGTTAAGCAAGAGAATAAATTCTCCGCCGCCAAACAGATATATATTTAATAGAGATCAATCACACGGACTAAAATCCAATGTCAGACACACAGTCCATTTACAAGTCCGTTCTGGGTCCGAACGAAACCGGAGGCACCTAGTACCCCGCATATCCATCGATCTCCAAGTACGTCTGGATGATCACTAACTGTTTCCATCTTCTTGGGTGTACAGCCCAATCAAGATCATCAGTAATTACCCAGACGACGTGAAGACCTCCAGTCTTCGACCATCGTCTTCATCTTCGACTTATCGTCGTATCAGTTATTCAGAATGGGATAAACCCGGTCTTTCCGAATAACTCGCGTATATTTTAAATAAGTGTTACACAAACACAACCTACGCCTCATTCCAATTCATTAGTCACTGACAGTAAATTAATCAAGAGAATAATTTCCCAAATATTAACCCCGAAGGCCGAAACCAACATCAGATCAATATCCAGAAAACCATTCTGTTTGGCTAACCGACAGTTAGTTTCTAAATTTCACATTCATAGGGAAAGGTTCCCATTAAATTTATCCAAGATAAATTCCTTGAATTTACTCTTTAATCTTCCTTTGAATTTCGATTCAACTAGTCGAGATTAACGAACCTTACCGAAGTAATCATTGGTTTTAGTTTCCCAATCCCAACCTATTCATCCCATGAAGTAAAAACTGGTAATACTTCATATCTAACACCATGGTCTTATCGGTAAATTCAATTACCATTTCACGTTCAAATCTAATTAAAGATTTAACTATCGCCTGGAGTAGAACTGGTGATACTCCATTTCGATTATTTCAATCTAATTAAAGATTCATTAAAACTCCACTTAGTTTTAATCTTTGACTGGGTTAAAGAATCAGTGTCATTTAAAACACGGTTCACGATAAACCCAAAGTCACATTCATTAATTATCGGGTTAAAGAACAAGTGTTATTTAAAACACTGTTCACGATAAACCCAAAAATCAATATCAATTCAATTCCAATTAAATATCATTTAATTGGTACACTTCATTAAATCTAAATAAAAAGATTTAATCTTTTCTCAACTGGGTTCAAGAACAGTGTTAGTGAAGACACCATTCACGACAAACCCAAATCACATTTGATATTAAATACAAGGCTCTGAATAGAAAATATATCGGCTTATATTCAATATCAAATTCTGTGATTAACAAATGTCGTATTAGAAATAACGATATAAATATATATCTTTCAAACTTCCATAACAACACCTGTATAATCACGAATTCCAACATCGAAATATTCCGAAGACAATTTCGATTCAAATCCACTCCAATGCAATCATTGGATATTCTGGTTATTTTCAAAACCCTTTTCGAATTCAATTTATTTATTTAAAAATAAATAGAATTATAATTCTAGTTCAAAACTAGTTCATTTCGATAAAAATCTATTTTCATCTTTTCAAATATGGAGTTTTTCATCCCAAATCTTCACAAATCATTTCTTATGATTTTACACAAATTATTACTATTTTTAATAATTTTATCAAGGCCCGTACAGTCGATTTCCATCAATGGCCATCGAACTGCACCTACAACGACCTTTTTCGAATTTGATTTGGACGTATCTCCAAATCCAACCGTTAGATTTCAAATTTCTAATATTCATTAGAAAGCTCTTTTCGATACGAACCCAACGGTTCCGGTTTTAGGAGAATCCGACGGTCGGATCTCCCGTAATGTCCGTTTGAAATAAATGGTCGAAATTCACGAACTGCCGCGGCGCGGCGCGTTCTATTCAGGCCATTTATATTATATATATAATATATATAATATATATTTCGTCGATTTCGATTTAAAACGAATTATATAAATAGTTTTAAAATCGTTTCAAAAGCTATTTCAACTTTCTTTTCAATTCAAATCAAAATCGAATTCTTCTTTAAAAATTCGTTTTAAAATTCATTTCTATTCAATTCAAATTTCAATTCAATTTGAATTCTTTTCAATTCGCTTTCAATTCAATTTGAATTCGTTTTCAATTCGATTCATTTCGAAATCGTTTTCAATTCATTTCATTTCGAAATCGTTTTCAATTCAATTCATTTCGAAATCGCTTTCAATTAAATTCATTTCGAAATCGTTTTCAATTCATTTCATTTCGAAATCGTTTAAAATCGATATAAATATCGTTCACGTCAAAATGGCGTCAATCTAATCAACACAGCTTCATAAATTTCTATTTTCAAATACTCTTTTTCAAATATTTCTCTTTTTCAAAATAGTTGTTATTATCAAAATATTTCGTTCAACACATGACCAATCTCAATGGATGAGTACTGTCAACACATGAACCTTTATTTTATATCGATAAAGGTGTAAATTTTATTACTAAAATATTTCGTTCAACACATGACCAATCTCAATGAATGAGTACTGTCAACACATGAACTTTTATTTTATATCGATAAAGGTGTAAATTTTATTACTAAAATATTTCGTTCAACACATGACCAATCTCAATGAATGAGTACTGTCAACACATGAACTTTTATTTTATAATATTCTTTATTTTTCAAATTGGAATGAGGCCCAATCAATTACCATATAAAGTTAATTATATGGATTTTCATACATTACACACATGTAATAGCATTGAAGAATAATCAACCATCAACCAAAGTGCACTACACTGTATAAGCATCAAATATAGATATCTAACGCTTATAACAGCCTGTCAATCAATCGATCGACATATTTAATCAATCAGGATGAGTGAACTTCAAATTTCATCCCAACACCCGTGTGGGGTTTTCAAACAATCAAACACATATTTTATTTGTGCAGTTGGGCGATGTGTAAAATTTATCGACCCAATCAATGTCCTTCAAATAGGTGTACATAAACAAACCGTCTGGTTTGTAAATGAATATTTATTCACATTCACGTTAAAAATTATATTTTTAACGACAAAACATTTCATTCCAACATATGAATTTCTATTATTTATTTACACAATAAAATGATGTTTTTATTTTCTAACATATTTTAGAAAATTTCGGCGGCATAACGGCACGATACTAGAAACGGGACAAGGCCTAGCCTTATCCCCGGTCTAGTGAAGGCCCACGCCATTCACACATCAATCAAATCATTCAATTTCACCACACAATTCAATTTCAAATCAACTAACCAATCTATGCAACCAAACAAACAAGTCCATGGTCTGTGGACGATTGTGTCGGGTGCTACTAAGCACCGTCTGCATCCTAGTATATATATAACTAGAAAAGAAATTGAAAGGTGAGAAATTCTCACATATAGCTATCCAATCATCTTGACTCTTCCTTTGCAGAATTCTTCGTCGACCTCGCCTTTTAGTCACCTTCGTTGTCCGCTTTCACTACATATGTAAAAATCGAATTTTTACTTCGCTATTCCATATATAAAAATCGAATTTTTATTTCAAAGTTCAATATATAAAAATCGAATTTTGATTTCGAAGTTCAACATATAAAAATCATATTTTTATTTCAAAGTTCAATATATAAAAATCGAATTTTTATTTCAAAGTTCAATATATAAAAATCGAATTTTGATTTCGAAGTTCAACATATAAAAATCATATTTTTATTTCAAAGTTCAATATATAAAAATCGAATTTTTATTTCAAAGTTCAATATATAAAAATCGAATTTTTATTTCAAAGTTCAATATATAAAAATCGAATTTTTATTTCAAAGTTCAATATATAAAAATCGAATTTTTATTGCGATGCCATATAGATAAAAATTCCATTTCAAAAATATAGACTTCGCCTTTTCTAATAAAAAGTTTTCCTTTTTTTTTCTAATAAAGATCAAATCTTTTTCCTTTTAAAGTTAAAACCTTTTCCTATTTTAAACCTTAAAATAAAATCAGTTTTCATTTTCTTTATAAATCAGTTTTATACTAAAATAAAATTCAGTTTTAAACTAAAATAAAATTCAGTTTTATACTAAAATAAAATTCAGTTTTAACTATTTAAAAAAAAAACAGTTTTAACATAAATAAAAAAAACAGTTTTCTTTTATGTTTTAAATAAAATAAAAATAAAATAAATAAAATAAAATAAACTTACAGGGGGCGCTGTCGAGTGGTCGGGGGGGGGGGGAGAAATCTGGTGGCGCGTGGTCCAAGGGGGCGGCGCAGGCGAACTGGGGCTCATGGCGGCGGCGGACGGGGTTGATTTGGGGCTCGGTTTAGGGCTTGCTTCATCGGAGAAGGAAGAGAGAGGGAGGCCGCGGTTGCTGGTAGCTGGAAGAGGAAGGGGGTGCGATGCAATAGGCGGCGGCGGATGCGATGGGAGGTGCGTCGTGGAGGAGTGGCGGCTTCAGACTCCATCGAGTATTTTTTTATTTTTTTATTTCTGAATCGACTGAAGTGAGAGGAGAGAGAAGAGTTAAGGGTGAATATATATTTTTAATTTAA
This sequence comes from Allium sativum, assembly GCA_030737875.1. Classification (NCBI taxonomy): domain Eukaryota; kingdom Viridiplantae; phylum Streptophyta; class Magnoliopsida; order Asparagales; family Amaryllidaceae; genus Allium; species Allium sativum. The sequence continues at coordinate 120,948,221 of CM060920.1, forward strand.
TTTCAATTTTCAAATTCAAAAAAGTTGACTTTTTCATACGACCTCTAAACGAGGTCCACCGCCTGTCGTCCATAGCGTTTTACCCCCATTCCGAACACAATGGGATATGTATCGTTGGCTGATTTGATCGTTTCAATCAATTTCCGTTTAATTTACATTTAAATCACTATATTGAATTTTAAACGTACATTTCAAATTACCGGGGTCACATATTAACTCTATAAATTGCAGAAAAATATTTTCTAGCTTCGTATTGACGATACGGTCCTAACAAAACTAGTTTCGTCGAATTCTGAGACCGTTTGAAAAATGGCCATTTTCCAGTCGATTAAAATCAACTGAAACTGGTCAAACGCGTTTTCCTTTGCCACGCTCACATATTGATTCGGAAAATTATGAAATTTGAAACCTAGCAATAACTTTACATCCCGGACCCAACAAAACTGGTTTCGTCGAAATCCGAGGTCGTTTGCAAAATGTCCATTTTTAAGGGCCTGAATTCCATAGCGACTATTCAGAATTTTCAACTGGACATATCTTTTGATTCCCGCTATGAAATCTTGATTTTTCGGATTCGATAGAAAGATATTATTAATTAGATCCTATGATTTTTGGTTTCACTAAAATCCGGATTGATTTGCACCAGGTACATTCAATTGAAGTTTGAAATCGAATTATCGAACTACCGCGCCATTTTCAATTTTATTTATAATTATATATAAATATTTATATTCTAACGACGACGCGTAATATATATACGCTCGAAATATATTCAAAATAAATTTCTCGTCGATATTATTTAAAATAATTCATTTTAAATAATCAAAATTCGCTAAAACTGCCAAAATAAAAATTTTAAACTGGCCCAGATTTTCCGGGTTGTGACACACGCCCGTAACTGTCAGAACCTACACTGACGTACCCCCTGCCGCTGCTTTGACCGCTTACAATCAGCCTACTAATCGTGCCCCACGCTGCCTAGTTTCAGGGTACCATGATACATCTATGTGGGTTACTGCTGAAATGGGTCCCCGTTACTAGGGTTTCCTGCTGGTTAAGTTTATGGGCCTATATTTACTAATATTACCCATCAACCTGATATGTACTAAACCCTCCCACCGATTCAAGCATGTTTATTTAACGGTTAAGTTTTGTGGGCCTATATGTACTAATATTACCCACCAACACGAGATGTACTTAACCCTCCCATCGATTCAAGCATATTTATTTAACGGTTAAGTCTTGGGGTCTATATGTACTAATATTACCCACCAACCTGATATGTACTTAACCCTCCCGTACATTATGTCGTATTGGTTAAGTGTTGTCCATTCATGTTAACTTAACCCACCCATTCATCATGTCATGTTGGTTAAGTGTTTCTTATTAACTTAACCTTTCTCACTTATCATGTTGGATTGGTTAAGTGTGATTTATTAACTTAATCCTTTTCATTCATCAGGTTATATTGATTAAGTATTTCCCATTTAACTTAACCCCATTTGTCCATCAAGTTATATTGGTCAAGTGTCATTAATCAATTTAAGTTAACCTAACCCACCCACTCGTCTTGTCATGTTGGTTAAGTGTTTCTTCTGGTGTTAACTTGATCCTACCTCAAATCATGTTATATTGATTAAGTGTTGCCCTCTCATGTTAACTTAACCCTTCCCATACATCGTGTTATATAATTAGTTAAGTGTTTTTCTCTTGTATTACTTAACCCCACCACATGTCATTATATATTGGTTAAGTGTATCCTCTTGTGCTACCTAACCCTACCACAAGTCATTATATATTTTGGTTAAGTGTTACTTTAGTTAACTTAACCCTATCATCTGCTTAATTAACATGTTATAACGGTTAAGTGTTCCCTTAGTTAACTTAACCCTACCCTATATCATGTCTTGTTGGTTAGGTGTCCTTTGTCCATTCATGTTTAACTTAACCCACCCATATGTCATATTGGTTAAGTATCAATTAACCTATCCCTCGCATACTTAGCATGTGTCAATAGCATTAATTCATTCATTAAAGCACCAACCACTGACATTAGACAGGTATTGTTGCGGTCACTGGATGTGCCGGTCGGTTCCGGGCAGTTTTACACCGCAACTCAATCTAACCTCGGGTTCTTATTGGGCTCAATGCCCTAACCTCCCACATTAGATATGTATTGTTGTGGTTTCTGGATAGTCGGGCGGTTCTGGGCAGTTTTACACCACAACTCAATCTAACATCGGGTTAGGCATATTCATCTTTCCTACAATTTACATATTTCTTATTTATGACAAATTCTATATGTAAATTTTTCCCAATTTAATTATTCCATAATTATCCTTTTAATTATGCTCACAATTAATGGTATACTAAATATACCATTTCATGAACCAATCTATGCCATGTAATTTTCATGTTTATCCTTCATATTTATATATAAATTATAAATCAATTATTGTCATGGCCCACTTCCCTTCTAAATCATGTTCATAATTAATGTCATACCAATTATACCGTTTTCATGCTAATTACCCAAATCCACCAAAACTAGTCATGATCCCGTTTCTCAAGTTATGCCCAACCAATTCCAATTTCAAGTTATTAATCAAAATAGGCTATACCTTGTCTCCCCAAACATGCAATAATAGCCATTCCCAAAATCACTATGTCATATATTTGGCGTTCCAAATCAATAGTTAAGCCCAATCTAGTTTTAATATTCTAGTTTATAGTGTATGGCCAAAACTTGGTTAACAAGCCAACTAACCCAAACTTGCAGTTATATTGATAACAATGCCCCAATGTCAATTACAAGTTTTGCCCAACCATTTCACCAAATATGTTATGTTCAGTTACTTTCCCCAATTATGTTATGCCAATATTGTCAATTTCATGTTTATGCCCCCAATAACCCAAACCTTCCCCGTATTCCCATCGTACGTATATCGCGATTCAACCTAGATTATACGTCAATCTAGATTCACAAATAAAAAGGAACAAATAGGAATAATATGACAATGATAGGCATAAGAACTGGCACAAGATGATAGTCCCAAAACACAAGAATTACAGATCTAATAGAATTACAACATAACTGAATAAACAAATTTAGAATCATTGCAGGCATATAGATCTGATTATGAACAATATTATGGACATGAAAGGCTTGAATAATAAACTAGGCTCGATAACTTGTATAGGTTCGATTGGATCGATAAGAAGCAACCCAAAGTCATAAATTCACAAAGGCTAAGAATAGATCCAAATAGAAAATCAAGCATAGGTCCAAATTCATTTTATTCCATGTCCATACTATAATTATTTACCTAAATCTAAAAGTAATCATGAACTTACAGCGTTTGGACTAGAAAAGATAATCGAATTGCTTGTAGTTGTTGAAGAACTCTAACTTGATATTGATCAATCCTCTAGGTTGATGAAGAACTTTTTTTTTTAATTTGATTTAGGTTTTAGTGGCGGCTAGGTTTAGATGAGAGTGAATAATAGAATCAGGTTTTAGGTTTAGGTTCCTTATATAATTGTAGAGAGTGTTTTAGGACCATTAGATTAACCCAAAACCATCAAAACCAATCAAATGCCACATCTGCCTTAGAGCGAGTCAGTCCACGGATTAATAGCCAAACACCCTGAATCAACCCCTAGTCGACCCAGCGGGGCCTGGGTCGACCTCAAAAATGGGCCGGTTTGGTTATTCCCCCTTCGATTCGCTGGTTTGAACTTTTTTGCATATTTATTTATTTAATTTTTATATATATCTATATATATTTTTTTCTCATATGCATACAAACTTCAAGGCTTAATAACTTCTTCATAAGGTATCCGTTTTATGCAAACCAAATGTCTATCTTGACCAAAATTTTGAGGCGAACGTAATAGCGCAACCCATTTCACTTAATTCTTCTTCTAAAAATTAAGTGTTCTTGAATTTGTTAATTTTAATATTCTCAGAAAATTCGGGGTGTTACATTCTCCCCTCCTTAAAGGATTTCGTCCTCGAAATCTTCAAGTTAAGAAGAATGCATCCTAACATAGAATCATCCATCTACTCATCCATCATCCACAAGCATCCATTGTCCTTAAAAGACTTTTAATGCCATATGAAAATATGCAGAGTGTGTGTATATGTCTCTTATCTAGTGCAAAATCAGGCGGTCTACTGATCCAGTTGACCTCCTTAATGCGAATCATGAGAGTGTCATGCGTCCAATATGTATGCACCTAATCATGTAAATACTATATCTGTGCATATTCACTCATCCATATGCAACATCCATATGATAACACATCAATTTTCAATCCATATACAAATACATTCATATGCATATGCAATATGAAAGTGACTGAGCCAATCTAGTGCCTAATGTGTGTATATGCATCCACGAGCAACCACTAACAAACACTTGCAACCACTTGCAACCATCAATCATAAATTGTCTCAAACACATGTTTTCATCCATTGGTTTGAACTTAAGGATCGAGGATAGGACCGAGAGGATATACTTAAAAGATAAAGACTAGCATGAAAATAAATATTACAAAAAAGGAGGAATCAAGGATATACCCTCAAAAAGGGTATGATGCACGTATCTAGTCTTCAATCTTCTAAGTCGCATCTTGTTTGAGCTTCACTCCACTGTACCTTAACTAATTTAACTTCACGATTGTGAAGCTTCTTGACCTCCATTTCCAAAACCCACTAGTAAAGATAGGACCTCGATCATTTACTATGCTAGAGGGTATCCTGTAACACCCCACGCCCGCTATGGTCACTCACTAAGGGAATGCCATAGCATCGGTGGAGTATTTTAGTGAATATAGAACAGAAAAATTACACCAAGACAGATATAAATAGTACTTGAAATTTAAAACATCATCTCATAACAGCGGAAATAAACATGTCTGGTTACATCATAAAACCATGATAAAAGTCAAGTACAATATCCATCAAAATAAAGAAGTACATAATCCCACTCTCTCATACAATAGCCATGACAAAAGAAAAGATAACTGGATAACTGGAGCTTTACATCTACCCAAGCTCCCAAAGACTGGAACAGCAATCCGATCAAGCTCTACTACCGCTAGGATCCACCGTAGGACCTGAGGGTTGGGAAAAAGATAAAAACAACGGGGTCAGACATAAGTCTGAGTGAGTCCTATAACTTTAACAATACAATCATTAAAGTAACCAAAGAAGACATAAACTTGACCACGGTAATATCTGGGGATGAATGGCTACACTAAGCAGCTTGGTAGACTTAGGATAAACTAAGATAACCGTCAGGACGCATCTACCCACCCAAGGATAATTACTAACTGCACCACACCAGTCATTTCCTACTTAAAGGTTGATCCCTTCCAAGGACTTAGAAAATTTCCCCAGTAGTTCCATGTACTCCTAGCCCACTACATAGGTGCCGTCTGCCCCTATCTCCACTAGGTGTACCCAGTAATTCTTACTCAGTAGTTTCGTGTACCCCTACATAGGTGCCGTCTGCCCCTATTTCCACTAGGTGTACCCACTACTCCCCAAGCGATCGGCTCCCTACCGTAGATACCCGTGCTGGTCCCACAGTGGGGTGTATCACTCCCCTAAAGTGGCTACCCAATACTAACGGTGCACGGCTTTATATCTACACGATGCAACAACGGCTTATCTACCAGCCCGGGCCCACACACGCATATGAAGCCCGTTGGACTTGCGTTGCCACCGCTAACCCGTTTTGGCCTCTTATAATCAAGCCCAATATGCGTGTCCCGTCACTCGACTTGGGTCGAGCCCACAAAGATACGTTTGGGATATTGGTTGAAATGGGCCCCCACAAGCTACCCACTTAAGCTTGTCAAATATCTAGTGTATCCCACTTAACCCTTTAATCATGTTTAATTACATGTTTCCACTTGGTTAAGTATTCTAATCGTATTTTCTATTGCCACCCAAGGCAACCCACTAGATTCCACATGCCACCCAAGGCAACCACCAAATTTCCTCATGCCACCCAAGGCACCCACTTAACCCCTCATGTCCCACTACATGCTATTATGGTTAAGTGTTTCTTAATTAATTAAGACCGTGATTTCCCGTAAAGACCTCCCACATTAGACTGGCTGTTATGACCGCCTGGTTAAGCCGGTAGAATCCGGGCAGTCTTACGTCATAACAGAGTCTAACCTCGTGTCTTTACCTTAATCACGTATTTAATTTATGGCTAAGACCTCTCACATTGGGCTGACATTTGTAGCAACTGGTTAAGCCGGTCGGGTCCGGGCAGTTTTACACTACAAATGAGTCCAACCTCGTGTCTTAGTCGATTAATTACACCTAATTAATCACCCCCATATTAATTATCCCTAATTAATATCAAGTTTTCCATAACATGGGTAGACCTAACTCAATAGGTAAATTCCCATGGGGTAGACCTAACTCAATAGGTAAATTCCCACTTATGGTAATTTATTTTTATGGTATGCTTAATCATACCCAAACATTCATTTATTAACATATTTACCAACCCCATCGTTCCCCACGTAAATCGTTCTCGTTACATGACATAATAAGGGGAAGATCATCACAAATATCATGGGTTTAGCATATAACTTTGTCATGGGTTAAGAGGATGTCAACTTGCATATATGAGCATATATTAACCCAACTACATACAACCCAAACTTGCATATTATCATACACATGATTTGCATAACATGTTGCATATGAGCTTGCATATTATCATACACATATCTTGCATAACATGTTAAACTTGCATATAGGCATTCTCAATCTTGCATAACATGTTAAACATGCATTTAAGCATACACATAACTTGCATAAGCATCCACATACTTGCATAGGCATTCACATACTTGCATAACTTGCATATCATGTCATTTAAGCATATACATATCTTGCATAAGTGTTCATATACTCGCATAAGCATGCATAACTTGCATATCACATAAATCTAGCATTTAAACATATACATGACTTGCATAAGCATCCATACACTTGCATAAGCATGCATAACTTGCATATCACTTTCAACTTGCATTTAAACATACACTAAACTTGCATATCACTTTCAACTTGCATTTAAACATATACTTAACTTGCATATCTCACTTTGCTAAACATGCATAATTCCACTTATTAAATATGCATAAATCCACTTATTAAACATGCATATATCAACTTGTTAAACATGCATAAATCAACTTATTAAGCATGCATAAACCAACTTATCAAATATGCATAAACATAGAACAACATAGAGTAACATATCATTATACATGATTCATACTCACTAATCCGCATTTAAGACCATAAGTCTCATTACACCCAATCTACTTACTTTAACAATTGATGTTAAAGTGATAGAAACTCACCAAACTCAAGATTAGCAACCTTATGAAGTAGAATTAGTTGCTAACTATGAAGATAATGATGATTAAGGATTGATTAGAGAGGAATTAGCTTGCAACTTTCTTCTTAGATTAGTGGAGGCTTCTCTTAGAATTTAATTTGGCGGCATGAGGCCATTGTTTCTATTTTTGGTGAGGATTAAGGTAGGTTTAGGGTGTATTTATAGATTAAGAGAGTGTTTTAGGCCCTTGGATTAACCCTAGATTAATTTAGGTCCATTAGATTTAGGAAACCTCTAGAACCAGACCCAGCCCAAGCCAGAAAACCAGATCTGGTGCACCCAAGCACCCTGGTTCGACACGCCAGGTCGACAGGCAAGTCGACAGGCATGTCGACACCCCTGTCGACAGGCCTGTCGACAGCCCTGTCGACATGCTTAGGCGGGAATCCTCCCGCCTGGCCCCGCTGGTTCTAAATTTAAATTTAAATTTAAATTCCTAAATCTGTTTTTATCTCAAATTTTTCTGCAAACTTCCTTGGGCCATAACCGGGCCATACGGACTCCGATTTTCGAAAACTCGGACTCTATTTCGCGTATTTTTCCGAGACGAACGCAATAACGCAGCCCGTTACCCCCAATTCCCACATCTGAGATTATTTATCCTGTAATTAGTGAATTTTAGTATTAACCCAAAATTCGGGGTGTTACATTCTCCCCTCCTTAAAGGATTTCGTCCCCGAAATCTCTAAGCTAAGGAGAATGCATATCCTACCATCCAAACAACCATCTACTCAAACCATCAACCACTGGCATCCATTGTCCTTAAAACAATTTCTAATGATGTATGAGCATATGCAAAAAGTGTGTGTATATGTTCCCTATCTAATGTATGAACATATGCAAACCATGATAGTGCCATGCATCCATTATGTATGCAAGAGAACCCTATCGACACATACAATATCTACATGAGTGCACAATCATTCACCAAAATGCATCATCCATGTGATAACACAACCATTATACATCCATAAATATATCTTCCTACACACAATTTTTATGCAATATGCAATATGAAGTGACTGAGCCGATCTAGTGCCTAGAGTGTGTGTATATGCATCCACGAGCAACCACTAGCAAACACTTGCATCCACTTGCATCCATCAACCATAACATGTCTCAAACACATGTTTCAACCATAGGTTTACCCTATCTAAAGGTCAAAGGTACTAACGAGAGGACATACCAAAGATAAGATAAGTACTAGACAAGCGATAAAGGAGAAAGTAAAGACATACCCTCAAAAAGAAATGGGTACAATGAACGCATCTTCGCTTCCGTCTCCCAAGTTGCGTTGCTCTCATCTTCTCCCCATTGCACTTTGACTAGCTGAACCTCTCGATTCCTCAATTTCCTAGTCTCTGACCCAAGGATGCGAGTAGGAGCTCGTCGAATCGTCGCATCACGCTCAACCTCCATATCCCTAAGCAAGCTCGGCTCTACCACCTCTGCGGTCTCATGTAAGCATTTCCTCAAATGGGACACATGGAATACATCATGGACACCACTAAGTCTGTCAGGCAACTCCACTCTATATGCCATCCGTCCAATCCTTTCCTTGATAGGAAACGGCCCAACAAACCTTGGTGCTAACTTCCCAACGGATCCGAAGCGAACAACATTTCTCAACGGAGATACCTTGACAAAAACCATATCCCCAACCTCAAACTCAAGATCCGTCCTTCTCTTGTCCGCATAAGATTTTTGCCTATCCTGCGCTGCTTTCATCCTTCTTCGAATCAAGTCAATCTTCTCAGAAGTCTCCCTAATCATATCAGGCCCAAGCAAGATCTTATCCGTAGATTCCCACCAACATGTAGGTGATCGACAAGGCCTTCCATAGAGTGCTTCGAAAGGAGCCATACCAATACTGGACTGAAAGCTGTTATTATATGCGAACTCCACCAGTGGAAGATGCTCTTCCCATGTACCTCCAAAATCTAAGATACAAAGCCTCAAAAGGTCTTCTAGAACACGATTCACCCTCTCAGTCTGGCCGTCTGTCTGAGGATGATATGCGGTGCTCAGACACAATTGAGTCCCCACTGCTTCTTGCAAACTTCTCCAGAACTCGCTAGTGAAGATAGGATCTCGATCACTAACTATGCTAGAGGGTACCCCATGTAATCGAACTATCTCTCGAAGATATACTGAAGCTAGCCATGGAGCAGTCCTCTTGCTCTTCACAGGTATGAAATGGGCGCTCTTAGTAAGTCTATCTACCACCACCCAAATTCTTGTATTACCCTTCCTCGACCTGGGTAACCCGTCAATAAAATCCATCGAGACGCTATCCCACTTCCATTGCGGAACCTCCAATGGGTGAAGCAACCCACCTGGCTTCCTTTGCTCCGCCTTCACTTGCTGACATACCAAGCATCGAGCTACATATTCGGCCACATCTTTCTTCATACCGGCCCAGAAGAAAACCCTCTTCATATCTTGGTACATCTTGTCCCCACCGGGATGAATGGTCATCCTAGAACGGTGTGCATCATCAAGAATAACCTTCCTCAACCCTTCATCTTGCGGTACACAAAGTCTACCATCTCTACGCAAGCACCCCCTATCGTCTAGGGTGTACCTACTCAAATGGCTGGACGATTCCCCTCTTATGAGCTTCTCTATCAACTCAACCAACTGTGGGTCGTTCCTCTGGGCTTCTCCAATCCGCCCCAAAAGAGTAGGTCTAACTTCCAAAGAAGCTAGCAAACCGGGTACATAGTCAATGGAAGGTCTGAAATCAAACATCGAGATAAATTCCAAGCTTCGTCGTTCCACGAACAATGGACTCAAGGACAACCTCTTCCTACTCAAGGCGTCCGCCACCACGTTACCCTTGCCAGGGGTATACAATATCTTGAAGTCATAGGATGCTAAGAACTCCATCCACCTTTGCTGTCTCAGATTCAAATCCTTCTGAGAAAACAAGTACTTTAATGATTTGTGGTCGGTGAACAACTCGAATCTCTCACCAAGAAGATAATGGCGCCAGATCTTAAGCGCAAAAACAATAGCAGCCAACTCTAAATCATGGGTAGGGTAATTTTTCTCATGTGCCCTCAACTGCCTTCCACCGTAGGCTATTACCCTTCCCTCTTGCATTAAGACTGCGCCAAGGCCTGTCCCACAGGCATCGGTATAGACAACAAATGGCTTGCTCCCATCTGGCAACACTAAAACTGGAGCAGTGGTTAAAGCTCTCTTTAACCGTCGGAACGCATCATCACAATCTACGTCCCATGTGAAAACAAGATTCTTCTTTGTTAAGCGGGTTAATGGGGCTGATATCTTCGCGAAGTCTTTGATAAACTTCCTATAATAACCCGCCAACCCCAAGAAACTTCTTACTTCGGTAGCATTCTTCGGAACCTTCCAATCCTGAATTGATACTACCTTCGCGGGATCCACAGCTATCCCTTCCTTGGAGACCACATGCCCCAAGAACCGCACTTCCCTCCTCCAGAAGTGACATTTAGAGAATTTAGCCTTAAGGCTATGTGCTCGAAGAGTCTTCAATACTTCCCCAAGATGTAGGGCATGCTCTTCTTCATTCTTAGAAAATACTAAGATATCATCCACAAAGACCACCACAAATTTATTAAGGAACTCCCTGAACACCCTACTCATCAAATCAACAAAGTATGCAGGGGCGTTCGTCAATCCAAATGGCATCACCAGCCACTCATAGAAACCATCCGGAGTCCTAAAGGCAGTCTTGTCTATGCTATCCTCAGCCACCCTCAACTGATGAAACCCCGTGGCTAAGTCCAACTGAGAAAATACTGAAGCGCCAACCAACTGATCGAAAAGATCATCAATCCTCGGCAATGGGTGTCTATTCTTCTTTGTGAGCTTGTTGAGTTCTCTATAGTCTACAAAAAGTCTGAGGGACCCATCCGCCTTCGTAGCGAATACTACTGGAGCACCCCACTCCGATATGCTCCGTCTTATGAACCCCTTCTCAAGCAACTCCCCTACTTGCTTATGGAGTTCCCTCCTCTCACGAGGAGCCATGTGGCGCACTGGTAAAGATACCGGTTTAGCATTATCCACCAAATATATTCGGAAGTCAATCTCCCGCTTCGGAGGTAAGCCCTTCACCTCCTCAAACACATCCGGATATTCCCGGACAACTCTCATAGATTGCAAACTCTCGACCGAAGCGTCAAGCGATTCAAGATAACTTAGCATAACAGAGTCCATGGGATTACAAGAAATCTCGAGAGTGTTACCCAAGCGGGTCATGAGCCTAACAACTCTCCTTTCGCAATCAAGAATGGCACCATTACTGGATAACCAGTCCATGCCCAAAATCAACCCATAGCCCGTGAAGCCCAACACAAAAGCATCACATCTAAACTCAATGCTAAGTATAGAAATCTTCAAACCCAAACATATCATGGACAAATAAGTGGAGCCCCCAATTGGGTTTGAAACAACCAAGGGATCATCTACCAGACTGGTGTCTAGGTGCAGTGACTCAACTAATGATGATGAAATAAACGAATGCGATGCGCCTGAATCAAACAATGTACGGACAGGATGGTCAAATAGAAAAACCAGACTTTCAACGGAAATAGTTCTACCTCTCTCCTGAATCGGTGGAACCGCGAGAGCCTGTACTTGCCCCCTAGCCTGACTCGGTGCCATAAGAGCTTGCACCTGTCCTCCTGAGGTAGATCCTGTCCTTTGCCCTTTCTTAGGGCAATCCTTCACTAAGTGCCCTGCTTCGCCACAGTGGAAGCAACCGGTCTTCTTCTTCTTACGACAATCCTTGCTTAGGTGGCCAGGTGTCCCACAATTGAAACACTTCTTCTTCTTGCCCTTGCCACCGTTGCTTTTCCCACCTTTGCTTTGCTGTTGTTGAGGTCTCTTTTGATCTCCCTTCTTCTCGGGTGCCTTATTAGCATTAGGACTCTTCTCTTCCTCATACATGAGTGCCATGTCAACTAGCTTCTCAAAGGTGGCCCCCATAGGGATGTGAGTCATAGCCAACCCATGCATCGGTTCATTCAAGCCTTTCACGAACCTCAAAGCCTTCTTCTCCGGTGTATTCACCATGTCTAGGCCAAACCTTGCCAATTGATTAAACTTGTTAACATATTCCTTCACCGAAAGATTTCCTTGCTTTAGAGTCAAGAATCTTTCCATATACAAGTTTTCCTCCGCCCTTGAGAGAAACTTTGCCACAAATCTTTGCCTAAAATCCGCCCAAGAGTCAACGGGGCGTTCTCCATTAGTGACCTCCCACCAGAATGAGGCCTCCCCCTTCATTAACCAAGCAGCCAACTTGACTTTCTTCCCTTCTTCCATCTCAAAGATATCTATCAACTCTTCCACCTCCTTAAGCCAATCTCTAGCCTCCACAAAGGTTTCAGATCCTTGAAAAGGTTTCCCTCCCATAGCTTTAAATTCCTTGCAAGTCTTAGCAAAAGTATCCGTGCGAGGAGGAGGGGGAGGAGGAAGATCGGGTGCTATGGTTGGTGGAGGAATATTTGCTGGACCCGCAGTAGTGGCCCTAGCCTCCATCAATCTCCTATACCATACTGGTACCGTCACACCCTCCGGAAGATTAAGATTCTCGGCCATGCTGAAACGGAAAAGGAAAGATTCAAAACGGAGGATTCGAAGGATATAGATATGGCTATTGGGGATTATGCTTTTCTTTCAAAAACTTTTCTCTTAAAAGACATGTTTTTGAAAATATCTTTTCCAAAAATGTTTTAGAAAAATAGTTTTCTAAAAATTTTATCTGTTCCGGTAACCTTTGCTCTGATACCACGTGTAACACCCCACGCCCGCTATGGTCACTCACTAAGGGAATGCCATAGCATCGGTGGAGTATTTTAGTGAATATAGAACAGAAAAATTACACCAAGACAGATATAAATAGTACTTGAAATTTAAAACATCATCTCATAACAGCGGAAATAAACATGTCTGGTTACATCATAAAACCATGATAAAAGTCAAGTACAATATCCATCAAAATAAAGAAGTACATAATCCCACTCTCTCATACAATAGCCATGACAAAAGAAAAGATAACTGGATAACTGGAGCTTTACATCTACCCAAGCTCCCAAAGACTGGAACAGCAATCCGATCAAGCTCTACTACCGCTAGGATCCACCGTAGGACCTGAGGGTTGGGAAAAAGATAAAAACAACGGGGTCAGACATAAGTCTGAGTGAGTCCTATAACTTTAACAATACAATCATTAAAGTAACCAGAGAAGACATAAACTTGACCACGGTAATATCTGGGGATGAATGGCTACACTAAGCAGCTTGGTAGACTTAGGATAAACTAAGATAACCGTCAGGACGCATCTACCCACCCAAGGATAATTACTAACTGCACCACACCAGTCATTTCCTACTTAAAGGTTGATCCCTTCCAAGGACTTAGAAAATTTCCCCAGTAGTTCCATGTACTCCTAGCCCACTACATAGGTGCCGTCTGCCCCTATCTCCACTAGGTGTACCCAGTAATTCTTACTCAGTAGTTTCGTGTACCCCTACATAGGTGCCGTCTGCCCCTATTTCCACTAGGTGTACCCACTACTCCCCAAGCGATCTGCTCCCTACCGTAGATACCCGTGCTGGTCCCACAGTGGGGTGTATCACTCCCCTAAAGTGGCTACCCAATACTAACGGTGCACGGCTTTATATCTACACGATGCAACAACGGCTTATCTACCAGCCCGGGCCCACACACGCATATGAAGCCCGTTGGACTTGCGTTGCCACCGCTAACCCGTTTTGGCCTCTTATAATCAAGCCCAATATGCGTGTCCCGTCACTCGACTTGGGTCGAGCCCACAAAGATACGTTTGGGATATTGGTTGAAATGGGCCCCCACAAGCTACCCACTTAAGCTTGTCAAATATCTAGTGTATCCCACTTAACCCTTTAATCATGTTTAATTACATGTTTCCACTTGGTTAAGTATTCTAATCGTATTTTCTATTGCCACCCAAGGCAACCCACTAGATTCCACATGCCACCCAAGGCAACCACCAAATTTCCTCATGCCACCCAAGGCACCCACTTAACCCCTCATGTCCCACTACATGCTATTATGGTTAAGTGTTTCTTAATTAATTAAGACCGTGATTTCCCGTAAAGACCTCCCACATTAGACTCGCTGTTATGACCGCCTGGTTAAGCCGGTAGAATCCGGGCAGTCTTACGTCATAACAGAGTCTAACCTCGTGTCTTTACCTTAATCACGTATTTAATTTATGGCTAAGACCTCTCACATTGGGCTGACATTTGTAGCAACTGGTTAAGCCGGTCGGGTCCGGGCAGTTTTACACTACAAATGAGACCAACCTCGTGTCTTAGTCGATTAATTACACCTAATTAATCACCCCCATATTAATTATCCCTAATTAATATCAAGTTTTCCATAACATGGGTAGACCTAACTCAATAGGTAAATTCCCATGGGGTAGACCTAACTCAATAGGTAAATTCCCACTTATGGTAATTTATTTTTATGGTATGCTTAATCATACCCAAACATTCATTTATTAACATATTTACCAACCCCATCGTTCCCCACGTAAATCGTTCTCGTTACATGACATAATAAGGGGAAGATCATCACAAATATCATGGGTTTAGCATATAACTTTGTCATGGGTTAAGAGGATGTCAACTTGCATATATGAGCATATATTAACCCAACTACATACAACCCAAACTTGCATATTATCATACACATGATTTGCATAACATGTTGCATATGAGCTTGCATATTATCATACACATATCTTGCATAACATGTTAAACTTGCATATAGGCATTCTCAATCTTGCATAACATGTTAAACATGCATTTAAGCATACACATAACTTGCATAAGCATCCACATACTTGCATAGGCATTCACATACTTGCATAACTTGCATATCATGTCATTTAAGCATATACATATCTTGCATAAGTGTTCATATACTCGCATAAGCATGCATAACTTGCATATCACATAAATCTAGCATTTAAACATATACATGACTTGCATAAGCATCCATACACTTGCATAAGCATGCATAACTTGCATATCACTTTCAACTTGCATTTAAACATACACTTAACTTGCATATCACTTTCAACTTGCATTTAAACATATACTTAACTTGCATATCTCACTTTGCTAAACATGCATAATTCCACTTATTAAATATGCATAAATCCACTTATTAAACATGCATATATCAACTTGTTAAACATGCATAAATCAACTTATTAAGCATGCATAAACCAACTTATCAAATATGCATAAACATAGAACAACATAGAGTAACATATCATTATACATGATTCATACTCACTAATCCGCATTTAAGACCATAAGTCTCATTACACCCAATCTACTTACTTTAACAATTGATGTTAAAGTGATAGAAACTCACCAAACTCAAGATTAGCAACCTTATGAAGTAGAATTAGTTGATAACTATGAAGATAATAATGATTAAGGATTGATTAGAGAGGAATTAGCTTGCAACTTTCTTCTTAGATTAGTGGAGGCTTCTCTTAGAATTTAATTTGGCGGCATGAGGCCATTGTTTCTATTTTTGGTGAGGATTAAGGTAGGTTTAGGGTGTATTTATAGATTAAGAGAGTGTTTTAGGCCCTTGGATTAACCCTAGATTAATTTAGGTCCATTAGATTTAGGAAACCTCTAGAACCAGACCCAGCCCAAGCCAGAAAACCAGATCTGGTGCACCCAAGCACCCTGGTTCGACACGCCAGGTCGACAGGCAAGTCGACAGGCATGTCGACACCCCTGTCGACAGGCCTGTCGACAGCCCTGTCGACATGCTTAGGCGGGAATCCTCCCGCCTGGCCCCGCTGGTTCTAAATTTAAATTTAAATTTAAATTCCTAAATCTGTTTTTATCTCAAATTTTTCTGCAAACTTCCTTGGGCCATAACCGGGCCATACGGACTCCGATTTTCGAAAACTCGGACTCTATTTCGCGTATTTTTCAGAGACGAACGCAATAACGCAGCCCGTTACCCCCAATTCCCACATCTGAGATTATTTATCCTGTAATTAGTGAATTTTAGTATTAACCCAAAATTCGGGGTGTTACATATCCAATGTTGTCGAACTATCTTTCCAAGATAAACAGAAGTTAACCATGATACCAAGTATATATACTAAGATGATTAAAGGTCTCTCTTCTACTTAGCTTATCCCTCATGTCACAAATCTGAGGGTCTATATCTCTCACACAAACCATCCTAGTCGAACTCGACATCCCTTAAGTACAAGTCCCAAAGGCCTAAACAAATATCAGACAAGCACCCAAGGAATACCTCCTTCGAATTTGGACGATCTATGTGAAGCGATACTAGCAAAACAACCAAACAATTGAGCACTTAACCGACTCTGGCTACCCTCACCAATCTTGCTCCAAAACTATCATTGATCACATAACTGGCTTTGCATTGTCAACTAGATATATGCGGAAGTCTATCTCTAGTTTTTAGGGGGAAAACTCCTAACCTTAATCAAAAAAACATCTGCGTACTCATGGACTACTCTAACGGATCGAAAATCGCCGATAAATACATAAAGTGATTCTAGGTAGCTAAGACAAACTGATCCCTTAGGATCGCACGAAATTTCGAGGGTATTCCCGAGGCAAGTCGAAAGTCTAACTACCCTCCTTTCACAATTACTAGCTAACTAATCCATGCCTAGAATCAACCCATAGCCCATGCAACCAAAAACATAAGTATCTCAAATCCTTACAAACCAAAGATAAATGAGACGAACCACAAATTGGACTTGAGACAATAATGGGATCCTCTACTATACAAGCTCTAGGGTGCAGAGACTCAACTATGGAAGCAGATATAAACGAATGCGAAGCGCAAAAATCAAAAAGAGTACTAGCAGGATGATCAAGAAGAAAATCTAAACTTTTCAACAGAAACCTTACTACCTCTCTCTCAGGTATGCTGGTGGTGAGAGCATGCACTTGCCTTCTGGAAAATCCTGTCTTTTGTTCTTGCCCTTGCCCTTAATTATACGACCCGTTATACCAAAATAAAGATACTTCCTCTTGTTTTAGGTTTTACTATTCTTTCCTCCCCACCTTTGTGAACCAAGTCCATATCCATGAGTTCTTCATCCTTATGTTGTTCTCCTTAGCCAAACTTCCTCATTCTCATCTTTTCCATCCTTGGGTAACTTGTTGACAGGTCTCTCAAAAGATGCCTCCATCGCACGGAGAATCCTACAAAGCTCGAAAGAAAATTAGCCGCAGGTGAAACTACTACGGCTATAGACGGAAGTTGGGCACTTGTTTGCCCTTTGACAAGTGTCGTGGTCTCGTCGTGCCTACGGAACCACGCCGCGATGTGGTTACCTCCCAGAAAGCCAGGAGCCCCGGAGACTCAGGAAAGAAGGAAACAAGGATTCAAACAGAGGATCAAAAGATAGTGCATATGGCCTTAGGGAATACACCCTTAAAACAAAACTTTTCTTTTGAAAATGCTTCTTTTAAAACCGTTTTGAAAATAATTTTTCAAATCTTTTATCTGATCCGGTAACCTTCAGCTTTGATACCAAGTGAAACACCCCACCTCCGTGAAGGTCACTCACAAAGGGAATGCCTTTACTTCGGTGGAGCATTATAGGTAAAAGATGCAGATAAATTACAAGACAGACAAATAAAACATCGGAAAATAAAGTCATTTTATTAACAATGTGGTTCAGTCAAGCTTTTACAACAGTTGTCTCAATCATACTAAAAGTAATACATAGAACTTCTGTCTCGATTTAAAAACTTCCGAGTATAAAAGAAGCATAAAAATAACGATGATATTCCCACTGAAGCATGAACCAGCCATAGCAGTGGAAGAGAGGGTTCAAAGCAAAACATCGACTATATTCGAGCTTGAAAAGAAAACTGAGCTAAGTGGTAGCATTTCCTCCCTGAGAACCTGGGGGGGGGGGGACGGAAGAAAAGGGGCGAAACAAAACTAGGTCAGACATAAGTCTGGTAAGTCCAACTACTTTCAGCATATGAACAAGTAAGAACAACATGACATGAATTAAACTGAATAAAGACATAAGCATGATGATAAGTAACATAGGATACACAGGATAAGCAATAGGCAAGATAAACTAAGTATAACATCGCATGTTAACTATTCTCTTCTTCGCTACTACCTTGTTATTCAGATTTCTATATCTCTGCACCACCTAACGAGTGTCCCAACTAGTAATCTGTATAAAGGATAATATTACAACGTGATCCCAATCCCCACAATTGTGGTAGCCTTCAGGTGTACATCTATTATGAGGATTCCACCTCAGTCAGCCTAATTTCCATAAAGATGTTAGATGTACCCTTACTACCCTATCGATCGGCTCCTTACTTGCATTAACGTTCTATGTGTCTGTGTCAATCGACCCTCTCTTGCGTGTAGATACCCTATGCTAGTCCCACCATAAGGTGTATCAATCCTTATGATAGCAACCCGACACGATTCAAGATGCACAGTGTATAACTACTGGTACCCAGTGCCTGCTTTTTCCCACTGCGGAGTACGTGCACGCCCGTAAACCGTCGAAACCTACACTGACATACCCCCTGCCGCTGCTTTGACCGCTTACAATCAGCCCAGTAATCGTGCTCCATGCTGCCTAGTTTTAGGGTACCATGATACATCTATGCGGGTTACTACTGAAATGGGTCCCCGTTACTAGGGTTTCCTGCTGGTTAAGTTTATAGGCCTATATTTACTAATATGACCCATTAACCTAATATGTACTTAACCCTCCCACCAATTCAAGCATGTTTATTTAACGGTTAAGTTTTGTGGGCCAATATGTACTAATATTACCCACCTAAACGAGATGTACTTAAACCTCCCATCAATTCAAGCATATTTATTTAACGGTTAAGTTTTGTGGGCCTATATGTACTAATATTACCCACCAACACAATATGTACATAACCCTCCCGTACATTATGTCGTATTGGTTAAGTATTGTCCATTCATGCTAACTTAACCCACCCATTCATCATGTCATGTTGGTCAAGTGTTTCTTACCAACTTAACCTTTCTCACTTATCATGTTGGATTGGTTAAGTGTGATTTATTAACTTAACCCTGTTCATTCATCAGGTTATATTGGTTAAGTATTTCCCATTTAACTTAACCCCATTCGTTCATCAAGTTATATTGGTCAAGTGTCATTAATCAATTCAAGTTAACTTAACCCACCCACTCGTCTTTTCATGTTGGTTAAGTTTTTCCTTCTGGTGTTAACTTGATCCTACCTCAAATCATGTTACATTGGTTAAGTGTTTCCCTCTCATGTTAACTTAAACCTTCCCATACATCATGTTATATAATTGGTTAAGTGTTTTCCTCTTGTATTACTTAACCCCACCACATGTCATTGTATATTGGTTAAGTGTATCCTCTTGTGCTACCTAACCCTACCACAAGTCATTATATATTTTGGTTAAGTGTTACTTTAGTTAACTTGACCCTATCATCTGCTTAATTAACATGTTATAACGGTTAAGTGTGCCCTTAGTTAACTTAACCCTACCCTATATCATGTCTTGTTGGTTAGGTGTCCTTTGTCCATTCATGTTTAACTTAACCCACCCATATGTCATATTGGTTAAGTATCAATTAACCTAACCCTCCCATACTTAGCTTGTGTCAATAGCATTAATTCATTCATTAAAGCACCAACTACTCACATTAGACAGGTATTGTTGCGGTCACTAGATGTGCCGGTCGGTTCTGGGCAGTTTTACATCGCAACTCAGTCTTACCTCGGGTTCTTATTGGACTCAATGCCCTTACCTCCCCATTAGATATGTATTGTTGTGGTTACTGGACAACCGGGCAGTTCCGGGCAGTTTTACACCACAACTCAATCTAAACTTGGGTTAGGCATATTCATCTTTCCTACAATTTACATATTTCTTATTTATGACAAATTCCATATGTAAATTATTCCCAATTTAATTATTCCATAATTATCCTTTTAATTATGCTCACAATTAATGGTATACTAAATATACCATTTCATTAACCAATCTATGCCATGTAATTTTCATGTTTATCCTTCATATTTATATGTAAATTATAAATCAATTATTGTCATAGCCCACTTCCCTTCAAATCATGTGCATAATTAGTGGCATACCAATTATACTGTTTTCATGCTAATTACCCAAATCCACCAAAACTAGTCATGATCTCGTTTCTCAAGTTATGCCCAACCAATTCCAATTTCGAGTTATTAATCAAAATAGGCTATACCCCGTCTCCCCAAACTTGCAATAATAGTCATTCCCAAAATTACTATGTCATATATTTGGCGTTCCAAATCAATAGTTAAGCCCGGTCTAGTTTTAATATTCTAGTTTATAGTGTATGGCCAAAACTTGGTTTACAAGCCAACTAACCCAAACTTGCAGTTATAATGATAACAATGCCCCAATGTCAATTACAAGTTTTGCTCAACCATTTCACCAAATATGTTATGTTCAGTTACTTTCCCCAATTATGTTATGCCAATATTGTCAATTTCATGTTTATGCCCCAATAACCCAAACCTTCCCCGTATTCCCATCGTACGTATATCGCGATTCAACCTAGATTATACGTCAATCTAGATTCACAAATAAAAAGGAACAAATAGGAATAATATGAAAATGATAGGCATAAGAACTGGCACAAGATGATAGTCCCAAAATACAAGAATTACAGATCTAATATAATTACAGCATAATTGAATAAACTGATTTAGAATCTTTGCAGGCATATAGATCTGATTATGAACAATATTATGGACATGAAAGGCTTGAATAATAAACTAGGTTCGACAACTTGTATAGGTTCGATTGGATCGATAAGAAGCAACCCAAAGTCATAAATTCACAAAGGCTAAGAATAGATCCAAATAAAAAATCAAGCATAGGTCCATATTCATTTTATTCCATGTCCATACTATAATTGGTTGTCTAAATCTGAAAGTAATCGTGAACTTATAGCGTTTGGATTAGAAAAGATAATCGAATTGCTTGTAGTTGTTGAAGAACTTTAACTTGATATTGATTAATCCTCTAGGTTGATGAAGAACTTTTTTTTTAATTTGATTTAGGTTTTAGTGGCGGCTAGGTTTAGATGAGAGTGAATAACAGAATTAGGTTTTAGGTTTAGGGTCCTTATATAGTTGCAGAGAGTGTTTTAGGACCATTAGATTAACCCTGAACCATCGGAACCAATCAGATGCCACATCTGCCTTAGAGCGAATCGGCCCACGGGTTGACAACCAAACACCCTGAATCAACGCCTAGTCGACCCAACAGGGCTTGGTTTGACCTCAAAAGTGGGCCGGTTCGGTTATTCCCCCTCTTGATTCGTTGTTTTGAACTTTTTTGCATATTTATTTATTTAATTTTTATATATATCTATATATATATATATTTTTCTCATATGCATACAAACTTCAAGGCTTAATAATTTCTTCATAAGGTATCCGTTTTATGCAAACCAAATGTCTATCTTGAACAAAATTTTGAGACAAACATAATAGCGCAACCCATTTCACTTAATTCTTCTTCTAAAAATTAAGTGTTCTTGAATTTGTTAATTTTAATATTCTCAGAAAATTCGGTGTGTTACATCTTGGTTTACTCGAGGACAGAGGAAGAACACAAGGACCGTTTGAGGACAGTGATGGAGGTGTTGAGGAAACACCAATTGAAAGAAATTTTTTCTAAGTGTAACTTCTAGAGGAGGAAAGTGAGATTCTTGGGCCATGTTCTCTCAGAGAATGATACTGTCGTGGATCCTGTGAAGGTGGCTACGGTACAAGATTGGTCTATGCCTAAGATTGCAATGGATGTGAGAAGTTTCTTGGGGTTAGCTGGATACTATCGTAAGTTTATCCAAGACTTCTCCAAGATAGTAGCACCATTAACTCAGTTGACTAAGAAGAATCAAGCTTTCGTTTGATACGAAAGGTGTGAGAATGCATTTAAGAGCCTAAAGGAAAAGTTAACGTGTGCACCAGTGTTAGTTATTCCTAAAGGGAATGAATAGATGATGGTATACACGGATGCCTGTGGTACCGGACTAGGTGCTGTACTGATGCAAGGAGGTAGGGTTGTAGCTTATGCCAGTCGGCAACTAAAATCGCATGAGTAAATATATCCTACCCATGATTTGGAATTAGCAGCGATTGTGTTCGCGTTAAAGATGTGGAGACACTATCAAAAGATTCGAGTTGTTTACCGATCATAAGTCATTAAAGTATCTTTTCTCTCAAAGGGATTTAATTCTTCATCAGTAGAGATGGTTAGAGTTCTTGGCTTCATATGATTTCAATATCGCATACACACCCGGGAAGGGCAATGCGGTAGCTAACGCATTGAGTAGGAGACATGCTAGTTTGGGGGCTATATTTCTTGTATGGAAGCAACTGGAGTATATCGCAGGATATGATTTCAGACCTAAGTGCGAATTAGATCCAGAAATGTTAGCAAATTTGACGATCAGACCGACTTTGATTGAGCGGATCGGTTCTAATCAGAGGGACAATCGTAACATATTGAAAATCATCTCCGAGGTAGAAATGGGTATCGACGGTAAGGGGATGAACAAGTATGGACTTGATCGAGGAGGATGGCTAGGAAAGAATGGGAGACTAGTTGTACCCAATGTTAATGGATTGAGAGATGAAGTGCTTGGAGAGTGTCATCACCCTAAATTGACTATACATCCCGCTGGTAACAAAATGTATCGAGACATGAAGCAAACCTACTACTGGGAAGGGATGAAGAGAGACGTTGGAAAGTTTATATCGAGATGCATGAATTGCCAGTTAGTTAAAGCCGAGCCAAAGAAGCCTAGTGGTTTGTTACAACCGTTAGAAATTCCCGAATGGAAATGGGAACAAGTCTCAATGGATTTCATTGATGGTTTACCAAGAACTAGATCAGGTCATGATAGTATTTGGGTATTGTGGATTGATTGACCAAAAGTGCAAGGTTTATACCAGTCAAGTCGAATAGAACGGCAACTAAGTTAGCAGAACTGTATATGAAGTTGGTAGTGAGATTTCATGGAGTACCTAGATGTATTGTTAATGAATGAGATCCATTATTTAATAGTGGGTTTTGGAAGAGCTTACAAGAGGCTTTAGGATCACAATTACATCTCAATACCGCGTACCATCCTCAAACCAATGGTCAAACAGAGAGGGAGAATCGTGTATTAGAGGATCTCTTAAGAGCTTGTATATTGGACTTTGGAGGATTATGGGATGACCATTTGCATCTGGTTGAGTTCGCGTATAATAATAGTTATCAATCCAGTACTGGTATAGCTCCATTTGCAGCTTTTTATGGAAGACCGTGTAACTCACCATCATATTGGTTGGAAACTTCAGATAAAATTAAAGTTATGCTTGGGCCAAGATAACTTCAGATAAAATTTGTGCTTGGGCCAAATGTAATAAGAGAAACTTCAGATAAAATTAAAGTTATCCAACAATGAATGAAGGCTGCCCAAGATAGGCAGAATAGTTATGCTGATAAAAGACGAAGAGAATTGAAATTCTCCTTTGGCGACCTGGTATTCGTCAAGATTTCCCCGTTAAAGAGTGTGATTCGTTTCGGCATGAGAGGTAAGTTGGCACCAAGGTTTGTTGCTCCATTTCCAGTTCTTGAGCAAGTGGGGAATTTAGTGTATAAAATTGGATTACCAGACAAGATGGCGAGAGGGCACAACGTATTTTATGTTTCCCAGTTAAGGATGTTCGTGCATGATTCTGAGATGACTATTTCACCACATCACTTGGATGATATCGAAGTGGAATCTGAGGCAGTTGGGAGCCATAGGACGATTCATATTGTCGGACATGATACGAAGCAACTTCGAAGGAAGACGGCGAAACTGGTTAAGGTCCAGTGGGGTGATAATGAGAATGATTGTACTTGGGAAACAGAGGGAAGCATAAGGAAGTCATATCCAGAACTCTTTGCCTAGTAAGATTTTAGTCGCAATATA
This sequence comes from Allium sativum, assembly GCA_030737875.1. Lineage (NCBI taxonomy): Eukaryota > Viridiplantae > Streptophyta > Magnoliopsida > Asparagales > Amaryllidaceae > Allium > Allium sativum. The sequence goes on from CM060920.1 coordinate 120,972,736, forward strand.
GTTATTCCCTTTTACTAAACCGCATGCTAGGATAAGCATGTTGTATTATTGTGTATGTTTGATTGTGTGTAAATGGTTGATAGGCATGCGGGACACCTTTGTATGTTTTCTTAGTTAAGGAATTTCAGGAGAGAAATTTCTTGGGTGGGTGGGGGGGGAGGGAGTGTAACGACTCATATTTCATGCATCGGATGATCGTAGAATATTTATTTCATTCACATATGAAGTAATATGATCGTGTAACTTTGGGAAGCGACTACTAGGGTCATTTCCCATGTTCACGATTTTTACCGAATTTTAAATGACCATTTTATAACTATTGATTGGTAAGGAATTTTGACCTAAAAACACTTCCATTGGATTTATATGATGGTTTATCTTTCCGTAGAGTGGTCTCATTAATCAAATGGACTTACCGTTTGGGAGATATGGCTGAAATAAGGTTTGAAGATGGAAAAACAGCTTAACCGGGCTTAATTAGGTGATTAGTGGTTAGGCCCGTAACCCATTTCGGGATTAGGGTTATGAGAGGGCTGAAAAGAGTTAGTGGATGATTCATTTTCATTTTTCCAGCTGCCACTTACCTTCCTCTAGCCTTAGTAATGGCCTCCACCTTCTAAATTCATCCTTAATCACTTCCTAATCACATATTAAGCAAATCTACATCAAATTAAGGCGGGTTAGCATCAATATCAAGCTAGAGCTACTGGAACACATAGGAATTCGACCAAAATCAGTGGAGTTTTCAGATCTATAATTTATTTGTGGCTAAGTTGAGTGATTTGCACTTTTATTCACTAATTACAACTAATTAGGGGTGATTAGTGATAATTAGCGAAATTACGCATCATAAAAATCTGGAAAAATTTGTAAAAATTCTAGAATATTATTTTATGTCTCTGTTAGAAATTTAGGTTAATTCTGATTAAGTTTGCTAATCCTATGGTTAAACATGGTTAAGGGGATTAAGAGGGAAAATCATGAAAACGCCGCTGTGTGGCGTAAATATTTGCTGGAAAGAAGTGCACGAAATCGGATCGGGTCATGAAACCTAAACCGAACTGCTCGTTAAGCATGTATCACGAACCAAAGCACTCGAACCGTGAACCACCTACCCCCCCTACGAGCCGATGCCACGAGCAGGAGATCACGACCCGGACCGTGAAGCACCCACGAGGCCAAACCGATGCCATGAACCGACCCGAATGGAGAAAGAGTCCGACCCGAAATGGTGATTATCACGAACCGATGAGCGTCATGTACCACGAACCAGAGGAGGACCAGAAGCCAGACTACAATGAGGCACCACGACCCGAACCATTTCAGGAAGCACGAACCAAACCGCTTTGGGAGGACCGAACCGAACCGGAGAAGATCAAAACCCGAGATGCAAAGTAAGTCCAAATGGGAGGTTATTACTCAAGATACAGTTGGGAACCAACGAGTTAACTTCTAGAGTTAGACTTTGTTGCGGGACGTGTGCAAAGGGTTATCAATATCTATAACTTTGGTTCACCCTTGAAGAGAGGGGCATGTAGACGAACCATAGCCAGGTAAGTGTGGACTGGTTGGACTTTAACCTAGAGCCAGGGATGTGTGGACTAGGTAGGGTTATTGACTATAGACTAGGGAAGTATGGTCATAGCAATAGTTCTACGGAGTTGCTGTCATGGACCCAATGGATTTGGTAATCAAAGCGGTGGATATCGTATGCTTTACGCACTGAGTGAGTGATGTGAGGATGATTGCTATGTTTGATGTTTGCTATCACCATGACATGCACACTCCCATTTTAAACTTTATGTTAATGTTACCTTAGAGTATTGTACATCTTGTTGTGCTAACTCTTTGGTTGCAGGTCCAGGTTTAGGTATGATGATTTATACCTATTATTGTCTTGTTTTGCTGCTATCGCTCATACCAGACTTTTGTCCGACCCAGAGTTTTATGTCTCTTCTTATTACTCTTAGTGCTCCTAAACGAGGAGACTAGAGATAGGTTAGGTGGTTATTCACGAGTAGCTATCTAGAGACGAGCATAAGGCTTCTGTAACACCCCGTGTGTTGAATAACTTGTTATAATATAAAACACGGCAGAATTATATTTTTAAAATCTGAATCAGGGGAAACGGGCTATGCCATTGCGTTCGTCTCGGAAAATACGCGAAATAGAGTCCGAGTTTTCGAAAATCGGAGTCCGTATGACCCAGTTAAGGCCCGAAGAAGTTTTCAGAAAATTCAAAACAGATTTAAATATAAATATTTCAAGTTTCAGAAGAGGCGGGAAAATTCCCGCCAGGCTGAGGGAGTCGACCCAGGGGTCGACATGGGTGTCGACCCTCTCCCTAGGGGTCGACCCCCCCTGTCGGTCTGTGTGACCTGGGTGCACCATTTTGGCTTGTGGGCTGGGTCTTGGTGGCTAGTGAAGAAATCTGACGGCTCTAATCTGATTTAGGGTTAATCTAATGGCCTAAAACACCTAACTAATCTATAAATACACCCTAATACTACCCTAATTCATACTAAAAATAGATACAACGTTGTCATGCCGTCAAAATGCAACTTGAAGGAGCCTCCATCAAATTAAAGAGGAAGATAGCTTCTCAAATCAACTTCTAATCAACTCTAGCAACTTAATCTTCTTCTTAGGAGTGCTAATCAACAAGTTGTGAGTTTCTATAGCCTTAATGACCAATTGTTGAAATGATTATGATAGGATATAATGAGGTTATGGCTATGAATGTGGATCAATGCAAGTTATGTTATCATATGCTATATGTTCATGATGTTATGCAAGTTATGCAAGTCATATGCTATGTGATTATGATGTTATGCAAGTTATGCAAGTCATATGCTATGTGATTATGATGTTATGCAAGTTATGCAAGTTATATGCTATGTGTTCATGATGCTATGCAAGTTATGCAAGTCATATGCTATGTGATTATGATGTTATGCAAGTTATGCAAGTCATATGCTATGTGTTATGCAAGTTATGCAAGTCATATGCTATGTGATTATGATGTTATGCAAGTTATGCAAGTTATATGCTAAGTGTTCATGATGTTATGCAAGTTATGCAAGTCATATGCTATGTGATCATGATGTTATGCAAGGTATGCAAGTCATATGCTATGAGTTCATGATGCTAGTTATGAAAATCACTATGATAAACATTGATCCATTATGACACCATGGTTATGCAAGTTTGGTGTATGATTATATGCAAGTTCATATATAATATGTTATGCAAGTTTGGTGTATGATTATATGCAAGTTCATATATGACATGTTATGCAAGTTTGGTGTTTGGTTAAATGCAAGTAACATGTGCAAGTTTACACCTTAGTATGATATGCATACATATGCAAGTTAACCCCTTTGTATGTCATACATACATATGCAAGTTTACCCCTTTTGTATGACATAAGTATCTTATGCAAGTTACCCTCCTTATGACATATGTGATTCATGCAAGTTTGGGTTGATTATTTATGCTAGTTGGGTTTGATGCTATATGCATGTTGACACCTTTAAAACCCATGTTGATGCTAATGTTATGCAAGGTGAACCCATTGTATGTGTGATGAATCTTCCCTTTTTAAGTATGTCATGTTAGCGAATTACGTGGGGAACGATGGGGTTAATATTCATGTTAATGAAATGGTGTGAAGTTGGTATGATTATGGATACCATAAAGTGGATGGACATAATTGAGTCAATTATGTACATCGTTAAATTTGTAATTAATTAGGGATAATTAATACAAATTATGGGGGTGATTAATTAGGTGTAATTAATCGACTAAGACACGAGGTTGGACCCTTTTGTAGCATAAGACTGCCCGGAACCGACCGGCAAATCCAACGGCTACAAATGATTGGCCCAATGTGAGAGGTCTTAGGTACAAACTTAATACGTGACAAGTGTAAAGACACGAGGTTAGACTCGGTTATGGCGTAAGGCTGCCCGGACCCGACCGGCAAATCCAGCTGCCATAAAAGATAGTCTAATGTGAGAGGTCTTTACAACGGTTACGTTCTTAATCAATTAAGAAACACTTAACCAGATAAGCATGTAGTAGGGCATGAGGGGTTAAGTGGGTGCCTTGGGTGGCATGTGGAAATCAAGTAAGTGCCTTGGGTGGCATGTGGAAATCAAGTGCCTTGGGTGGCATGCGGAAATCTTTTGGGTTGCCTTAGGTGGCAATAGAAAATACGATTAGAATACTTAACCAAGTGGAAACATATAATTAAACATGATTAAAGGGTTAAGTGGGATGCACTAGATAAAGTGACAAGCTTAGGTGGGTAGCTTGTGGGGGCCCATTTCAACCAGTAACCCATATGTATCTTATTGGGCTCGACCCATGTCGAGGACGGGACACGCGTAGTGGGTTTGACTATAAGAGGCCAAAACGGGTTAGCGGTGGCAACGCAAGTCCAACGGGTTTCATATGCGTGTGTGGACCCGGGCTGGTAGGTAAGACGTTGTTGCATCGTGTAGGTATAATCCATGCACCATTGGTTGTATCAGGTTGCCACTTTGGGGAGTGATACACCCCACTGTGGGGCCAGCACGGGTATCTACGGTAGGGAGCCGATCGCTTGGGAGTAGTGGGTACACCTAGTGGAGATAGGGGAAGACGTCACCTATGTAGTCAGCTAGGCGTACACGAAACTACTGGGAAAATTTTCTAAGTCCTTGGGAGGGATCAACCTTTAAGTAGGAATGACTGGTGGGGTGCAGTTAGTAATTACCCTTGGGTGGGGAGATGCGTCTTTACCGTTATCTTAGTTCATCCCATGTCTAGTTGGCTACTTAGTGTAGTCATTCATCCCCAGTCATCACCGTACCAAGTTTATATCATACCCTAATTACTTTAATGATTGTGTTGTTAAAGTTATAGGTCTCACTCAGACTTATGTCTGACCCCGTTGTTTTTATCTTTTTCCCCCTCAGGTCCTCAGGTTGGGCCTAACACTAGTGGGCTTTGATCAGATTTCTTTATCTATCTTTTGGAACTTGGACCGTGATGTAAAGCCCAGCTTATCTTTTCTATTATGGCTATTAGTTATGTAGTGGGATTATGTACTTATGTTTTATCAGGATGGATATTTAGTACTTGACTCTTTTATGGTGTTGTAACTAAACATGTTTACCTTCTGCTGAAATGAAATGATGTTTTAGATTTTCAAGTATTATTTATATCTGTCTTGTTGTAATTTTTCTGTTCTATATTCACTTAAAATACTCCACCGAAGTTAAGGCATTCCCTTAGTGAGTGACCTTAGCGGGTGTGGGGTGTTACACGTGGTATCAGAGCTGAAGGTTACCGGAACAGATAAAATTTTTAGAAAACTATTTTTCTAAAAACATTTTTGGAAGAAGTATTTTCAAAAACATGTCTTTTAAGAGAAAAGTTTTTGAAAGAAAAGCATAATCCCCAATAGCCATATCTTTATCTTTCAAATTCTCCGTTTTGAATCTTTCCTTTTTCGTTTCAGCATGGCTGAAGATCTTAATTTTCCGGAGGGTGTAGCGATACCAGTATGGTATAGGAGATTGATGGAGGCTAGGGCCGCCACTGCGGGTCCAGCAAATGTTCCTCCACCAACAGTAGCACCCGATCTTCCTCCTCCTCCTCCTCGCACGGATACTTTTGCTAAGATTTGCAAGGAATTTAAGGCTATGGGAGGGAAACATTTTCAAGGATCAGAAACTTTTGTGGAAGCTAGAGATTGGCTTAAGGAGGTGGAAGAGTTGATAGATATCTTTGAGATGGAAGAAGGAAAGAAAGTCAAGTTAGCGTCTTGGTTGATGGAGGGAGAGGCCTCATTCTGGTGGGAGGTTACTAATGGAGAACGCCCTGTTGACTCCTGGGCGGATTTCAGGCAAAGGTTTGTGGCAAAGTTTCTCTCAAGGGCGGAGGAAAACTTGTATATGGAAAGGTTCTTGACTCTAAAGCAAGGAAACCTGTCAGTGAAGGAATATGTCAACAAGTTTAATCAATTGGCAAGGTTTGGCATAGACATGGTGAATACACCGGAGAAGAAGGCTTTGAGGTTCGTTAAGGGCTTGAATGAACCGATGCATGGATTGGCTATGACTCACATCCCTATGGGGGCCACCTTTGAGAAGCTAGTAGACATGGAACTCATGCATGAGGAAGAGAAGGGTCCAAATGCTAATAAGGCACCGAGAAGAAAGGAGATCAGAAGAGACCTCAACAGCAACAGCAAAACAAGGGTGGGAAAGGCAACGGTGGCAAGGGAAAGAAGAAGTGCTTCAATTGTGGGACACCAGGCCACCTAAGAAAAGATTGTCGGAAGAAGAAGAAGAAGACGGGCTGCTTCCACTGTGGCGAAGCAGGGCATCTAGTGAAGGACTGCCCTAAGAAGGGGCAAAGGACGGGATCTACCTCAGGAGGACAGGTGCAAGCTCTTATGGCACCAGGTCAGGCAAGGGGGCAAGTTCAGGCTCTCGCGGTTCCACCGATTCAGGAAAGAGGTAGAACTATTTCCGTTGAAAGTCTTGTTTTTCTGTTTGATCATCCTGTCCGTACTTTGTTTGACTCTGGCTCATCGCATTCGTTTATCTCATTATCATTAGTTGAGTCACTGCACTTAGACACCAGTCTAGTAGATGATCCCTTGGTTGTCTCAAACCCAATTGGGGGCTCCACTTATTTGTCCATGATATGTTTGGGTTTGAAGATTTCTATACTTAGCGTTGAGTTTAGATGTGATGCTTTTGTTTTGGGCTTCACGGGCTATGGGTTGATTTTGGGCATGGACTGGTTATCCAGTAATGGTGCCATTCTTGATTGCGAAAGGAGAGTTGTTAGGCTCATGACCCGCTTGGGTAACACTCTCGAGATCTCTTGTAATCCCATGGATTCTGTTATGCTAAGTTATCTTGATTCGCTTGACGCTTCGGTCGAGAGTTTGCGATCTGTTAGAGTGGTCCGGGAATACTCGGATGTGTTTGAGGAGGTGAAGGGCTTACCTCCGAGGCGGGAGATAGACTTCCGAATATATCTGGTGGACAATGCTAAACCAGTATCTTTACCAGTGCGCCACATGGCTCCTCGTGGGAGGAGGGAACTCCATAAGCAAGTAGGGGAGTTGCTTGAGAAGGGGTTCATAAGACGAAGTATATCGGAGTGGGGTGCTCCAGTAGTTTTTGCCACGAAGGCGGATGGGTCCCTCAGACTTTGTGTAGACTATAGAGAACTCAACAAGCTCACAAAGAAGAATAGACACCCATTGCCGAGGATTGATGATCTCTTTGATCAGTTGGTTGGCGCCTCAGTGTTCTCGCAGTTGGACTTGGCCACGGGGTTTCATCAATTGAGGGTGGCTGAGGATAGCATATACAAGACTGCCTTTAGGACTCCGGATGGTTTCTATGAGTGGCTGGTGATGCCATTTGGTTTGACGAACGCCCCTGCATACTTTGTTGATTTGATGAGTAGGGTGTTCAGGGAATACCTTAATAAGTTCGTGGTGGTCTTTGTGGATGACATCTTAGTCTTTTCCAAGAGTAAAGAAGAGAATGCCCTACATCTTAGGGAAGTGTTGGAGACTCTTCGAGCGCATAGCCTTAAGGCTAAATTCTCTAAATGTCACTTCTGGAGGAAGGAAGTGCGGTTCTTGGGGCACGTGGTCTCTAAGGAAGGGATAGCTGTGGATCCCGCGAAGGTAGTATCCATCCAAGATTGGAAGGTTCCGAAGAATGCTACCGAGGTGAGGAGTTTCTTGGGGTTGGCTGGCTACTATAGGAAGTTTATCAAGGACTTCGCGAAGATATCAGCCCCATTAACTCGCTTGACAAAGAAGAATCTGGTCTTCGCATGGGACGTAGATTGTGATGATGCGTTCCGACGGTTAAAGAGAGCTTTAACCACAGCTCCAGTCTTAGTGTTGCCAGATGGGAGTAAGCCATTTGTTGTTTATACCGATGCTTGTGGGACAGGACTGGGCGCAGTCTTAATGCAAGAAGGAAGGGTAATAACCTACGGTGGAAGGCAGTTGAGAAAGCATGAGAAAAATTACCCTACCCATGATTTAGAGTTGGCCGCTATTGTTTTTGCGCTTAAGACTTGGCGCCATTATCTTCTTGGAGAGAGGTTCGAATTGTTCACTGACCACAAATCATTGAAGTACTTGTTTTCTCAGAAGGATTTGAACTTGAGACAACAAAGGTGGATGGAGTTCTTAGCATCCTATGATTTCGAGATAGCGTATACCCCTGGCAAGGGTAACGTGGTGGCGGATGCCTTGAGCAGATAAAGGTTGTCCTTGAGTCCATTGTTCGTGGAACGACGAAGCTTGGAATTTATCTCGATGTTTGATTTCAGACCTTCCGTTGAATTTATACCCGATTTGCTGGCATCCTTGGAAGTCAGACCTACTCTTTTGGGACGGATTGGCGAGGCACAGCGGGACGACCCACAGTTGGTTGAGTTGGTTGAGTTGGTAGAGAGGCTCATAAGGGGGGAGTCGTCCAGCCATTTGAGTAGGTACACCCTAGATGATAGGGAGTGCTTGCATAGAGACGGTAGACTTTGTGTACCGTAAGACGAGGGTTTGAGGAAGGCTATTCTAGATGAGGCGCATCGTTCTAGGATGACCATTCATCCCGGTGGGGACAAGATGTACCAAGACATGAAGCGAGTTTTCTTTTGGGCCGGTATGAAGAAAGATGTGGCCGAGTATGTCGCTAGATGCTTGGTGTGCCAACAAGTGAAAGCGGAGCAAAAGAAACCTGGTGGGTTGCTTCACCCATTAGAAGTTCCGCAATGGAAGTGGGATAGCGTCTCGATGGATTTTATTGATGGGTTACCGAGATCGAGGAAGGGTAATACGGGAATTTGGGTTGTGGTAGACAGACTTACTAAGAGTGACCATTTCATACCCGTGAAGAGCAAGAGGACTGCTCCATGGCTAGCTTCAGTTTACCTTCGAGAGATAGTTCGGTTGCATGGTGTACCTTCGAGCATAGTGAGCGATCGAGATCCTATCTTCACTAGCGAGTTTTGGAAAAGTTTGCAAGAGGCGGTAGGGACTCAGTTGTGTCTGAGCACCGCATATCATCCTCAGACGGACGGCCAGACCGAGAGGGTGAATCGTGTTCTGGAAGACCTTTTGAGGCTTTGTATCTTAGATTTTGGAGGTACATGGGAAGAGCATCTTCCATTGGTAGAGTTCGCGTATAATAACAGCTTTCAGTCCAGTATTGGTATGGCTCCTTTTGAAGCTCTTTATGGAAGGCCTTGTCGATCACCTACATGTTGGTGGGAATCTACGGATAAGATCTTGCTTGGGCCTGATACGGTTAGAGAGACTTCGGAAAAGATTGATTTGATTCGAAGAAGGATGAAAGCGGCGCAAGACAGACAGAAATCTTACGCGGATAAGAGGAGGACGGATCTTGAGTTTGATGTTGGGGACATGGTCTTTGTTAAAGTATCTCCATTACGGAATGTTGTTCGCTTTGGGTCCGTTGGGAAGTTAGCACCAAGATTTGTAGGACCGTTTCCTATTAAGGAAAGGATTGGACGGATGGCATATAGAGTGGATTTACCCGAGAGACTTAGTGGAGTACATGACGTATTCCATGTGTCACATTTGAGGACGTGCCTACATGAGACCGCAGAGGTGGTAGAGCCGAGTTTGCTTAGAGAAGTTGTAACACCCCGCCTCCGCCAGGGTCACTCGCAAAGGAATGCACTATCTTTAGAGGGGCATTATTGGTAAACATGCACAGAAATATCACAAGACAGAACATATAAAATAGCGGAAGTAAAATCAAACTTTAATAACATGAATAAATAAGGTCTAAAGCCTTTTACATCAGAGTACATCAAAACCTGTCTTGCAATAGTAAAGAAGCATAAAGACATTTTCATAAATTATTCCCCAAGTAAAACAGTAAAGTAGCCATAGCCAAGAAAAGTCCAAGCCATCCATGATGACCTTCAAGCAGAAGAAGTCCGAACTAAACAACAGTATTTCCTCCCTGTAACCTGGGGGGGGGAAACGGAAGACAAGAAGCGAAACAAAACGGGTCAGTCAAAAAGACTGAGTAAGCCCTATCTACTATCAGCATAAAAACTAGTAAAGTTAACTGACATGAGAAACTGAGATGAACATAAGCATGATGACAAGATAGATAAGCTAAATCAAAATAACAGGATGAACTACTGAACTCAGATAAACTAAGGTGTCATGATAAATTACGATGTCAAGATAAAACAAGGTATCCCTTCGCCAGGTTCCTATCAAGTATAATATCCCCAAGATATCTATCACGTATAACATCCCATGGTATCTATCCTGTCTTTTAGCTCTGCACCTATCGTACTAGTATTACCACCGTATCATGTGTTAACCATGAATGACCCTTACTCAAAAGTCGTGTAATGGTCCATGTCAACCTAATATATCGCATATATAGGTTACTCAACTCGTATGTTTCTTTCCATGTAAATGTTCAGTCCCTTGCCGTAGACCGTACGGGCTTTCCCATGAGGTTCTATACTACTCCAACGTAATTCCATGATCCTTAAGATCGTTTTGGACTGTTACCCTAGGTCTAGCTAGGTTCTTTCATATGAATCACTGTTTGTACAACTAGGACTTATGCTACCTAGGACTACTAGGGATTATGCTTACCTATTGCACGTTTTCGTATCTCGGTTTGGGTTCAACTACCTAGGGCCACTAGGGATTACGCTAACCGTTAACCGCGCCCTTTTTCCCACGCATTCATCGTGAATCGTTTTTCCATGACTGTATGCACATGTATCACATCGTGCCATCCGAGTCCTGTCACAGGGCAGATCAAGAAACACGGGACTCGGTCGGGAGCTTTCGATTTATCTGCCGATGCAGATGCTATGGTCTGTTTTTCCTATACGTGGCTATGGTCCCACGAGACCACTCCCTTAACTAGCGAAAGACAAGACAGGATAAATCCTGTATGAGAACACACTACTGGCCAACCCACAATCTAGCCTTACCGCAACCATAATTAGATAGCAATTATGGTCTTTTGGGTGTTCTCAGCCTTTCTGTACGTACACGCTTGACCAAAGACGGTAGGTAGCCTGACGAAATGCTATCTAGGGCACGACCGTGTATCGTCGACTATCCCCTATCCATCCCCGTCTTTAGGTCGCTCGTATAGCAACCAAGGCTTCGTTACCCAGTTCGCTGGAGCCTTTATCTAAATCAGATAACTTGCTCCTACTCGTGTGCTTAAACGATGACCTACCGTATCAGGTTACTCATCTATCTATGAACTGGTCCAAATCTTCTTGACTAAGAATTATTACTTAGCTATTCTTCAACTAAGGTTTACCACTTAGCCTTATTCCCGTTATTCTTGTTAATTACGGTTATCCACCTAATTCTCCGAATTAGGGTTTATACAATGGATTAAGTGTCACTTAAGTTCATGACTTAATCCCGTCTACAAATCATGTCAAAATTGGCTAAGTATCCAAGTCCAAGACTTAACCCTACAAACCATGTTCAAGTTGGTTAAGTATGTATTAACTTGACCCTATCAAATTACTGAGTCAAATTGGTCAAGTGTATTCAAACGATTCGTGACTTAGCCTTATCATGTTATCACGTTAGATTGGTTAAGTATTGGTTAACTTAACCTTATCAAATAACCGAGTTGGAGTGTTTAAGTATAGGTTACTTAATCACTTCAAAATTACTGAGTTAGATTGGTTAAGTGTTGGTTAACTTAACCACTTCAAAATCACCGAATTGGATGGGTTAAGTCTAGATTAACTTAACCACATCCCCTAACTGTATTATACGGTTAAGTGTAATTAGGAAAGCTTAATCAACCGTATCAAATTCACGTGTTGGTTTGGTTAAGTGTTGGTTAACTTAACCCCGTCCACTAGTCGTATAAAAATGGTTAAGTGTCATTAGGCAAATCAAGTTACTTAACCTACCCAACCTTGTCATGTTTTGTTAAGTATCATTAGCCTAATCGATTTACTTAAACCATTTGTCCATGTCATATTTGGTTAAGAGTCATTAATCAAATTAACTTAACCCTATCATGTGGCATTAATTACTTAATGCACCTCAATCTCTCACATTAGACTTTGTTGTGGTTACTAGTTAAGCCGGTCGGTTCCGGGTAGCTTTACACCACAACTTGGTCTAACCTCGGGTTCAAGCACAACATGACCAACTTCTCACATTGGGTCCTATTGTTTGCAACTACTAGTTAGGCCGGTCGGTTCCGGGTAGCTTTATGTTGCAAACTCAACCCAACCTTGAGTTGGTCACTTTCATGTTTAGTCTAGTGTCATGTTCATATTCAAGTTTTCTAAAGAATATGGGTAGACCTAACTCAATAGGTAAATTCCCAATTCCATAGCATGGGTAGACCTAACTTAATAGGTAAATTCCCAATTTCATATTTTCAAGCATACTTACATGTCATGTTTTCAAGTTGTATTTTCATGTCATTAGAAATTTCCCATAACATAACCCAACGCTTTTAAACTCGCATATACGTTCGCAACAACGTAATGGATTAAAAGAAGAGACTTGGCAAAGGCATGACAAAAATGGATATTAAGCCACAAGTTAATCATGGTGGCAAATGAGGCACAAATGTGTTCATTAACTTGCATGTTACATTCTTAAGCCTCAAAAACATGCATAAACCCAAACTTGGCACATAAGCGAATCATGGTGACAAAAGACATGGAATGATGACTAGTAACTCGCATATATCATCATATAAGGGTTATGACTTCATATGCAAGTTGACATAAAGGTTATGAGGGTTCTCATGTTGCATAATGCAACATTTCAACATAAAGGTTGTAGCTTTAGCCCACAAGATCAAGATAATGACTTCATAAACTTGCATGAAATGATAGCATGTATCATACTTAATGATCAAACCCAACTTGCAACATGAACATTTAACTTCATAGTTAATATCTAAGAGTAGGGAAAGGGCTTACATTGCTATGAAGGCATAAATCGATTTAAATTAAAGATTGAGATGAAGCCTATGCATGCCATCACCCAAAAACCCAAAGATGAAAGCTCCAAATCAATAAAAAACCCATCTTTATGAACAAAGATCAAAGCTTTAGCCTTGAAATCAACTTGAGAAGCTCTCATACTAACATAGGGACTATCTAACACTCACATGATCATGAAACCTCTCATAGAAATGAAGATAGAAACTTTGGGCAAGAGGATGGAGGCTAGGGTTTTGAGTGGAGGCCATGAGAGGAGCAATTTTGGCATAGTTTAGTTGCATGAATGAATAATGAGGATTTTAGGAGAGGGTTAGGGGCTTATTTATAGAAGATTAGGCAAGTTAGGACCCTTAGATTAACCCTAGGATCAATCCCAGCCCTCAAAAACAGAACCAGCCCCAAAAACCTAGCCAAAACAGAAAACAGGTGCACCAGGCAAAACTGCCCGGCCACCATAAGTCGACCCCCAAGTCGACAGGGCTGTCGACTTGGGTCAAGCCATGTCGACTCCCAAGTCGACAGGCCTGTCGACTTGGGGTTCCTGGCGGGAATTTTTCCCACCTAGCCTTCCAGCCCTAATTTTCGAAATTTGAACTCGTTTTTGAACTCCGAAAACTCTGAAAACTTCGTCGGACCATAATTTGGTCATACAGACTCCGATTTTCGAAAACTCGGACTCTATTTCGCGTACTTTTCCGAGACGAACGCAATGGCATAGCCCGTTTCACTTGATTCAGAATTTAAAATTAAATTCTGCCTTGATTCTCGTCTTAATCATGTTATCGAAATACGGGTTGTTACATTCTCCCCACCTTTAACGATTTCGTCCCCGAAATCTCCAAGTTAGGAAGAACATATCCTATCATCCATCATTCATCTACTCAAATCATCATCCACAAGCAACCATTGTCCTTAGATGATTTCTAATGCTGTATGAATATATGCAAAACGTGTGTGTACATGTTCCTTAGCTAATGCTAATGATCAGGCCTGGATAATCTTTCTAATGCAAAATATGTATAGTGCCATGAGTCCAACATGTATGCGAATAGTCCTAGTCATATAGATACTATATGCATGCACAATCATTCATTCATATGCAACAACCGCATGATAATACATTCGATTTCATCCATAAACAAGTATAAATACTCGTGCCTATGCAATATGAAATGTGATCGAGTCGAGCTAGTATCTAATGTGTATTCGCGCATCCACGAGCAACCACTTGCAACCACTTGCAACCATATCAATCATAACATGTTTCAAATACATGTTTACATCCATAGGGTTCTACCTAGGATTCCCTGAAACAGGGTCGAGAAGATAAACAAGACAAACTCCTTACGGGGTTTGTGACAGAAAATAGGACCGAGAGGATGTCCACAAAAGATAGCCTACAAGTAAGCTCTACAGAAAACAGGGATCAAGGATATACTCCCAAAAAGAGATATCATGCGCGTATCTAGTCTTTGACCATCAAAGTCGTATTTCCGTGAGCTTAATTCCATTGTGCTTTAACCATCCTTTAACTTCATTGTTTCGTAACTCCTTATTTTTCCTGTTTCCATAACATGAGCTGGAACTCATTTCTTCGTCGCCTCTCGTTCCACTTGCACTTATCCTTTTTCTAGAATACTTGGCGCAAACCTTCGTACTCATGATTCCATGCGAGCCCTCCAAAATTCACTAGTGAATCTTGTATCTCGTTTATATACTATAAGGTATTCCATGTAGAAGAACTTTCTCTTGAAAGTAAACAGATGTCAACCAGGTTACCAAGCGCACTTACTAGGGTGATTTCTATACCCCTCACATAAGTGAAATGAACCATCCGTCTTATCGGCGAACACCACTCGATCGGGCTTCAAATTTCCAATAAAGGCATCAAGGGATTCTAAGTAACTAGTCATGACAGGACCTCAAAAAGGTTACACGATACTTCGAGGGTATTACCAAGGCTAGTCAAAAGGTCTAACTACCCTCCTATCAAAACCGAGAGTGGCACCCCCTACTGGATAACCACTTCATCCCTAGAATCCATCCATAACTTATAAACATAAGCATTATTTCCAAACTCAACTCTTGGCATAGACATTCTCAAATCCAAACAAGTCATGTATAAAATGGACTGATTCTCCAATAGGACTTTGAGACAAAAATGGGATTCTCTATCACGCTAGTACTTAAGGTGCAGAGACTCAACTATCGAAGCAGACTTAAATGATACGAAAAACGAAGTCCTAACGGGATGATAGAGAAGAAAAGCTAAACCTTTAACAAGATCGTTACCCTCCTTCCGAGGTACCCTAGAAATGAGAGCATACTATTGCCCTCCCGATGATCTTGTCCTTGTCCCATAATACTTAACTATCATGCCAAAGGTACTCTCTCGTCATGGGTTTCATTGTTCATCTTTCTCACTCCTTTGAGGACTAAGCCATACCAATAAGTGGCTCATCCTTAAGCTCGTATCCTTTATCCTCTTTCTCACTATCCTTTCTTATAACGCGGCCACTGGTCTCTCGAGAACCACCTCCATCGTATGGAAAGCACTTTCGTAGATAGAAAAGACTAGTCGCAGTTAAAAACACTGTGACTACAGATGGAGGAAAGAAAGGAAAAGAGATTCAATTAAGGAAACAAGGATAGTGCTAATGGCCTTTGGGGAATAGCCTTTTTCTTTTAAAAGAAAATTTTCTTGAAAAATGCTTCTTTGTAAACGATTTTCAAATAGTTTTCAGAAGGTCTTTAAAAACTTTTGCCCAGTCTGGTAACCTTCTGCTCTGATACCAAATGTAACATCCCGCCTCCGCCAGGGTCACTCGCAAAGGAATGCACTAGCTTTAGAGGGGCATTATTGGTAAACATGCACAGAAATATCACAAGACAGAACATATAAAATAGCGGAAGTAAAATCAAACTTTCATAACATGAATAAATAAGGTCTAAAGCCTTTTACATCAGAGTACATCAAAACCTGTCTTGCAATAGTAAAGAAGCATAAAGACATTTTCATAAATTATTCCCCAAGTAAAACAGTAAAGTAGCCATAGCCAAGAAAAGTCCAAGCCATCCATGATGACCTTCAAGCAGAAGAAGTCCGAACTAAACAACAGTATTTCCTCCCTGTAACCTGGGGGGAAACGGAAGACAAGAAGCGAAACAAAACAGGTCAGTCAAAAAGACTGAGTAAGCCCTATCTACTATCAGCATAAAAACTAGTAAAGTTAACTGACATGAGAAACGGAGATGAACATAAGCATGATGACAAGATAGATAAGCTAAATCAAAATAACAGGATGAACTACTGAACTCAGATAAACTATGGTGTCATGATAAATTACGATGTCAAGATAAAACAAGGTATCCCTTCGTCAGGTTCCTATCAAGTATAATATCCCCAAGATATCTATCACGTATAACATCCCATGGTATCTATCCTGTCTTTTAGCTCTGCACCTATCGTACTAGTATTCCCACCGTATCATGTGTTAACCATGAATGACCCTTACTCAAAAGTCGTGTAATGGTCCATGTCAACCTAATATATCACATATATAGGTTACTCAACTCGTATGTTTCTTTCCATGTAAATGTTCAGTCCCTTGCCGTAGACTGTACGGGCTTTCCCATGAGGTTCTATACTACTCCAACGTAATTCCATGATCCTTAAGATCGTTTTGGACTGTTACCCTAGGTCTAGCTAGGTTCTTTCATATGAATCACTGTTTGTACAACTAGGACTTATGCTACCTAGGACTACTAGGGATTATGCTTACCTATTGCACGTTTTCGTATCTCGGTTTGGGTTCAACTACCTAGGGCCACTAGGGATTACGCTAACCGTCAACCGCGCCCTTTTTCCCACGCATTCATCGTGAATCGTTTTTCCATGACTGTATGCACATGTATCACATCGTGCCATCCGAGTCCTGTCACAGGGCAGATCAAGAATACGGGACTCGGTCGGGAGCTTTCGATTTATCCGCCGATGCAGATGCTAAGGTCTGTTTTTCCTATACGTGGCTATGGTCCCACGAGACCACTCCCTCAACTAGCGAAAGACAAGACAGGATAAATCCTGTATGAGAACACACTACTGGCCAACCCACAATCTAGCCTTACCGCAAATATAATTAGATAGCAATTATGGTCTTTTGGGTGTTCTCTGCCTTTCCATACGTACACGCTTGACCAAAGATGGTAGGTAGCCTGACGAAATGCTATCTAGGGCACGACCGTGTATCGTCGACTATCCCCTATCCATCCCCGTCTTTAGGTCGCTCGTATAGCAACCAAGGCATACTCTTGGTTCTTCTAACGCAGACCTTAACCTCTCATGAGCCTAGTATGATCACCTGGCAGCTCACAGAGGGATACCAAGAATATCCTCACGTTCCCCGAAGCCGCTGCTTCGTTACCCAGTTCGCTGGAGCCTTTATCTAAATCAGATAACTTGCTCCTACTCGTGTGCTTAAACGATGACCTACCGTATCAGGTTACTCATCTATCTATGAACTGGTCCAAATCTCCTTGACTAAGAATTATTACTTAGCTATTCTTCAACTAAGGTTTACCACTTAGCCTTATTCCCGTTATTCTTGTTAATTACGGTTATCCACCTAATTCTCCGAATTAGGGTTTATACAATGGATTAAGTGTCACTTAAGTTCATGACTTAATCCCGTCTACAAATCATGTCAAAATTGGCTAAGTATCCAAGTCCAAGACTTAACCCTACAAACCATGTTCAAGTTGGTTAAGTATGTATTAACTTGACCCTATCAAATTACTGAGTCAAATTGGTCAAGTGTATTCAAACGATTCGTGACTTAGCCTTATCATGTTATCACGTTAGATTGGTTAAGTATTGGTTAACTTAACCTTATCAAATAACCGAGTTGGAGTGTTTAAGTATAGGTTACTTAATCACTTCAAAATTACTGAGTTAGATTGGTTAAGTGTTGGTTAACTTAACCACTTCAAAATCACCGAATTGGATGTGTTAAGTCTAGATTAACTTAACCACATCCCCTAACTGTATTATACGGTTAAGTGTAATTAGGAAAGCTTAATCAACCGTATCAAATTCACGTGTTGGTTTAGTTAAGTGTTGGTTAACTTAACCCCGTCCACTAGTCGTATAAAAATGGTTAAGTGTCATTAGGCAAATCAAGTTACTTAACCTACCCAACCTTGTCATGTTTTGTTAAGTATCATTAGCCTAATCGATTTACTTAACCCATTTGTCCATGTCATATTTGGTTAAGAGTCATTAATCAAATTAACTTAACCCTATCATGTGGCATTAATTACTTAATGCACCTCAACCTCTCACATTAGACTTTGTTGTGGTTACTAGTTAAGCCGGTCGGTTCCGGGTAGCTTTACACCACAACTTGGTCTAACCTCGGGTTCAAGCACAACATGACCAACTTCTCACATTGGGTCCTATTGTTTGCAACTACTAGTTAGGCCGGTCGGTTCCGGGTAGCTTTATGTTGCAAACTCAACCCAACCTCGAGTTGGTCACTTTCATGTTTAGTCTAGTGTCATGTTCATATTCAAGTTTTCTTAAGAATATGGGTAGACCTAACTCAATAGGTAAATTCCCAATTCCATAGCATGGGTAGACCTAACTTAATAGGTAAATTCCCAATTTCATATTTTCAAGCGTACTTACATGTCATGTTTTCAAGTTGTATTTTCATGTCATTAGAAATTTCCCATAACATAACCCAACGCTTTTAAACTCGCATATACGTTCGTAACAACGTAATGGATTAAAAGAAGAGACTTGGCAAAGGCATGACAAAAATGGATATTAAGCCACAAGTTAATCATGGTGGCAAATGAGGCACAAATGTGTTCATTAACTTGCATGTTACATTCTTAAGCCTCAAAAACATGCATAAACCCAAACTTGGCACATAAGCGAATCATGGTGACAAAAGACATGGAATGATGACTAGTAACTCGCACATATCATCATATAAGGGTTATGACTTCATATGCAAGTTGACATAAAGGTTATGAGGGTTCTCATGTCGCATAATGCAACATTTCAACATAAAGGTTGTAGCTTTAGCCCACAAGATCAAGATAATGACTTCATAAACTTGCATGACATGATAGCATGTATCATACTTAATGATCAAACCCAACTTGCAACATGAACATTTAACTTCATAGTTAATATCTAAGAGTAGGGAAAGGGCTTACATTGCTATGAAGGCACAAATCGATTTAAATTAAAGATTGAGATGAAGCCTATGCATGCCATCACCCAAAAACCCAAAGATGAAAGCTCCAAATCAATAAAAACCCCATCTTTATGAACAAAGATCAAAGCTTTAGCCTTGAAATCAACTTAAGAAGCTCTCATACTAACATAGGGACTCTCTAACACTCACATGATCATGAAACCTCTCATAGAAATGAAGATAGAAACTTTGGGCAAGAGGATGGAGGCTAGGGTTTTGAGTGGAGGCCATGAGAGGAGCAATTTTGGCATAGTTTAGTTGCATGAATGAATAATGAGGATTTTAGGAGAGGGTTAGGGGCTTATTTATAGAAGATTAGGCTAGTTAGGACCCTTAGATTAACCCTAGGATCAATCCCAGCCCTCAAAAACAGAACCAGCCCCAAAAACTTAGCTAAAACAGAAAACAGCTCAATTGGGTTTAAGAATGGTGTTATTAAAGACACTATTCATGACAAACCCAAAAATCCAATTTATTTATTTAATTCCAAATAAATATTAATTAATTGGAAAACTCCATTAAATCTTGATTAAAGATTTATTCAAGTTTTTATTAAAATAATGTTTTCAAAATATTAGATGTTGGAAATTACTACTTTTTATTCTATTCATTATAAAATGAATAAAAACGATCAATAAACCTGTTCAGGTTAAAATGGCGTTTCACGTTATAATGGGCTAAATAGTCAAATTCATTACCATGTCCATTTATGGTTTATAATGGGCTAGACCTCCCACATTAGGCCTACAACTTGCGAATGCTGGACGTGCCGGTCGGGTCCGGGCAGACTTATCCCACTAGTTGGGTTAACCTTGTGTCATAGCCCGCTTTGTATTTGCACACTTAGACCTCTCACATTAGGTTCAACATTAGTGGCTGCTGGATATGCCAGTCGGGTCCGGGCAGACTTCCACCACAAATGCAACCTAACCTCATGTCAAAAGTGCAATTATAATTTTTAATTGTAATTATTTCACTGAAAAATATTCATTATTTTTAAACTATTCTTTATATAAAAATGTTCTTTATTTTCAAATATTATTTATTTAAAAGATATTCTGAATCGGAATGCGACTCAATCAATTACCATATATTTTTAGTTATATGGATTTCATACATCATATGTATATAACAATAATGAGGAATAATCAATAAACAATCCATTCACATCCAGAGTGAAATTTATAATTGTGTGAGCGTTATAATGAATAAATAAATAATGCTCAACACAGATTGTCAATCCATCGATTGACATACAGCTAAATATTGGGACTGACGTATATCAAATGTCGTCCCAATACCCATATGGGGTTTTCAAGCAACAACAACAATTTATTTAACTAAATCATTGGTTAATAAATTTAACCAATTTTAATTCAGTTTGAATTATTTCAAATATCGCTAACATAATTGTGACGACCCCAAAACCCCGTACGACGGTGGCAAGGGTAGTCTTTGCAATATAACACATAAACAGATAACATCAGAACAGAAATAAATAAATACACCAGATAATGTACAATAGAATACACTGGATAAACATAATCATCAAAGTTACATAGTATATAGGATCATACTTAGTACAAAATACAGTTCAACTATACATAAATGTCTACAGCGGAAAAACAAAACATAATATGTACAATTGGAGCTGAACAACATAAAAAGAGATAAATGATAGAATCCATCTTCAGCTCCAGCTATCTAGAAAGAGCCTGCTAAAACCTGAATACAAGGCTGCCCGTGTAGAAAAGGGGCACCCGAGTTTGCAAGTGAAACAAACTACGAGTCAGTCATGGGACTGGTATGAGAAATCTACTTAACTTACTTTAATATATGGTCAATCACAGGACCACGCCACTTTCACGGAACGGGTTTACTCCATTGGATTGCCAGTGCTTTAAAACAAGTAAATCTTTTAAACATCGCAATGCATTTTATAAAAATGAAGTCATTATAAGACTCAGTTCCCATCACACAATGCAGCGCAAACCGGAGGACATAGATTTACCTTATAATGGCCAAAATATGCTTGATACGAGCAAAACAAATCATTTGATATTATTACTAGTGTTTATATGTTTCTAAAACAATTTCAATCATAAATATCAATCATAGAAGGCATGGGTACCATATATCATGTCGCCTTATATAGGTATACAATCAAAACCGCACGGTGTCGTATTTGGAAATTGAATTTCCATCGTGAACCAAGGCAAAAGATAGTCCTTATCGACTTCGAGACTCTCTGGCCAGAGCCTCAGGAACAGCCACAACTGCCCCTTGGATCGTCATGGCCGGTCCACTCGATGTGGATTATTATGCCTGAACACTTCGTTTCCCCACCCTTTGGGGTGTAAATGAGCCAAATGACTCCATCAGCTCCACATAGTCACCGATATATCTGAGGCGCCTCGCAACAGCAACAACCACACAGGTGAAAATAATATAAATGTCAGGGCTGGTAGGTCACTGACACCACCCTAACTAGAAGGAAACGCATGCCCTCCCTGATGTCCTCTCCTGTTTCTGGTTCATACCGGGGTGTGAGGCTCGCGAATCAACGTTATACACAAAGCTATGCCACACAGACCGTACTTTGATCATCAACCACAAGACTTTGCTTTTCAACATAAGCCTTGATCATTTGCCACTTAGGCGTGCCACACAGGCAGTTCACTCCATGCGTCTGATTTCTATCGATAAATAACCCCTGAGCTCGTACGTCTCAGAGAAGGGCATTAAGCAAGAGAATAAATTCTTCGCCGCCAAACAGATATATATTTAATAGAGATCAATCACCACAGAACAAAATTCAATGTCAGACACACAGTCCATTTACAAGTTCGTTCTGGGTCTGAACGAAACCGGAGGCACCTTATACCTCGCATATCCATCGATCTCCAAGTACGTCTGGACGATCACCACTTATTATCTATATTTTGGGATGCCTCCCAATCAAGACATCAGTAATCAACCAACCGAGGTGAAGATCTCCAGTCTTCAACCACCGTCTTCATCATCGACTTCTTACCGCCGATCAATTATTTGAAATGAGATTTAACTCGGCCTTTTCAAATAATTCACGTATATTTAGAATTTAAATCAATTCATTTCAATGGTTAAATTATTCGACATCAATAATTCTGTTCTTAAATGAAATTTTCACGCCAAACACATTCAACCATCAAATATCCAATAAACCGGGTAAATTCGGTTTATTTCCATTCCATATCGTTTATAATATTTTATAACGATTTATCGCTATTTTTATTCACTTAAAAATAGCCAATTCATTCAAATGACGCTTCAGGCCATAACGCGGCCGTGGCGCTGTTTTTCTTCAGATTTGATTTACACATATCTGAAAATCTAACCGTTGGATCTTCAAAAATTTTATATCATTAGAAAGATCTTTTTAAAACGAATCCAACGGTTTCAGTTTTGGGAAAATCCGACGGTCGGATCTCCCGGTACAATCGTTTGAAGTTTCGATTTCAAAATACGAACTGCAGCGTCGTTATTCGATTTATTTTAATTATATATATATATATATAATCGATTCTGGCGCGGTTTTTCTTCAGATTTTAATTAAACATTCCAGACAATCCAACCGTTGGATCTTTACAAAGTTGGTGTCGTTGGAAAGATATTTCCAAAGCGAACCCAACGGTTTCGGTTTCGGGAAAATCCGATTGTCGGATCTCCCGCACTAATCGTTTGAAATCACGGTTTCAAAACACAAACTGCAGCTTCGTTATTCGATTTATTTTAATTATATATATATATATATATAATTCATTCTTCGATTTCAAAACCATATTAATTTCACACATTTGATAAAAACGATATTTTTATCCAACAGCTATTTATTTCAACACATCACTATTTTTAACAGTTCATATATATCATAAAAATGTGATTTTTATTGTAATACAATTTATTTCAGAACACGATTATTTTATATAGTTCATATATATCATAAAAGTGTGATTTTTATTGTAAAACAATTTATTTTAAAACACGATTATTTTATATAGTTTATACATAAGGTAAAAATGTTATTTTTGCTGTTAAAACAATTTATTTAAAACAGTAGTATTTTATATAATCTATATATATGATAAAAATGTTATTTTTATCTTTCAAAGAATTTATTCAATATATGAACTCCATTCAACACATGAATTTTATTCAATACATGAATTTCTATTCAACACATGAATTTTATATCAACATATGAATTTCTAATCAACACATGAATTTCTATTCAACACATGAATTTTATTTCAACACATGAATTTTATTTCAACATATGAATTTCTATTCAACACATGAATTTTATTTCAACACATTAATTTTATTTCAACACATGAATTTTAAATCAAACATAGAAATATTTTAGAAAAGTTCGGCAGCATAACAACAGGGTAGTTAAAACTGGCACCGTCCCTAATACGGCTCCTTGCTCTACCTTAAAGCCTCGCAGCTTTTGACAATGGGGATTTTCAATATCTAGTTCATATGCAAACGAATTCTCCTATATACTAATCCTATTGGGATTTCAACCACAATCAATTATTTCAAATCAACCATTCATGATATTCACCAAATTTTCACATCAACCAATAATCCAAACAATATCACAACCAATATATATCGTCCATGGTTTGTGGACGAGGAGAGTATATATATATATATATATATATATAACTATATTTCGATTTCATTTCAATATCATTTCAATTTATTTCAACGCATATACAACTTATACAGCGCTTATACATGAGGTGTACAATGCTTATATAACTCATACTTCGACTATATAATTTATACATCGTTGTTTCCATATCGTTTATAATTCAGAAATCTCACATTGGATTCCACTCCACCAAAAATTGTAGAAGGCTCAGAAAAATGTCCGGTCTCTTCTAGAATGTAGAAGACGTCCACACGAGTCCACTATCTCTTGTTTCACTGGATTTCATCAACATACGAAAAAGATATGATTTTTATTGCAAAATCATAAACCGTAGCGCTTTAAAGTGCTATAGAACAGTTCAAAATAAAAACAGCCGTACCTTTCTGAATTCGTTCAAACTAGGGTTTCAGATTTGTGGCCAAACCGTTCAACGCTGCGATGATCGGAGCCTGCCACGAGGTGGAGCTAGGGACTGCGCGCCGACGCCAGGTGGTGGCGTTCAGATCGGTGCAGCGATGAAGTGGGAAAACGGCGTGAGGTGAAGCAAGTTCGTGGGTCTCGTTCTTAAGGTATACGACGCAATACAGGGTGGAAGTGGTACGGATTTAAAGTAGAGGGGACGAGCTTCAAAAAGTTCAACGGTGGCAGGGAGGTTTGATGATCGTGGCGGCCGGAAATTGATCGGGATGAATGGAGTCGGTTTCGCCGTCGATCGCGTTTAACGGGGGGGAGGGGTTTCTGATTTTTTATATTTTTATTTATAAAAGAAAAAACATGATTGGTCCTTATATATATATATATATATATATATTCAAAAAATACCCCTTTATCCATATGAACACCAATCCAAACCCAACGACTGTCGCCCCTAGCTAAATACCCCCATTCCGAACACAATGTGATATGTTTCGTAGGCCCATTCGACTGTTTCAGTCAGTTTCTCTTCAAATTAAAATATAAAACATTCAATTTTTGATTTGAACGTACATTTTAATTTACTTGGGCCACATACTGATTCTAAAAATTCTCGAAAAATTTATCTAGCTATGTTTTGACGATACGGTCCCAACAAAACTAGTTTCGTCGAATTCTAAGACCGTTTGAAAAATGGTCATTTTCTGGTCTATCCATTTTAACTGAAATCGACCAAACACATTTTCCTTCGCCACGCTCACATGTTAACTTCAAAAATTATGGAATTTGAAACCTAGCAATAATTTGACATCCCAGATCCAACGAAAGTGGTTTCGTCGAATTCTGAGGTCGTTTGTAAAATGTCTATTTTCAAGGGCTCTATATTCTCTATAGCGACCTTTCTGAAAATTCATTTGGCCATTGTAATAACCCGGAAATTCTGGGCCAGTTTAAATTTTTATTTTGGCAATTTTGACGAATTTTGAATATTTAAAATGAATTATTTTAAATAATATCGACGAGAAATTTATTTTGAATATAATTTGAAGGTATATATTATATACGCCGTCGTTAGAAAATAAATAATTATATATAATTATAATTAGAATTGAAAATGGCGTGGTAGTTCGATAATTCGATTTCAAACTTCAATTGAATGTACCGGGTGCAAAATAATCCGGATTTTAGTGAAACCAAAAACATTAGGATCTAATTTATAATATCTTTCCAACGAATCCGAAAAATCAAGATTTCATAACGGGAATCAAAAGTTATGTCCAGTTGAAAATTCTGAATAGTCGCTATGGAATTCAGGCCCTTAAAAATAGACATTTTGCAAATGACCTCGGATTTCGACGAAACCACTTTTGTTGAGTCCGCAGAGTCAAATTATTGCTAGGTTTCAAATTTCATAATTTTTCGAATCAATATGTGAGCGTGACAAAGGAAAACGCGTTTGACCAGTTTCAGTTGATTTTAATCGACTGGAAAATGGCCATTTTTCCAACGGTCTCAGAATTCAACGAAACTAGTTTTGTTAGGACCGTATCGTCAGTACAAAGCTAGAAAATATTTTTCTGGAATTTTTAAAGTTCGTATGCGACCCCGGTAATTTGAAATGTACGTTTAAAATTCAATATAGTGATTTAAATGTAAATTCAACGGAAACTGATCAAAACGATCGAATCAGCTTGCGATACATATCCCATTGTGTTCGGAATGGGGGTAAAACGCTATGGGCGACAGGCGGTGGGCCTCGTTTAGAGGTCATATGTGAAAGTCAACTTTTTGAAATAAAATAAAATAAAATATATTCTCTCTCCCTCCTCCTTAAATCACGTTGGCCCCTCCCCTTTTCAGTTCGTTTCAGAAGAAATAAAAAAAAAATCGATGCTTCCAATCGATGGCGACCGTCACCCATCGCCACCCAACCCCGTCGCCCTTTGGCCAGAACTCCGTCGCCGCATCTCGTCAACGGCACCAGACCTCCGCCTCTCATTTCCCCTCCTCCGTTCAGGCATAGCCCCCCCCCCCCCAAATCGAGCTGCCCCCTTTAACCCTAGGTCACAACTACGCCGGAAAACCCTAGCCCCCTTTTTTGACTGCCTCCGCCGCCATCGAGATGAGCACCATCCACCAGATGCGCACCCCCCCATGACCTCCGCTCTGGCACCCCGCGGCGAATGGTGAACCCTCCTCCCTGCTTAGAAAGACAGTAAGTTTCTGATTTTTGTTTAATTTCAAAACTGTTTTTTTTGTGTAATTTCAAAACTAATTTTTTTGTGTAATTTCAAAACTGATTTTTAGTCATGAAGAGATACGATTTTTAATAGAGGAAAGAGCGGATTTTTAAGATAGTAAAAATAAGATTTTTAAATAAATGAAAGGTGGGATTTTTAAATGTATGAGGCGATTATAAAAATATGATTTTTATATTTTTAAAGTATTAAAAATATAGTCTTTACTATATAGAAGAAATAAAAATATGATTTTTGTTTATGTAGAGAATTAAAAATATAATTTTTACATGATAGGAATATTAAAAATAGCATCTTTCAATGTGTAGAAAAATAAAAATGTGATTTTTATAATGATATATTTAAAAAGGCGAAATCTTTATAGTTGAAAGGGCGCGATTTTTATATATTGAATAGCGAAATAAAAATTCGATTTTTATATATTGAATAGCGCAGTAAAAATTCGATTTTTATATATTGAATAGCGAAATAAAAATTCAATTTTTATATATTGAATAGCAAAATAAAAATATTATTTTTATTTGTGTAGTGAATACGGGCAATGAAAGTGACGAAAGGCGAGAACGACGAAGACTTCTATAAATGAAGAGTCAAGATGATTGGATAGCTATCGGTGAGAACTTCTCACCTTTCAATTTCTTTTTCTAGTTATATATATATATACTAGGATGCAGACGGTGTTTAGTAGCACCCGACACCCGTCATCCACAGACCATGGATGGCTTGTTTGTTAAATTGTTTGGTTGAGTAGTTGGTTAGTTTATTTGGTTTGAATTGAATTGTTGGGTGAAATGGAATGGATTTGATTGATGTGTGAATGGCGTGGGCCTTCACTAGACCGGGGATAAGGCTAGGCCTCGTCCCGTTTCTAGTATTGTGTCGTTATGCCGCCGAAATTTTCTAAAATAAGTTAGAAAAATAAAAATATCATTTTATTGAATAAATGAACCGAATAAAATATTTCTATAGTTAAAAATATTTTATCGTTAAAAATATAATTTTAAACGTGAAAGTGAATAAATAAATATTTATAAACAAATCAGCCGATTTGCTTATATACACTGATTTGACTGATATTGATTGGGTCGATAAATTTTACACATCGTCCAACTGCACAAACAAAAATATGTGTTTGTTGATTTGAAACCCCACACGGGTGTTGGGATGATATTTGGCGTACACTAATCCCAATTATTTAATTATTGTCGATCGATTGGTCGACAGACTGTGTAAGCATCGATTATTTATATTTGATGCTTATGTAGTTGTGTGGTGCACCTTGGATGATGGTTGCTTGTTTATCATAACTATTATATACATGTGTTGTATGGAATCCATATAATTAACATTATATGGTGATTGATTGGGCCTCATTCCAATCGGGAAAATAATGAATATTATAAAAGAAAATTCATGTGTTGAATATAAAAATAGTCATGTGTTGACGATGTTCCTGAGTTGAAAATATTTATGTGTTGAGTACAATATTTTAATAATAAAATTCACATCTTTATCATATTTAAAATTAGAACTACTTTACGATGGAGTCTAATTAAAATCAAACGATAGATACCATAGTTTTATAAAATATTTTACATAACAAAAATAGTCGTGTGCTGAAAGAGATATAGATTCATGTGTTGAATAGAATAAATATTCATTTGTTGAATAGAATAAAGAAGTTTTTTTGAAAAATATAAAGCCGTGTGGATTAGAGATGCGCTATTTTGACGTGAACGATATTTATATCGATTTTATTCGTTTTACAATGAATAATGAAAAGTGATTTCAAAATTTGATATTTTGAAATGAAATTCAAATTGAATTAGATAAAAATTCAAATTGAAATTTTATTGAATCAATTTGAATTGAATAGAAAATGAATTCGATTCGAATTGAATAAAAAAACAAATTAGAATTTGAATTGAATAGAAAATGAATTCGATTCGAATTGAATAGAAAACAAATTAGAATTTGAATTGAATAGAAAGGGAATTTGAATTCGAATAAAATTGAAATGAATTCGAATTGAATTGAAATCAAATCGATTTGAAATTGAATATAGTGTTGAAATGGTTTTGAAAACGAATTTAAAACGATTTATAAAATACGTTTTAAAAAGGAAATCGACGAAATATATATAATATATATTATATATATATAATGGCCTGAATAGAACGCGCCGCGCCGCGGCAGTTCGTGAATTTCGACCATAGACTTCGAATTGACGTTGCGGGAGATCCGACGGTCAGATTCTCCTAAAACCGGAACCGTTGGGTTCGTATCGAAAAGAGCTTTCCAATGAATATTAGAAATTTGAAATCTAACGGTTGGATTTGGAATTATGTCCAAATCAAATTCGAAAAAGGTCGTTGTAAGTGCAGTTCGATGGCCGTTGATGGAAATCGACTGTACGGGCCTTGATAAAATTATTAAAAACATCTATAATTTGTGTAAAATCATAATATATGGATTGGAAAAAATTGAGCTGGAGAATTCCACATTTGAAAAGATAAAAATAAATTTTTATCGAGATGAACTAGTTTTGAACTAGAATTAAAATCAATTTATTTTTGAAATAAATAAATTGAATTTGAAAGGGATTTTAAAAATAATCAATATTCCCAATACGTGGATTGGACTAGAGTTGAATCGAAATTATCTTGGGAATATTTCGATGTTGGATTTCGTGACTATACAGATATTGTTATGGGAATTTGAAAGATATATTTTATATCGTTATTTCCAATACGATATTTGTTGGTTTCAGAATTTGATATTGAATATAAGCCGGTATATTTTCTATTCAGAGCCTTGTATTTAATATCAAATGTGATTTGGGTTTGTCGTGAATCGTGTTTTAGAAGACATTGGTTTTTTAACCCAGTTAAAGACAGAATATTGATTTTTGAGAAGATTAAAACTATGTGGAGTTTTAATGAAATTTTAATTAGATTAAAATGTGAATTGATAATTTAAATTATCAAATCTGAAAAGTGATCGAGAGTGGAGTATCACCAGTTTTGCTCCAAAGCGATAGATAAATCTTTAATTAGATTTGAACGTGAAATGGTAATTAATTTTACCGATAACACCGTGGTGTTAGGAATGGAGTATCACCAGTTTTGCTCCATGGGATATATAGGTTGGGATTGGGAAATAAAATAAATAATTACTTCAGTGTGGTTCGCTAATCCCGACTAGTTTGGAAAACCATAAAATGGTTTGAA
Source organism: Allium sativum (assembly GCA_030737875.1). NCBI lineage: Eukaryota > Viridiplantae > Streptophyta > Magnoliopsida > Asparagales > Amaryllidaceae > Allium > Allium sativum. The sequence goes on from CM060920.1 coordinate 121,002,641, forward strand.
ATGATATCCAAAGGAAGATTATAGGATAAATTTAGAAGAATTTATCTTGGATAAAATTAATGGGAACATTTCCCTAAGAATGTGATTTTGTGAATAAAAGAATATTCTGAATTGGAATGAGGCGTTTGTTGTGTTTGTGTAACATTCGTTTATTATATACGTTGGTTATTCAGAAAGGCCGGGTTTATACCCATTCTGAATAACCGATTCGACGAGATGTCGAAGATGAAGACGGTGGTTGAAGACCGGAAGTCTTCACATCGTTTGGGTGATTACTGACTGACCTGGAGTATCACACCGTTTATTACTGACTGACCGAGTATCACATCGTTTATTACTGACTGACCGGAAGTCTTCACATCGTTTATTACTGACTGACCGAGTATCACCAGTTATTTAGCATTGCGCTGTTTGTTCTATGCACTGGTATTCTTGGGAGGAAACCCGTTCCGTGTTATACGGCGTGGTCCCTTGATTTACCTAACTTTAAAACCAATATTAATAACTGTTTTAGTTCTCACACCAGTCCCATGACTGACCTGGAGTTTATTGTTTTAACCTAAACTCTGGGTGCCCCTATTTTCGACACGGGCAGCTAGTAGTTTTGGTTTTGCAGATTTATATTCACAGGGTCCTGATTTACAGCTGGAACGATATCCGGAAAGCTCTGTATCCGTGTATCACTTTCAGTTGTGTTTTTTTATATTTTTCCGCTGCTATGTAATTTATTGTAATCTCTGATATTTGTCGAATGTAATTTATTCATTTATACTCTGTATATTCTTGTATCTGATGGAATTGTTGTAATAACAATGAAATGTTCTTCTGTATGCGTTCTATTTTGTCTTGTCCTCAATTCTATCCGTGCTTTCCTTCACGGAGAAGTTCGGGTCGTCTCAGCCATAACTTTTGATTCCCACTATGAAACTTCGATTTTTCAGATTCGTTAGAAAGATAATCATAAACAGATTTAAAGATTTTTGGTTTCACCAAAATCCGTTTTGTTTTGCACCCGGTACAATCAGTCAAAGTATGAATTCAAATTTCGAAACTACCGCGCCATTTCGGGCCTTGATTTTAATTAAAAATAATTATATTTATTTTCAAACATCGATTCAAACATACTTTTCGTCGTTATTATTTAAAATAATTTATTTTAAATATTTAAAATCCATTAAAATAGCCAATTTAAAAAATTTAAATCGGCTCAAATTTTCCGGGTTGTTACAATAATAATGATAATGTTCTAATCTAGCGAATTTTGTAGTTCCAATCAATGATCATTTTAATCATTTCTATATGTACTATAAAAATGTAATCTTATCATTTACATATTTTATCTTCATCGTAACATTCCTAACAAAATGGCATTTTTATTAACATGACATTTTTATATAATTGACATTACTAAATAAATGACATTTTTATATGAATGACAATTTCTAATGTAATGACATTCCTTAACAACAATGTTATTCTTAATCTAATATCACATTCCTAACAAAATGTTATTTTTAATCTAATATAACATTTATAATAAAAATGTTATTTTTATTCTAATAAAACATTTTATAACAAAATGTTATTTTCTTTCTAATACAACATTTTATAACAAAATTGTTATTTTATTTCTAATGCAACTCCTTATAACAAAAATGGTATTTTGTTTCTAATGCAGCATCTTATAACAAAAATGTTATTATGTTTCTAATACGACATCTTATAGCAAAAATGTTATTTTTATTCTAATGTAACCTTTTATAACAAAATGGTATTTTTATTCTAATGTAACTTTTTAACAAAGAAGACATTTCTATCATTAACATTTCTAATTCAATAAAATGACATTATTATGTTTGACATAAATGGCATTTTTATTTTTAACATAAATGATATTTTCAAAATTAACATAAATGACATTACTAACTAAAATGACATATTTATTTTATATAAACATTTCTAATAAGAGTGATGTTTTGTAATAACATAACATTTCTAAACAATGATGTTTTTATATTATCATAACAATCCTAAAAAAATTTTGTTTTTATATTAACATGACATGATTCAAATAAAATGGTATTTTTAATTTAACATGACATGATTCTAATAAAATGATATTTTTAATCTATCGTAACCTTTTCTAACAAAAATGATATTTTAATCTAATGTAACATTTTTATTCAAACAGTCAATATTTCCAATGAATCAAGCTTTACATCAAAATTTGATTTTAATGTTTTCAACACTTTTATTCAAATATGAACAATTTTCACATGAATCATTCTTTTACAAAAATGATAATTTTAATGTTAACATGCTTTTGGTTCAAAAATGAATATTTTCTAGTGATTCATTCATTTCATTGAAAACAAAGTTTTTAATGTAAACAAATTTTATTTTAAAACATGCATGTTTGTCCAACTCCTATTATTACACTAGAAAGTGAATTTTTAATGTAACACATGTTTTCATTTAAAACATGAATCTTTTTCTAATTTTCTATTAATACATTAAAAACATGTTTAATCTAGATGAACATTTTTAACTAAAATGGTATGTTTAACTAAAATGACATGCTTAATCTAAATAAACATTTTTAACTAAATTGGTATGTTTAACCAAAATGACATGTTTAATCTAATATTACATTTCTTAACAAAAATGTTATTTTAAATATGAACAAACATTACTCTACATTCTTTTAATTCTAACACAAATGACATTTTTAAATTCTAACATAAATGACATTCTTTAATTCTAACATAAATGACATTTTTATATAATTGATATTTTAATTAACATAACCTGATTCTAAATAATATGACACTTTTAATTCTAATAAAAATGACATTTTTAATTATAACATAAATGAAATTCTAACATAAATGACATTTTTGAGTTTTAACATAAATGACATTTATGAATTCTAACATAAATGAAATTCTAACATAAATGACATTTTTGAATTCTAACATAAATGACATTCTTTTAATTCTAACACAAATGACATTTTTAAATTCTAACATAAATGACATTCTTTTAATTCTGACACAAATGACATTTTTAAATTCTAACATAAATTACATTTTAATCTACATGACCTTTTCTAACAAAAATGTTATCTTTTTTAACATGAAAAATAATAACAAAAAGGTTATTTTAATCTAATGTACATTTCTAACCAAAATGATATTTTTATGTTAATATAACCGATCTAACAAAATGATACTTCTACTTTAATATAACCTGTCTACCAAAAATGACAATTTCATTTTAATGTAACAATTCCTAATAAAATGACAATTTCATATTAATGTAACAATTCCTAATAAAATGACAAATTCATATTAATATAACAATACCTAATAAAATGACAACTTCTATTAATGTAATAATTCCTAATAAAATGACAATTTCTGTTAATGTAACAATTTCTAACGAAATGACAATTTATATTTGAACAAGAACATATAATTCAACAAATCATCATCACCAAAATCAATCAGCCAATCTAACTTTTATACACCGCATATATTTAAATATAAAATCACAATCTCTATATATATATATAATTTTTATTTTAAATTTAAATCGAGAAATCTCACAGTGATTTTAATTCTACAAAATTGTAGATTGCTCAGTTTCAGATCTAATCTGTTTCTAGTTGTAGATCTTGATTACGCGATTCCAACGCTTTCAGTTTCGTTGGATTTGGTTTCTGTTTGAGGAAGTTACGGATTGTTGAATATTTGATTACATAATTTGACTTTAACAAAGTAATTAACAAATTAATTAAATGGTTAATTACTTCTACCTCCCAAATCATCATTCCTTTTGCATCGAGGAAACCCATATGCTCCCTTCCTTTGACCAAAATCGCACCGCATGTCGAAGCACAACACGTTGATCAGACCTCACCACTTCGTCACCCTACCTCTGCTCTTTCCCTGGGCGCCGACCCGATGAACTCGGTGGTCCATCGAGCTTCAAAACATCCCCTAAAGTCGGCGCCTTCACGTCAGAAATTCCCTCAATCTATTAATAATTAGAAGATCATGCCCGTTCAATTTGTTGAGCTTGAAGAGCTCTTCAATTTGGTGTTTGAAGTTTTTGAAATTCATTGAGTATTTGAGGAGATAGAAGGGGAAGAAGAGGGGCATATTTCATCCATTGGTCCAAGGGATGGCGGCTGGTGTATTAGATAGGGTTAGAGTTTGAAATTAGATATGATATTTATAATATTTTATTTATTTAATTCTCTAATTTTTAGTTAAGGCCCGCTAATTGACACTGACTCCAAATTAAGCCCAACGAGAGTTGTCCCTAGCCAGATACCCCCGTTCCGGACACATTGGGCTAGGTCCCGTCAGCCCATTCGAAAGTTTCAGCCCACTTTTCTTTAATTTCAAATATAAATCATTTATTTATTAAATTTAGTCATACATTTTAAATTACCGAGGCCACATACTGACTCTAAAAATTACAGAAAAATTATTTCTACCTTTGGTTTCACAATACGGTCCTAACAAAACTAATTTCGACGAATTTGAAGACCGTTTGAAAAATGGTCATTTTCAAGTCGATTAAATTTGACTGAAACCGACAAAACTCATTTTCTTTTGCCACGCTCACATATTAACTCCAAAAATTATGAAAATTTAAACCTAGCAATAATTTGACATTCTGGTTCCAACAAAAGTAGTTTTGTCGAAAACGGAGGTCATTTGCAAAATGGCTATTTTTAAGGGCTATATATTATATTAAAATTTAGATATATTTTACAGCGACTATTCTGAATTTTAAACTGGACGTAACTTTCAATCTATAAAGTGAAATCTCAGTTTCTTACATTCGTTAGAAAGATATAGTTAACCAGATTAAGATATTTCTTGTTTCGTACAATTCTGACTTATAATGAATCCTGTATATTCAATTGAAATTAGAAGTCGAATTTTCGAACTACCGCGCCATTTCAAACTCCTTTTATAATTAAATTAAAATTTATTCGTTTTAACTTCGATTTAAATAAATTTAAATTTTTAATTGTTATTATTTAAAATAAATTATTTTAAATATTCAAAATCCACTAAAATTTCTATAATAAAATTTTTAAATTGGTTCCATATTTCCGGGTTGCTACAATCTCCCCCCACTTAAATTCTTTTCATCCTCGAAAAGGAACGGAGCTGAAAGTTGTTTAATTAACTAATTCAACCGTCATTTTCTTTGATTAGCTTCAAAAATTATATTAGTTAATTAACTTTTTCAAATATATATAACTTTTATATATTCAAAAATCATATTTTCTAAGATTGAATTATATATATAATCACAAGTACGTTAATTATAGACTTGTCACTCTCAACTCATTCTAGGGCATTACTAACCCCGTCTCTAATGAGTTTTCTCATTCTAGGATACTGCTGATCCTATCTCTAATGAGTATTCTTATTGGATATTAATAATCCAATCTCTGATGAGTCTTTTGTTCAGTTCTAACGAGTTGTACCCCAAAGATTTGAGCTAACCAGAGCTCTGATACCAACTGTAACGACTCGGATTTCGCCCGGACCTAATTGATCGCAAAATCGACCAAGATCGTTCAAAACCTGAATACACTAACTTTGGGAATACAATACATTAGAACAAATAACAGAAGACTTTTATAAACATTACAATAATGTTACATCAGAGTACAAAATATCAGAGTACATCGATATAATAATACAGCGGAAGCTAATTTACAAAAGATGTAATACAGTGTAACGGAATTAAACATGATATACAAATGAAGTCTGAACAGCCAAATAGAAATGATAGGATCCATCTTCAGCTCCATAGCTATCCTGAATGAGTCTACTAAAACCTGAATACAAGGCTGCCCGTGTGGAAAAGAGGGCACCCGAGTTTGCAAAGTGAAACAAACTACGAGTTAGTCATGGGACTGGTATGAGAAATCTTACTTAACCTATTTGATAATAAGGCTAATCACAGGACCACGCCGCTAACGCGGAACGGGTTTACTCCATTAGATTGCCAGTGCATAAATAAAGTAAATCGTTAAACAATGCAATGCTTTTTATAAAAAATGAAACCATTATAAGACTCAAGTCCCATCATACAATGCAATGCAAATCGGAGGATAGAGTTTTACCTTATAATGGTCAAAATATGCTTGATACGATAAAACTAATTTGATATTATTATGTATATATGTTTTAGAAACATTTCAATCATAATATATCAATCATAGATGGCATAGCTACCATATACTATGTCGCCATACTAGTTATACAATCAAAACTGCATGTATCGTATTGGAAGTTGGATTTCCATCATGAACCAAGGCAAAAGATAGTCCTTACTGAATTCGAGACAATCTAGCCCATGTCTTAGGCTCTGCCGCAACTGCACCTTGGATCTTCAGGGGCGGTCCACAAATAATGTTAGTGGATTAATAATGCCTGAACAATACGTTTCCCCACCCTATGGGGCGTAAATAGAGCCAATAGGGACTCAAATCACTGAGGCGCCTCATTCCATCATCCACATAAGTAAAATGTCTGGCCTTGTAAAACACAAACATCACTTCTAGCTAGAAAGAAATGTATGTCCTCCCTGCAGTCCTTACTCCCGTTTCTGGTTCATACCGGGGTGTGAGGCTCACGAAGTAACGCTATACACAAAGCTATGACTAAATAATCCATGCTTTGATCATCAACCACAAGGCTCTACATTTCCACAAAAGCCTTGATCATTTGCATCTTAGCATGCCACATTGTCAATCCATACCATACCATTGATTTCTGCTAATATATAACCTCTAAGCTCGTACATCTCAGAGAAGGTTGTTATGCAAGAGAATAAATTCTCCGCCACCAACAGATATATATATATATATAGCAAAGATCAACAAATACAGCATAAAGGGATACAACATCAGACATACATCCATTTACAAGTTCGTTCTGGGTCTGAACGAAACTGGAGAAACCTTATTCCTCGTCCCATATGTCCAATACAGGAGAGAGGCTCTCACATATCCGTTGATCTCCAAGCACGTCTGGACGATCACCACTTATTACCTTGTCTTGGGATGCCTCCCAATAAAGATATCAGTAATCATCCAAACGAAGTGAAGACCTCCGGTCTTTAACCACCGTCTTCATCTTCGACTTTTAATCGTCGTAGTAATTATTCAGAATGGGTTAAACCCGGTCTTTCTGAATAACTCGCGTATTTTATAATCAATAATAATGTTCTATAAAAACACTTCATGCGCCTCAATCCAATTCAGAATATTCTTTTAAATAAAATATTCACATTATTAGGGAAAGGTTCCCATTAATTTTATCAAAGATAAATTCTCTTAAATTTATTCTTTGATCTTCCTTTTAAAGATTCATTAAAACACCAATTTGGGTTTTAATATCAAAAATCATTACTTTATAATTATTCAAATTTAAGAAATAAATCTTATCTTTAACTGGGTTAAAGAACAAATGTCATTTAAAAACATTGTTCACGATAAACCCCAAAATCATCTTCCATTAAATATGGAATTTTCACAGAAATCAAATCAATATTTAATCGATATAAATTCCTATATCAGACCAATAATATAAATGGAATAACGGCAAAGCCTTTTAAATTCCATATATAGTAACGGTCTTCTTTTACAGAAGCTCATCTCGATTATTATTAAATCGAACTCCATTCAATCGCAATTTAATATATTAAATTGGAAAACTTTACTTTGGAGAATTTTCAATTAAATCTTAATAAAAGATTTATAATTTCCAAATTATATTTTCACTATTAATTGAGTTAAAGAACAAATGTCGTTAAAAAACACAGTTCACAATAAACCCAATTTACATTTCATTTTATTCCAATTATTAAATATAATTGAAAACTCTAAAATTTTAATTAAAAGATTTATTCTTTTCTCAACTGGGTTTAAGAACGGTGTTATTGAAGACACCATTCATGACAAACCCAAAAATCCAATTTATTTATTTAATTCCAAATAAATATTAATTAATTGGAAAACTCCATCAAATCATGATTAAAGATTTATTCTATTTTTTATTAAAATAATGTTTTCAAAATATTAGATTTTGAAAATTAATACTTTTTATTTTATTCATTATAAAATGAATAAAAACAATCGATATACCCGTTCGGGTTAAAATGGCGTTTCAAGTTATAATGGGCTAAATAGTCCAATTCATTACCATGTCCATTTATGGTTTATAATGGGCTAGACCTCCCATATTAGGCCTACAACTTGCGGATGCTGGACATGCCGGTCGGGTCCGGGCAGACTTATCCCACAAGTTGGGCTTAACCTCGTGTCATAGCCCGCTTCGTATTTGCACACTTAGACCTCTCACATTAGGTTCAACGTTAGTGGTTGCTGGATATGCCGGTCGGGTCCGGGCAGACTTCCACCACAAATGCAACCTAATCTCGTGTCAAAAGTGCAATTATAATTTTAATTGTAATTATTTCACTAAAAAATATTCATTATTTTTAAACTATTCTTTATATAAAAATGTTCATTATTTTCAAATATTATTTATTTAAAAGATATTTTGAATTGGAATGCGACTTAATCAATTACCATATATTCTAAGTTATATAGATTTTATATATCACATGTATATAACAATAATGAGGAATAATCAATAAACAATCCATTCACATCCAGAGTGAAATTTATAATTGTGTGAGCATTAAAATGAATAAATAAATAATGCTCAACACAAAATGTCAATCCATCAATTGACATACAGCTAAATATTGTGACTAGTGTATATCAAATGACGTCCCAACACCCGTGTGGGGTATTCAAGCAACAACAACAATTTATTTAACTAAATCATTGGTTAATAAATTTAACCAATTTTAATTCAATTTGAATTATTTTTAATATCGCTAACATAATAATGATAATGTTCTAATCTAGCGAATTTTATAGTTCCAACCAATGATCATTTCTATATGTACTATAAAAATGTAATCTTATCATTTACATATTTTATCTTCATCGCAACATTCCTAACAAAATGACATTTTTATTAACATGGCATTTTTATATAACTGACATTACTAAATAAATGACATTTTTATATGAATGACAATTTCTAATGTAATGACATTCCTTAACAACAATATTATTCTTAATCTAATATCACATTCCTAACAAAATGTTATTTTTAATCTAATATAACATTTATAACAAAAATGTTATTTTTATTCTAATAAAACATTTTATAACAAAATGTTATTTTCTTTTTAATGCAACATTTTATAACAAAAAAGTTATTTTATTTCTAATGAAACTCCTTATAACAAAATGGTATTTTGTTTCTAATGCAACATCTTATAACAAAAATGTTATTTTGTTTCTAATACGACAACTTATAACAAAAATGTTATTTTTATTCTAATGTAACCTTTTATAACAAAATGGTATTTTTATTCTAATGTAACTTTTTAACAAAAATGACATTTCTACCATTAACATTTCTAATTCGGTAAAATGACATTTTATTATGTTTGACATAAATGGCATTTTTATTTTAACATAAATGATATTTTCAAAATTAACATAAATGACATTACTAACTAAAATGACATATTTATTTTATATAAACATTTCTAATAAGAGTGATTTTTATATTAACATAACATTTCTAAACAATGATGTTTTTATATTATCCTAACAATCCCAAACAAATTTTGTTTCTATATTAACATGACATGATTCAAATAAAATGGTATTTTTAATTTAACATGACATGATTCTAATAAAATGATATTTTTAATCTATCGTAACCTTTTCAAACAAAAAAAATGATATTTTAATCTAATGTAACATTTTTATTCAAACAGTCAATATTTCCAATGAATCAAGCTTTACATCAAAATATGATTTTAATGTTTTCAACACTTTTATTCAAATATGAACAATTTTCACATGAATCATTCTTTTATAAAAAATGATATTTTTAATGTTAACATGCTTTTTTTTTGAATATTGGTATAGCTTTTATTAAGGCTATTTCAGGCCAAAGAAGGACCAAAGGCAAATGATTACAACCACAAAATAATCAACAGTTATAACCCACGAAGTTACATAATCGACAACTCATCACTTAAGTATCGTTAACTCTCCGTCTCCTTCCGCAAATGCCGCTCACTGAAGAAATTATGGTGGCTCTTGGATTCGAGTATCAGTACTCCTTCCCCGCGTCTCCTGTTGATCCACTCCACCATTATCAGGTCGTCGTGTTGCCTCATGTCCAGTAAGACCCCGTCCCCTTGTCGATTTAATGATATTTACATCAATTTCAGTCAATTTAATCATCTCCTCCACCGATTTCTTTTTATGTCGAAACTGTCTGCTATTGCTTTCCTTCCACACTCGCCACATCACATCTACAATGGAAACGCTGCGTATTACAGCTATCGTGTTTTTGCCGCTCCAGCCGATGCTCAGGTACTCCATTAAATCATCGATTTTCCTTTCTCTATTTGGGTTTTGTGAGAAGTAATCAGGACACATATGTTTAAGAATGGAGCTCGAGTATTCACATTGAAAAAAAAGATGCTCATGAGTCTCATTGTCTTTATCACATAGACTACATTTTGTTTCATGTGTAATCCCCCATTTAAACAGTCTGACTTTCGTTGGCAGTCGTCTTTTAATCGCTTTGAAGGCAGTGAACGCCATTTTAGGTGGTATCACCTTGTCCCAAACAATATTGCACCATTTCACCACGTTTTGATTTTGTCGAGTTAGGTTCCATGCTTATTTAATGCTGAAATCTTTAGACCCGTCCCATTTCCATACATCATGATCTCTACCAAAATATTACGACATAAATTCAATTTTCCTTTTTAACTCAGTTGAACAAGGAATGCTGTCACAATTCCATTGTTCATTCTCCACAATGTCATTCGTAGAGGTGGTGGGGCAACCATATGCAGAGTATGTGTCCCATCCGAGATGATCAATCAAAGATTTGTGCTCTATCCATGGATCTCTCCAGATATCTGTATTTGAACCATCCGCAAATTCCCTTTCTATATTTTTTGCAAGTTTGTCTTTAATTCTCATTATCGCCTTCCAAGTCGTTGAAGCATTGGTGTCAGTAGCCATCGTCCAAAAGTTATCTTTCATGTATCTACTTCTCATCCATCTCGCCCGCAATCCATCACCATTAATGATTTTCCATGCTTGCTTCAAAGTAAAAGCGTCTCTCATGTCTCTTAAATTTCGCAGTCCAACCCCACCTTCTTATTTTGGCCTGCATAGTTCACTGTATTTAATTTTGTGCATGCCTCCTCTCTAGATAAAGTCAGCATATACCTTGTCAATCTTCCCAATAGATGCATCAGGCAATTGAAATGTTAGGATGCTTTTGTTTCAAAAATGAATATTTTCTAGTGATTCATTCATTTCATTAAAAACAAAGTTCTTAATGTAAACATGTTTTATTTTGAAACATGCATGTTTGTCCAACTCCTATTATTACACTAAAAAGTGAATTTTTAATGTAACACATGTTTTCATTTAAAACATGAATCTTTTTCTAATTTTCTATTATTACATTAAAAACATGTTTAATCTAGATGAACATTTTTAACTAAAATGGATGTTTAACTAAAATGACATGTTTAATCTAAATATTTTTTTTAACTAAATTGGTATGTTTAACCAAAATGACATGTTTAATCTAATATTACATTTCTTAACAAAAATGTTATTTTAAACATGAACAAACATTACTCTACATAACTGATATTTTAATTAACATAACCTAATTCTAAATTATATGACATTTTTAATTCTAATACAAATGACATTTTTAATTCTAACATAAATGAAATTCTAACATAAATGACATTTTAGAGTTTTAACATAAATGACATTTATGAATTCTAACATAAATGAAATTCTAACATAAATGACATTTATGAATTCTAACATAAATGACATTCTTTCAATTCTAACACAAATGACATTTTTAAATTCTAACATAAATGACATTCTTTTAATTCTAACACAAATTACATTTTTTGTAACAACCCGGAAAATCTGAACCAATTTAAAAATTTTATTTTGGCAATTATAGTGAATTTTGAATATTTAAAATGAATTATTTTAAATAATGACAACGAGAAATTTATTTTGAATAGAATTAGAACATATATATTTATTTGAACCGACATTAGAATATAAATATTTATTTTTAATTTTAAAAGGAATTGAAAATGGCGCGGTAGTTTGAAAATTCGATTTCGAATTTCAAATGAATGTATAGGATTCAAAATAAACCTGATTTTAGCGAAACCAAAAACATTAGAATCTAATTGAAAATATCTTTCCAACGAATGCGAAAAATTGAAATTTCATAGCGGGAATAAAAAGTTATGCTCAGTTGAAATTTCAGAATAGTCCTATGGAATTTTGGCCCTTAAAAATGGAAATTTTGCAGACGACCTCCGTTTTCGATGAAACCACTTTTGTTGGATCCAAGATGTCAAGTTATTGCTAGATTCTAAAATTCATAATTTTTCGGAGCAATATGTGAGCGTGGCGAAGTTAAACGTATTTTGACAGTATCAGTCAATTTGGATCGACCAGAAAATGGCCATTTTTCAAACGGTCTTCAAATTTGATGAAAATAGTTTTGTTAGGACCGTATTGTCAATACGAAGCTAGAAATATATTTTTTGGAATTTTGGAGGTCCGTACGTGGCCCCGGTAAATTGAAATGTACGTTTAAAATTCAATATAATGATTTATATTTTAATTCAAACGGAAACTGATCGTAACGGTCGAATTGGCTTGCGAAAAATATCCCATTGTGTTCGGAATGGGGGTAATTAGCAAGGGGCGACAGTCGGTGGGTTCGATTCAGAGTTCGAATGTGAAATGCACTTTATATAATTTAAAAGGATTAAATAATAAAATAATTTTATATAACCCCCTCCCCTTCACTCTTCAGTCAACAAAGTAAAAAAAACAAAACAAAAGAGGAAACCGCAACCACGAACCCGCTGCTCTCCGTCGCCCCATCCTCTTCTACGCCACCGCGCCTCGTCGCCGTCAGCCCCACACCACCGCGACCCCAACGCCACCTCCTCCTCTCCCCCTTCGATCCATCCAAGCCCCAAAAACCCAAAGACCCAAATTCGAACCCCCTACCCCTTGAGCGCCACCACCAGGAAATTCGTCGCCGCCTGGACTGGCTCTCCCCCACCACCTGCGCGCGCACACCCCCTCCTCCGACTGAAAGGTCGCCATTCCTCCCCGCTCTCCCGATTTCAACTGTAAGCTTTTATTTTTTTTATTCTATGTAATCAACTTTAAACAAATGATAAAAATTAGTTTTAATACATATAACATTGCATAAAAATGTTGTTTTTAAAGAGATAGCTATAATAAAAATGTTATTTTTATTATGGAATAGTTTTAAAAAGAAAAGATAGTTTTTTTTAAATATAAAAAGAAGTGATTTTTATACATATACTAGCAAATTAAAAATATGATTTTTATATGTGTATGATATTAAAAATATGATTTTTATATATGTATGATATTAAAAATATGATTTTTATATATGTATGTTAGTAAAAATATGATTTTTATTGTTTGAAAGGCGATGTAAATATATAATTTTTATTGTATATAAAGCGCTATAAAAATATAGTTTTTATAATGTAGTAGCAAAATAAAGAATTTGATTTTTATATACAAGTAGTGAAATAAAAATATAATCTTTTCTATATGTGTAGTGAAATAAAAATGTGATTTTTATAGCGTTGAAATAAAAATGTGATTTTTACTATGAACAGCGTGAAAAGGGTTGCGTTGGAATTTCGGGGAAGTCCAAACAATTTAGAACTTCAGAAATAGAACTGGCGGAGTGGATCCCAAAGGTGAGAACTTCTCACTTTATTTTATTTTCTAGTTAAAATATATACTAGGATGCAGACGGTGCTTAGCAGCACCCGACACCCGTTGTCCACAGACCATGGACGACTTGTTTTTTTGTTTGATTTTGTTGTGATAATTGATTGTGTGATGTGGAATGGAATAAATATTTTATCGTTAAAAATATTTTATAGTTAAAAATATAGAATTTAACGTGTAGATGAATAAAATAAATATTTATAAACAAATCGGACGATTTGTTTATGTACACACATTTGACTGATATTGATTAGGACGATTAATTTTACACATCGCCCAACTGCTCAAATAATTCTGTATTTGTTGGTTGAAACCCCACATGGGTATTGGGATGATATATGACATACAATAGTCCCAATAATTAGCGGTATGTCGATCGATTGATTGACAAGCTGTTGTAAGCGTTAAATATTTATATTTGATGCTTATGCATTGTAGGATGCATTTTGGATAATGGTTGACTGTGTTTGATTGTTGTTATATACATGTATTGTATGAAATCCATATAATCACATTATATGGTAATTGACTGTGTCTAATTCTAGTCCAGAAAGAATAAATATTTTAAAATAACGAATATTTTAAAATCATGAATATTTTAAAATAATCTTCAGTAAAAGATCAAAATCTGATTTTGATGTCCGATTTGGGATGGACATGAAAATATTTAAATATATAAAGCCATGTTGATTAGATTAACGTCATTTTGACGTGAACGATATTTATATCGATTTTATTCATTTTTAGAATGAATATCGAAAAGAAATTGATTTCAAAATATAACTAGTGAGTGGCCCGTGCTTCGCACACGGGCAGAGTGTAGTATTGATTGAGGTAATTGTTGTTTCGTAAGGAGTAGATGATATGTTAAAGTTGATAAAGTTTGATGTAATGTGTTATAATCAAGTAAGTTGTTTTATCTGGGTACACTAATTTATATAAGGATTTTTTAATATGTTGCATTAACTAATTTTCCTTTGTTAATCAGTATTGAATATCTCAACGTATTCCACATGTGCAGTCCATAGAAAGTGGAATTCAGAAGAAGAACTAATGATCCATAATTTGTGTATCAAATCTTGTCTATTTTAAACGTGCTTCATGTTCTCCTCTCGTATACCAATGACTCACCACATTTTAAGTTGGGTAATGGTTTTTTTTCAAAAGACAGTAACAAAAAAAAAGATTTTAATATTCCTTTTTAAAGTTATATCAACTTGCAATTTTTTCCGGTAATGGAGCTTCAACCTGTCTAGACATAGCAAGAGTTATTCCAACTTTATTTTGCAGGACTTACACAATTGCTTCTGCTAGCTCACATGAGTGAAGTGCATGCTTTAACTATCCTGTTCATTCTTATGCACTGTTTACTTAATATCCATATGCCATGCCTGCATCACGCAATGCGAATTCAGTCCTTAGCCCCCACTGCTTTTTTCCTATATTTTATCATTACTTTATTCTCATTTTCATGCACTGAGGTAAGCTTTACATCGTACATGCTCCCCGTGCCTCAATTATTGGCATAGCATACTTCCAGCTGTTTGCATCCTATTACATGTTTCCATGTAGCACATACTTTATCGCCCTATAACTCCAGTTTGTACATGCTTGCCTACAATAACACGATATTAAGATCTATATATTAAATTATATATTAAACGAATATAATTATAACTTAAATTGTTAATAAATTCTTATAAATACCCATATAACAGCATACTATTATTTGTGAAATAGGGCAGCTTCGTTATAGGAAGACGTGAAATATTTCCAAATAATATGATTATTAGTCAGGATGTCAGCTTGAGGAACAAATTCAACTAATCTCTGTTCATTTTCCAACAACCAAAAGGTGCATATCTAACCCAGATCTTTTGCAAATATAACAAAGCCTTGATGTAACTTGAACGGTATCATTATAAACTGGTATAATTGTCTGGATTAGAAAATATAACTGCAACTCTAAACATCGGCAAACAACAGGGATGCACAAAAGCATATGTCCCTTTCCTAAAGAGTTAATTAGTTGAATACCATTTTACAAAAGGTAAGAAATGTAGTTCCTTACCAAACTATATATATATCCGCTTAAGCATTTCACATCTCCTATTGCACTCTTAACATGCCAACAGGGAAACAATGCGCACTTTCCTTCTCCAAACTCATCCATTCATGTTATCATGGATCAATATTCCTTCCTAATAACATATATCTTATCTAATTATCCAGCACTCTTCCTTGTGATGCTACCTTCTTAGTCCTAGCTTTTGTTCTACCAACTAGCTTTCTGTTGCTAAATACACAAAGCTGCAAGTATTTATAACACTTACCCCTTATTTTCATTACGCAACCAATTTCCTTCCTGTCTTCATTTTTAAGCAGCTTGTCTATTTTCACCTACTTAGTATGTTCTCATACCTCCAAATTATTTAAACACAATACCCTCCCACTCAACAATCGTCCCGAAAAAACATACCGAGTTGAATGTGGCATTCACCTGATTCGCATATTAGTGCTATTCTTCTGACTCACATTGCAAACTGTAAATAGATACCGAACTCACTTCAAACAAACGAAAATAAATCATGCAAGTAGATATCAACACCGTGTAAATGAGATATGATCAATCAAAGAGGAGAGTAGTTCTCTAACATGCATCTTTGACAGTTCAAACAGATCATTCCCAATTTGATCATCTTAGTCATGAGAATTTCACTGTACCAACAAACATCTATCCTTGGACTCAAGCAGGTAGCTTGAGTGGTTAAGCCAACATATTTCTCCACTATATGCACAGGCGGAGGTAAATTTAAAAAGAAAGCTATGGATCATCGATGCAATAATCATAAATCAATATTATTACCTTCAACAGTTATACATATTATTCAGGAGCGATAATAAAATACAGAACATGAACCGACAGTGGTCTCCAGTAGAATGAAATTTATTTTTATTTCACCATGGTTCATTCAAGATAACTGCTCTTAACATATAAAAGAAGATATATCAGCATTGCCCGCCTGTGGAAGCGGAAGGTAAAGCGACTGGGACAGTAGTTTAATTGTAGTGTTATCAGTGTTGAAGGGAATGCATATATGACAACACTTTGTCATGAAACAAAATCTTGTGCAACCCATGTGCATAAAGATTAAGACAACATTTGGGACAAAATCGATTATATTAATGGATGATTTTAACGTCAGAGGACATTAACTTAAAATGACATAAAATTGTGCTTACTTTGTATTCGATATGATTGTTTAATGCATAAAAATTAAGTGGCATCTTCCTCATGTTATGCACAAAGAAAGTCATAAATTTTGTTAAGCATTCATTATTTTTTCCAGCGGGTGATCAAAAAAATGATGACAGCATTTATTGCTCCTCATTCATGCAGTTGTATTTTTTTAGCTTGTCCAATGCTAGGACCGACCTCCATTTTGCTTTAGCAAACTTGCATATATGCAGTTAAATGGTGACATTGACGTAGTATACGAAGATAGTGTAAAATAGGAATCTAACCGTTGAAGCAATGGACATAAAAAACAATGTAAATTTTGTAGGAATATATAGATCAAAGTAATAAATTATAGTTATTTATATACGACATTTGCTAGTATGTTTGATACTATTGTCCCTCATAATATAGGTACTAATTATAAAATTTATGTTTTGTAAATACCAAAGTAATGTGTTAAAATTATTTTTTGTAAATACATAAGTAATGTGTTAAAATTATGTTTTGTAAATACATAAAGCAAAAGGTAACTTGCTTTTGATCAAAATCAAGTAAAGTTAAGGTATGTTAATCTAGTTTTATAACGTAAATATAATTCAGTAATCATCAAACATACAGTGGTAGTGATGAAATTTAACGTTGGAGGACCAAATGCTGTTTAAAAATTCATCTTTTCTAGGTCAGGAGCAGAAAAGAAAAACGCAGTTTAGCCTATGTTCTGTCATAAATATTCAAGGAAAAAACACTAACTTATGTGAGACCACTTTCAAAATATCAATCAAAAGGGGAAGTTGATGCAAATTATGTACACATATTGGTCGAATCTGGATGAAATAGTCAATTACTGTTGATATGCGGTTGATTACACTTTTTTTGCATTACAATTAGGTAACATTCATTGTTAATTGGTTATACAATTATAGATTAAAGTAAACCCAAATTAAAATGAAGGATCAAAATGGCATGAATTTTAGTTTTTCACCAAAACTTCCTCAAGACGAAATGAAACAGGTACAAAAATTACTGGAGTAAATAAAACAGTGGGGACAAAACAGGTACAGAGAGTAGTAGGAAGAAGTAACAGAGAGCTTACAGAACAAATGCATGTTTCGAATACTATATATTAAAGTGTAAGCCTCTGTTAGTGGCAGGGTCAGGGGAAAAAGAGCGCAATGAATAAAGGTGGTGATAAAACTGAAACCTTCATACAAGAAGCAAAGGCCTGAAAATTGACAATAACGACAGCTGAAAACATTCATACAGGAAAACTGCCAATGTATAAATAACTCAACACAATGAACAAACATATTAGGTTTCAAATGGATTACAGCAACTACTTAACAGTCAAATAGTAAAAAGAGTACTGCAAATGCCCTAATTTCGGTATACTGTGTATTGTCCCCAGAGTATGTACATTGTACTGAAAATAGAGACTAATCGCACAGGCTTAATATACATCAGATACATAACAACATTGGGAACATGATCGGTCAGACAAACAGGTTGTAGGAAATTATAGGGAAACAATACTATTCTACATAAATTTCTTCCCTTGTCTCCCCGCAATCAAATTTTATGCGTCGCCGAAAAAAATGGATTTTCAATCAGAAATACTATGGTGCTTAGTACGAAAGGTAGAAAACAGAATATAAAGTAATTAACAACAGAAATCAAAGGGATAAAATCATACATATAAAGCAGAGAAATTAACATGTGAACTACCAGATCGGAGTCGCTCTTGAAAGCCTGAAATTACTGCCGGGATGTGGAGTCGATGGTGGTGGTTAGTAGGTCGACCACGATGCTACAGAAGATTTCGTCAAAATAACCATGTTTAAGTTAACCTAGTGGATGGTGAAAGGCAACCATTAGTGGGGACACACTGCCATGCGACAGGGGAATGAAATTTTGATCGCAGAAATCGGGGATGCGGTTCCATGTGGAAGGAGATCGTGGTCTTTATAACGGAAATTAAAAGTAGACGTGTGGAAGGAGATCGTGGTCTGTATAACGGAAATTGAAAATAAACAGGAATTGCACGGTGGAGTGTTATTTTGAAATAAAGAAATAAGAGAGCTCCACATAAGCAATGTCATCTTCCTGCTTTACAATTTAAGTAATAGATGTTTTGAAAATAGTATCATTTATATATCGATGATATGGAATATTCAATTTTGATTTGAAATTGAATATGAAGTTGAAATCGTTTTGAAAATGAATTTAAAACTATTTATAAAGTACGTTTTAAAAGGAAATTGACGAAATATATATTATATATATAATATAATAGCCTGAATATAACGTGCCGCGGCAGTTTATGAATTTCGACCATTGACTTCGAACGGACATTACGGGAGATCTGACCGTCAGATTCTCTAAAACCGGAACCGTTGGGTTCATATCGAAAAGAGCCTTCCAACAAATATTAGAAATTAGAAATCTAACGGTTGGATTTGGAATTATGTCCAAATCAAATATGGAAAAGGTCGTTGTAAGTGCAGTTCGATAGCCGTTTATGGAAATCGACTGTACGAGCCTTGATAAAATTATTAAAAATATCAATAATTAGTGTAAAATCATAAGAAATGATTTGGAAAGAACTGGGATGAAAAAATCCATATCTAAAAAGATAAAGAAAGATTTATATCGAAATGAACTAATTTTGAACTAGAATTATAATTAAATTATTTTAAAATAAATTGGATTTGAAATGGTTTTAAAAATAACTAGAATTTCTGATATATAAATTGGAAATGGATTTGAATCGAAATTGTCTTCAGAATATTTCGATGTTGGATTTCGTGATTATACAGATATTGTTAGGGGAATTCGGAAGATACATACATCGTTATTCCAATATGATATTTGTTGGTTTCAGAATATTATATTGAATATAAGCCGATATATTTTCTATTCAGAGCCTTGTATTTAATATCAAATTGGATTTTGGGTTCGTCGTGAATGGTATCTTTAATAATACTGTTCTTGAACCGAATGGAGTTAAGAAAATTAGAAACTAACTGGAGATTAGTTAATTTGAATGGTTTCCTGGGTATTGATCTGATGTGGGTTTCGGCCTTCGGGGTTAATACTTAGGGATTGTTCTCTTAATAATTTACGGTTAGTGGCTAATGTGAATTGGGTTTATTGTGAACTGTGTTTTTAACGACATTTATTCTTTAAACCGATTTACAGTGAAATGTGATTTGGGATTTATAAATCTTTTTATTTAGATTTAACGGGAATTTTCCAAGGTAACGTTTTCCAATTTAATAAATTAAATTGAAATTGAATGGAATTCGATTTAATAATAATCGAAGTGAACTTCTGTGAAGGAAGACTGTTAATACATATGGAATTTAAGAGGCGTTGCCGTTATTCCATTTATATTATTGGTCGGATACGGAAATTGATATCGATTATATATTGATTTGTTTTTCCGTGAAGATTCCATAATTAATGGAATGTGATTTGGGTTGTCGTGAATGGTATCTTTAATAATACTATTCTTAGACCCAATGGAGTTAAGAAAATTAGAAACTAACTGGAGATTAGTTAAGTTGAATGGTTTCCTGGGTATTGATCTGTTGTTGGTTTCGGCCTTCGGGGTTAATACTTAAGGAATTGTTCACTTGCTAATTTACGGTTAAAGGCTGATGGAATGGAATGTGATTTTGGGTTTATTGTGAACCGTGTTTTGAATAACATTGGTTCTTTAACCAAGTTAAAGGCAGGATACGATTTCCAAAGTTAAATAATCGTTAATATTGATTTCTGGGAAGATTAAAACCAAGTGGAGTTTTAATGCATCTTTAGTTAGATTGAATTGATATCCAAATGAAGATTAAAGAATAAATTTAAAGAATTTATCTTTGATAAAATTAATGGGAACTTTTCCCAAAGTATATGAATATTTGGATAAAGAAATATTCTGGATTGGAATGAGGCGTATGTTGTGTTTTATGGCACTTGTTTATTATATACGCGAGTTATTCAGAAAGACCAGGTTTATACCATTCTAAATAACTGATTTGACGATGTGTCGAGGATAAAGACGGTGGTTGAAGACCGGAGGTCTTCACATCGTTTGGATGATTAGTAATGTCTTGATTGGGCTGTACCCCCAAGGAGAGGTAATAAGTGGTGATCGTCCAGACGTACTTAGAGATCGACCGGATATACGAGGGCCTCTCCCCTGTATTGGACATATGGGGAGGAATAAGGTGCCTCAGGTTTCGTTTAGAACCAGAACGAACTGGTAAATGGATGTGTGTCTGACATTGGATTTCATTCTGTGTGATTGATATCGGTTGCATAGCATGAATTGCCTATGTGGCATGTTGAGATGCAAATGATCAAGTCTTCTGTTGAAAAGCAGAGTCTGGTGGTTAATGATCAAAGCACGGCTTTAATATAGAGTAGCTTTGTGTAGCGTAAATTCCCGAGCCTCACACCCCGGTGTGAACCAGAAAGAGGAGAGGACCTCAGGGAGGGCATGCGTTTCCTTCTAGCTAGGAGTGGTGTCTGCGTTTTGCATGCCCTGGCATTTTACTTATGTGGATGATGGATAGCAAGGCGCCTCGGTTATATCGGTCGATCCGGGACCGGTGGAATCATTTGGCTCATTGACGCCCCATAGGGCGGGGAAACGCAGTGTTCAAGCATTTTAATCCACTTCGAGTGGAACGGCCCTGACGATCCAAGGGATGATGCGTTCTGTTCCTGAGACACGGGCTAGAGAGTCTTGAAGCAGTAGGGATGATCCCTTGCCTTGGTTCATAGATGGTAAACCAACTTCCAATACGTGACATTTGCGGCTTTGATTGTAGAGCCTAGTATTGGCGACATGATATGTGGTACCCATGCCGTCTAGGATTGATACATTTATATTTGAAGTTGTTTTATACACTATGCACTTATGATAGTATCAAATGATTTGATTTAACGTACCAAGCATGTTTGGCTATTATAAGGGAAAACCCTATCCCCCGGCTTGTGTTGCATTGTGTGATAGGACCTGGGTCTTATAATAGCTTCATTTTTCCAAAAAGCATTGCGCTGTTTTGTTATATGCACTGATGTTCTTGGGAGGAAACCCGTTCCGTGTTATACGGCGTTGTCTCTTGATATATCTGATTTAAAGTAAAGTTTTAAATAACTGTTTTAGTTCTCACACCAGTCACATGACTGAAATGGAGTTAATTGTTTTAACCTAAACTTTGGGTGCCCCTATTTTCCATACGGGCAGCTAGTAGTTTTGGTTTTGCAGATTTATATTCACATGATCCTGGTTTGCAGCTGGAATGATATTCAGAAAGCTCTGTATCCGTATATCTCCTCCAGTTGTGTTTTGTATTATTTTTCTGCTGCTATGTAATGTATTGTAATCTCCGATATTTATCAAATGTATAATATTTATTCATACTCAGTATATTCTTGTACTCTGATGTAAATTGCTGTAATAAGCAATGAAATGTTCTTCTGTTTGTGTTTTGATTCGTCTTGTCCTCAAGGAAATCTGGTCTTCCTCTTCTCCTCAGAAACTGGGGAAGTTACGGGTCCTTACAGTGGTATCAGAGCTTTGGTTTACAGAGCTCGGAGAATAAGACACGTTAGAACCAAACGAAAGAATTCATCAGTAATTGGGTTAGTAATATCCAATGAGAATGACTCGTTAGAGATAGGATCAGTAGTATCCTAGAACGAGTGTAAAGAGTGATATTTTTTAAAATAAAAATGAAAACAAATTTTGTTTTGAAAATTTAAACTTTATTACTCGTATCTGAATATTTATTTTAAATTGATTTGGACAATCAGTTATATAGATATTTGAATATACGTCTGATCCACGTGTATTGAAGCCTAAAATATACCGGATGGATATAGAGTTACACTCTAGTCGCCCGGAGATGATTTTGATGTTGGAGCTCCATCATCAGGATTTATGTTCATGTTTCGAAAGTGAGGTATCTATATATTTCCAATTGACTGGTGTGAGAACCAAAATATAGTTAAAATATATTGTTGTGAATTGGCATCAAAAACATGATTTTTGAGTATATAAAAAAATTATGAATTAGAAATGTTAATTAACTAATTGATTGCTGATTGCGTTGTTTGATTATTGTTTTGATTAATTGGAATTTGGAACCATTAATCCAAATTGTATCAAATGTTGAACCGTATTGAAAATTGTTTGAAATTGCATACATGTACATGCATATATATTGAACAGGTCATAGCAGGTAAGCTAAGCAGAGGAATAAAGTTGTTTGCCCGACAAATAGGTACATGTTTATTGTATTTCTAGGGGTTTTTGATGATTTTATGAGCCGATTGGCTATTTCTTTTTCTTTTTGGATTGGAGAGGCCTATATGGCGATTTCGGGATTTTCTTGGTGCTCCCGTATAAAGGAGGTTATGGCGAAATTTTTCGAAAATTTAGAGTGTTAGCCAAATTTTTGAAAAATTTGAAAAGTTCTTAGAAACGGAAAAGTTGAAAAACATAACCATAATTGAAATAATGAAAGTTGAGTTGATTAGTTAAACAACTTTCAGCTCCGTTCCTTTTTGGGGACGAAAAGATTTTAAGTGGGGGAGATTGTAACAACCCGGAAAATCTGAACCAATTTAAAATTTTATTTTGGCAATTTTAGTGAATTTTGAATATTTAAAATGAATTATTTTATAAATGACGACGAGAAATTTATTTTGAATAGAATTAGAACGTATATATTTATTTGAATCGACGTTAGAATATAAATATTTATTTTTAATTTTAAAAGGAATTGAAAATGGCGTGCTAGTTTGAAAATTTGATTTCGAATTTCAAATGAATGTACATGATTCAAAATAAACCGGATTTTAGCGAAACCAAAAGCATTAGAATCTAATTGAAAATATCTTTCCAATGAATCTGAAAAATTGAAATTTCATAGCCGGAATAAAAAGTTATGCCCAGTTGAAATTTCAGAATAGTCGCTATGGAATTTTGGCCCTTAAACATGGAAATTTTGCAGACGACCTCCGTTTTCGATGAAACTACTTTTGTTGGATCCAGGATGTCAAGTTATTGCAATGTTCCAAAATTCACAATTTTTGGTATTAATATGTGAGCGTGGCGAAGTTAAACGAGTTTTGACAGTTTCAGTTAATTTGGATTGACCAGAAAATGGCCATTTTTCCAACGGTCTTCAAATTTGACGAAATTAGTTTTGTTAGGACCGTAACGTCAATACGAAGGTAGAAATAATTTTTCTGAAATTTTCGGGGTCCGTACGTGGCCCTGATAAATTAAAACGTACGTTTAAAATTCAATATAATGATTTATATTTTAATTTAAACGGAAACTGATCGTAATAGTTGAATTGGCTTGCGAAACATATCCCATTGTGTTCGGAATGGGGATAATTAGCTAGGGGTGACAGTTGGTGGGTTCGATTCAGAGTTCGAATGTGAAATGCACTTTAAAGAATTTAAAAGGATTAAATAATAAAATAATTTATACAACCCCCCCCCTTATCTCTTGAGTCAACGATGTCGACAAAAAAACAAAAAAAAACAAAAGAGGAAACTGCACCCACGAACCCGCTGCTCCCGTCGCCCCACCCTCTTCCAGGCCACCGCGCCTCGTCGCCGTTAGCCCCACGCCACCATGACCCCAACGCCACCTCCTCCTCTTCCCCTTCGATCCATCCAAGCCCCAAAACCCCAGAGACCCAAATTCGAACCCCCTACCCCTTGAGCGCCGCCACCAGGAAATCTGCCGCCGTCTGGACTGGCTCTCCCCCACTACCTGCGCGCACACCCCCTCCTCCGACTGAAAGGTTCCATTCCTCCCCGCTCTCCCGATTTAATCTGTAAGCTTTTATTTTTGTTTATTCTATGTAATCAACTTTAAACAAATGATAAAAATCAGTTTTAATAAATATAACATTGCATAAAAATGTTGTTTTTAAGGAGGTAGCAATAATAAAAATGTTATTTTTATTATGGAATAGTTTTATAAAGAAAAGATAGTTCCTTTTAAATATAAAAAGAAGTGATTTTTATACATATACTAGCAAATTAAAAATATGATTTTTATATATGTATGATATTAAAAATATGATTTTTATATATGTATGATATTAAAAATATGATTTTTATATATGTATGTTAATAAAAATATGATTTTTATTGTTTGAAAGGCGATGTAAAAATATAATTTTTAATATATATAAACCACTATAAAAATATAATTTTTATAATGTAGTAGAGAAATAAAGAATTTGATATTTATATACAAGTAGCAAAATAAAAATATGATCTTTTCTATACGTGTAGTGAAATAAAAATGTGATTTTTATAGCATTGAAATAAAAATGTGATTTTTTACTATGAACAGAGTGAAAAGGGTTGCGTTGGAATTTCGGGGAAGTCCAAACGATTTAGAACTTCAGAAATTGAACTGGCGGAGTGGATCCCAAAGGTGAGAACTTCTCACTTTATTTTATTTTCCAGTTAAAATATATACTAAGATGCAGACGGTGCTTAGCCGCACCCGACACCTGTCGTCCACATACCATGGACGACTTGTTTGTATGTTTGATTTTGTTGTGAAAATTGATTGTGTGATGTGGAATGAAATAAACATTTTATCGTTAAAAATAGTTTATAGTTAAAAATATAAAATTTAACGTGTAGATGAATAAAATAAATATTTATAAACAAATCGGACAATTTGTTTATGTACACACGTTTGACTGATATTGATTGGGACGATTAATTTTACACATCACCCAACTGCACAAACAAGTCTGTATTTGTTGATTGAAACCTAGACGGGTATTGGGATGATATATGACATACACTAATCCTAAAAATTAGTTGTATGTCGATCGATTGATTGTCAAGCTGTTGTAAGCGTTAAATATTTATATTTGATGCTTATGCAGTGTAGGATGCACTCTGGATGCTGGTTAACTTTGTTTGATTGTTGTTATATACATGTAATGTATGAAATCCATATAATCACATTATATGGTAATTGACTATGTCTGATTCCAGTCCAGAAAGAATAAATATTTTAAAATAACGAATATTTTAAAATAATGAATATTTTGAAATAATCTTCAGTAAAAGATCAAAACTTGATTTTCATGTCCGATTTGGGATGGACACGAAAATATTTAAATATATAAAGCCGTGTTGATTAGATTAATGCCATTTTGACGTGAACGATATTTATATCGATTCTATTCAATTTTAGAATGAATATCGAAAAGGAATTGATTTCAAAATATAATGTTTTGAAAATAGTATCATTTATATATCGATGATATGGAATATTCAATTTTGATTTGAAATTGAATATGAAGTTGAAATCGTTTTGAAAATGAATTTAAAACGATTTATAAAATACGTTTTAAAAGGAAATCGACGAAATATATATTATACTTATTATATATTGAGACGACCCCAAACCCCGTACTGACGAAGACAAAGGTAATCATTGGAATATAACACAGAAACAGATAACATCAGAACAAAATTAAATAAATACACCAGATAATGAACAATAGAATATGCTGGATAAAAGTAATCATCAGAGTTACACAGTATACAGGATCTTACTTAGTACAAATACAGTTCAGCTATACATAGATGTCTATGTGAAAACCCGTAACTTCCCCGTAAAGGAAAGCACGGATAGTTTTGAGAACACGACACAGCAGAACGCATATAAAAGAACATTTCATTGTATATTACAACAATTCCATCCGATTACAAGAATATACAGAGTATAAATGAATATTACACAGAAATATCAGAGATTACAATAAATTACATAGCAGCGGAAAATAGTACAATACACAACTAGAAGAGATATACGGATACAAAGCTTTCCGGATATCGTTCCAGCTGTAAACCAGGATCCTGTGAATATAAATCTGCAAAACCAAAACTACTAGCTGCCCGTGTCAAAATAAGGGCACCCAGAGTTTAGGTTAAAACAATAAACCCCAGGTCAGTCATGGGACTGGTGTGAGAACTAAAACAGTTAATCTTTATTTTTAAAGTTAGATAAATCAAGGGACCACGCCGTATAACACGGAACGGGTTTCCTCCCAAGAATACCAGTGCATAAAACAAACAGCGCAATGCTAAATAAAGAAAAATGAAGCTGTTATAAGACCCAGGTCCTATCACACAATGCAACGCAAGCCGGGGGATAGGGTTTTCCCTTATAACAGCCAAAGAATGCTTGATACGTTTTAAAACAGATCATTTGATACTACTATAAGTGCATAGTGTATAAAACAACTTCAAATCATAAGTATCAATCGTAGGCGGCATGGGTACCATATATCATGTCGCCATACTAGGCTCTACAATCAAAACCGCAAATGTCACGTATTTGGAAATTGGATTTCCGTCTGTGAACCGAGGCAAAAGATAGTCCTCAACCGATTCGAGACGCTCTAGCCCGCCCCTCAGGATCAGAGCTCGAGTGACCCTTGGATCGTCAGGGCCGGTCCACCGATGTGGATTAAAATGCCTGAACATGCGTTTCCCCGCCCTTTGGGGCGTAAATGAGCCAACGAATGACTCCATCGGACCCGGATCGTCCGATCAAACCGAGGCGCCTCGCAACAGCAACAACCACACAGGTGAAAAGTATATAAATGTCAGGGCTGGTAGGTCACTGACACCACCCTAGCTAGAAAGAAACGCATGCTCTCCCTGATGTCCTCTCCCGTTTCTGGTTCACAACCGGGGTGTGAGGCTCGCGAATTCACGTTACACAAAGCTATGCCACACAGGCTGTGCTTTGATCATCACCACAAGACTTTGCTTTTCAACAGAAGCCTCGATCAATTGCCACTTAGGCATGCCACACAGGCAATTCACTCCATGCGATTGATATCCATCAATATATAACCCCTGAGCTCGTACGTCTCAGAGAAGGGCGTTAAGCAAGAGAATAAATTCTCCACCGCCAAACTGATATATATTTAATAGAGATCAATCACACGGACTAAAATCCAATGTCAGACACATAGTCCATTTACAAGTTCGTTCTGGGTCTGAACGAAACCGGAGGCACCTAGTACCCCGCATATCCATCGATCTCCAAGTACGTCTGGACGATCACCAACTGTTTCCATCTTCTTGGGTGTACATCCCAATCAAGATCATCAGTAATCTCCCAAACGACGTGAAGACTTCTAGTCTTCGACCACCGTCTTCATCTTCGACACCACGTCGAATCAGTTATTCAGAATGGGATAAACCCGGTCTTTCCGAATAACTCGCGTATATTTTAAATAAGTGTTACACAAACACAACATACGCCTCATTCCAATTCATCAGTCACTAACCGTAAATTAATCAAGAGAATAATTCCCCAAATATTAACCCCGAAGGCCGAAACCAACATCAGATCAATATCCAGAAAACCGTTCTGCTTAGCTAACCGACAGTTAGTTTCTGATTTCACATTCATAGGGAAAGGTTCCCATTAATTT
Organism: Allium sativum; assembly: GCA_030737875.1. Taxonomy (NCBI): domain Eukaryota; kingdom Viridiplantae; phylum Streptophyta; class Magnoliopsida; order Asparagales; family Amaryllidaceae; genus Allium; species Allium sativum. The sequence continues at coordinate 121,031,385 of CM060920.1, forward strand.
TATCCAAGATAAATTCCTTGAATTTATTCTCTAATCTTCTTTTGAATTTCGATTCAACTAGTCGGAATTAGCGAACCTTACCGAAGTAATCATTGGTTTTAATTTCCCAATCCCAACCTATTCATCCCATGAAGTAAAACTGGTTATACTTCCTATCTAACACCACGGTGTTATCGGTAAATTCAATTACAATTTCACGTTCAAATCTAATTAAAGATTTAACTAACGCCTGGAGCAAAACTGGTGATACTCCATTCTCGATCATTTCAATCTAATTAAAGATTCATTAAAACTCCACTTAGTTTTAATCTGTGACTGGGTTAAAGAATCAGTGTCATTTAAAACACAGTTCACGATAAACCCAAAATCACATCACATTAATTATCGGGTTAAAGAACAAGTGTTATTTAAAACACTGTCCACGATAAACCCAAAAATCAATATCAATTCAATTCCAATTAAATATTATTTAATTGGTACACTTCATTAAATCTAAATAAAAAGATTTAATCTTTCCTCAACGGGGTTCAAGAACAGTGTTAATGAAGACACCATTCACGACAAACCCAGATCACATTTGATATTCAATACAAGGCTCTGAATAGAAAATATATCGGCTTATATTCAATATCAAATTCTACGATTAACAAATGTCGTATTGAAAATAACGATATAAATATATATCTTTCAAATTTCCATAACAACATCCGTATAATCACGAATTCCAACATCGAAATATTCCGAAGACAATTTCGATTCAATTCCACTCCAATGCAATCATTGGAAATTCTGGTTATTTTTAAAACCCTTTTCAAATTCAATTTATTTATTTAAAAATAAATAGAATTATAATTCTAGTTCAAAACTAGTTCATTTCGATAAAAATTTATTTTTATCTTTTCAAATATGGAGTTTTTCATCCCAATTCTTTCTAAATCATTTCTTATGATTTTACACAAATTATTACTATTTTTAATAATTTTATCAAGGCCCGTACAGTCGATTTCCATTAACGGCCATCGAACTGCACTTACAACGACCTTTTTCAAATTTGATTTGGACATAATTCCAAATCCAACCGTTAGATTTCGAATTTCTAATATTCGTTAGAAAGCTCTTTTCGATACGAACCCAACGGTTCCGGTTTTAGGAGAATCCGACGGTCGGATCTCCCGTAATGTCCGTTTGAAATAAATGGTCGAAATTCACGAACTGCCGCGGCGCGGCGCGTTCTATTCAGGCCATTATATTATATAATATATATTTCGTCGATTTCTATTTAAAACAAATTATATAAATAGTTTTAAAATTCGTTTCAAAAGCAATTTCAACTTCCATTTCAATTCAAATCAAAATTGAATTCTTCTTTATAAATTCGTTTCTATTCAATTCAAATTTCAATTCGCTTTCAATTCAATTTGAATTCGTTTTCAATTCAATTTGAATTCGTTTTCAATTCAATTTGAATTGGTTTTCAATTCAATTTGAATTCGTTTTCAATTCAATTTGAATTCGTTTTCTATTCAATTCATTTCAAAAGGAATAAAATCGATATAAATATCGTTCACGTCAAAATGGCGTCAATCTAATCAACACGGCTTCATAAATTTCTATTTTCAAATATTCTATTTCAATTATTTCTTTTTCAAAATAGTTGTTATTATCAAAATATTTCGTTCAACACATGACCAATCTCAATGGATGAGTACTGTCAACACATGAACCTTTATTTTATATTATTCTTTATTTTCTAAATTGAAATGAGGCCCAATCAATCACCATATAAAATTAATTATATGGATTTCCATACATCACACACATATAATAGCATTGAAAAATAATCAACCATCAACCAAAGTGCACTACACTGTATAAGCATCAAATATAGATATTTAACGCTTATAACAGCTTGTCAATCAATCGATCGACATATTTAATCAATCAGGATGAGTGAACTTCAAATTTCATCCCAACACCCGTGTGGGGTTTCAAACCATCAAACACAGATTTTAGTTGTGCAGTTGGGTGATGTGTAAAATTTATCGTCCCAATCAATGTCATTCAAATAGGTGTACATAAACAAACCATCTGGTTTGTAAATGAATATTTATTTATTCACATTCACGTTAAAAATTATATTTTAACGATAAAACATTTTATTTAACCTATGAATATTCTATTCGGTTCATTTATTCAATAAAATGATATTTTTATTTTTCTGACATATTTTAGAAAATTTCGGCGGCATAACGGCACGATACTAGAAACGGGACAAGGCCTAGCCTTATCCCCGGTCTAGTGAAGGCCCACGCCATTCACACATCAATCAAATTCACCAAACAACCAAATTCCAATCAAATAATCTGACTAATCTATGCAACCAAACAAACAAGTCCATGGTCTGTGGACGGTTGTGTCGGGTGCTACTAAGCACCGTCTGCATCCTAGTATATATATATATAACTAGAAAACTAAATTGAAAGGTGAGAAATTCTCACCGAAAGCTATCCCAACTTCACGACACTCCTATTTTAGAGATCTTCGTCGATCTCGCCTTTTCGTCCTCTTCGTTGCCCGTAGCCACTACATATATAAAAATCACATTTTTACTTTGTTATTCAATATAGAAAAATCACATTTTTACTCGATGTTCAATATATAAAAATCACATTTTTACTTCGATGTTCAATATATAAAAATCACATTTTTATCTCGATGTTCAATATATAAAAATCACATTTTTATTCGATGTTCAATATATAAAAATCACATTTTTACTTCGATGTTCAATATATAAAAATCACATTTTTGTCTCGATGTTCAATATATAAAAATCACATTTTTACTTCGATGTTCAATATATAAAAATCACATTTTTATCTCGATGTTCAATATATAAAAATCACATTTTTACTTCGATGTTCAATATATAAAAATCACATTTTTACTTCGATGTTCAATATATAAAAATCACATTTTTACTCGATGTTCAATATATAAAAATCACATTTTTACTTCGATGTTCAATATATAAAAATCACATTTTTATCTCGATGTTCAATATATAAAAATCACATTTTTACTTCGATGTTCAATATATAAAAATCACATTTTTATCTATGACGCTATTCATATGAAAACCAAAACTTTATTCGCTATTTATATATATAAATCTCAAATCGGATTTCTATACACTATTTTCACATATAAAAAATGTAAATAAATTAAATGTAAATAAATAAATAAAACTTACTGTTTTCCAAAAAAAAGGAATCTGGGAAGTGGCAGCATCGGGCTGAAGAGGGGGTGGCGGCCTGATCGGTGGTGAAGCAGGGGCGGCGATGTCTTCAGCTGGGGCGCGGCAAAGTGGTGGCGAATGGGGCTATGCGGCGGGCGGTGGTAGCTCGATTTTTTTTTTGCTGAGGAGGGCGGCGGATGTCGTGGTAGAAGGGAGATGGAGTGGAGGGTGGTCGATGGAGATGGAGGAGCCGGAGTGGTGGAGCGACAGACGGTTTTGGGTGGGGGAGGAGCGTCGGGGTTGTGGTGATCCCTGGCGTCGCCATTTCTGATTTCAATCGGGGGGGGGGGGGATTTAGGCTGAAGAAATAAAGTGTGGAGGGGGTTTTGTGTAAAGGTTTTTTTTTATTGTTATATATATATATTCTATTTTAATTTAAACCAGGTTGACTTTCCATACGAACACCGAATTGGGTCCAACGACTGTCATCCCTAACGTAATACCCCCATTCCAAACACAATGGGATATGTATCGTAAGCTAATTCGACTGTTACAATCAGTTTTGATTTAAATTAAAATATAATCCTTTATATATCCAATTCGAACGCACATTTCAAATTACCGGGGCCACACACTAACTCGAAAAATTATAGAAAAATTATTTCTAGCTTCGTATTGTCGATACAGTCCTAACAAAACTAGTTTCGTCGAATTCTGAGACCGTTTGAAAAATGATCATTTTCCAGTCGATTAAAATCAACTGAAACTGGTCAAACGCGTTTTCCTTTGCCACGCTCACATATTGATTCGAAAAATTATGAAATTTGAAACCTAGCAATAATTTGACACTGCGGATCCAACAAAAGTGGTTTCGTCGAAATCCGAGGTCATTTGCAAAATTTCCATTTTTAAGGGCCTGAATTCCATAGCGACTATTCTGAATTTTCAACTGGACATATCTTTTGATTCCCGTTATGAAATTTCGATTTTTAGGATTCGTTGGAAAGGTATCATCAATTTGATCCTAATGTTTTTGGTTTCACTAAAATCCGGATTGTTTTGCACCCGGTACATTCAATTGAAGTTTGAAATCGAATTATCGAACTACCGCGCCATTTTCAATTCTATTTATAATTATATATAATTATTTATATTCTAACGACGACGTATATAATATATACGTCGAATTCAATTCTAAACATTTTTCTCGCCGATATTATTTAAAATAATCTATTTTAAATAATCAAAATTCGCTAAAATCGCCAAAATAAAAAATTTAAACCGGCCCAGATTTTCGGGTTGTTACAGTCTACAGCGGAAAACAAACAAAATATGTACAATAGGAGCTGAACAGCATAAAAAGAGATAAATGATAGAATCCATCTTCAGCTCCAGCTATCCAGAAAGAACCAGCTAAACCTGAATATAAGGCTGCCCGTGTAGAAAAAGGGGCACCCGAGTTTGAAAGTGAAACAAACTACGAGTCAGTCATGGGACTGGTATGAGAAATCTACTCAACACATTTATAATATGGCTAATCACAGGACCACGCCACTTTCGTGGAACGGGTTTACTCCATTGGATTTCCAGTGCTTTAAAACAAATCATTCTTTTAAACATCGCAATGCTTTTTATAAAAATGAAGCCATTATAAGACTCAGTTCCCATCACACAATGCAACGCAAACCGGAGGATAGATTTTTTACCTTATAACGGCCAAAATATGCTTGATACGAATAAAACAAAGGCATTTGATATTATTGCTAGTGTTTATATGTTTTGAAAACAATTTCAAATCATAACTATCAATCATAGACGGCATGGGTACCATATATCATGTCGCCATATATATATATATACAATCAAAACCGCACAGTCACGTATTTGGAAATTGGATTTCCGTCATGAACCAAGGCAAAAGATAGTCCTTACCGAATTCGAGACGCTCTAGCCCGCCCCTCAGGCAAGTACTCAGTCAAGCCTTTGGATCGTCAGGGCCGGTCCACCGATGTGGATTAAAATTCCTGAACACTGAGTTTCCCCACCCTTTGGGGTGTAAATGAGCCAACGAATGGCTCCATCGGACCCGGATCGTCCGATCTAACCGAGTCGCCTCGCAACAGCAACAACCACACAGGTGAAAAGTATATAAATGTCAGGGCTGGTAGGTCACTGACACCACCCTAGCTAGAAAGAAACGCATGCCCTCCCTGAGGTCCTTTTCCCGTTTCTGGTTCATACCGGGGTGTGAGGCTCGCGAATTCACGTTATACACAAAGCTATGCCACACAGGCGGTGCTTTGATCATCACCACAAGACTTTGCTTTTTAACAGAAGCCCTGATCATTTGCCACTTAGGCATGTCACACCAGCAATTCATGCCATGCGACTGATGTCCACCGATATACAACCTCTGAGCTCGTGCGTTTCAGAGAAGGGCGTTAAGCAAAAGAATAAATTCTCCGCCGCCAAACAGATGTATATTTAATAGAGATCAATCAACACAGAATAAAATCCAATGTCAGACACACAGTCCATTTGCAAGTCCATTCTGGGTCTGAACGAAACCGGGGGCACTAAATACCTCGCAAACCCATCGATCACCACGTACGTCTGGACGATCACCACTCATTATCCATATTTCGGGATGCCTCCCAATCAGGACCTCGGTTACCATCCAAACGAGGTGAAGATCTCCGGTCTTCGACCACCGTCTTCATCTTCGATTTCTTATCGTCGATTCAGTTATTCAGAATGGGATAAACCCGGTCTTTCTGAGCAACTCGCGTATATAATAAACAAGTGCAACACTAACATATACACGCATCATTTCAATTCATTAGTCACTAACCGTCAATCAGTAAGAGAACGATTTCCCAAATATTAACCCCGAAGGCCGAAACCAACATCAGATCAACACCCAGGAAACCATTCGACTTAGCCAACCTTCAGTTAATTTCTAAATCACATCCATATTGTTTATAATATTTTATAACGATTTATCGCTATTTTTATTTATTTTAAAATAGCCAATATATTCAAAACGACGCTTCGGGCCATAACGCGACCGTGGCGCTGTTTTTCTTCATATTTGATTTACACATATCTGAAAATCTAACCGTTGGATCTTCATAAAATTTACATCATTAAAAAGATCTTTTCAAAACGAATCCAACGGTTCCGGTTTCAGGAAAATCCGACGGTCGGATCTCTCGGTATAATCGTTTGAAGTTTCGATTTCGAAATACGAACTGCAGCGTCGTTATTCGATTAAATATAATTATATATATATATATATATATTCGATTCTGGCACTGTTTTTCTTCAGATTTGAATTAAACATTCCAGCCAATCCAACCATTGGATTTTTACAAAGTTGGTGCCCTTGGAAAGATTTTTCCAAAGCGAACCCAACGGTTGCGTTTTCGGGAAAATCCGATGGTCGGATCTCCTGTACTAATCGTTTGAAATCACGGTTTCAAAATACGAACTGCAGCATCGTTATTCGATATATTTTAATTCTATTTACATATATATATATATATATATCGATTCTTCGATTTCAAAGCTACTTTCCTTTCATACATTTGATAAAAATGATATTTTTATCTAACTGTCTTCTATTTCAACACTTCACTATTTTTAACAATTCGTTTATATAATAAAAATGTGATTTTTATTGTAAAACAATTCATTTCAAAAACACTATTATTTCGCATAGTTAATATAGGGGATAAAATAGGATTTTTATTGTAAAACAATTTATTTCAAAACATGACTATTTTATACTTTTCATATTGACGTTAAAAATGGGATTTTTATTATAAAACAATTTCTTTCAAGATATGAATACCATTCAACACATGAATTTCAATTCAACGAATGAATATCGATTCAACACATGAAGGTTTTCTATAGTTTATACAAATCGATAAAAAGGTGATTTTTATATTTTAAAACACGAACACCATTCAACGAATGAATATCGATTCAACACATGAAGGTTTTCTATAGTTTATATAAATCGATAAAAAGGTGATTTTTATATTTTAAAACACGAACACCATTCAACACATGAATTTCTAATCAACGAATGAATATCGATTCAACACATGAAGGTTTTCTATAGTTTTAGCAAATGAAAATAATTCAAACACATGAATATTATTCAAAATTTCGGCAGCATAACGGCAGGGTAGTTAAAACCGGGACCGTCCCTAGTACGGCTCCTCGCTCTACCTTAAAAACTCGCGGTTTTTGACAATGGGGATCATGCATCTAGTTCGCACGCAGGCGTCATGTATATATTTATTTCATTTCCACAAACTAATCCTATGTGGTTTCAACCAAATATTTCTCAACCACAAATGGGTATTTTTCAACCACAATCTATCAATATCAACCACAAACAATCCCAAACAACCATTCGCTATTAATAAATTTTCACACCAATCACAACCAATAAATATCGTCCATGGTTTGTGGACGAGGGGCGTATATATAAATATATATATATATATATATATATATATATAGCAATTCACTTCTATTTCAACACATATATAATTTTTTACAACGCATATACAACTTATACATCGAACGTACAACTTATACAACGCTTATACAAGAGGTGTACAACGCTTATATAACTCATACATCGACTATATAATTTATACATCGTCGTTTTCCATATCGTTTACAAATTAGAAATTCACATTGGGTTCCACTCCACCAAAAATAGGAGAAGGCTCAGAAAAATACGCGGTCTCTTCTAAAATGTAGAAGACGTCCTCATGGTCCCGGTGTTTCCTGTTTCATCAAATTTAGTTAACGAACGAAAAAGATATGATTTTTAAAAGGTTTGCAACAGTTTTAAAATGTTGAAATCAGTACAGAATATATAAGCCGTTACCTGCTTCGTTTTGTTCGAAACTAGGTTTCCACTTTCCTCGAAATCCGCGCAGTTATATGACGATCGGCCTTCACCACCTTGAAGGGCTAGGAGAGGCGCTCCTATCGAGGTAGGCGCGGTGTCGTGCGATGGCGGGTCTGGCCTGGAATCGAGGTCGACGCGGCGCAACTTTCGGGGGCCAGAACTCGACGACGGGGAAGAGATAGGTGGTGCAGTTGGTACTGATTTGAAGAGGAGAAGGAGGGCTGCAAAAAGTTCAACAGGAGGTGGGGCTGAAGCTGGCTGTGGCGATCGGAAACGGGGAGGGAAGCTTTGGAGGCTAGCCGCCGTTCAAATCGGGAGAGAGAAAGGGATTTTTCTCTTCTTTTTTTATAAAAATTTTGATTGGTCGGGGAGGTTTTAAAGGGGTTTTCTGACACGACCACCAATCGAAACCCAACGACTATCGTCCCTAGCGCTTTACCCACATTCCGAACACAATGGGATATGTTTCGAAGGCCCATTCGAATGTTTCAGTCAGTTTCCATTCAAATTAAAATATAAAACATTCAATATTTAATTTGAACGTACATTTCAATTTGCCAGGGCCACAAACTGATTCGAAAAATTCCAGAAAAATAAATCTAGCTATGTTTTGACGATATGGTCCCAACAAAACTAGTTTCGTCGAATTCTGAGACCGTTTGCAAAAAGGTCCATTTCTGGTCGATCCAATTTAACTATAAATGACCAAAACACGTTTTCCTTTGCCACGCTCACATACTAGCTTCAAAAATTATGAAATTTGAAACCTAGCAATAAATTCACATCCCGGATCCAACAAAAGTGGTTTCGTCGAATTCCGAGGTCGTATGCAAAATGGCCAATTTCACGGGCTATATAAATTCCATAGCGACCTTTCTGAAAATTCATTTGGCCATAACTTTTGCTTTCCGTTATGAAAATTCGATTTTTCAGATTCGTTAGAAAGGTATTCACTAACAGATTTAAATACTTTTGGTTTCAGTCAAATCCGTTTTGTTTTGCACCCGGTACAGTCTGACAAATTTTGAATTCAAATTTTGAAACTGCAGCGCCTTTTCAGGCCTTGTTTATAACTATAATTAATTATATTCGTTTTCAAACGTCGATTCAAACTCAGTTTTCATCGCCATTATTTAAAATATTTATTTTAAATATTTAAAATCCATTATTTTAGCCAATTTAAAAATTTTAAATTGGTTCAGATTTTCTGGGTCGTTACATATATATATAATATAATAGCCTGAATATAAAGTGCCGCGCCGCGGCAGTTCGTGAATTTCGACCATTGACTTCGAACGGACATTACGGGAGATCTGACCGTCGGATTCTCCTAAAACCGAAACCGTTGGGTTCGTATCGAAAAGAGCTTTCCAAAGAATATTAGAAATTAGAAATCTAATGGTTGGATTTGGAATTATGTCCAAATTAAATGTGGAAAAGGTCGTTGTAAGTGCAGTTCGATGTCCGTTTATGGAAATCGACTTTACGTGCCTTGATAAAATTATTAAAAATATCAATAATTAGTGTAAAATCATAAGAAATGATTTGGAAAGAATTGGGATGAAAAATTCCGAATTTGAAAAGATAAAATAGATTTTTATTGAAATGAACTAATTTTGAACTAGAATTATAATTCGATTATTTTTAAAATAAATTGGATTTGAAATGGTTTTAAAAATAACCAGAATTTCCAATATATAAATTGGAAATGGATTTGAATCGAAATTGTCTTCGGAATATTTCGATGTTGGATTTCGTGATTATACAAATATTGTTAGGGGAATTTGGAAGATATATATATATATCGTTATTCCAATACGATATTTGTTGGTTTCAGAATTTGATATTGAATATAAGCCGATATATTTTCTATTCGGAGCCTTGTATGTAATATCAAAATGGATTTTGGGTTCGTCGTGAATGGTATCTTTAATAATATTGTTCTTGAACCGAATGGAGTTAAGAAAATTAGAAACTAACTGGAGATTAGTTAAGTTGAATGGTTTCCTGGGTATTGATCTGATGTTGGTTTCGGCCTTCGGGGTTAATACTTAGGGGATTGTTCTCGTACTAATTTACGGTTAGAGTCTAATGTAAATTGGGTTTATTGTGAACTGTGTTTTTAACGACATTCGTTCTTTAGCCCGATTTACAGTGAAATGTGATTTGGGATTTATAAAACTTTTTATTTAGATTTAACGGGAATTTTCAAAGGTAACGTTTTCCAATATAATATATTAAATTGAAATTGAATGGAATTCGATTTGATAATAATCGAAGTGAACTTCTGTGGAGGAAGACTGTTAATACATATATAATTTAAGAGGCGTTGTCGTTATTCCATTTATATTATTGGTCGGATACGGAAATTGATATCGATTATATATTGATTTGTTTTTCCGTGAAGATTCCATAATTAATGGAATGTGATTTGGGTTGTCGTGAATGATATCTTTAATAATACTATTCTTAGACCCAATGGAGTTAAGAAAATAAGAAACTAACTGGAGATTAGTTAAGTTGAATGGTTTCCTGGGTATTGATCTGATGTTGGTTTCGGCCTTCGAGGCTAATACTTAAGGAATTGTTCACTTGCTAAGTTACGGTTAAAGGCTGATGGAATGGAATGTGATTTTGGGTTTATCGTGAACCGTGTTTTGAATAACATTGGTTCTTTAACCAAGTTAAAGGCAGGATACGATTTCCAATGTTAAACAATCGTTAATATTGATTTCTGGGAAGATTAAAACCAAGTGGAGTTTTAATGCATCTTTAGTTAGATTGAATTGATATCCAAATGAAGATTAAAGAATAAATTTAAAGAATTTATCTTTGATAAAATTAATGGGAACTTTTCCCAAAGTATATGAATATTTGGATAAAGAAATATTCTGGATTGGAATGAGGCGTATGTTGTGTTTTTATGGCAATTGTTTATTATATACGCGAGTTATTCAGAAAGACCGGGTTTATCCCATTCTGAATAACTGATTCGATGATGTGTCGAGGACGAAGACGGTGGTTGAAGACCGGAGGTCTTCACATCGTTTGGATGATTACTGATGTCATGATTGTGTTGTACACCCAAGGCCAGGTAGTAAGTGGTGATCGTCCAGACGTACTTGGAGATCGACCGGATATGTGAGGGCCTCTCCCCTGTATTAGACATGTGGGGGAGGAATAAGGTGTCTCCGGTTTCGTTCAGACCCAGAACGAACTTGTAAATGGATGTGTGTCTGACATTGGATTTCATTTTGTGTGATTGATATCGGTTGCATAGCGTGAATTGCCTGTGTGGCATGTTGAGATGCAAATGATCAAGGCTTCTGTTGAAAATCAGAGTCTGGTGGTTGATGATCAAAGCATGGCTTTAATATAGCGTTGCTTTGTGTAGCGTTAATTCTCGAGCCTCACACCCCGGTTTGAACCAGAAACGGGAGAGGGCCTCAGTGAGGGCATGCGTTTTCTTCTAGCTAGGAGTGGTGTCAACGTTTTGTACGCCCTGACATTTTACTTATGTGGATGATGGATAGCGAGGCGCCTCGGTTATATCAGTCAATCCGGGACCGATGGAGTCATTTGGCTCATTGACGCCCCATAGGGCGGGGAAACGCAGTGTTCAGGCATTTTAATCTACATCGAGTCGACCGGCCCTGACGATCCAAGGGACGACGCGTTCTGTTCTTGAGATACGGGCTAGAGCGTCTTGAAGCAGTAAGGATGATCCCTTGCCTTGGTTCACAGATGGAAATCTAACTTCCAATACGTGACATTTGCGGTTTTGATTGTAGAGCCTAGTATTGGCGACATGATATATGGTACCTATGCCGTCTAGGATTGATACATTTATATTTAAAGTTGTTTTATACACTATGCACTTATAATAGTATCAAATGATTTGATTTAACGTACCAAGCATGTTTGGCTATTATATGGGAAAATCCTGCCCCCCGGCTTGCGTTGCATTGTGTGATAGGGCCTGGGTCTTATAATAGCCTCATTTTTCCAAAAAGCATTGCGCTGTTTTGTTATATGCACTGGTGTTCTTGGGAGGAAACCCGTTCCTTGTTATATAGCGTGGTCCCTTGATATATCTGATTTAAATTAAAGATTTAAATAACTATTTTAGTTCTCACACCAGTCACATGACTGTCCTGGAGTTTATTGTTTTAATCTAAACTTTGGGTGCCCCTATTTTCCACACGGGTGGCTAGTAGTTTTGGCTTTGCAGATTTATATTCACAGGATCCTGGTTTACAGCTGGAATGATATTCGGAAAGCTCTGTATCCGTATATCTCCTTCAGTTTTGTTTTGTATTGTTTTTCCGCTGCTATGTAATGTATTGTAATCTCTGATATTTATCAAATGTATAATATTTATTCATACTCTGTATATTCTTGTACTCTGATGTAAATTGTTGTAATAAGCAATGAAATGTTCTTCTGTTTGTGTTCTGATTCGTCCTGTCCTCAAGGAAATCCGGTCTTCCTCTTCTCCTCGGAAACTGGGGAAGTTACGGGTCCTTACATTTTTAAATTCTAACATAAATGACATTTTAATCTACATGACATTTTCTAAAAAAAAGGTTATCTTTTCTAACATGACAAATAATAACAAAATGGTTATTTTAATCTAATGTACATTTCTAACCAAAATGATATTTTTATGTTAATATAACTGATCTAAGAAAATGATATTTCTACTTTAATACAACCTGTCTACGAAAAATGACAATTTCATTTTAATGTAACAATTCCTAATAAAATGACAATTTCATATTAATGTAACGATTCCTAATAAAATGACAATTTCATATTAATGTAATGATTCCTAATAAAATGACAATTTCATATTAATGTAACCATTCCTAATAAAATGACAATTTCTATTAATGTAACAATTCCTAATAAAATTACAATTTCTATTAATGTAACAATTCCTAATAAAATGTCAATTTCTATTAATGTAACAATTTCTAACGAAATGACAATTTCCATTTGAACAAGAACATATAATTCAACAAATCATCATCACTAAAATTAATCAGCCAATCTAACTTTTATACACCGCATATATTTGAATATACAATCACAATCAATATAAATATATATATATATATTTCTGTATATATATAATTTTTTATTTTAAATTTAAATCGAGAAATCTCACAGTGATTTTAATTCTGCAAAATTGTAGATCACTTGGATTCAGATCTGATCTGTTCCATGTTGTAGATCTTGATCACGCGATTCCAACGCTTTCAATTTCGTCGGATTTGGTTTCTGTTTGAGGAAGTTACGGATTGTTGAATATTTGATTACATAATTTGACTTTAACAAAGTAATTAACAAATTAATTAAATGGTTAATTACTTCCTCCCAAATCATCGTTCCCTTTTGCACCGAGTAAACCCATACGCTCCCTTCCTTTGACCAAAATCGCACCGCATGTCGAAGCACCAGACGTTGATCAGACCTCACCACTTCGTCACCTTACCTCTGCTCTTCCCCTACGCGCCGTCCCGGTGAACTCGGTGGTCCATCGAGCTTCAAAACATCCCCTAAAGTTGGCACCTTCATGTCAGAAATTCTCTCAATCTATTAACAATTAGAAGATCATACCCGTTCAATTTGTTGAGCTTGAAGAGCTCTTCAATTTGGTGTTTGAAGTTTTTAAAATTCATTGAGTATTTGAGGAGATAGAAGGGGAAGAAGAGGGGCATGTTTTAGCCATTGGTCCAAGGGATGGCGACTGGTGTATTAGATAGGGTTAGTGTTTGAAATTAGATAGGATATTTATAATATTTTATTTATTTAATTCTCTAATTTTTAGTTAAGGCCCGCTAATTGACAATGACTCCAAATTAAGCCCAACGAGAGTTGTCCCTAGCCAAATACCCCCGTTTCGGACACAATGGGCTAGGTCTGTCAGCCTATTCAAACGTTTCAGCCCACTTTTCGTTAATTTAAATATATAAATCATTTATTTATTAAATTTAGTCATACATTTGAAATTACCGAGGCCACGTACTGACTCTAAAAATTACAAAAAAAATATTTCTAGCTTTGTTTTGACAATACGGTCCTAACAAAACTAATTTCGTCGAATTTGAAGACCATTTGAAAAATGGCCATTTTCAAGTCGATTAAATTTGACTGAAACTGACAAAACACGTTTTCTTTTTCCACACTCACATATTAACTCCAAAAATTATGAAAATTTAAACCTAGCAATAATTTGACATTCCGGTTCTAACAAAAGTAATTTCGTCGAAAACGGAGGTCGTTTGCAAAATGGCTATTTTTAAGGGCTATATATTGTATTAAAATACATATAAATTTTACAATGACTATTCTGAATTTTAAACTAGACGTAACTGTCAATTTATAAAGTGAAATCTCAGTTTCTTACATTCGTTAGAAAGATGTGGTTAAACAGATTCAGATATTTCTTGTTTCGTCCAATTCTGACTTATAATGAATCATGTATATTCAATTGAAATTAGAAATCGAATTTTTGAACTGCCGCGCCATTTCCAACTCCTTTTATAATTAAATTAAAATTTATTCGTTTTAACTTCGATTTAAATAAATTTTTAATCATTATTATTTAAAATAGATTATTTTAAATATTCAAAATTCACTAAAATTTCTATAATAAAAATTTTAAATTGGTTCCAAAATTCTGGGTTGTTACATAAGACCTCATTTCTAATGTCAACGTCGTAAATAATTCTTCTTGTAGGTCGAGAAATAGTAACGACCACTTACTATCGGGTTTGGGTTAGGAACTCAACTTCATTTTAAGAGAACCCTCACAACGGACACCCTTGTTACTATCTAGACGACCCTATGGCTGAACTCATAGCCACTTAATACATTTCTTAGACAGTGATTCCTTTAAGCCATATATATAATATGTCCCTAGGTCAACCCTCACTAGCCCAAGATAAGAAGCGAACATACTTACAGAACTACTCTACTCACGTTATCGTCTATTAAGACCAATTAATACCTTATAGGATAAAGGAAGACCAAATAACCAATCAAATCCTCGAAGGGTAGGTCCCATGACTTGGGTCCTGAACCAAGGAGTGAACCTTAGGAATGGACCTAATTGTAACAACCCGAATTTTTATAACATGTTAAAACCATAAATCAAGGCAGAATTAATTTTTTAAAATAAGAATCAAGGGAAACGGGTTACGCCATTGCGTTCGTCTCGGAATTATGGTTGAGATAGAGTCTGAGTTTGGGTAAAACGGATGTCGTATAAAGAAGATATGGACGAACGAAGTTAGGCAGAAAAACCAGAAACCGGCCAGAATGCACTGGCGCACTTGGGAAGTGCGCCAGAACAAAATTTCACTGGCGCACTTGGGAAGTGCGCCCATGCAAAATTGTACTAACGCACTTGGCAGGTGCGCCCAGGCCGAGCAGCCGGCCTGCACAGCTTTCTGGTTTGGCCCTGGCTGGCCTGGTCAGGTTCTGGTCGAATTTCTGAGCTCTGCTGTGTCACTAGGGCTAACTTGTCACTTTTTGATTGGCTTCTCTTGAGATGGATGGCCTTGATTAACTCTAGCTTCACCGACGACTATAATTAAATTGAAATTCTATATAAACAGCCTCCTAGCCTCATTCTCTTTACACCATTCTTCTCTAACCTTATGCTACTCAAACTCTTGATGATCATGGCTTCTTCTTCCTCTAAATTAAATTAAATTAAAAATAAAACACGAAGATTATTTCTTGAAGACTACGGCTAGGAATTGGGGATTTGCTTCTACAATCAAAGCAAGATTCAATAATTCAACGACAAATTTCTAGACTTGACTTCTGCATCTAAATTTCTTAGACCACGATTTGTAAGTTCCAGTTGCTTTTAGATAAAAACTATAAATCTAATATGGGCATGGTATAAATTGGAAGTGATTTATGTATGATTCATATCTATTCTTGTTTTCTTCTTGGATCTTGACTATTGGGAATATTGCCTATGACGTTGAAACTATTGTTAATGGCCTAAGATTATGACGGTGAACATAAGACTATGCCTATGACTATGACGGTGAACATAAGACTATGCCTATGACTATGACGGTGAACATAAGACTATGCCTATGACTGAGAACATAAGACTATTGCCTATAACTATGACAAGGACAATTGTTGCTAATCACCTATGATTCATTACCATGAGGTTATTGCCTAGGATTGTGACTATGAAATTGGATCCAAGCTTGACTTTCTATTCAGACCTATTTTATTTATTTTGATTTTGGGGATTTTTCTATTTAAGTTAGATCTATCCATGCTCTTGAACCTAGATTATTATTCAAACCTTTTTATGTTCATAATGTTTTATATGCCTACGATGTTTTAGTCAATTTATTCAGTTATGTCATGTCTTGGAAATAAATTGATAATAGAACAATGTTTATTATGTTATATGAGGAACTGAATGATATTGATCTATGTCCGCGGTTCTATTTTATTGGGAATTAATGAATAAGTCTATTCATATGTATATTAACTTGGAGTATAACCTGTTATGACAAGTTGTGTAGTTTATCATGTTATGCAAGTTTTAGGTTGTAAAATCATATCACATATGTGACCAAATGTTAGATCTACATGTTTATGTGTATAAGTTAAACCTATGTCATATTTCAAGTTCACACTTATTCATATGTTCGTGATTGATTTGCAAGTTCACGTATATGTAAATTGATTTAGTCTATGTTGCTAATTCACATATATGAATGTTGAATTAGTCTGCGTTGTAAGTTCACACCTATGATATTCATGTCGATTATTTCGCAAGTACACACCTATGGTGTTCATATTGACTATGCCGAGAATGCCAAGTTTACACCTATGTCATGTTTATATTAATGGATTTCTTTATGCAAATTTTGTGTACATTAAATTAGGCTAAGTTTTTAGCCTAATATTATATGTCAAAAATCATGCGGACGGAAAATCAGGTTAAGATTGTTAGCCTAATATTTAGACGGGGTAACGTTGGGAAGAATTGGTAATTATAGGAAACTTGGCATAAAACTTATCCTTGAAACTTGACACGAACTTGACATGAATCTTGAACATGGACATGACACTAGAATGAACTTGAAAATGGCCAACTCGAGGTTGGGTTGAGTTTGCAGTGTAATTCTGCCCGAAACCGCCCGGCAAATCCAGTTACAGCAAACAGTAGGATCCAATGTGGGTAGTTGGTCATATCGCACTTGAAAATCCGAGGTCAGACTGAGTTGTGGTGTAATTCTGCCCGGAACCGCCCGGCATATCCAGTTACCACAACAACAGGTCTGATGTGAGAGGTTGGGGTGCATTAATGAATTAATGCCACATGATAGGGTTAAGTCATGAACTTGAAGGACACCACTTAACCAACTTGACACATGATTCGTAGGGTTAAGTCATGAAATTGAAGGACAACACTTAACCAACTTGAAATGCTAGACTGATAGGGGTTAAGTCACGAATTTATATGACAACACTTAACCTATTGGACGTAAACCCTAGTTACGCGGTCCATTTCAACAGTAACCCACTAGATGTATCATGGTACCCTGGAACTAGGCATGGTGGGGCACGATTACTGGGTTGATTGTAAGCGACCAAAACGACGGCTGTGTTGGTGCGCTAGTGTAGGTTCAGGCGGGCTATGGTCGTGCAAATGGTCCGGATTTGAAAAAGTAGGCATTGGGCATCAGTAGGTTTATCTGTGCATGCTTGATTCGTGTCGGTGGTTGGCACCACAGGGCTTGATACAACCTATGGTGGACCTAGCACAGGTGACTACATTCGTGATAGGGCCGTATGACACAGACACATGACGGGCTAGAACTTGTAGGGAGCCGATCGACTAGTGGATCGTTTTGTTGGACCTAGAAATGGGTCATTTCATGATACTGGGCCAAAGGATCATTTCATGATTAATATAAGACATGGGTTTAGGATTCTAGTACAGTTGATGCAGCGAACCTTGAATATGTGATGCTATACTTGATTTATACTTGATTTATCATGTTATCTTTGTCTATCTTGCCCATCTTGTCATGATCCTTATGTTTACTTTCAGTTTATACATGTCATGTTACCTTTATCTGTTTTTATGCTGAAAGTCACTTGGACTTACCAGTCTTTATGACTGACCCGTTTTCTTTTGCCTCTTTTCTTTCGTTTCCCCCCTCGGTTCTCAGGGAGGAAACTCTAGCACTTAGCTTGGATTTCGCTTGCTTCGATTCAGCTCATGTACGGTTTGATCTTGAGCTATGCTATGGCTGCATTTCTGCTACCTTTGGGGAATTAAGCTACTTTTGTTGTTTTAAGTTTATGCTTCTTTGTTTATGCAAGACAGAATTTGTTGTACTGGAAAATAATGACTTTGGATATTTGGTACTTTGAATGAAAAAGGCTTTGACTATTTTGAAAGTAATAAAATTTATCTTTTGATTCTTCCGCTGTTTTATTTATGTTCTGTCTTGTAATATTTCTGTATTTGTTTACCTCAATAACGCTCCTCCAAAACTAGTGCATTCCCTTTGTGAGTGACCCTAGCGGAGGTGGGGTGTTACACTAGTCCTAGCCACTTAATACCTAACAAGAGGCGGGTTAGTTACTTAATACTTTTTTCCATGGCAGGCCAACTTCACACTAATACACATACACACTGAACATATCATATTAGACCAACCACTTGTAGATGTTGCATTTGCTTGGCGGTCCTAGGCAAGTTTCTACTACAAGTTGGGCTTAACCTTGTGTCATAGTGTACTAATTATAATGGCCCATGGCACTTAGGCCCCTCACATTAACCGAGATTACATGTAGATGCTAGATATGTCGGTCGGTTCCGGGCAAGATTCTACTACAAGTATTGGTTAACCTTGGGTTTGTGTCATTAATATATCTAAGGGCAATAACTCATACAAACATATACAAATTCCTATGAGGGCATTCAAATTCCTAATTTAACCATATTTACTACACACTTAATACATATTAATGTTACGTTGTTTTTGCTATATATATATATATATATATATATATATTGAAAATTGGTACTCTTTATTGCTATACCAATCATATATTCTGTTCATATGCCTCATCAAAACCTTATGCCCCCATAACCTAGATGGGTACAACATAAGGGAAAAGAGCACATATAAACGCCATATATTGACAATACAAAACAAACATATAACCAGCCACTCCAAATATATCACTCAACTCATTATCAAACTACTCATCAACAACACAATTACATTTTCCTGAATCAGGCAATTCAATTCCCCACCTCTTCATTAAATCAACCTTCATTTGTGAACTGCTAAAAGAATTACCATTATTTTTAACCAACCACATGACATCTATTTCAATAAGTTTGAAACGGGATTCTTTAGTAATCTTCTTGTTACTGAAGATCCTGAAGTTTCTCTCTTGCCAAGCATAATACACAGCAGTAGTGAAAACCGCACAATCTAAATTCAGTGTCTGATCATTGTCTTTAAAACATGCAATGTCTTTTCATCTTTAAACTCCATAGAACCTATGAAACTTGTAGATAAACCCAGTTTTAACAGCAACAGCAACCAAATATAGTTAGAGTACTCACAAGTGAAGAATAAAAGATCCACTGATTCATCGCAGTTTTAACAAAGAACACAAACCTTCTAATCACTTAAACCAAACCTCATCAACCTGTCTTTGGTAGATAGCTTATTCATTACTGCCAAATATGAAATGAGTGACATCCTCTTTGCATTTTTAGAATGCCAGATCACTATAAAACATAGCCTACCTTGTTGCTTATTTTTTACATGAATCCAGGCTTTGTGAAATGTGAATTTTCCACCATCCTTCCATTCATAGAAATCATGACTAGCCTCAAGATTAATAAAGAATTGAATCAACTTCACTTCGAATTTCTCTTATTGCTGCATGAAGCCTTCCATTGATTCTTCCATCAAGAATTAAGGATGACACATGTTTATTATTTCTTCCAATGCTATGAAATATGGAAAAACCAAAAATGTCAACCAAACACTTTAAATTTATCCAAGGTTCAAACCAGACATCAATATCACTCCCTGTAGCAATAACTTTACGAAATAATTGCTTACCTTCTTAACCTCATCTTAGATTTCCATGTGCAAGACGAATTATTATCACAATGTGTACTCCAAAATAATTTACCATTACAATACTTACTCTTTATCCACTGACTCCACAAGGAAGAACCTTCCAAGAATTTCCACATGAGCTTTATACACGAAGCTTTCTTTAAATCGTACAAGGATTTCATACCAATACCGCCTTCATACTTTGGGAAACAGCTTTTCCCAACTAACTTTATGTGATGACCCTCCCTAGAAGAATTCAAAGCACATAGAATGAAGCTTAGAGATGATATGATCTGGAAGTTGATAGACTAATAACCAATATAAGATGGTAGGATTTATTACAGATTGTATTAGTTCATCTCGACCAGCATAACTGAGAAAGTTGGCATCCCATGACTGAAGCTTTACTTGAATTTTCTGGAGTAATGATTAACATTCACTCTAGTGTATATAGTTTGAAGATAGAGGGACTCACAAATATCTAACTAGTAAATGAACAACCTGAAAACCTAATGTTGACGATATCTCAAGTGTAAACCTTGCCTACAGACTGAAATAAATCTTTGATTTAAAAATGCTAACAGAAAGTCCACAATGCCTTCTTAATCTACCAAATCATTCATTCAAAGAAATAGCACATTGAGAGGAATATTTTCCAAATATCACAAGATCATCTGAATACATTAAGTGAGAAACCACTGGCTCAAAGTTATGAACTGGTGTAAACTTCTTCAATGCAACCGCCTCATTCATGCAATAAGTAAAATACTCCATAGCTATAGAGAAAAGGTAAGGAGAAAGGGGATCACCTTGTCGTAGCCCACAGTTGGAAGAAATGAAACCATTAGGAATTCCTTGAATCAAGATTGAGAACGTAGGGGATGAAATACATTCATAGATAATATTGATGATATGAGCAGGAAAACCCATCTTGAACATTATGTGACAAATTAATCTCCTATTAATCATGTCGTATGCTTTATGCAAATCAACTTTCACACAGAATTTGTTAAATCCTCCTTTTTTAAAATCCCTTAAGAGCTCATGAGCCAACATTATATTCTCACCTGTATGATGATTAGGAATATATGCACACTAGTTTGCATAAATGAGATGAGGCATATACCATTTAATCCTGTTACATAATATTTTACTAAAAAATTTGTAAAACATTTTGCAACAAGATATAGTATGGTATTGTGAAATCTCAGTGGGTCTCTCTACCTTAGGAATCAAAGTTATGAACGTGTGATTACTACCTTTTGAAAGCTTACCAGATTCAAATATATCTTGCATTGCTGATAGAAGTTCAAACTTTATAACCTCCCAATGCAATATAAACAACTTAGAGTTGAGTCCATCAGGTCCAGGGCTTGAGTCTATGTGAACCAAATCAATTGCCTTTTTCACTCCATCAAGAGTAAATGGTTGAAGTAATTGTTGTTGTCCATATAGATGATTTTTGCTATTGGCTAGAATGAAGGGAGCTCCAAATTATCTTCACCATTGAATAAGTTTTCAAAGTAATTTATAGCTTCAACAGCAACATCTTCCTGCTTATACAAAAGAGAACCATCCTCTTTAAACAAGGCTTTCAAGTTATTTACATGCTTTTGAATAGACATTTTTGAATGAAAAAATTTAGAACTGGTGTCACCATCTTGTAACCATGATACTTTGGCCTTTTGTTTAAAACTCCACGATCTAATCTACTTCTGCACATATAAAGCCTGTTTTGCTTCAGTCATACTCTCATATAACATAATAATTTCTAGATCTAAATCACATGCCTCTTCTCTTTTTTTAAATAAAGCTTCAGTATCTGCTAGAAAATCAATGTCCTTGGGTCTTACTTTATTCCATTTTTTCAATTCTGCCTTATAAGCATATAGTTTTTACAAAAAAACATAACTGGAAAAACCATCAATATAAATCTGAAAGCCTCTATGAATACAATCCTCATATCCTTCTTTAAGGTGCAATTCATTTGAATATCTAAAAGGAAAACCTTTTGAATAATCAGCCAAAATAAGATCCAACAGAAGGGGATTATGGTCACTTGATATATGAGATAGGGCAAGGGCATTCATATTAGTGAATTTTTGGAGACATTGATGATTAATAAATATCTTATCAATGTTATTTGCCATTCCTCTTCATCTCCAAGTAAAATTGAAACCAGTGGCTTTAATTTTTGTTAAACCAGCATGGCGTTAAACAATTATTCAACGATCCGATGTGTTGAAATGGAATAGGTAACCCTCCTTTCTTATCCAAATGAGAAGTAGCATTATTGAAATCTCCTATTAATATCCGCTCAGCATTTATAGAACCAAATTCATGATAATGTGTTGCCAAAGTATTTGCCTTTCACTGAAATAGTTACTAGCATAGATAATAGAGAGAAAAAAAGAAAGCCCTCCTACATTGATTACTTGAACAGTCAAATGTTGGTTTGAAGAAGATATTTCATTGATAGACCATAGATTCGGATCCCATATCAGTAAAATTCTACCATAATACAGGGTAATATTTCAAGACATTAGATCCTAACCTCTAGGCATTAATCTACTAAAAGTTTGCAGACTATTTGAATTGATCTTATTTTCTACCAAACCAACAATAGTTGGTTTGTATTTTTTCCATAAGGATAATACATCAGACATCCTATCTGATGTATTCATCCCTCCAACATTCCAAACTAAGATCGTCATTCAATAGGAGCATTGCTCCTTAATGGCATTTTAGGAGGAGCTATGAAAGAGACCTTTTTCTTACCCTTGACATTGGCAAGATACTCTGCATTTTTTGTGACACCAGCTGACACATCACATTGTTCACTAGAAGGTTGAGAATCGTTCAGATTATCGGCTACTAGGTTCAATAAATCAGGCATGACATCTTTAGGCATTTGCTTGTTAAGAAATTCCAAATCAGCTTCAACATTATTCAGCTCATCATCAATGTCTTCATCCTGCATTTGAATTTGTTCATCTGAATTTTCACCATTTGAATAAGAAATGACAACATTTGAAGAAGAACTAGCATGGAATTCAGATTTTGTTTGATTAGAAGACCATGTAGGCTTATTTGATAGCTCATGAACTAGTGTTATGTGACCAAACTTCTTGCATCTGACACATTTATGAGGTATGTACTCATATTCAACTGCTATAGTCTTTATGATACCATAATACAATTTAATAGGGATGCTCTCTTCAAGTTTGGACTCCAAATCAATCTCAACAAGAATCCTAGCATATTTCATTATCTTTTTTGAAGCTGTATTTAAATCAGATCGAAGGAGCTTACCAATAAAGCTAGCAGTTCCAGAGAAACTCGAACTCGTCCACATTTCCATATCTAAATTCAATAGTCTGATCCTGATCAGAACATTACTAACGTTGAAATCCTTAAAATTATAACTAGGAAACCATTTATAAACCAACAATAATCTCCTAAAGAAAGAATAAGTTGAAGTTTTCAACATAGACAAAACATCAAACACCTCATCGAACTGAACTGTATAGTTAAAACATGGAGCTATATGAATTCTGAAAATCCCTTTAGGCTTCCATATCTTCATAATGTAATCCTTAAGCTTAACAACAATAAGCTTGAAATTAACTGGATGCAGAACAATCGTATCCCGCCATGAATTAGCTGATGCTTTGAATGATTCTTCAGGAATTAGCACACACTCTTCTGACAGTTTAAAAAATTGGAGAGATTCCAAATCATCCTCAATCAAATGATCTATGAGATCCGAATCAGATCTGATAGTATCCGATTGATTCGAATTTGAATTTTGAGGAGGAATCAATGTGTCATCTGGCGGGACAGATTCCGCAATTTTTAGAGAGCAAAAAAAGTATTTAATATATATATAGTCTACTTTTTTGAAAGTCCACTAAAAATAATGGATTAAAAAAAGGCGCATAAGGATGTAACTGCCTCATCTTCCCTGCTAACCAAACTGCCCGAACCACCACCAAATTCCACTACAACTCCTACCTCCCTACCACTTGGCCCTGCAGCACCCAAAACCTACGCAGCAGTAGTTGGTCAAAACCCCCTACCATCAAAACCCCAAAGGATTGAAAGTTTCACTTCACCAAACAACCAACCGCCTACGTATTCATTCCTCAGTCGAGTTTTGACAAATCCAAGGATGCAAGGCCGAACACAATCATGCTCATTCCAGTTGAATTCCAGCTATTTGTTAACAAACTAAAAACTATATTAGCAAGGTTTGGAAACCAAAAGGGGAGTATTTTGTTTACATAGCACCAAATCGTAAATATAATGTCAGGTTTTCAAATTCTTCTGACTTTCAAAAAGTACTTGAAACATCCACTTATTCATACTTCGACAAGTTATTACTTGTTGATGAATGGAAGAATGGCTATAACTATGACAAGTTAAATACTAATATAGTCAAAGTTTGGGTACATTTGTTTAATCTAGGTATGGAACTTTGGGCATTGGATGCATTATCCATGATTGCATGTTTTATATCAGAGACCATTCAGGTTGACACAAAAAACTGCCACCAAAGCTTTTACCCAATACGCCAAACTCCAAGTTGTTATCGACATTTATACTGAATTGGTAAATACTATCCCTATACTTCTGCCTAATGGTGTTAAAAAGAATATTCATTTTAAATATGAATTTATTCCTCCTAAATGTGAAAATTATAAAGTTTTTGGGCATTGTATATCTGTGTATGAACAACATACCCAACCAAGATGGTGACCAAAGACCCACATGACATCCCTTCCACATCCAACAATTACACAAATAAAGTAACAGATGCCAATGGTGACAAACTATCAAGATTTACCCGACTCTTCCTAGCAGCATAACCCAGATGAGTTAGATTTCCTTAATCTCAAGCTTGCAATATCCTACAAGATGACCTTTCCTATGCTGCAAAAGTCTTAGATGAAGAACCCTCTGAGGATATATCTAAATTAGTAACGAAGAATAATGACCATCTATCTAAAGGAAAAGGCAAAGAAGTAATGAAAAGTGTTCCTTCTAAATGAAATTTAAGGAGCTCAACATCCAATAAATGATGATATGTACTTGGAAATTTTAGGGGAATGAACTCACCGCAACGTATATGTGATGTGCTCAAGCTCCTAGCTACATTCAAGCTAACTTTGGCTAGACTTGTTGAAAATAAATTGTCTACTGCTAGTCTACTTTTCTTCAGGAAAAAAAATCCCACATAATTGGGATCTTATTACTAATGATTATTCTCATTGCACAGGTAGAATACTTCTAGCATGGGATGCAACTATTTAGAGTATTTCAACGTTATCTAATTCTACTAAAAATATAATAGTTTCTGCTTCAAATCTAGGAGGTTTGCAAATTGTATTTATAGCTATACATGCAAGAAATTCGTATCAAGAACGACAAAGTCTTTGGCAACATATTATTGACGAAGCAGTTAACATCCAAGGCAGTTGAATACTCATGGGAGACTTTAACAATGCATCATCCTTCTTATATAGAAAAGGTGAGCTTCCTATACCTTTCCAGTATGTAAGAGCTTTCAACAACTGTCTTTACCAATCGGGGTTAAATGAAATTAGACCCCTTGGGTTTAATTGCACATGGAGACGAAGTGGGTTGGCAATTAACATTCATAAAATTTTGGTAAATAATAGCTTCCTAAGAAAACTGATGCATATGAAGGCTTTTCTTTATCGTATATGTCAAGTGACTAGAACCCTCTACTACTCCACCTGACTCCTAATTCTACTTCAAAGGGATTAACATTTCGCTACCAAATTGACTAACATCTAAAAATTGGTTATTATGAATGTATTCAACGAGGACTTCAGAATTGAACATGGGACTTCCCATCTTACTCTTTTATATGTAAACTACGAGCTTATAAAAAAGAATTGAAAATTTGGAATAAGTGCAGGCCAAAAGAAAATGAACACATTCGAGAATTGGAGAACCAAATTACTAAGTTAGAGATTGTTGTCGATCATGACCCTTGTAACTTAGACTTATATGATGATATGCTGAATTTGAAGCATCAACTACATACACTAGAGAAAATAAAGTCTTGGAGCTTGAAGTAAAAAATCAAAAAATTCTGGCTGCAACAAGGAATTAAACTCCAAAATTTTCCATTCCAAGATGTCCTATGGGAGATTTTCCAATAATATAAAGGCTTTTATAACAGATAATGGCCGATACTTCCATTTCAAGCCAGAAGAAATTGAAAGTGAGGCAATCAACTACCTCACACAGTTATTTAATGGTCCACTAGCTATAGAATTTCCCGAGTTCCAACCAATATGCAACACTAATGACCAAGGGTAGCAATATTCGCAGCAGGACATTACTCTCTCAGAAATCAAAGGTGCAATATTTTCAATTCATGATGATACAAGTCCCGGACCTGATGGTCTTAATTCCAAGTTTTGCAAATTACACTAGGAGGAAATTAAGTACGAATTGCTTAATGCGGTCAGTGATATCTTCTCTTCAGCCAAAATTCCCTAAGGAATTAATTGCATGTTTATCAATCTCAGTCCTGAACATGATAGACTCACCAGTATTTCCGACTACCGACCTATTCCCTACTGCAATGTCTACTACAAAATCTTTAGCAAGGTGCTATGCATCAGAATTACAGTGTTCTTGCAGCACTTAATTTTAGAAAACTAATGTGCATTTGTCACTAGAAGATACATCAGGAAAAGTATTCTATTGGAACAAGGATTTCTAAGAGAGTTTAAAAAGCCAGGCAATCCTAAATTTTGTGCTAAAATTGATTTAAGCAACATCTATAACTCAATAAACAGGGAATTTATTCGTTATATTATGTCTACTATGGGATTCCTTGTTTGCTTCATCAACATTATCTTCGAATGTATATCAACTTCCTCATTTTCTACCTTAATACAAGGAAAACCAAAGTAATTTATAACAAGAAATAGGGGGATTTGGCATGGAGATCCCCTCTCCCCCTACTTGTTTACCATCATTATTGAGTATTTCATGTTCCTGATGAATGAGGCTATAATGACCTGAAAATTTCTCCCCAACAACCAAGCTTGTCCTTTTATATCGCACTTATTATATGGAGATTACCTATTGGTCTTTAGTAAGGCTTTAGTCCCCACTACATTATCACTTCAATCAGTATTTCAAAAACTTGGTCATTATACAGGGCTATGTGTGAACAATGCAAAATCTCGGATTTTCTTCAGCTCAACAGTTACAAACACTCAAAAAATTCAAAATGACTATGGGTTCCAAGTTGGTGAGTTGCTTATAAAATACTTGAGGGTTCTCATTTCCTCCAACTACTTAGATTACGTAGATTTCCAAGCATTGCTAGCAAAAGTTCAACACAAACTACAGGGATGGGATACAAAGATACTAAGCTTTGCTAGGCGTGAAGAACTGATTCAATCTGTTATTACCCCCACAGTTCATTATTGGTTGTTCATCTACCAAATCCATGAGTTTACATTAGACAAACTAAATACTATTTGTGCTGACTTCTTCTGGGGAGGCAGTAAACATAAGGTAACCTGGAAGACCTTATTCAAACCTAAAATGGAAGGAGGAGTAGGCCTTAAATATTTCCCGCATTTGAAAAAACATCAGTTCTCAAACTGATTTGGAATTTCCTAACTTGAGACAATTTATGGACTAAATGGATGTCACATAAATATTGTATGGGGAAATAATTTTGGAGTATGAGTATAGATAATAATGCTTCAAGCAGTTGGAAGTTTATTCTTCATTTACGATCAACCGGTAAACAATTCTTCAGTCGTGTTATATAGAAACGTTCTACCACTTTCTTATGGTTTGATCCTTGGGTAAATTGCCAACGCTTTGTGGACATCCAAGGCGTTCATAGGTTGTTCACTATTGGACATAAAGAAGGTAATGTAGCTTCAATCATACAGGGACATAGATTACACTCTTCTATTCATCCTGCCACACGGGAAGCGACTGTAATGGTACATCAAGTGATAACATAATCTTCCTATGCTTTTAATTTTGAATGGTGTGATGGTGACAAATTTACCTTTTTTGAAGGCATGGGCTAAAATTCGAGATTAAGGTATATTTAAGCCTCGCTACAAAGTTATTTGGCACCTAAAAAATAGTAGGCTTATGTCCTTTATAACCTACCTGGCTTTGTTGGATCGCCTCAACACTAAATCTCGGCTTGCTTCTTTTGGTACATTATCGAACACAATGTGTCCTCTGTGTGATAAAGATTCAGAGTCGGCTTCGCATATATTTTTCAGCTGTGATTACACTTCTTACAATTGGTGTTCTATTAAGATCAAATTGGTCTCCAACCTTCTACTAACTTCATAGATGAAGAGTTGTTGTTGCTAAATTCAACTTATGAAACAAAAGATTAGATTCAGGATATCATTTTTGGGTCTATTACAACTACAGTTTATTCCATTTGGCAAGAATGAATCTCAGATATTTTCAAACAATAAAACAAACGTAGATATAAAATTGCAACAGATTATCAAAGAAGTGGCTTACCTTGTTTGGAAAAATGGTAGCACATTAGAGAGAACTGGGAGAAATATCGAGATTTTGCGTCGTTCGGGAGTCGTTCTTCATGACACCAGCTGATGAGTAGCTACTACAGAGAAAAGAGATGGAGAGCGGCAAGATTTATTTATTCGATATGTCATTTGAATTTCATTTGTTATTAATGTATGTAATTATCGATGTAATGTTAATTAATTCATGTATACATACTCCTTCCCCTTGCAAGGTAGGGGGTTGCAAGCTTTTAACGAGGTGTATACATGAATTATAAGCTGTAATTAAAAAAACTACCAATTTTCAATATATATGTATATATATGTATATATATATATGTATATATATATGTGTGTGTATGTGTGTGTATATATATGCAGACGTGAATTAAGCGAACGAAATTAACGTCCTAACCATGTTTGAAATGTCAATCCCTATTTCAAATTAAAGGTGTACAAGTTATTTCCCATATTCCTTTCAATCATGACATAAATATACCTACTAATATGTAATAATCAAAATGGGAAAACAATAATACAAACACAGAACTTGTAACCTAGTTTTGATTTGACTATCCCAATAATAAAATATTAACAAACTGTTATATATCCAATATATACATATATAATTCCTATTTTGAATGGTTTCGCTTTTATGTACGTTTACAGGCAAAAAATTAGTTCTTGGACATCGTGTAAACAATACGTTCAAATACTCTATTTAGAAATAGAGATTTAAACTTATTCAAATTTACAATTCCATTCATATCTTAACCTTTTGTGCAAAACCATACGTATGAATTTACACAAAATAAAATAGGATGACTCTGACCAATATAGAGAATTATACAATACTAATCATGCTTCTCTTTTATTATTTCAGTAGTCCAAAACCATATATACAAAAAGATTGACCATTCTTCGTACAAACATAAGACAAATGAAATATTTGAGGGATTTGATATTGTTTTCTTTTTGTAATAACTTAAATCTTCCTAGGCACAATAATCCAACTTTAAACTAGCAAATCATAGAAAATAGTAACTTAAATGAATTCCACTCATGGTGCTATAAGAATGAGCAACAACAGAATTGAGTATAATAGGTTTTGGATTTGGACTTCGTAAACAATCATGCTTCAACCTTTCAAATCTATATATATTAGAGTCACATATTAGAATATTATACATATAAATCTAAATTCCAAAATAAATCTAGATCTATATTAGAATAGAAGAGATATAATAGGTTATGAAGATAGAAGAAAAACCTAAACCCGTTAGATTCAATAGATTTAACCTAAGCAGGACGTTTGATGAAAAATATAAATAAGTCTTTCATTAAAAGTACCTTCACTGGGCACCCTACAAGAGGGCGGTTGATGGATCCTATAGGAGGGCGGTCAATACCCCTTCTACAGGGGCGGTTGACGCACCTTCTAAGGTCGAGCCTAGGAGGTCTCTTCTCCTATACATTTCTTTTTTTATCAATTTCAGAATTAATTTGATTGATTGGTTACCTTATATTGATTATTCTTGTCACCTTTAGTATATAAATATATACACACATATTTGAATTAATAGGAATACTCTTTTTCACGATAATCCTATTAATATATTCCACATTTATATATTTATTTGAAATTCAAACCTTGTGTTTTAATATATATGCACAACTTGGTTTATTAATATCTTTTGCATATGGACTCCTTTTGAAACACCCCACCTCCGTTAAGGTCACTCACAAAGGGAATGCCTTAACTTCGGTGGAGCATTATAGGTAAAATATGCAGATAAATTACAAGAAGACAAATAAAGCAGTGGAAAATAAGGTCATTTTATAAACAACTTAATTCAGTCAAGCTTTTACAACAATTGTCTCAATCATACTTAAAAGTAATACATAGAAATTCTGTCTTAATTCAAAAACTTCCAAGTATAAAAGAAGCATAAAAATAACAATGATATTACCCAATAAAGCTTGAACCAGCCATAGCAGTGGAAGAGAGAGTCCAAAGCAGTACATCGACTATCTTCGAGCTTGGAAGGAAAACTAAGCTAAGTGGTAACATTTCCTCCCTGTGAACCTGGGGGGAGGGGGAACGGAAGAAAAGAGGCGAAACAAAACTAGGTCAGACATAAGTCTGGTAAGTCCAGTGACTTTCAGCATATAAACAGGCAAAAGAATCATGACATGAATAAATTGAATATAAGACAATACCATGATAACAGCGATAACATGATGACGTAGGATAAGCATAAGGTATGATAAGGCAAGATAAACTGAATGCGCTTCTACTCTTTCTCTGCTTTGCTACTACCCTGTTATTCTGATTTCTATATCTCTGCACCACCTAACTAGTGTCCCAACTAGTAATCTATACAAAATGATAATATGATAACGTGATCCCAATCCTCGTAATTGTGGTAATCTTCAGATGTACATCTATTATGAGGATTCCACCTCAATCTGCCTAATTGCCATGAATGTGTTAGATGTACCCTTCCTACCCTATCAATCGGCTCTCTACTTGTATTAATTTCTCTTGTGTCTGTGTCAATCGACCCTCTATTGCGTGTAGATACCCTGTGCCGGTCCCACCATAAGGTGTATCGGTCCCTATGATAGCAACCCGACACGATTCAAGATGCACAGTGTATAACTACTGGTACTGAGTGCCTGTTTTTCCCACTCCGGAGTACGTGCATGCCCGTAAACCGTCGGAACCTACACTGACGTACACTCTGCTGCTGTTTTGACCGCTTATAATCAGCCCAGTAATCGTGCCCCACCCTGCCTAGTTCAGGGTATCATGATACATCTATGTCGGTTACTGCTGAAATGGGTCCCCGTTACTAGGGTTTCTTACTTGTTAAGTTTGTGGGCCTATATTTACTAATATTTCCCACCAACCCGATATGTACTTAACCCTCCCACCGATTCAAGCATGCTTATTTAATGGTTAAGTTTGTGGGCCTATATTTACCAATATTACCCACCCATCTTGATATGTACTTAACCCTCCCATTGATTCAAACATGTTTATTAAATGGTTAAGTTTGTGGGTCTATATTTACTAATATTACGCACCCAACTTGATATATACTTAACCCTCCTGCACATTATGCCATATTGGTTAAGTGTTGTCCATTCATGTTAACTTAACCCATCCATTCATCATGTCATGTTGGTTAAGTTTTTCTTATTAACTTAACCCTCCTCACTCGTCATGTTGGATTGGTTAAGTGTTTCCTATTAACTTAACCCTGTTCGTCCATCAAGTTATATTGGTCAAGTGTTCCTTGTTAACTTAACCCTACGTGTTCATCATGTTGTATTGGTTAAGTGTCATCAATCAATTCAAGTTAACTTAACCCACGGACTTGTCATGTTACTTTGGTTAAGTGTTGCCTTCTCGTGTTAACTTAACCCTACCACAAATCAAGTTATAATGGTTAAGTGTCCCCTCTTGTTTTAACTTAACCTTACCACAAATCAAGTTATATTGGTTAAGTGTTTCTTATTACTTAACCCTACCCATTCATCATGCTATACTGGTTAAGTGTTTCCTATTAACTTAACCCTAGTCATTCATCTTCTTATATTAGTTAAGTGTTTCTCAGTAACTTAACCCTAGTCATTCATGTTATATTGGTTAAGTGTTCCTATGAACTTAACCCTAGTCATCCATGTTATATTGGTTAAGTGTTCCTATGAACTTAACCCTAGTCATTCATGTTATATTGGTTAAGTGTTCCTATGAACTTAACCCTAGTCATTCATCTTGTTCATTAGCATTAATTGATTTATTAATGCATTACCCACTCACATTAGATATGTGTTGTTGCGGTTACTGGATGTGTCGGGGGGTTCCAGGCAGTTTTACACAGCAACTCAATCTAACCTCGGGTTTTTCTTGGGCATGATGCACTAACCTCTCACATTACATAGGTGTTGTTGTAGTTACTGGATGTGCCAGGCGGTTCCCGGCAGTTTTACACCACAACTCAATCTAACCTCGGGTTTTTCTTGGGCATGATGCACTAACCTCTCACATTAGATAAGTGTTGTTGTGGTTACTGGATGTGCGGGTTGGTTCTGGGCAGTTTTACACCACAACTCAATCTAACCTCGGGTTAGGCATGTTCATCTTTAATTTACACATTTACCATATATACCCAAATCTAGATTTTTCATGCTAATTACCAAATTCACCAAAACTAGTCATGTTCCAATTCTCAAGTTATGCCCAACAAAGCTAATTGCAAGTTATGGCCCCCAAATTCAATTTCAAGTTATTACTCAAAATAGGTTACACCCAATCTTTCCAAACTTGCAATAATAGTTATGCCTAAAATCACTATGCATTATGTTTGGCGTCCCAAATCAATAGTTAAGCCCAAGCTAAATTTACTATTCCAATTTACAGTTTATACCCAAAACTAGGTTTTTCATGCCAAGTTTCATACTTTGTCGTTCATGCCAATTCTAGGTTCAATATATCAAATTACATATTCCATAATTCATGTCAAATTATAGCCTTTAATTACAGTGCATGCCAATTACCTAAAATCCCAATTTAGGCATGTTGACATTTAAAAATTATCCCTATCTTACTATAGGTTTTCATGCCTAAGCCATAAATCACTATACACAATAATCTCCTTCTTCCATGTTATAAACTATCATATATAATATGCCCTAATTTTAGGTCTTAAACCACAATATGTACTATGCCTTACATATTTACAATTCAATTTACGCCCCAAATCCCAAGTCATATGTCATATATACTTTATGCCTCAAATCTCAAGTCATATGTCCAATATACTTTATGTTTTAAATACAACATGTGTTATGCCCTCAAATCAGTTACAAATCAGTTAAGCCCAATTATACATAATTTAATACTTTTCCCAATTTTAGCGCTAGTCAGGTCCAAATCATATATTATGCCCAATTTTAGCGCTGGCCATGTTCAAATCATATATTATGCCCAATTTTATTTCCAATGTACATTCATCTCTTAAGAGATTTGGCTCAGGCTCGCAGTAGCCTGGCTATAAAACAAAAAGGGAAGAAGGAAAGAAGAGACAAAGAATGGACATATATTATCAATGAGATAGATCCAATGGATATGGAAAGACAGATAGAAATAGGCATAATCTCAGATTCAAAATTATTACAATGTTAGAATCACAATTAACTTTTATTTCTGAAAGTAACGTGAACTTACAAATTACAGAAGGTCTTGAATTCTAGGATCTGATTTCTGAAAATGAAAAGTTATCCCTTGACGTAATTCTTAGAAAATAGTTGTTGAAGTCGTTGAATTTGCCTTTGAATCTCTACTTGAATTCTAACTTGATTCTACGAAGAACTTGAGCGGCATAACCTCGTCTTTGATTTATTTTGATATGAATTAGGGTAGAGTATAAGCGTAATGAAGTTGTGTAGAGAAAACTATAGCCTTAGGGGTGTTTATATAGCATAGGGATCAACGAATCTGGTTAGAACGGGCGTCCAAATGCAGAAAAACGAACCAGTTCTCGGATCTGGAAATAAAGGGGAGGTCGACCCCTAGGTCGACCCCCTGGTCGACCTACGTGACCAAGGTCGACCCCCTGGTCGAACTATGTGACCCAGGTCGACCCCTTGGTCGACCTGGGTCCTAGGCGGGAAATTTCCCGCCCAGCCCGGGTGTGTGATTTGAATTTCGAATTTGAATTCGAGATGTGTTAATTTATTTAAATCCCTGAAACTTCGGAGGGCCATAACTTTCTCATACGAAGTCCAATTCACGCAAACTCGGACTCTGTCTCAAGCAAAATTCCGAGACGAACGCAATGGCGTAACCCGTTTCCCTTAATTCTTCTCTTTAAAATTAAGTATACTTTAATTTGTTAGTTTAATATTCTCAGAAAATACGGGGTGTTACACCTTTTCTAGTAAATAAAATATGAAAATGGATCAAAATCTTGCCGTGCACACAACTACAATACCTCCGTGGCCCAATTCCTAATTATCCAAATTTTCATTTTCATCCCATTAGTTTATCATTGATTATTATTATTTTATTTTAAATTAATTTACCTTTTTGTCCAATTTAGGTTTATTTTATGGAGTTTTACATTCTCCCCCTTATTAGAGATTTTGTCCCAAAATCTTTTGAAGGGGCGAAGAGAATAGCTTGCTTTAAACAACCTTATTGTACACCCATGTTATTTTTGTAAAAATCTGTAACTCATAGTAATTATGAACTATAGAATTGTTAATAATGAGCCCATTCTTTGCGTGTATGTGTAATAAGTAATGCAATATGTATGAAAAATATCGTAATATGCATATAATTCTATATGAGTGCATGGTGCATAACTGTTGCATCCATCTCCTACCATCCAATCTAGAAACCACAATGCAACAAAAAACGAGAATTTGGGAGAAATTAATTACCCAAGAAAATATATGGATGAATTAGTTTAATCTTCTCCTCAGTTTCCTAGGTGCTTTCTGCAGGGTTATTTCCCCACTAAACTCGGATTAGGTGAATACATTTGTTGTAGAGTCATTTGATTTCGTCCGCCACAATCATTGCGATGGCACGAGGCACCCTGGACTCCAACTTGAAGCAGCCTATGTCCCCAATATCATTAAGCTCGAGCATATCAGCTAAATCATGAAGGCATTTGCAAAGATGAGAAACATGAAAAACGTTGCGGACTCCCGATAAACGCTCAGGAAGATCCACTCAGTAAGTCGTCTTCCTAATCCTATTTAAAACCCTAGAAGGCCCAGTAAACCTAGAAGCCAACTTCCTTGTCTTTCCAAACCAAACTATCTTCTTTAAAGGGGAAACCTTAACAAATACCAAATCTCCAACATCAAATTCTAGTTCATTCCTCCTCCTACCTACGTATGACTTCTGACGGTTTTGAGCAACCTTCATTCTCTGTTGAATTAAAGTGATGAATTTTGTAGACTTACGGATAAGGTCCAGTCCGAGTAAAATCTTGTCGGTAGTTTCCCACCAACAAGTTTGTGATTTGCAAGGCCGCCCATACAAAGCTTCGTAAGAGGCTATACCAATTATCACTTGGTAACTGTTATTGTATGAGAACTCTACCAAAGGCAAGTGCTGCTCCCATGCTCCTCCGTAGTCAACTATGTAGGCTCTAAGAAGATCTTCCAAGACTCTGTTGACTCTCTCTCTTTTTGGCCGCCTGTTTGTGATGATAGGCCGTACTCAAACTCAGTGTCTTTCCCAAATCTTCTTGAAGACTCATCCAAAATTCTCTAGTAAATAATGGGTCTCCATCACTAACTATAATAGTTGGAATCCAATGTAGCCTAACAATCTCCTTAACATACAACTGGGCTAATAAAGTGATGGTCCTACTCTTCTTGCTCAGAATAAAATGGGTGTTCTTCGTTATTAGGTCCACTATTACCCAAATGGCTTCATTCCCCTTCTTACTCCTAGGAAGCCCATCAATAAAATTCATAGAAATATATTCCCATTTCTGAATGGAAATCTCTAAGGGTAACAAAAGTACTCCAGGCTTCCCTTGCTATACTTTCACATTTTGACAAGTTATGCTTCTAGAAACAAACTTTGCCATATCTCTGTTCACTCCTTCCCAACAAAAGCTTCTCTTTACGTCCCTAAACATTTTGTCACCCCTGGAGTGTATGGTCATTCTTGACCTATGACATTCCTCAAGAATCTTCTTCCTAAGATCCTTACTCCTAGGGACACAAATCCGGCCATCTCTTCTTAAGCTACTTCTACCATCAACAAAATATCTAATAGAATGAGGGAAAGATTCTCCCTTAAAAACTTTTTCCATTAATACCCATAACTCATCATCAAAATCTTACTCAATCTTGATCCTTTCCATCAGAACTGGTTTTATCTCTATAGCTTCAAGAAATCCTTGAGCTGCCTCATACGGTGGTTGCAAATTTAAACTAGAGAGAAACTCTAACTGTCTCCATTCGACAATTGCGCTAAGGATAGCGTGCTTCTAACTTAAAGCATCAGCCACGATGTTGCCCTTACCGGGGGTATACTGAATGGAAAAATCAAAAGATGCAAGATATTCCATACATCTCTGCTATTGAAGCTTCAGGTCTCACTAAGAAAACAAATATCTAAGAGACTT
The DNA here is from genome assembly GCA_030737875.1 of Allium sativum. Lineage (NCBI taxonomy): Eukaryota > Viridiplantae > Streptophyta > Magnoliopsida > Asparagales > Amaryllidaceae > Allium > Allium sativum. Next base: position 121,068,431 of record CM060920.1, read on the forward strand.
ATGATCGGTGAATAACTCAAACATCTCTCCAAGAAGATGATATCTCCACATTTTAAGGGCGAAACCACTGTTGCTAAATATAAATCATGGATGAGGTACCTTTTCTCGTAGTCCTTAAGTTGTCTACTTGCATAGGCAACTACTCTATCCTCCTGCATGAGTACCACTCGTAAACTGGTCCTATATGAATCCGTAAAAACTGTAAACATATTGGTTCCATCTAGGATAATAAAGATAGGTGCACTTGCGAGAGATTCCTTCCATCTCTCAAACGCAATTCCACATTTCTCGGTCCACACAAATTTATGATATTTTTTCATCAGTTGGTTAGAGGGGTTGTAATCTTTGCGAAGTCCTTGATAAATTTCCGATAGTAGCCTACTAACCCAAGGAAACTCCTAATCTCCATCGCATTGCGGGGTATCTTCCACTCTTGGACAACATTTAGCTTAACGGGGTCTACCGCTAATCTTTTCCTTAAAACAATATTCCCTATAAACTTTACTTCTTTCTTCCAAAATGGCATTTCAAGAATTTGGCTCTAAGTTGGTTCTCCCTTAGAATTCCTATGACTCTTCTCAAGCGATTCTCATGTTCCTTATGGTCCTTGGAAAATATAAGAATATCATCTACAATTACTACCAAACTCGTGTTAAATATACCCCTAAATACTCTGCTCATAAAGTCAACAAATAATGCGGGGGGGGGGGGGGGGGGGGCATTCATTAAACAAAAAGCATAACCTCCCACTCAAACAGTACATATGTCATCCTAAATGCTATCTTGGGCTTACTCATCCAAAATCCTCAATTGGTGAAATCCAGTAGCCAAGTCTAATTGGGAAAATATTTAGGTTCGTCCCAAATGGTCAAAAAAATCATCAATCCATGGTAAGATGTATTATTCTTCTTAGTAAACTTGTTAATTTCCCAATAATCGTCACATTATCTTAAAGATCCATCAAACTTTGTGGAAATCACTACTTTTCACCCATTCAAAGGTACTCCTATGAATAAACCCTTTTTGCAATAATTACGAGATTCGTCTATCAAGTCTCTCCTTACCTTAGGAGCCATGTGCCTTAAAGGCAATGCTACAGGTCTCCCAACCTTTTCGGGGTCTATCATACATGAGATTTCTCGGTGGAGTGGGATTCCTATGACTTCCACAAAAACATTGGGAAACTCAAATACAATCTGTATCGAAGATAGTCCTTCTAAATCAAAAGATAATTACGGAAAATAAGGCCGAATCCTTATTCCCTGTCCTACAAGGATTTCTACGCTGCAACCCCCATGGCTTCTCAAACGAACCACCTTATTATCACAGTTAAGGGTGGCCCCATTAAATGATAACAAGTCCATTCCCAAAATAAGACCATACCCCTCAAATTCATGTACATATGCATGCAAAAGATTTCAACATCAAAAATGTCCAATACTAGGTCTTTACACAAAAACGAAAGTTGCATAGTCCCTTTGATAGGGTTAGGCACCTCTATTGGATGGCTTGCAAGGGATAAGGGAAGGTTTAAAGAATCAACAATCTTCCTAGCAATGAAGAAGTAGTTGGCTCCTTAATCAAATTGGACACACAAAGAAATTCCTAGGATAGAAATTATACCTACCAATGCAGGCTATCCTTGATCCCTAGGGGGCTGACTACGAATCGGTGCTAATTCTAAGACAGAGTTTTGACCGCTCTGCACTACTTTTGGTTCAGGGCAGTTCCTTGCCAAGTGTCCATCTTCATGATAGTTAAATCATTTTCCTTTGAATCCTAACTTTGCTAGGTTCACTCTGCAGTCCTTCGTCTCATGCCCTTTCTTGTGGCATTTAGAACATGTCTTGGCCTCTTTCTTGAATTTGCCTCGCTTCTTCTTCTTAAGCCAGAAATTTTTCTTCTTGTTCTTTCCAATAGTAGAAGCACCTTCTCACTTTAATAGTATTAACTTCCTTAACATCCTTATAGTCATTTAATACCTTATGGTGGACCCTAGCCATTGAAGACCTCGTCTCTACCGTCAACGTCATAAATAATTCTTCCTGTAGGTTTAGAAATAGTAACGACCACTTACTACCAGGTTTGGATCGGGAACTCAACTTCATTTTAAGAGAACCCTCCCGGCAGACCCCTTGTTACTGTCTAGCTATCCCTAAGGATAAACTCCGAGCCACTTAATATGCCCCAAAGACGGTGGTTCCTTCAGGACATATATAATCCGTACCTAGTTCAACCCTCATAGCCCTTAGATAAGAAGCGGATATTACTTGGGGAACTACCCTACTCACATTATTATCTATTAAGAGTATTTTATACCCTATAGGAGAAAGGAGGACCTAATATCCATTTAAATCCTCCAAGGTTGAGTCCTATGATTTGGGTCCTGAACCAAGGAATGAACCTTAGGAACAGACCTAGTCCTAACCACTTAATACCTAATAAGTGGTAGGTCAGCCACTTAATACCTTTTTCAAAGGCAGACCTACTTCACACACAATATGTATATATATACACACACACATGCATACATACGTACACACGCATACGCACACACACACACACATATATATATATATACACATACACACACACACACCAGATATCTCACATTAGACCGACCACCTAAAGATGTTGGATTTGCCTGGCAGTTCCGAGAAGGCTCTACTACAAGTGTTACGAGCTGGGGGATTTTTGACCTTGGAAATTGACATAAATACATTCATCGTAACATGTCGACCTTCAAGTACTGAAAATACTGGATTGTTATTAGTAAGGAATTAGAGGGTGAGAAGTAGAAAGAAAGAAAGTTAGAATATAAGAAAAAGAAGATCACAATATCACAACAAAATCAGAGTAAACACGAATCTCACAATGGAACGAACAAAATATATTATATAACCTAGTTTTTGAAATATAATTATAACTGTATATATACATACCATCAGAGTACAACACTTACAACAAAATGGAAATAAGCAATAGCTATAAAATGCTAAAGCCTCCTGCTCCAAGCTTCCAAGTGTATCTATAAAGTCCCGACTACTTGACGACCCATACAAATTTGGGCACCTAAGAGTTTAGAGTAAAAACAAAAAAAATAAACTTTGGGTCAGTCATGGGACTGGTGTGAGTAAACTCCAACCACTTGTTTTAACTTTAAAAAATTCTTCTGAAAGAAAGGATAATCGTAAGACCAATCCACACATAAATACGAATGGTTTTTACCTTACAATAACCCAAAACGTTCTTTGAATCAATAATATTTTGATATTATAATAGTGTCTAAATCAAATAAATAGCAATCTAGCGGAACGCTTGCGTCTGACGCTCTACATACATAGTATACCATCAAAACCACGGGTGCTTGTTGGGTAATGGATTTCCAATTATGACAAGGTATGGTGCCACCTTTCGATACTGTATCTCCAGAGAGTAATACACCGAGGTTCAACAAGAACATCTTACAACCCAGGCCACACATTACTGGCCACTCACTTCCTTTGAGTGTTTCAAATGTATTATCACCAACGGTTGGGATCAGCAACTGTTCCGAAGCATACAACAACGATATAATAAAGAAGAAAATGATTTTTCTCTAGATCATGTGATAATACAACCTAATGGGAGTGACCTACTTAGCCATGCTGCTTTCCCGATTTTTTTCATTTCCTGGTTGTGAGGCTTGAGGCCATACTTACTTTTTTAACACCACATCATCATTCACTTTGAATGCCACATCGTCAAACCCGCTAAATCATTAATTAATTTCCCTAAAAATATCACAGGCATAAAGTTAAGAGAAACGAATTCCTCCGCCACCAACGTAGATATATTTGGATAGATCAATCGAGATGATTTCTTAGGCATACTTTGTCATACATTCATCCATACAGGTTGTCCTGGGACTGGACAAACTACAGGCACCATCTCATCAATCCATCTTATGCAATTTCTACCTAGGATTAACATAACAACCCTTGCACTTTACTCCATCTTCGATTATCTTCAGCATATTTTGAATCGCAATGTTTATGCCCATACAGAGTGGCTTTTAGATAATAAACCTGATCTCAGACTCTCTGTATTGACAACGAAAATAAAAAATAGGCGAAAACTTTGATAGCTAGTTATTTAACTATGAAAGGAAACATCCATACAACTAAGGATCCTATTTCCAAATGGAAATTCTATTTATTAAGCATCAAGCATCAAGCAACATTGAGCCCATTTTTAAATTAATTTTTTATTTATTTATCATTTCCAAATTTCTCGTTTTCCATATCTTTCCCTAGATATTTCTCACAACTCATTTGGCCTCTAACGATTCTTGGAAAACATTTCCATATATTATAAACTACTTATTTTCTATATTCCAGGAAATATCTCTTATTAACATCGGAAAATATTTATGTATATTAACAAATTCTTAATTTCTATATTTGGAAAATATACGTTATTAACATTGAAAAACATTTCCATCCCTTATTCACATTCCTTATACTCTTCAACTGAATCATTGCGTATTCTATGTTTATAAAACCTCTCTGATTATATTTGAAAAACAATTCCACATTTTATTTACTTGGATCTAAGCGAACGTTGAATAAAACATCGTTACCACCACTCAGCCCATTAATCACTCGTTAACTAACTGTATCTCTAGTCAATCCTTGCTACTGAAGCTTAACCATTTCTTAGTCAAAATGAAACCAATCAAATTGCGGTATAATTACCTCAATGAACTTAATTGAACAACATTCTTAACTTTGAAATAAACAAAGTTTACTACTTCAATTTTTAACAAAACATTTCTTACGTAACTCTCGGATTCAGTTTAAGAATCCATTTCTTTAACGGAAAACATTGACTATAACAATAGCGTTATAATCCATGCTCCAAGATAAAATCTAACTTTTATTCATTAATTTGAATAAATCAGATAATATTAATGAATTGAATAAATAAATCTTGATTAAAACGAAAAGTAAATAGTACTTTCCTGAATTTGATATGGCTGAATTTCAATGTATAACTCATTTTCGAATAGTCTCTATTCTATAGATCTCTTTCGAATAATCTCGACTTGATAACTCTCATTTGAATAATCTCTATTCGATTAGCATTCCAACTTTGAAATAAATTTACCGTTTCAGGTCAACTCAATTATATTTTCATTCTAAATTCACTTTGACTTCTTGGGTTAGGTTGGTTTCCTTGATGGGCCTCCCTGTACATTTCTAGATTGATCTGATTTATCTTCGTAGCTGTAAATAGACAACAAAGGCTTCAAAAAAATGAGATCTTCTCCTCTCCTCTTTGCTATGTAAGGAATTTTCCATTTTTGAAACCTCACTTCTACTTCTCCACATTCTTTAACTATTTGTAATTTAGCAATATGAATAATGGATTACATCAAGTGGATGTTACCTGTGTTTGCCAAACCATCATAAGAATCTTGTTTTACTGCTTTGGCATAATTTTGTGACTGTTCAATTGTTATGACTTACTATTTTATGTGGTTTACTCCTTGATTTGGGTAATTTGGGTGTTATGTTCGATTGACAAAAATCCAGTCTAACACAAAAATAGCATATATAGTAAACACCTAAGAACCTACATGGAAAAACATTATTTGGGAAGTCTAGGGTGATTAATCCCTACTAGAGCTTAGTTGACTACTATAAAGGGTTACGACTGAGGTTTTCTTTATTCCAACGATCATGGTTTAACATACTTCATATAATGGGCAACAAATAATTTTAGTGCCTATAAATTCAAGCCTAATCCTCTCTTCTCTTCTCATGTATTTATGGAAATAATAGTTAAGTCCTTCCATTTCTTTTTCTCCATTATTTTTCTAAATTATAAATAAGATATTTATATTTACATACATACAAATTGGAAATCAAATAAAAGTACAATTGAACTGAATTAATATTATGTAGTAACAAGGTAGTTTATACTTTTATTCCCTCCAAAACATAAATCTCTTCTCAAATATGAAATTTTAATATATATATACCTTTATATATATATTTCTAGGATTAAAAAGCATTTAGAGTTGAATAAAATGTTTTACTTTAGATATGGAGATTAATATTTTTTTTTAAAGGAACTGGAAATTTATAAACTGTTTATGATATTACAATTTATTCCACTGACATTTATTTGACTTTATGCTTACATAAACAAATATATGTGAATTGTAGGCTCAAATTAAACGTAGAAAACTATTTCCAACGTTTCCTTTTTTTAGAGGATCGAATTTGGGATTTTTGTTTACACCATCGTTTATAAATCAATCGCAAAGATTATCAAATTAAGACGATAGTTCGATGTGTAATTTTATTCTAAATATGTTATTAGATTGTAAAATATTAGGATGGTTTTGATTTTACCTTTAGTTATGTTGAATTATGGATTTTCAAAATTTCAATCTATGGGAAGAACAACCCTTTGATTTTTGTAAATTTATTTATGATTCCAAATTTTATAGAAAATCAAACATTATACATAGTAAATAATATATGCAAATTAAAAGAAAGAGAGGAGTAAAGTACAAATTTTTTCTTTGTACTTCACATTATCTTTTATTTCTCGTGATTTAAAATAGGTAAATTTATCCTTTAATTTTTTAATCTAATGTTTTGTCTTAAACTAATTTATGAATATTACAAAGGAGAATTTTTCTAAATGCATGATTTTAGTAAGTTAAACATGGAAATAATTTTCTGATTAAGGATTTATGACCAAAACATATTTTCAAGGTGCACATATTTTATATGTATTTTACCGCATAAGTAAATAAGAATGAAATTTAAACAGTAATAATGGTTTACATATAATTTTCATTTTACAGTAATCATTGGTTGGGAAATAAAGTTAGAATAGTTGTAACTCCAATTAATAGGTGATAAACGTAAAATGAACTTGGGAGTCATAAATAGTTAATAGGGTAAGCGGATTAATCGAACTAAGAAATATGGATGTTAGGCTAATAACAATGGAATAGTTTAACAAGATTACTATTGGAAATAGTAAATATACATAAATATCATAGAAAATGTCCATTATGATGATATTGGTTTATCTCAAACAAGTTGACATTCATGAAATGAACAAATAAAGGGATTTATGAGGAATCGAATATACAAGATAATCCAATTGGCTTTAAGAAAATAAAAATAGATTAGGTTGCTAAGTCCAATATTTAAATACGGAATAACAAAGCTTAAAGTTTATCAAGCTTTGGGTGGCTAATTGAACTTAGTAGGTTGGTATGTAAGGTCAATAAAATTTCATCATATAGAAGTCCTCCCTTCCCTTTGCAGATACCAAGGGTGTAACAATCCAGAAAATTGGTTATTTGATTTAAAATATTTAATTAATTTTAAATATTTAAATAATGGGTTATTAAAATATAAACAACTTATCTTCAAATATAATGACCGCTTAATGAAGCTGAATCGGGGAGACTCAAAGAATTGGAAATAGGTATGGACAGATTAATAAAACAAGAAGAAATGGGATGGAAACAAGGATCCAAAGCCAAATGGATTAATGAAGGAGACAAAAATACTACATACTTTCATCGTATAGTAAATGGTCGTTGTAGATCATCATTCATTTCTGAAATTCACCATGCCGACTCGATATACACTAACTCCTTTGATATATGTCTCCTCTTCACGAACTTCTTTCGTAGTATTCTGGGCAAACCATCTCCCCCTCCCAAACATAGACTGGAACCTCCTCTACCCCTCTCCTTCTCCCATTAACATTGACTATCCCTTTTATGAAGAAGAACTATGGGCTGCGGTTAAATCTATGGCGAATGATAAGGCCCTTGGGCCTGATGGATTTGGCCCAGCCTTTTTTAAATGCTTGTGGTCTACCCTCATAGCGGATATCTTATTTATTTGTGCTGAATTCCAATCCAACCCTTTGTCCATTGCCAAGCTAAACTATGCCAACATCACTCTCATCCCCAAAACCGCTGGAGCTAACACCTTAACCTCCATTCGCCCTATTAGTCTCCTTAACACAACCTTTAAAATCATCACCAAAGTTCTCACGAACAGGTTGCAAACCCATGTTGCCTCCCTAGTTGGTCCTGAACAATCTGCCTTCATCCTCGGTCATAACATCATGGACTGCGTTGCTTCCACTCAAGAAGCCATTTCATTCTGTCACTTCACCTCCACACCCGGTGTTCTTCTTAAACTTGACTTCTCCAAAGCATTTGATTTGGTAAACTGGAAATTTATTATCGATTTGATGGCACATCGTAGTTTTCCACCCGAATGTTGCAACCGGATTCATCACCTGCTGAGCTCCAGTTTCTCCTCCATCTGCATTAATGGAGAAACGGGCGGACTCATTAAATCCAAGCGCGGACTCAAACAAGGAGACCCCCTCTCACCCCTCATCTTTGTCCTAATTGCTGATGTCTTCAACCGAATGGTTAAATAAGCCGCATCCAAAAACTTTCTTTCCGGCATTAAACTCCCAAACCACAACTCCCCTATCTCCAACCTGCAATTTTTTGATGACACCATCCACTTCTTTTCTCCCTTCCCTCTCCACATTCATTGTCTCAAAGTGCTTCTGTACACCTTTGAATTAATTTCTGTTCTATCGATTAACTTTAATAAGAGCTCCATCATCATGCTTGGCAACTCATCTAATCTAGGCCCCTCAATCTCCAATTGCCTTTACTGTAAACTCGAATCTTTCCCAATAACCTACCTTGGGGATTCCAATTCATCCAACTAAACTTCTCAGATCTGATTGGCATCCCCTTATATCCAAAATTGAACATAGATTGGCGTCCTGGAAAGCCAACTCCTATCATCGGCTGGTCGTCTCACCCTAGTTCAATCTGTTCTCTCTGCAATCCCTTCCTGCTGGATGTCCATTAACACACTCTTATCCTGAGTTATCACTGAAATCGACGCCATTTAAAGCTCATTTCTATGGAATGGAAATAAAGTTAAATGCCTAATTAACTAGAAAATAGTTTTCCTTCCTCGAGAACATGGAGGTTTAGGCATTCCAAACCTCGCTCTTTTCAACCAAGCATTGTTAGCCAAATGGCTATGGCGTCTCCTCACCCTTAGCTCCTTCATCTACAAAAGATTGAATTCTAGCTCGCTTCTATGCTTCGAATCCGAACTTTGTTTTTCACTGCCCTTGGGTATCCCAACCATCCCTTTTTTGGGTAGGGGTTATATCCATTATCCCCAGGATCAAATCTCTCTTTCATGTTAAGTTGGGTACCAGCAATGGTTGCCTATTTTGGCTAGACATTTGGTGCAGCTACTTACCTCTCCCTCAGCTGTACCAAAATTTATTCTCCTCATCCACTAGGCCATATTCCACTGCCTCGAATGTACTGGGCTCCGACCCATTTAGCCTCTTCCCCTCCGGCCTTTTTGGCCTTAATACCTTATCCGATATCCAACAAGTCTATTGCATTGCGGCTTCAACTAACCACTCTTTTGGGCCTGATAATTATTTCTGGGCCTTATGCCCAAATAGGGGTTTCACCGTCTCTTCTTGCTACAACTTTCTTTCTCATCCAATGCATTGCTTCACTTTTTCTTGCCTCTGGAAATGTCGACTATCACCTCACTTATTATTCTTCCAATGATGCCTCATCCATAATCGAATCAACATTAAAAGAAGACTCAGGATACTACACATCTCGATCGACTCACAGTATGCTCTCTTGACCATGCATGAGGAACCATTGAACACCTATTCTTCGATTGTGACTTCTCTTTTAGGATCTGGGCCGCAACCAGTTCCTTTCTGCTTGGTTTCATCCCCAATGTCTCCTCTTTCTTTGAGTATTGGCAACATAACCCACCAGACCAGTTGATCGATTCCTTTGTGTTGATCTTTAGTTAGTGAATTTGGATAGAGCACAATGCACACGTCTTTAATAAACAAAAAAACACTTCTTTGGTATCTTTAGTTATATTGTTTATCTGTTTGAAACATATACAGGTGCTTCCCGACATGCACGCTTTAGACACACTCTTCCTGCGCCGCCTTCGCATGGCACTCAGGGAAGCAGCGCGGCCTATCATTGATGAATGCTAATGGTGCTTTGCTTGACAATGCTAGTCTTGTATGATAGGTTTATCTTGTATGTTGTTTTCTAGTTACTACTTGCTACTGATATTTTGGCTTGTATCGTGTGTAAGCTCTATGTATTATGAACTGCTTATAGGACGATCTTAGTCCTAAACCTTATGCTACTGGTTGGTTCTGTCAAACAGACTATTATATTTATATATATTATGCTAATCAGCTGTGTAGCTCTATAATGCACAACCGTCTTCCTAAAAAAACTAACTATCATATAAAAAACTTCAGCTTAAACGCATTAAGAGCACTACCAGCAGAGTGAGGGAGGGAGGAAATGGGGATGAAATGGTGTTGCTCGCGCTACAGCAGTGCCGCGACGAGTGTGGGGAGCGAACTGAAATGGGGGCGATCGCTATTTCGAAATTAAAGTGACAGCTAAACGGTTTTCTGAAAACCGTTTAGGCTTTAAACGGTTTTCAGAAAACAGTTTAAGGTATTTTCAGTTTAAAAAAATAAATATATACCCTTAAATGGTTTTCTGAAAACCATTTAAGGATTTTAAATTAAAAAAATATCTTGAGTGTTCTCCCACCCACTGCTGGAAGGGTGGGGGAATTACCATTTTAAAATTGTTTTTTCCACTCTAATCCCCACTTAGTGCTATGAATGCTCTAATAGGGACTATGGTTTCTTTCCCATTGCAATTCTTTTCTTCTTCATTTATTTTCTACTTCGTTTCTTTTCTCCACCTTCCCTCCTCACATCTTCGCTCTCCACACCAATAACCCTAGCTTTTCTCATCATTGTTTAATGTTTGCTACTCCTATAATCCGCACTCTAACTTCACAGATCTAAACTTCCTTCTTTTTCAATCAGCCTTTTTTTTATTATTTTTGTTGAACCATCTATGTTCGAGCCACTTAAACATGTGGGTCCACCTTCACGATCATTTTTGCCTTAGATTCTTCCAAATCTTTCATATCTAGCAACTATTTATAGTGAATTTGGTAATTTATGGGTCATTCTTTTTAGCCTAGTGGTTGTTTTGCATTTTTAGTGTGATTTCTTTGGTCAGGATGGCGATGGTCTGCATCTGTTCTCATTTTAGGTTCGTTTGGAGAGTTTTTTTGACCAGTTCTTAGGCTTATATGCAGTTTTGGGTGGGTCTTGTGTTATGGGTTTCCAATTATGTTGTAGTAGTGCTCCTACATTTCACTTATTATCATAATCATGATAGCTCTACTATAGTATCTGGTGTGTGTTTCTTTGGTAGGCACAGCTACTTTTTTTACCAAGTTTCCCCTTGGGCATATTTACTTGTTATCTTCTTGCTTTGGATTTCTTATTAATCTATTTCATGCTCTCAACACCCCGAATTTTCTGTAAACAAAAGAGTAACAAAACGAAGTATAATTAATTTTTAATGTGAGAATTAAGGAAAACGGGTTACGCCATTGCATTCATCTCGAAATTCTTCTTGGAATAGAGTCCAAGTTTGCGTAAATCGGACTCCGTATGAAGGAGATATGGCCTTTAGAAGTTTCAGTAAAAATCATCCCGGAATTCAAAATTTCAAAATTCGAAATTCAAAACAAACACCCGGGCTGGGCGGAAAAATTCCCGCCCAGGATCCAGGTCGACACTAGGGTTGACCTGGCTAAACAGGTCGACACCAGGGTCGACCCAAGGGTCGACCTCCCCCCTATTCCCAGATCCGTGGACAAATGCATTTTTCTGAATTCAGACGCCTTTCTGACCAGATTCATGAGCTCTAACCTATTTAAACGCCCCCAAACTTCACTTTCTCCACACAACTTCAATATGCCTGTACTCTGCCTCAATCCTAATTAAAATAAATCTTATTCTGCACTAAAAACAAGTTATAGTTCTTCTTCAATTTGGAGATTCAAATCAAGTTAAAGCTTCAAGAAGGGAAGCAAAGGCAAATTCAATGGCTTCGAGCAACGTCACGCGAATCATAGCAAATCACCGCAGCGCTATCTTATTATCCTTTTCTAAACCGATCACTGTAAGTTCGGTTATCCTTAGATTTGAACGTGTAATTGGACTCGTGAATGTAATAAATTAAAATATAGAACTGTGCCTATTTGCGAGTTAATTATCTTTGATTCATGCTTATGTCAAATCTAACTTTATCTATGCCTTTGGATCTGATTCTCGATTGTGGCCTAGAACTTATTGTGGCTAATTGCCAATGACTAGAATTTTGGGACTTTGGCCTAGGACTATGACTATGAAACTGTTGCCCATGAAAATATCGCATGTGGCTATGATTCATGACAAAGAGACCATTACATATGACTATGACTATAAGACTGTTGCCTATGACTATGACTATGATTCATAATTTTGAGACTATTGCATAAGATTCATGACTATGAGACTATTACCAAGATTCATGACTATGAGACTATTGCCTATGACATTGATAAAGAAACTATTGTGATTAGTCGCCCATGACTATTGTGGTTAATTGCCGATAACTATTGTAGTCATTGACTTATGCCTATTCCCATTAACCTATTAGGTTGTACTTCGAACTGGCATTATGTTGGACCAAATCACTTATGCCTATTCCCTTAATTATGTTGGATCTCATTTTTGGAGTGTAACTTGTCTAGTTTATTCCTATTCACTGTTATGTACATCAAACCCATTGGAACTAATATTTTTTTATTTGGTTCATTCTTGCATGGCTATTATTTTATGTCAATTCTCGTGCTTATCCCCTATTCCTTGCTTTGATACTATTAGTATCATTTCATGAGTACACAGAAAAACTTGTGAAATCATGTTTTACGTACGATTATGATGCGGGGATTGGGCATAGCTTAATTAAGTTAATTTGGCATAATAAATATGTTGGCATAAATCTAAATTGGCTATAATAGTGAATGATTTACATGCATATTAAACTTGGGAATAAATTGATAAATTTTAATTGGCCGCAAAGTATGTAATTGGCATGTAAACCAATTTTTGGTCGTAAACGGTAAAACTAGAATATTAAATCTAGTTTTGACATAAACTGTAAATTGGAATGTTAATCTAGATTGGGCATGAATCGTAAAAGGGGAATATTAAATCTAAATTGGCATAAACTGCAAGTTGGGTTAATTGATAGGTAAATCATGTTTTTGGCTTAGAATATAAATATGCTAATTTGCATGACAAATAAATATGATCTAGGCTAAATTGATTTACGGAAAAATTTACATAAATAGTAAATATGCAAATTTAGTAAAAGACGAATATGCCTAACCCGAGGTTAGACTGAGTTGTGGTGTAAAACTGCCCGAAATCGACCGGCACATCCCATGACCACAACAATACCTGTCTAATGTGGGTGGTTAGTGCATCAAGCCCAGAAAGACCCGAGGTTAGACTGAGTTGTGGTGTAAACTTGCCCGGAACAGACCGGCACATCCAGTAATCACAAAAATATCTGTCTAATGTGAGTGGTTGGTGCTTTAATTAATTAATTAATTAATTAAGGCTCATGAATAAATCAAGCTAGAAATGGTGAGGTTAAGTAATTAGGGAAACACTTAACCATAATAACATGTTAATTAGACAAGTAGGCGAGGTTAAGTAAATTCAGAACACTTAACCGTTGTAACATGTTAATTAAGCAGATGATATGGATAAGTTAACTACATTTACATTTAACAAAAATATATAATGATATGTGGTGGGGTTAAGTAATACAAGAGGAAGACACTTAACCAATTTTATGACATGATGTATGGGAAGGGTTAAGTTAACACGAGAACAACACTTAACCAATATAACATGAATTGAGGTAGGGTCAAGTCAACACCAGAAGGAAACACTTAACCAACATGACGTGACGGGTGGATGGGTTAAGTCAACTTGAATTAATTAATGACACTTGACCAATATAACTTGATGAACGAATGGGGTTAAGTTAAATGGGAAATACTTAACCAATATAACCTGATGACTGAACGGGGTTAAGTTAACAAATCACAATTAACCAATCCAACATGATAAGCAAGATACGTTAAGTTAATAAGAACCACTTGACCAACACAACTTGTCGAGTAGGAGGTTAAGTAAACATCGGGTAGGTTGGTAATATTAGTAAATATAGGCCCACAAAACTTAACCATTAAATAAACATGCTTGAATCCGTGGGAAGGTTAAGTGCACGCCGGGTTGGTAGGTAATATTAATAAATATAGGCCTACAAAACTTAACCGTTAAGAAAACATGCTAGAATCGGTGGGAGGGTTAAGTACATCTCGTATAGGTGGGTAATATCTGTATATATAGGCCCAAAAACTTAACCAGCAGGAAACCCTAGTAACGGGGACCCATTTCAGCAGTATCCCACATAGATGTATCATGGTACCCTGAAACTAGGCAGGGTGGGGCACGATTACTGGGTTGATTATAAGCGGTCAAAGATAACGGCAGGGGGTACGTCAGTGTAGGTTCCGACGGTTTACGGGCGTGCACGTACTCCGGAGTGGGAAAAAAGTAGGCACTGGGTACCAGTAGTTATACACTGTGCATCTTGAATCGTGTCGGGTCGCTATCATAAGGCTTGATACACCTTATGGTGGGGCCAGCACAGAGTATCTACATGCAAGAGAGGGCCGACTGACACAGACACATGGAAAATTAATACAAGTAGGTAGCATAATCCCTAGTTGGACCTAAGTCGCGTAAACCCTGAATCCGAGAGGCGTTCAATAGGTAGCATAAACCCCAGTGGCCCTGGGTAGCGTAAACCCTGGTAGAATCTAGTAAGCACTCAATAGTAAGCCCTAGATTAGATCTAGGTAATAAACGGAATCCCCATAATAGAAGCACACCTGAAGGCAACCGCAAATACGGGGATTGGGATCACCTTATCATATGGTCATAGATTACTAGTTTGGACGCCAGTTAGTTAGTGCAGAGATATAGAAATCAGTATAAATAGGGTAGTTGCGAAGCAGAGAAGGAGTAGAAGCGCATTCAGTTTATCAGTACAATCAGTACATTCAGTTTATCGGTACATTCAGTTTATCTTGCCATATCCCATGCTTATCCCATATTATCTTGCTCCTATGGTTTAGTCTTATATTTAGTTTATTCATGTCATGACCCTTTTCTTCGTTTAAATACTAAGAATCACTGGACTTACCAGACTTTATGTCTGACCTAGTTTGCTTTCACCTCTTTTCTTCCGTTGCCCCCCAGGTAGTCTGGGAGGGGATATCTCAGGTTTGTTTGGACCGTTACTCTTTCCAAGCTTGAAGACTCTTTGACGTGTTGCCATGGACTTTCTTTTCTACTGCTATGGCTGGCTCATGCTTTATTTGGGGAAAACATTTTATGCTTCTTTATTTTTCTAAACAAGACATGATACTTTGGTATTGTAAAACAATCTTTGTACAAGCTGTTTATCAATGATATAAAGTTTTATTTATTTGCCGCTGCTTTAATTGTCTGTCTTGTAATTTATCTGCATCTTTTACCTATAATGCTCCACCGAAATTAAGGCATTCCCTTTGAGAGTGACCTTAACGGAGGTGGGGTGTTTCACTTGGTATCAGAGCTGAAGGTTACCAGATCAGATAAAAGATTTGAATAATTATTTTCAAAACGGTTTTAAAAGAAGCATTTTTAAAAGAAATTTTTTGTTTTAAAGGCATATTCCCCAAAGCCATATGCACTATCTTTTGACCCTCTGCTTAAATCCTTGTTACCTTCTTTCTTGAGTCTCTGAGGCTCCTGGCTTTCTAAGATGTAACCTCATCGCGGCATGGTTCCGTAGGCTTGATGAGACTACGACACTTGTCAAAGGGCAAATAAGTGCCTATCTTCCATCTATAGCCGCTGTAGTTTCACCTACGGCTAATTTTCTTTCGAGTGTTGTAGGATTTTCCGTGCGATGGAAACAGCTTTCGAGAGACATGTCAACAAGTTACACAAGGATGGCAGAGTTGAGAATGAGGGGGTCTGGCTACGGAGCACAACACAAGGATGAAAAACCCATGGATATGGAATTGGATCACAAAGGAGGGGAGGAAAAAAATAGTAAAACCTAAGACTAGAGGAAGTATCTTTACTAGGGTATAACGGGTCATATAATTGAGGACAAGGGCAAGAAAAAGGGACAGGATTTTCCGGAAGGCGAGTGCATGCTCTCACCGCCAGCATACTTGAGAGAGAGGTAGTAAGATTTTGGTTGAAAGAGTTTTTCCTTTTTGATTATCCTGTTAGTACTCCTTCCGATTTTAACGCTTCACATCCGTATATATCTGCTTCCATATTTGAGTCTCTGCACCCTACATATTGTGTAGTAGAGGATCCCATTATTGTCTCGAATCCAATTGTTGGTTCGGCCCATCTATCTTTGACTTGTGAGGATTTGAGAATAGCTATATTTATGCTTATGTTTTTGGGCTATGGGTTGATTCTAGGCATTGATTGGTTAGCTAGTAATTATGAAACAAGGGTAGTTAAACTTTCGACTTGCCTCAAGAATACCTTTGAGATTTCGTACGATCCTAAGTGATCAGTTTGTCTTAGCTACCTAGAATCACTTTACTTATCTATCGACGATTTTCGATCCGTTGGGATAGTCCATGAGTACGCAAGATATTTTGATTAGGGTAGGGGTTTTCCGCCTAAAATTCGAGACAGACTTCCGCATGTATCTAGATGAAACTGCAAAGCCAGTTATGCGATCAACGATAATTCTAGAGCAAGATTGGCGAGGATAGCCAGAGTCTGTAAAATGCTCAATTGTTTGGTTGTTTTGTTAGTATCATCTCACATAGATCGTCTAAATTCGAGGAAGGTATTCCTTGGGTGCTTGTCTGATATTGGTTTAGGCCTTTGGGGCTTGTACTTGAGGGATGTCGAGTTCGACTAGGATGGTTTGCGTGAGAAATAAATGGTTGTGGCAAACGCCCTAAGTAGAAAAAAAAGACTGACCTTAAGAGAGGTAATAAGCACCTAGTAACTATTAGCTTTAGACCCTCAGACTTGTAGCATGAAGGATAAGCTAAGTAGAGGAGAGACCTCTAATCATCTTAGGATATACACTTGATATCATGGTTAATATCTGTTTATCTTGGAAAGATAGTGCGACTACATTGGATACCTTCCAGCATGGTAAGTGATCGAGGGCCTATCTTTACTAGTGGGTTTTGGAAATGGAGGTCAAGAAGCTTCGCAACCATGAAGTTAAATTAGATAAGGTACAGTGGAGTGAAGCTCAAGAAGATGCGACTTAAAAGACTGAAGACTAGAACGCACATCTTATCCTTTTTAAGGGTATATCCTTGATTCCTCTTTTTCTGTAAAAATCTATTTGCATGCTAGTCTTTAGCTTTTAAGTATATCCTCTCGGACCTATCCTCAATCCTTAGGTAGAAGCCAATGGATGTAAACATGTGTTTGATACATGTTATGTTTGGTGGATGCAAGTGGTTGCAAGTGTTTGCTAGTGGTTGCTCGTGGATGCATATACACACATTAGGCATTAGATCGACTCAGTCACTTCCATATTGCATATGCATATATGTATTGGTTTATGGATTAAAACTTGATGTGTTATCATATGGACGTTGCATTTGAGTGAATGGTTGTGCACCCATATAGAAATGATGTATCAAATAGGAAAATTGCATACATGTTGGACTCATGGCACTGACATAATTCGCATCAAGGAGGTCAACTGAATCAGTGGACCGCCTAATCTTTTCATTAGATAAGGAACATATACAAACATTTTTGCATATGTTCATACAACATTAGAAGTTTTCTAAGGATAATGGATGCTTATGGACGATGATTGAGTAGATGGGAGATTGGATGGTAGGACACGTTCTTCCTAACTTGAAGATTTCAGGGACGTAATCCTTTAAGGAGGGGAGAATGTAACATCCCGAATTTTCTGTAAACAGAATAGTAACAAAACGAAGTATAATTAATTTTAAATGTGAGAATTAAGGAAAACGGGTTATGCCATTGCGTTCGTCTCGAAATTTTGCTTGGAATAGAGTCCAAGTTTGCGTAAATCGGACTCCGTATGAAGGAGATATGACCTTCAGAAGTTTCAGTAAAAATCAGCCAGGAATTCAAAATTTCAAAATCCGAAATTCAAAACAGACACCCGGGATGGGCGGGAAAATTCCCTTTCAGGACCCTGGTCGACACTAGGGTCGACCCTAGGGTCGACCTCCCCCCAATTCCTAGATCCGTGGACAGATGCATTTTTTGGAATTCAGACGCCTTTCTGACCAGATTCATGAGCTCTAACCTATTTAAACGCCCCCAAACTTCACTTTCTCCACACAACTTCAATACGCCTGTACTCTGCCTCAATCCTAATTAAAATAAATCTTATTCTCCACTAAAAACAAGTTTTAGTTCTTCTTCAATTTGGAGATTCAAATCATGTTAAAGCTTCAAGAAGGGAAGCGAAGGCTAATTCAACGGCTTCGAGCAACGTCACGCGAATCATAGCAAATCACCGCAACGCTATCTAATTATCCTTTTCTAAACCGATCACTATAAGTTCGGTTATCCTTAGATTTGAACGTGTAATTGGACTCGTGAATGTAATAAATTAAAATATAGAACTGTGCCTATTTGCGAGTTAATTATCTTTGATTCATGCTTATGTCAAATCTAACGTTATCTATGCCTTTGGATCTGATTCTCGATTGTAGCCTAGAACTTATTGTGGCTAATTGCCAATGACTAGAATTATGGGACTTTTGCCTAAGACTATGAAACTGTTGCCCATGAAACTATCGCCTATGGCTATGATTCATGACAAAGAGACCATTACATATGACTATGACTATAAGACTGTTTCCTATGACTATGACTATGATTCATATTTTTGAGACTATTGCATAAGATTCATGACTATGAGATTATTACCAAGATTCATGACTATGAGACTATTGCCTATGACATTGATTAAGAAACTATTGTGATTAGTCGCCCATGTCTATTGTGGTTAATTGCCTATAACTATTGTAGTCAGTGACTTATGCCTATTCCCATTAACCTATTAGGTTGTACTTCGAAGTGGCATTATGTTGGACCAAATCACCTATGCCTATTCCCTTAATTATGTTGGATCTCATTTTTGGGGTGTAACTTGTCTAGTTTATTCCTATTCACTGTTATGTACATCAAACCCATTGGAACTATTATTTTTTTATTTGGTTCATTCTTGCATGGCTATTCTTTTATGTCAAATCTCGTGCTTATCCCCTATTCCTTGCTTTGATACTATTAGTATCATTTCATGAGTACATAGAAAAAATATGTGAAATCATGTTATACGTACGATTATGATGCGGGGATTGGGCGTAGCTTATTTAAGTAAATTTGGCATAATAAATATGTTGGCATAAATCAAAATTGGCTATAATAGTGAATGATTTACATGCATATTAAACTTGGGCATAAATTGACAAATTTTAATTGGCCGCAAAGTATGTAATTGGCATGTAAACCGAGTTTTGGGCGTAAACGGTAAAACTAGAATATTAAATCTAGTTTTGACATAAATTGTAAATTGGAATGTTAATCTAGATTGGGCAAGAATCGTAAAAGGGGAATATTAAATCTAAATTGGTATAAACTGCAAGTTGGGTTAATTGATAGGTAAATCAAGTTTTTGGCATAGAATATAAATATGCTAATTTGCATGACAAATAAATATGATACAGGCTAAATTGATTTACGAATTTTTTTACATAAATAGTAAATAAGTAAATTTAGTAAAAGACGAGTATGCCTAACACGAGGTTAGACTGAGTTGTGGTGTAAAACTGCCCGGAACTGACCGGCACATCGAGTGACCACAACAATACCTGTCTAATGTGGGGGATTAGTGCATCAAGCCCAGAAAGACCCGAGGTTAGACTGAGTTGTGGTGTAAACTTCCCCGGAACCGACCGGCACATCCAGTAACCACAAAAATATCTGTCTAATGTGAGTGGTTGGTGCTTTAATTTATTAATTAATTAAGGCTCATGAATAAATCAAGCTAGAAATTTTGAGGTTAAGTAATTAGGGAAACACTTAACCGTAATAACATGTTAATTAGACAAGTAGGTGAGGTTAAGTAAATTTAGAACACTTAACCGTTGTAACATGTTAATTAAGCAGATGATAGGGTTAAGTTAACTAAATTTACACTTAACCAAAATATATAATGACATGTGGTGGGGTTAAGTAATACAAGAGGAAGACACTTAACCAATTATATAACATGATGTATGGGAAGGGTTAAGTTAACACGAGAACAACACTTAACCAATATAACATGAATTGAGGTTGGGTCAAGTCAGCACCAGAAGGAAACACTTAACCAACATGACGTGACGGGCGGATGGGTTAAGTCAACTTGAATTGATTAATGACACTTGACCAATATAACTTGATGAACGAATGGGGTTAAGTTAAATGGGAAATACTTAACCAATATAACCTGATGAATGAACGGGGTTAAGTTAATAAATCACACTTAACGAATCCAACATGATAAGCAAGATAGGTTAAGTTAATAAGAACCACTTAACCAACACGACTTGACGAGTAGGAGGTTAAGTACATGTCAGGTAGGTGGGTAATATTAGTAAATATAGGCCCACAAAACTTAACCATTAAATAAACTAGCTTGAATCCGTGGGAAGGTTAAGTGCACGTCGGGTTGGTGGGTAATATTAGTAAATATAGGCCCATAAAACTTAACCGTTAAAAAAACATGCTAGAATCGGTGGGAGGGTTAAGTACATCTCGTATAGGTCGGTAATATTTGTATATATAGGCCCACAAACTTAACCAGCAGGAAACCCTAGTAACGGGGACCCATTTCAGCAGTAATCCACATAAATGTATCATGGTACCCTGAAACTAGGCAGGGTGGGGCACGATTACTGAACTGATTATATGCGGTCAAAGATAACGGCAGGGGGTACGTCTGTGTAGGTTCCGACGGTTTATGGGCGTGCACGTACTCCGAAGTGGGAAAAAAGCAGGCACTGGGTACCAGTAGTTATACACTGTGCATCTTGAATCGTGTCAGGTCGCTATCATAAGGCTTGATACACCTTATGGTGGGGCCAGCAAAGAGTATCTACTCGCAAGAGAGGGCTGACTGACACAGACACATGGATAGCATAATCCCTAGTTGGACCTAGGTCGCGTAAACCCTGAATCCGAGAGGCGTTCAATAGGTAGCATAAACCGTAGTGGCCCTGGGTAGCGTAAACCCTGGTAGAATCTAGTAAGCACTCGATAGTAAGCCCTAGATTAGATCTAGGTAATAAACGGAATCCCCATAATAGAAGCACACCTGAAGGCAACCGCAAATATGGGGATTGGGATCATGTTATCATATGATCATAGATTACTAGTTTGGACGCCAGTTAGGTAGTGCAGAGTTATAGAAATCAGTATAAACAGGGTAGTTGTGAAGCAAAGAAGGAGTAGAAGTGCATTCAGTTTATCAGTACAATCAGTACATTCAGTTTATCGGTACATTTAGTTTATCTTGCCATATCCCATGCTTATCCCATATTATCTTGTTACTATGGTTTAGTCTTATATTTAGTTTGTTCATGTCATGACCCTTTTCCTCGTTTAAATACTAAGAATCACTGGACTTACTAGACTTTTTGTTTGACCTAGTTTGCATTTGCCTCTTTTCTTCCGTTTCCCTCCCCCCCACCAGGTAGTCAGGGAGGGAATAGCTCAGGTTTGTTTGGACTATTACTCTTTCCAAGCTTGAAGACTCTTTGACGTGTTGCCTTGGACTCTCTCTTTTACTGCTATGGCTGGCTCATGCTTTATTTGGGGAAAACATTTTATGCTTCTTTATTTTTGTAAACAAGACATGATACTTTGGTTTTGCAAAACAATCTTTGTACAAGCTGTTTATCAACGAAATAAAGTTTTATTTATTTGCCGCTGCTTTAATTGTCTGTCTTGTAATTTATCTGCATCTTTTACCTATAACGCTCCACCGAAATTAAGGCATTCCCTTTGAGAGTGACCTTAACGGAGGTGGGGTGTTTCACTTGGTATCAGAGCTGAAGGTTACCGGATCAGATAAAAGATTTGAAAAATTATTTTCAAAACGGTTTTAAAAGAAGCATTTTCAAAAGAAAAGTTTTGTTTTAAAGGCATATTCCCCAAGGCCATATGCACTTTCTTTTGACCCTCTGCTTAAATCCTTGTTTCCTTCTTTCTTGAGTCTCTGGGGCTTTTACTTTCTAGGAGGTAACCTCATCGCGGCATAGTTCCGTAGGCTTGATGAGACTACAACACTTTTCAAAGGGCAAATAAGTGCCTAACTTCCATCTATAGCCACTGTAGTTTCACCTACGGCTAATTTTCTTTCGAGTGTTGTAGGATTTTCCGTGTGATGGATGCAGCTTTCGAGAGACATGTCAACAAGTTACACAAGGATGGCAAAGTTGAGAATGAGGGGGTCTGGCTACGGAGCACAACACAAGGATGAAGAACCCATGGATATGGGCTTGGCTCACAAAGGAGGGGAGGAAAAAAATAGTAAAACCTAATACAAGAGGAAGTATCTTTACTAGGTTATAACGGGTCATATAATTGAGGACAAGGGCAAGAACAAGGGACATGATTTTCCAGAAGGCAAGTGTATGCACTCATAGCCAGCATACTTGAGAGAGAGGCAGTAAGATTTCGGGTTAAAGAGTTTTTCCTTTTTGATTATCCTGTTAGTACTCCTTCCGATTTTAGCGCTTCACATCCGTATATATCTGCTTCCATAGTTGAGTCTCTGCACCCTAGATATTGTGTAGTAGAGGATCCCATTATAGTCTCGAATCCAATTATTGGTTCGACCCATCTATCTTTGACTTGTGAGGATTTGAGAATAACTATATTTATGCTTATGTTTTTGGGCTATGGGTTGATTCTAGGCATTGATTGGTTAGCTAGTAATTATGAAACAAGGGTAGTTAGACTTTCGACTTGCCTCAAGAATACCCTTGAGATTTAGTACGATCCTAAGGGATCAGTTTGTCTTAGCTACCTAGAATCACTTTACTTATCTATCGACGATTTTCGATCCATTGGGATAGCCCATGAGTACGCAAGATATTTTGATTAGGGTAGGGGTTTCCCCCCTAAAATTCGAGATAGACTTCCGCATGTATCTAGATGACACTGCAAAGACAGTTATGCGATCAACGATAATTCTAGAGCATGATTGGCGAGGATAGCCAGAGTCTGTAAAATGCTCAATTGTTTGGTTATTTTGTTAGTATCATCTCACATAGATCGTCCAAATTCGAAGAAGGTATTCCTTGGGTGCTTGTATGATATTGGTTTAGGCCTTTGGGGCTTGTACTTGAGGGATGTCGAGTTCGACCAGGATGGTTTGCATGAGAAATAAATGGTTGTGGCAGACGCCCTAAGTAGAAAAAAAGACTGACCTTAAGAGAGGTAATAAGAACCTAGTAACCATTAGCTTTAGACCCTCAGACTTGCAGCATGATGGATAAGCTAAGTAGAGAAGAGACCTCTAATCATCTTAGGATATACACTTGATATCATGGTTAATATCTGTTTATCTTGGAAAGATAGTGCAACTACATTGGATACCCTCCGGCGTGGTAAGTGATCGAGGGCCTATCTTTACTAGTGGGTTTTGGAAGTGGAGGTCAAGAAGCTTCGCAACCATGAAGTTAAATTAGATAAGGTACAGTGGAGTGAAGCTCAAGAAGATGCGACTTAAAAGACTGAAGACTATAACGCACATCTTATCCTTTTTAAGGGTATATCCTTGATTCCTCTTTTTCTGTAAAAATCTATTTGCATGCTAGTCTTTAGCTTTTAAGTATATCCTCTCGGTCCTATCCTCGATCCTTAGGTAGAAGCCAATGGATGTAAACATGTGTTTGAGACATGTTATGTTTGGTGGATGCAAGTGGTTACAAGTGTTTGCTAGTGGTTGCTCGTGGATGCATATACACACATTAGGCATTAGATCGACTCAGTCACTTCCATATTGCATATGCATATATGTATTGGTTTATGGATTAAAACTTGATGTGTTATCATATGGACGTTGCATTTGAGTGAATGGTTGTGCACCCATATAGAAATGATATGTATCAAATAGGAAAATTGCATACATGTTGGACTCATGGCACTGACATAATTTGCATCAAGGAGGTCAACTGAATCAGTGGACCGCCTAATCTTTGCATTAGATAAGGAACATATACACTCATTTTTGCAAATGTTCATACAACATTAGAAGTTTTCTAAGGACATTGAATGCTTGTGGATGATGATTGAGTAGATGGGTGATTGGATGGTAGGACACATTCTTTCTAACTTGAAGATTTCGGGGATGAAATCCTTTAAGGAGGGGAGAATGTAACACCCCGAATTTTCTGGAAACAGAAGAGTAACAAAACGAAGTATAATTAATTTTAAATGTGGGAATAAAGGAAAATGGGTTACGCCATTGCGTTCGTTACGAAATTCTTCTTGGAATTGAGTCCAAGTTTGGGTAAATCGGACTCCTTATGAAGGAGATATAGCCTTCAGAAGTTTCAGTAAAAATCAGCCCGGAATTCGAAATTTCAAAATTCGAAATTCGAAACAGACACCCGGGATGGGCGGGAAAATTCCCGCCCAGGACCTAGATCGACACTAGGATCGACCTGGGGGTCGACCTGGCTAAACAGGTCGACACTAGGGTCGACCTCCCCCCTATTCCCAAATCCGTGGACAGATGCATTTTTCTGAATTCAGACGCCTTTCTGACCAGATTCATGAGCTCTAACCTATTTAAATGCCCCCAAACTTCACTTTTTCCCCACAACTTCAATACGCCTCTACTCTGCCTCAATCCTAATTAAAATAAATCTTATTATCCACTAAAAACAAGTTATAGTTCTTCTTCAATTTGGAGATTCAAATCAAGTTAAAGCTTCAAGAAGGGAAGCAAAGGCTAATTCAATGGCTTCGAGCAACGTCACGCGAATCATAGCAAATCACTGCAACGCTATCTTATTATCCTTTTCTAAACCGATCACCGTAAGTTCAGTTATCCTTAGATTTGAACGTGTAATTGGACTCGTGAATGTAATAAATTAAAATATAGAACTGTGCCTATTTGCGAGTTAATTATCTTTGATTCATGCTTATGTCAAATCTAACGTTATCTAGGCTTTTGGATTTGATTCTCGATTGCGGCCTAGAACTTATTGTGGCTAATTGCCAATGACTAGAATTAATGGACTTTTTCCTAAGACTATGACTATGAAACTGTTGCACATGAAACTATCGCCTATGGCTATGATTCATGAAAAAGAGACCATTAATATGACTATGACTATAAGACTGTTGCCTATAACTATGACTATGATTCATAATTTTGAGACTATTGCAAAAGATTCATGACTATGAGACTATTACCAAGATTCGTGACTATGAGACTATTGCCTTTGACATTGATTAAGAAACTATTGTGATTAGTCGCCCATGAGTATTGTGGTTAATTGCCTATAACTATTGTAGTCAGTGACTTATGCCAATTCCCATTAACCTATTAGGTTGTACTTCGAACTGGCATTATGTTGGACCAAATCACTTATGCTTATTCCCTTAATTATGTTGGATCTCATTTTTGGGGTGTAATATGTCTAGTTTATTCCTATTCACTGTTATGTACATCAAACCCATTGGAACTATTATTTTTTTATTTGGTTCATTCTTGCATGGCTATTCTTTTATGTCAATTCTCGTGCTTATCCCCTATTCCTTGCTTTGATACTATTAGTATCATTTCATGAGTACATAGAAAAACTTGTGAAATCATGTTATACGTACGATTATGATGCGGGGATTGGGCGTAGCTTAATTAAGTTAATTTGGCATAATAAATATGTTGGCATAAATCAAAATTGGCTATAATAGTGAATGATTTACATGCATATTAAACTTGGGCATAAATTGATAAATTTTAATTGGCCGCAAAGTATGTAATTGGCATGTAAACCAAGTTTTGGGCGTAAACGGTAAAACTAGAATATTAAATCTAGTTTTGACACAAACTGTAAATTGGAATGTTAATCTAGATTGGGCATGAATCGTAAAAGGAGAATATTAAATCTAAATTGGTATAAACTGCAAGTTGGGTTAATTGATAGGTAAATCAAGTTTTTGGCATAGAATATAAATATGCTAATTTGCATGACAAATAAATATGATCTAGGCTAAATTGATTTACGGAAAAATTTACATAAATATGTAAATTTAGTAAAAGACGAATATGCCTAACCCGAGGTTAGACTTAGTTGTGGTGTAAAATTGCCCGAAACCGACCGGCACATCCAGTGACCACAACAATACCTGTCTAATGTGGGTGGTTAGTGCATCAAGCCCAGAAAGACCCGAGGTTAGACTGAGTTGTGGTGTAAACCTGCCCGGAACCGACCGGCACATCCAGTAACCACAACAATATCTGTCTAATATGAGTGGTCGGTGCTTTAATTAATTAATTAATTAAGGCTCATGAATAAATCAAGCTAGAAATGGTAAGGTTAAGTAATTAGGGAAACACTTAACCGTAATAACATGTTAATTAGACAAGTAGGTGAGGATATGTTAAATTAGAACACTTAACCACTGTAACATGTTAATTAAGCAGATGATAGGGTTAAGTTAACTAAATTTACACTTAACCAAAATATATAATGACATGTGGTGGGGTTAAGTAATACAAGTGGAAGACACTTAACCAATTATATAACATGATGTATGGGAAGGGTTAAGTTAACATGAGAACAACACTTAACCAATATAAATGTATTGAGGTAGGGTCAAGTCAACACCAGAAGGAAATACTTGACCAACATGACGTGACGGGTGGATGGGTTAAGTCAACTTGAATTGATTAATGACACTTGACCAATATAACTTGATGAACGAATGAGGTTAAGTTAAATGGGAAACCCTTAACCAATATAACCTGATGAATGAACGGGGTTAAGTTAATAAATCACGCTTAACCAATCCAACATGATAAGCAAGATAGGTTAAGTTAATAAGAACCATTTAACCAACACGACTTGACGAGTAGGAGGTTAAGTACATGTCGGGTAGGTGGGTAATATTAGTAAATATAGGCCCAAAAAACATAACCATTAAATAAACATGCTTGAATCCGTGGGAAGGTTAAGTGCACGTCGGGTTGGTGGGTAATATTAGTAAATATAGGCCCATAAAACTTAACCATTAAGAAAACATGCTAGAATCGGTGGGAGGGTTAAGTACATCTCGTATAGGTGGGTAATATTTGTATATATAGGCCCAAAAACTTAACCAGCAGGAAACCGTAGTAACGGGGACCCATTTCAGCAGTAACCCACATAGATGTATCATGGTACCCTGAAACTAGGCAGGGTGGGGCACGATTACTGGGCTGATTATAAGCGGTCAAAGATAACGACAAGGGGTTCGTCAGTGTAGGTTCCGACGGTTTTCGGGCATGCACGTACTCCGGAGTGGGAAAAAAGAAGGCATTGGGTACCAGTAGTTATACACTGTGCATCTTGAATCGTGTCGGGTGGCTATCATAAGGCTTGATACACCTTATGGTCGGGCCAGTGAGAGTTTCTACACGCAAGAGAGGGCCGACTGACACAGACACATGGAAAATTAATACAAGTAGGTAGCATAATCCCTAGTTGGACCTAGGTCGCGTAAACCGTGAATCCGAGAGGCGTTCAATAGGTAGCATAAACCCCAGTGGTCCTGGGTAGCATGAAACCTGGTTGAATCTAGTAAGCACTCGATAGTAAGCCCTAGATTAGATCTAGGTAATAAACGGAATCCCCATAATAGAAGCACACATGAAGGCAACCGCAAATACGGGGATTGGGATCACGTTATCATATGATCATAGATTACTAGTTTGGACACCAGTTAGGTAGTGCAGACATATAGAAATCAATATAAACAGGGTAGCTGCGAAGAAGAGAAGGAGTAGAAGTGCATTCAGTTTATCAGTACAATCAGTACATTCAGTTTATTGGTACATTCAGTTTATCTTGCCATATCCCATGCTTATCCCATGTTATCTTGTTACTATGGTTTAGTCTTATATTTAGTTTATTCATGTCATGACCCTTTTCCTCATTTAAATACTAAGAATCACTGGACTTACCAAACTTTATTTCTGACCTAGTTTGTTTTCACCTCTTTTCTTCCGTTCCCGCTCCCCAAGGTAGTCAGGGAGGGAATAGCTCAGGTTTGTTTGGACCGTTACTCTTTCCAAGCTTGAAGACTCTTTGACGTGTTGCCTTGGACTCTCTCTTCTACTGCTATGGCTGGCTCATGCTTTATTTGGGGAAAACATTTTATGCTTCTTTATTTTTGTAAACATGACAGGATACTTTGGTATTGTAAAACAATCTTTGTACAAGCTGTTTATCAATGAAATAAAGTTTTATTTATTTGTCGCTGCTTTAATTATCTATCTTGTAATTTATCTGCATCTTTTACCTATAATGCTCCACCGAAATTAAGGCATTCCCTTTGAGAGTGACCTTATCGGAGGTGGGTTGTTTCAATGCTATTGGTTAGTACTATATATTTTTCTTCATCTCGATCTGTGCATCCTTGGCGATTTCCTCTACAGTAGAGGAATACTAGTTTATAGTATGGGAGGGTTTGTAGTTTGCACTAACTATACAGAAGCTTCTGTTGCTTGTCTCTTCTGTCCTATGCTAAGTGATGGTTCTATTTGGTTTATCTTTTACATGTTAACCTGTGTGTTTTTTTGAATCTTTTGATCTGGTCTTGTTCATTAGCGTTGCCTATGTCAAGCAGAGGATGTGAATGGATCTTGTCAGATTTGAGATTGATAGTCTGCAGATTGAAATTGGGTTTTACCCTATGAAATTTGATATGTAGTTTGTACTCCCTACACAATATTTGTAACCTTGAATATTATATGCTCGTTAAGCAACTAAGAAGGTGAATGTATTTTGATGCACCCTATGCAGTACAATGTATTATCTTTTGTGCTTAGAAATTTAGGCCTGTTATCTAACCTGTTATTCTAGTTTAAATAATATATAGTAGTCGGTCCGCTTTAAAAATTGGTAGTAGTAGATAGGTAATATGTCTATGTCCTGTACCTATCTATATTTTTTACAATATAAAGTGCTATGGATCACTATGAAAAATTGTTGGTTTTGCCTAAAAATAATAATTAACTAAATACTTGAATAATAAGTTTTGAATCAAGTATTAATCAATGGATTTAGTAATCTTATTTAATTCCTTTTAATTGATAGACGATGGTGATAAACTATATTGTATGTTGATTTACAATTATAAATTGATTTAAAAAATAATAATAAAATAAACAGGACTTGATTTTTATGACGTATTATTCATTTCACTTATTGGATTTTTTTCATAACTTTTAATTTGGAAATTGTTCAAATTTGTTTTTTAATGATTTTTAAGCAAAGGATGATATTTTTATGATTTCACATATTTTAATCCTGTGAATATTATAATTATTTTTGAATCGTGTCGCATTGCTAAGCATGACTGTATTTTTTTATTGTCCGCGATTCACACACGAGCAAAATTCGATACAACAAATCACCGTAGATTTATGAATAAAATCTAGGTCAACACTTAGAATATTCTACACTTCAGCTTTTCAGTCCTTCTCTACTTTACCACTTCTTCCATTAACAATAAACCCAAATAAGCACTGACGTTCAAAAATTATTATCAATTCATCCTTACAACGAAAAATTATAAAGAAGCTCCTTTTTTCTCTTGTAGTCTTCCTCTTAATATCCTTATATTGACTATGGTGGTGCAGTGGTGTTTTGTTTTGTGTGATCTGTGTAAAGTGGATTTCGTGTGATTGTTAACTATTGTTTTGATTTTCATGGTTTGGAGGCAACTTAGGCTATATGGTTGATTGATTCAGATTTGTAAAAGAGTCAGACATCTAAAAGCTGATTTTGAGGTGGTACGACATAATTTATTATCATGCTTCACTGTGTAAGTTATATATATGTGCGCTAGTCTCGATTGTGACAGTGAAAATGAGAGCAAAGTGGTTTATGCTAGAGCCAGGAGAATTTGAAAAGGAATGCGTTTGACATGATGGTTCGTCGATTGGTGCAGTCTAAAGTGGGAACTTTGTAATTGAAGGTGGCAACATGGTGATATACTGTGTGCCACCCCATGTCCGTTAAAGTCACTCTTTTACAGAATGCATTAAGTTCCTTGAGCGTTATAGGTAAACATAACAGAATCTCACAAGAAAGATATATAAAATGGCAGCGGAAATTTAAAACTTTATTTTCCAATAGAAAACATCATGGTCTCAAAATCTAGTTACAACATCAGACTGAAATATTGGTATAAAATACATCAAATAACATATGTCTTGCACTAAAAACCATCAGAGTACAGAAATGAAAAATCATATTCCTCATAAGTAGCCATAAATAAGTAGAATAGTACTCAAAGCAATACATCGAAGCAAATCCAAATCCAATCAGAAAGAGAAGAGAGTGTCCTAATCAAGCCTGAGTTTTCCCACCATGAGAACCTTAGGAGGGAAGGAAGATAGAGAAAAGAAAACAAAATGGGTCAAACATAAAGTCTAGCGAGTCCATTGACTTTTAGCACATAAATAAGTAAAAGTATCATGATAAACATATAAACTGGATGAGAGATAACAATATCATATAACAGGTATGAATAGGCTGAACAGAATATGCAGGATAAAAAGAGTAGATTATGCTTCTTAAATACATTTCTCTGCACCGATACTAGTATACCACGTTAAGTGTTTTCCAACTACTTAACAGAAATAGAATGATCCCAACAGAGACATATGGTAGACTTAGGTATACTTATAGTGACGGGTTTTACCCCAAAAAGAAATAACAGGTACCTAAACAAAAATAACGGGTGGTACCCCAAACAGAAATAACAGGTACCTAAACAGGACTAGATGTACCCTAATTACTACCCCCATCGATCGCCTTCCTGCCACGTAAATACCCTGTGTCAGCCCCACAGTAGGATGTATTACTTCCTAAACTGATAACCACTAGAATGTCACAGACATATTTACAGGTGCTATAGCGGCTTATTTTCCCAAGCAAGCCGGACTTATGCAAGACATGACTCTATTGGAACGCGCCATCAGAACACCTCCACCCAAATGAACCTCTTATAATCAGTTCAGTGAGCATTCCCTGACCCCTGCCTAGTGTGGATCCCCCTTTATTACCAGAATGGGTTACGGACTGATATGGGCCCCCACACACAACAGATAACACATGCCACCCATTAGGCTTGTATCCCTAATTAACTAGGATTTGGATAGGTTATGCCTAACAGATTAACAAGACCGCATAACCCCTACAAATTAAACATGTTAAGTTTAATGGATTCGTATAACCCCCCCCCCCCCCAGATTTAACAGATTTACTTAACCCCACATATTCAACATGTTTACTTAACCCCACATATGGATTAAACAAGCCACAGATTAATAGGTTTATATGTATATAACCCCCAACGATTATATAGGTTAAGTATTATAGGTTAACAGGTATGCATAATCCCTAACATGTTCCACAGGTTACTTACTGTTTCATTAAGCTTAATCTTTAAATTAAGCCTACATATTTATATGCCCCAAACCACAAGTCATAATTCACAGTCTAAGATATGCCCCATATTTTAGTCAAATTTCACAGTATAGTTTATGCCCCCAAATTCCAGTCATGATTCATAATACAAGTTATGCCCCCAAATTATCATTCCCAATTTAACCCAATTTCGTTCGTATGCATATTTCAGCGGTATCAGCCTAGGCTCGAAGGTTGCCTAGGCTATAAAAATAAAAAGGAAATGAGAGAGAGGAACATAATTGGCATAAAACAAAATAAGCATATAATAACAGAGATGGGTATATGATAGCAGAAATAGGCAAATCAAGAATAGGCATATAAGAACTAAACAACAGATCAGGTGTACATGTAATAGCAGGACTGATTAGGTCTGAATCAGAGTCTTAACAGACATAGATTTAGATCCATATTTATAAATATGTCAGGATTACTTGTTAAATGTTTATATCTAAAGGTGACATGAACTCACAGAAACTTGATCTAAAGAACAGAGAGTAATATGCTGAAGTTGTAGAAGAAATTCTCGTATGCGTATAAGCTGTTGTTGAAGAAAATAGGCTAATTCAATCCAAGCTGGGGCAACATCTCGTTGTCTCCATTGTTTTTGATGAATAAAAACAATAGGAATGCTATCTTATATATAGCCTACCGCCAACAAACCAAGCCGTCAAAATGTCCACGTTCAGCAAAACGAATTCGCCCGGATCCACGTTCGGTCGACCCACCCTAACCTGTATCGACCCATGGGTCAACCCATAGATCGACCTAGCCCCGGTGTGGGTCAGACCCAACGGGTCATTTTCCCCTTGGTTTTCCGGGCTTCGTGAATTTGAATTTCTGGGTCAATTTGTGTGTGTGTATATATATATATATACATATACGTATACATACATATATATATATATATATATATATATATAACTCTTATATGTATACAAACTTCCAACCTTTATAACTACCTCATACAATGTCCGTTTTATGCAAGCTTGGAGTCTGTCTTAAGTAGAATTTCGAGACGAACTCAATGGTATAGTTTGTTTTACTTATTTCAAAATATTTAATTAAGTATTATTTAGTTTATCATTATAATCTCTTTTAAAATTACGGGGGAAGGTGCTTGAATCTAATCTTGCAATTATTGGTGGGAAACCATTTATTATTACTTCATGGACTACGACAATTGAGAGTGCTAGAGAGTGGGTTCTATCCGTCCATGTTTGGACTATTTTTACCCAGATCCCTTCGGTTCTCCAGACCCTTCCTGGTTTGAATTGGATATCTAATAGAATTGGAAATTATAATTGTTTCGATGGCAACACGGAAACTAGGAAAATCTTGTATTTGCCAAAGCATTGATTGAAATATCTCTAAGCAGACTATTACCAAATAAGCTTAAAGTCACAATTAACGGTGTTGATTTCTTTGTAGATGTCCAACATTCTTGGCAACTGGAAATTTGTTCTTCTTGTCATTCTTTTGGACATTTTTCCGAAAAGTGTAAGAAATCTGCTATGGGTCTTATTCTAGCTGGGTCCCTCTCATGAAGCCTCCTCCTAACAACTGGGTTTCAAAGTTAAAAGTTATTGTAGTTGAAAGTATTTATTCTCCCTACGTTCTGTTTGATGGTGTCGAGATAGAAGCCAGCAATGCTAGCTCATGGAAAGAAGTTAATAATGATAATGAACAAAAGGATGCTGAAGATGGCACTTCAGATGAAGATTCAGTTGATGATGGCATATATTGGGATTCAGATGATAGAGCGTGGCATCACATTATTTTTGGTATGAGATACGATCCTATGGAAAAAACGTACTATATTTATGTGAATGACCTAGAAGATGATAACAGAAGACTGTTTTACAAAGTAGTAGGATAAGATTTTGTGCTCATGGATGATGGCGAGTTTGGATCATGGAACAAATCTCTGTTCTGTGACAGTTCTTGGGATTGGAATCGCGAGTTTCGTAGTCTGAACCCTTGTTATGTTCCTAACGTTGCGGTACCCTTTTTGGAGTACGTCAATGTTATTGGATCTATTGATTGCTCCAGTGGCTCCTCTGTTGAGGAACAATTATGAGTTTATATAGTAGTGGTAGTGTCTTGCTACACTCCCGGTTCGTAATGTACAGTGTTCTGGCTTTTCAAACCAGTGGGAGTTTATGTGCCTGTGCAGATCTCCTATTTATGTTTTCTTATTTCTAATAAACAGTGGCACGGACCACTATAAAAACTGGCTTGCCTTTCAAAAAATTATAGGGTGTTACCTTCCCCCTACTTAAATGATTTCGTCCACAAAATCTCTAACTTAAGAAGAATGCTTATCCTAACATCCATCAACCATCTACTCTTCCATTAATCAAATGTGTCCATTGTCCTTAAAATATTTCTAATGCTTATACGAGCATATGCAAAGGTGTGTGTATATGTCCCTATGCTAATGCAGTAAATCAGGCGGTCTACTGATTCAGTTGACCTAATTAATGCAATGTATGTTAGTGCCATGAATCCAATGTGTATGCAAATATTCCTAGCATATCATGTAAACCCTATATGTGTGCACAATCATTCATCCAAATGCAACACCCATATGATGATACAATCATTTCCATCCACAAAATACAAAATGTACACACATCCATATGCAGTATGTAAGTGATTGAGTCGATCTAGTACCTAGTGTGTGTGTATGCATCCACGAGCAAGCACTAGTAAACACTTGCATCCACTTGCATCCATCAAACATAACATGTTTCAAACACATGTTTACATCCATTTGTTTTCTATCTAAAGGTCGAAGATTCAATCGATATGATATACTCAAATGACATAAGCTAGTATGAATAAAAGCTTGGAAAAATAAGTTAAGGACATACCCTTGAAAATAAAAGGGTATGAAGTGCGACTCTTGTCTTCAGTCTCCCAAGTTGCATCTTCATGGTCTTCTCCCCATTGAACTTTCATCAACTTAACCTCTCAGTTGCGAAGCTTCTTAATCTCTAATCCAAGTATGCGGGTGGGAACTTATCTAAATGTCGCCTCCCGTTCTACCTACACTTCCTCAAGCATGCTCGGCTCAACTACCACTGTTGTATCATAAAGACACTTCCGCAAATGAGAAACGTGAAAAACATCATGAACACCCGCCAATCTCTCTAGTAGTCTCACCCTATAGGCCATCTGACCTATCCTTTCCACTATGGGAAATTGCCCTACAAACCTTAGCGCCAACTTCCCTACAGATCTAAAGCGAACCACATTCCTCAAAGGCGATACCTTAATGAAAACCATGTCTCCTACCTCAAACTCAATATCAGTCCTACTTTTATCTGCATAGGACTTCAAACTGTCCTGAGTTGTCTTCATGCATCTACGGATAAGATCAATCTTTTCTGAAGTTTCTCTAATCATCTCATGTCCAAGTAGAAGCCTATATGTGGACTCCTACCAATAAGTCAGTGACCCACAAGGTCTTCCATGCAATGCCTCGAAGGGTGCCATACCTATTCTAGCCTGATAACTGTTGTTGTAGGCGAATTCAACCAACAAAAGATTCTCTTCCCAAGTCCCTCTGAAGTCTAGGATACACAGCCTCAAAAGATCCTCAAGAACTCTATTCACCTTCTCAGTCTGGTCATCGGTCTGAGGGTGATATGCAGTGTTCAAACATAACTGTGTACCTAATGCCTCTTGCAGGCTCTCCCAGAACTCACTAGTGAAGATCAGGTCACGATCACTCACAATGGTAGAAGGTACTCCATATAGACGGACTATCTCACGAAGATAAACTGATGCCAACCATGCTGTCATTCTCTTACTCGTAACAGGAATGAAATGAGCACTCTTAGGAAGCCTGTCTACTATAACCCAAATATTGATGTTGCCATTCCTCGATATAGGCAAACCATTGATGAAATCCACAGAGACGTTCTCCCACTTCCACTGTGGGAACTCCAGAGGATGAAGTAAACCGCCAGGATTTTTCTGTTCAGCTTTAACTTGATGGCAAACTAGACATCGAGAGACAAACTCCGCTACATCTTTCTTCATCCCAGCCCAAAAGAAAACTCACTTCATATCTCTATACTGCTTATCACCACCCAGATGGATAGTCATCCTAGAATGATGGGCTTCCTTAAGGACTGTCTTCAATAGACTCCCAACTCGGTGAACACAAAGCCTTTCGTCCCGTCGCAACCACCCTCTATCATCCGTGGAATATCTACTGAGGAGACTAGAAGTCTCCCCTCTATTGAGCCTCTCTAAGATGTCTGCTATCTGTGGGTCCTCTCATGCGAAGATCATATCTGATCCATTAGAGTAGGTCGCACATCTAAGGATGCCAACAAACTAGGTATAAGATCCGTAGATGGACTAAAATCGAAGGTTGATATGTACTCCAAGCTCTGTCTCTCTACGAATAGAGGACTCAAATTCATCCTCTGCCCACTTAATGTGTCCGCCACCACATTACCCTTGCTAGGGGTATAAGAAATCTCAAAATCATAGGACGCTAGGAAATCTATCCATCTCTGATGTCTCAAGTTGAGATCCCTTTGCGAGAACATATAATTGAGAGATTTATGATCCGTGTACAACTCGAACCTCTCTCCAAGTAGAAAATGTCGCCAAGTCTTAACCGTAAATACTATTGCAGCCAACTCCAAATCATGGGTAAGGTAGTTCTTTTCATGAACTCTCAGTTGTCTACTTCCATGGCACACTACCCTTCCCTCTTGCATCAAGATGGCACCAAGCCCTGTACCACATGCATCAGTGTACACTATGAACACTTTTCTCCCATCAGGCAAATTCAAAATGGGGCTATTGTCAGATCCCTCTTTAACCACTGAAAAGCACCCTCATAGTCAATGCTCTAAGAAAAGGTTAGATTTTTCTTCGTTAGACTGGTGAGTGGGGTGAATATCTTTGTGAAGTTCTTGATAAACATCCTATAATAGCCTGCTAAACTGAGAAAACTCCTCACCTCTGTTGTATTCTTTGGAATCTTCCAATCTTGAACTGCAACTACCTTCGTGGGATCCATCGCTATCCCATCCTTAGAGACCACATGGCCCAGAAATCTTACTTACTCTCTCCAAAAGTGACATGTGGAGAATTTTGCCTTAAATTGGTGCGCTCGAAGAGTCCTCAAAACCTCATCTAAATGTAGGGAATGCTCTTCCTTGCTCTTCGTGAAGATCAGAATGTCATCCAAAAAGACCACAATGAACTTATTCAGAAGCTTTCGGAACACCCTGCTCATCTGATCCGCAAAATAAGCGGGTGCATTTGTCAACCCAAAAGGCATGACTAGCCACTCAAAAAAACATTTGGAGTTATGAAAGTGGTCTTGTCTATACAGTCCATGAGCACCCTCAACTGATGAAACCGTGGAGAAATCTAACTAAGAGAAAACAGATGCACCAACAAGCTGGTCAAACAGATAATCTATCCCCGGAAATGGGTGTCTATTCTTCTTAGTGAGCTTATTCAACTCCTTGTAGTCCACACATAAGCGAAGCGAGCCATCCGCCTTAGTTGCAACGATGACTGGAGCACCCCATTCTGATATGCTTGGCCTAATAAACCCCTTCTCAAGTAGCTCCCCTACTTGCTTGATAAGCTCCTTCCATTCCCTAGGAGCCATGTGGCGCACAAACAATGCGACTGACTTCGCATTATCCACCAAGTTTATTCGGAAATCAATTACGCGCCTCGGAGGTAAGCCCCTAACCTCCTCAAAAACTTCCGGATACTCATAGACAACAGGTACAGATCGCAAATCAGCGACATAAGCATCAAGTGATTCTAGGAAACTAAGCATAACAGACCCCTTTGGGTCATAGGAAATCTCGAGAGTCCTTCCTCGGCAAGTCAAAAGTCTAACGACCCTCCTCTCACAGTCCATAATGGCACTATACATGGCTAGCCAATCCATTCCTAGAATCAAACCATAGCCCATAAAACCAAGCACATATGCATCGCACTCAAACTCAACCCCCAACACAGATATCCTGAAACCCCGACAAATCTTAGACTTATGAGTCGTGCCCCCAATAGGATTTGAGACAATAACGGGATCAGAAACAATACTAGTACTAAGGTGTAGAGACTTAACCACAGAATCTAATATAAAAGAGTGAGAAGCCCCCGAATCCAAAAGAGTCCTAACAGGATGATCGGAAAGAGAAATCAAACCTTCAACAGAAACTTTCCTACCTATGTACGATACACTGGCATCAAGAGCATCACCCTCCCTCCAGAAGATCCTACCCTTTGGCACTGTCCTTACTTCTTCAGGCACTCCCTAAAATAGTGTCCAACCTCACCACAATGGAAGCAAGCATTCTTCCTTTTTCTACAATCTTTGACCAAATGAACCAAGCTCCCATAACCATGAGATTTCTTCTTGCCTTGATCTCTGTCGTTCTTTCCTCCCTTCTTTTGCTTTTCTTTCTTATGCCACACTTTCTTGTTTTGTATTTCATCAGTCTTAGCCAGCATTTTCTCATCTTTTCCATCTTTGTGCATCAATACCATTTCAACTAGTCTCTCAAAAGTAGACCCCATCGGAATGTGAGATAATACCAATGCTTGAAAGGGCTAATTCAATCCTCTTACAAAAATTAAAGCTTTCTTGTGCGGAGTATTCAACAGCTCTAGACCAAACCTTGCCAACTAATTGAACTTATTGTCGTACTCTTTGACAGACATGCTTCCTTGCTTAAGTGCCAGAAACCAATCCATATGCATACTCTCTTCTGCCTAAGAAAGAAACTTCGTCTCAAACCTCTATTGGAAATCATCCCAAGTTTCCACTAGATGACCTGCTTTCATCATTTCCCACCAGAATGAAGCCTCGTCCTTAAGCTGCCATGCAGCCAACTATATCTTTCTACAGTCATCAATCTCGAAAAGCCCAAATAAGTTATCCATCTCTTTTAGCCAATTCCGTGCTTCCACAAGGTTCTCAGTTCCTCAGAATGGCTTCCCTCCCATAGCACAGAAATCCCTTTATATCTTAGAAAAATTATCTGCTCGTGGAGTAGGAACAACGGTTGCAGCTGGGGGAGGGCATTTGCTTGGCTACGGCAGGCATCGTGACCTCAAGATATCTACGGAACCAAGCTGGTATCTGAACGCCCTTGGGAATATTCGGTTCCCCAGACATGCTGAAAAGAAAAGGGATTAAAAAGTGGATCAAAAGATATTTTATATGACTTTGGGGAATATGTTTTCCAAAAAAAGATTTTTCTTTTGAAAATACTTTCTTTCTGAAACCTTTTGAAAACAATTTTCAACACCTTTTATCTGATCTTGTAACCTTCAGCTCTGTTACCAAATGTGACACCCCACGTCCATTAGTGTCACTCTTTAACAGAATACATTAAGTTCCATGAAGCTTTATAGGTAAACAGAACAAAATCTCATTAGACAAATATATAAAATAACACCCAAAATTTGAAACTTTATTTTCCAACAGAAAATATCGTGGTCTCAAAATCCAGTTCCAACATCACACTGAAATACTGCAATAAAGTACATCAAATAGCATTAGTCTTGCACTAAAAACCATTAGAGTATAGAAATGAAAAATCATAGTCCCCTTATGTAGTCATAAACAAGTAAACAAGTAGTCAAGTAGTCAAAGCGATACATTGAACCAAATCCAAAT
This sequence comes from Allium sativum, assembly GCA_030737875.1. Taxonomy (NCBI): domain Eukaryota; kingdom Viridiplantae; phylum Streptophyta; class Magnoliopsida; order Asparagales; family Amaryllidaceae; genus Allium; species Allium sativum. Next base: position 121,107,953 of record CM060920.1, read on the forward strand.
CCAATCAAAAACAGAAGAGAGAGTACTAATCATGCCTAAGCATTCTCACCCTGAGAACCTAGTGGGGAGGGAAGAACGAGAGAGAAAAGAAACAAAATGGGTCAAACATAAAGTCTGGCGAGTCTAATGACTTTTAGCGTATAAATAAGTAAAAGTATCATGACAGGAATATAAATTGGATGAAAGATAACATTATCTATAACAGGTATGAACATGCTGAATAGAATAAGAAGGATAAATAGAGTAGATTATGCTTCTCAAAAACTTTTCTCTGCACCGATACTAGTATACCGCGTTTAGTGTTTTCCAACTACTTAACAGAAACAGAATGATCCCAACAGAAACATATGGTAGACTTAGGTGTACTTCTAGTAATGGATTTTACTCCAAACAGAAATAACTGGTACCTAAACAGAAATAACGAGTGTTACCCCAAACAGAAATAACAGGTACCTAAACGGGACTAGATGTACCTTAATTACTGCCCCCGTCGATTGGCTCCCTACCACATAAATACACTGTGTCGTCCCCACAGTAGGGTGTATTACATCCTATAATGGCAACCGCCAGAAGGACACATACCTGTTTACAGGTCTTACAGCGGCTTATTTTCCCAAGAAAGCCGGACCCATGCACGCACATGACTCCGTTGGAACGCACCATCAGAACACCTCCACCTAAATGAACCTCTTATAATCAGTTCAGTAAGCGTTCCTTGACCCCTACTAAGTGTGGATCCCCCTTTATTACCAGAATGGGTTACCGACTGATATGGGCCCCATACACAATAGATGGTACAAGCCACCCCTTAGTCTTGTATCCCCAATTTACTAGGATTTTGACGGTTATGCCTAACAGATTAATAAGCCCGCATAACCCCTACAGATTAAACAGGTTAAGTTCAACGGGTTCGTATAACCCCCCATAGATTTAGCAGATTTACTTAACCCTACAGATTCAACATGTTTACTTAACCCCACCCACAGATTAAACAAGCCACAAATTAACAGGTTTATATGTATATAACCACCACAGGTCAAACAGGTTAAGTATTACAGGTAAACGGATATGCATAATCCCCAACATGTTCCATGTGTTACTTATAGTTCCATTAACATATTCCGCTTAATCTTTAAATTAAGCATACATATTTATATGCCCCAAACCACAAGTCATAATTCATAGTCTAAGATATGCCCCAAATTTTAATCATATTTCACAGTATAGTTTATGCCCCCAAATTCTGGTCATGATTCATAATACAAGTTTTACGCCTAAATTATCATTCCCAATTTAACCCAACTTCATTCGTACGCATATTTCTGCGATATCAGCCTAGGCTCGAAGGTAGCCTTGGCTATAAAAATAAAAAGGAAATGAGAGAGAGGAACATAATAGGCATAAATCAAAATAAGTATATAACAACAGAGATGGGTATATGATAGCAGAAATTGGCATATCAAGAATATGCATATAAAATAATACGTGAACCACACTTTTTTATAGTTTGTGGGGTTGTTTGATGGGGTTGTTATTATCTTACTAGGGTCCATACTGTTTTATGAGGTTTACCGTTCAGGATTGAACAGCAGATCAAGTGTACATGTAATAGCAGGACTGATTATGTAACGACCCGAACTTCCCCGTAAAGGAAAGCCCGAATTGCTTTGAGGACAAGACGAATCAAAACACAAACAGAAGAACATTTCATTATTTATTACAACAATTTCCATCAGATACAAGAATATACAGAGTATGAATAAATATTACACATCAGAGATTAAAATATATTATATAGCAGCGGAAAATAATACAAAACACAACTGAAAGTAAAACATGGATACAGAGCTTTTCGAATATCGCTTCAGTTATAAACCAGGATCCTGCGAATATAATATCTGCAAAACCCAACTACTAGCTTCCCGTGTGGAAAATAGGGGAACCCAGAGTTTAGGTTAAAACAATAAACTCCAAGTCAGTCATGTGACTGGTGTGAGAACTAAAACAGTTATTTAAAACTTTACTTTAAAAGAGAGTAATTCAAGGGACCATGTCGTATAACACGGAACGGGTTTCCTCCCAAGAATACTAGTGCATAAGATAAACAACACAATGCTTTTTGGAGAAACGAGGCTTTTATAAGACCCAGGACCCATCACACAATGCAACGCAAGCCGGAGGATAGGGTTTTCCCTTATAATAGCTAAACATGCTTGGTTCATTTAAAACAAATCATTTGATACTATTATAAGTGTATAGTGCCAAAACAACTTCAAATATAAATGTATCAATCATAGGCGGCGTGGGTACCATCAATCATGTCGCCAATACTAGGCTTTATAATCTGAATCGAAATGTCACATATTGGAATTGGATTTCCGTCATGAGTCGAGGCGAGGGATGGCTCCTCACCGCTTCGAGACAATGTAGCAAATGTCATAGGATTCACCGCAGAGAACCCAGGATCTTCAAGGCCGGTCCACACTTGCGTTAGTGGAATAGTTATTCCTGAACACACGTTTCTCGGTCCTATCGGACCCATCCATCGGCTCCATAGAGACCGATATATCCGATGCGCCTCGCATTCCAACAACCACATAGGTAAACATAATATAAATGTCAGGGCTTGTAAAATGCTGACACCACCCATATCTAGACAGAAACGTCGTGCACTCCCTTCAGTCACGATCCCGTTTTTCACTCATACCGAGGTGTGAGGCTCGCGAATTAATGCTATACACAAAGCAGCGCTATATTAAAGCTATGCTTTGATCATCAACCACAAGACTCTGGTTTTCAACAAAAGCCTTGATCACTACATCTCAGATTCCACACAGGCAATTCGTGCCATGCGACTGATATCATTCGATATATAACCTCTAAGCTCGTACGTCTCAGAGAAGGGCGTTAAGCAAGAGAATAAATTCTCCTCCGCCAAACAGATATATATTTAATAGAAATCAATCAACATAGAATAAAATCCAATGTCAGATACACAATCCATTTACAAGTCCGTTCTGGGTCTGAACGAAACCGGAGGCACCTTATTCCTTGTCCCATATGTCCAATACAAGAGAGAGGCCCTCGCATATCCGTCGATCTCCAAGTACATCTGGACGATCACCACTTATTACCTCGTCTTGGGTGTACAGCCCAATTAAGACATCAGTAATCATCCAAACGATGTGAAGACCTCCGGTCTTCAACCACCGTCTTCATCGTCGTCTTATCGTCGAATCAGTTATTCAGAATGTGTATAAACCCAGCCTTTCTAAATAAATCGCGTATATAATAAATAAGTGCTATAAAAACACAACATACACCTCATTCCAATTCTGAATATTCTTTTATTCAAATATTCATATACTTTGGGAAAGGTTCCTATTAATTTTATCAAAGATAAATTCTTTTAAATTTATTCTCTAATTTTCCTTTGGATGTCAATTCAAACCATGTTATGGTTTTCCAAACTAGTCTGGATTAGCGTACCTTACCGAAGTAACCACTTATTTAATTTCCCAATCCCAACCTATTCATCCCATGGATCAAAACAGGTATTACCCCATATCTAACACCACAGTGTTATAGGTAAATTTAATTACCATTCTCTGTTCAAATCTAATTAAAGATTTAACTATCGCTAGCAGCAAAACTGGTGACACTCTGTGCTCGATCATTTTCCAAATTTGATAATTTAAATTATCAATTCCCATTTCAATCTAATTAAAGATTCATTAAAACTCCACTTAGTTTTAATCTTCCAAAAAATCAATATTAATGATTATTTAACTTTGGAAACACCAACATGTCGCATCGATAATCTACACTGTACTATTGATTTCTGCCGATATATAACCTCCAAGCTCATACGTCTCAGAGAAGGGTGTTAAGAAAGAGAATAAATTCTCCGCTACCAAACAGATATATATTTAGCAGAGATCAACCATACAGTTCGAAATACAATGACAAACATGTAATCCTAATAAAAATATCAATCGAATTCCAATTTAATATATTAAATTAGAAAACGTTACTTTGGAAAATTCCCGTTAAATCTTAATAAAAATATTTATAAATTCCAAATCACGTTTCACTGTAAATCGGGTTAAAGAGCGAATGTCGTTGAAAACACAGTTCACAATAAACCCAATTCACATTACATTTTTAATTGGGTAAAAGAACAAGTGTTATTTAAAACACCATTCACGATAAACCCAAAAACAAATTTCAATTCAATTCCAATTAAATATTAATTAATTGGTAACTTCATTAAATCTCAATAAAAAGATTTAATCTTTTCTCAATTGTGTTTAAGAACAGTGTCATTTAAAACACAGTTCATGACAAACCCAAAATCCAATTTGATGTTAAATACAAGGCTCTGAATAGAAAATATATCGGCTTATATTCAATATCAAATTCTAAAACCAACAAATATCGTATTGGAATAACGATATATATATCTTCCAAATTCCTCCACAATATTCATATAATCACGAAATCCATTATCGAAATATTCCGACGATAATTTCGATTCAAATCCATTCCAATTCATATATTGGAAATTCCGGTTATTTTTAAAACTGTAACACCCCGTATATTCTATAACATTGAAATTCATAAATTAAAATATAATTAATTCTAATGAAAGAATTAAGGGAAATGGCTTACTCCATTGCGTTCGTCTCGGAATTCTGGTTAAGATAGAGTCCGAGTTTGCGTGAAACGGACTCCGTATGAAGGAGTTATGATCTCCGGAAGTTTCAGAATAAATTTGAAATTCAAAAACAGCTCAGAACAGGTTTAAAAATTCGAATTCGAGTTCAAACTGGGCTGGGCAGGAAATTTCCCGTCCAGTGACCAGGTCGACACTAGTGTCGACTGGGAAGTCGACCTAGCCCCCCAAGTCGACTGCGCAGTCGACTTGGGTGTCGACCTGCAGGTCGACTTGGGTGTCGACCTACAGGTCGACTTGTCTGGTCGGCTTGACCAGGTGGGTCTTACCCTGGTTCGACTTCTGGTGTGCTGTACGGTCTGATTTCCCTCCCTGTTTGCATCTGACGGCTCAAATTTACTTGAAAACTCTATAAATACACACTAAGACTCAACTAATTCACATAAGAAAATAAGAGAGGAGTCGTCATACTGCCAGGAAGGAGTTGATCGTAGCCTCCAAGAATCAAACTAAGAAGCAAATTAAAGTCTAATCAAATCAATCAACAAATTGCTACCCAAAGGAGAGCATCTCCAAATTCAGAAAACAGAAATCAGAAAACAAGATCTCGTCACACGTTGTAAGTATAGTGGTCTTTCAGAATTTGAATAAAATTATGATGTGATACGATGTAATTGGGAATAGAATTGTATCATTATAATGATGTAGATCTTGTGTATTGTAATGTTTCTATCGTGATTGTTTTTGGTGTATTGATTTGTGGCATAAATGGATCGATGCAAGTTTATTATACGTTTATATATGAAAGTAATGGTAATTGCACGTTTGTGGCAAAGTCTATGATTAGATCCCTCTCATGTTTATGTTAATATCCCCTTTATGTTTATGTTAGTATCATGGGCCATATACTTATGTAAACACACCCTAGATCTGAGATCCTTTATGCTACATGACTCAGAATTTATGTATACATCTTAGATCCATTACAAGTATGATTAGAACTATGTTAAATGCAGTTTGGGCTACATAAACTATGCAAGTTCATGTGGAAATAGACTATATATTAGATTTGGACATTTTGGGTTAATTTACAACATGCTAGTTTTGTGTTCGGCGTTATGCCAAGTTAATATGTTAAAACCCAAGTTTGTAGAAGTCTATATATACCATCCTATGTGACACCCATTTAGTTGTATGCCAATTTTGAATGCAAGTTCACATGCTCCAATGTTTATGTTAACGCCAATTTGCAAGTTCATGCGCTACACCTTCTATGTATCATAGAAATATTATATGTTCTGAATTTCCCCTTTTCTCACGTTTATCAAGTTGGGCTGAATTGTGTCGAGCCAACATTAGTACGTACAAACGGGGGTAATAGCATTGGGTGTAAAAACATGATATAATAAATGTGTTGGCATGTTTGGCGCGTGCCAACGAGTGTGGCATTTTAGCGGTATAAATTGTTATACCCAAATTAAAAGACGACATGACGTTTACATAAATAATAAAATATGTAAATCTAGAAAAGACGACATGTTTGACCCGAGGTTGGATTGAGTGTTGACATAAACCTGCCCGGACCCGCCCGGCGGTCCAGTAGTCACAACAATACCTATCCAATGTGGGTGGTTAAACATTGAGCCTAATAAAGACCCGAGGTTAGACGGAACTACGGTGTAAACCTGCCCGGAACCAACCGGCACATCCAGTAACCGTAGTGATATCTGTCTAATGTGAGTGGTCGGTGCTCTAAAAGGCTAAGGACAGGTGGTAGGGTTAAATCAACTGAAAACACTTAACCAAAGATTCAACATGTTAACAAATATTGATGGGTGGGGTTAGGTATATACAGACACTTAACCACTTAACATGTTTGACTAGAAAAACCTGGTAATGTAGGGACCCGTTTCAGCAGTAACCCAATTTAGGTATCAATGGTACCCTGAAACTAGGCAGGGTGGGGCACGATTACTGGGCTGATTATAAGCGGTCAAATAACGGCAATGTTAGGTGCACAGTGTAGGTCTAACGGTGTGCGGTCGTGCACGCACTTCGGAGCAGAAAAGCAGGGCACTGGGGGCACCAGTAGTATATCCTATGCCTTCTAGTAATTGTGTTGGGGCCGCCACCATGGGTCTTGATACACCCCATGGTGGGGCCAGCATAGGTATCTACATTTCTTGGGGTAGCCGTAAGACACACGTACGAGTAGGAGCCGATCTTTAGTAAAAACAAAAAGGATCACTTCACCCTCAACATGGGGTGCCAGTTAGAATAATCCTAGTAAATGCAGAGATATAGTGTGGGTTCGATAGTATATTCGATTCTGGACTACACTCCCTTAGTTATGATACTATCCTGTTTTCAGTTTATGTCTATCATATCCTTTTCTTATTCACATACTGAAAAGTCACTAGATTTACTCAGGCTTTATGTCTGACTTCGTTTTTCTTTTTGTCTTCTTTTCTTTCGTTCCCCCCCTAGGTCCACAGGGAGGAAACAATTCAGCTTAGGCAGACTCCTTTGCAAGCTTGAAGACAGCAGATGTACGGTTTGGATCTCTTTTGTTTGGATCATGGCTTTGGATATCATTATGGGGATTTTGCTGCTTTATTTTATGTTTTATGCTTCTTGATAATCAAGATAGTTATGGAAATGTAATGTTTTTGGAAGTATTGTAAGACAATTATGGTATGGTTTGTATGACACGCATTTTGATGAAATAAAAGTTGTTGTGTTTTCCGCTGTTTAAAAATATGTGTATTTAAATCTGTCTTGTGTATCTGTGACTTATACTTAAAAACCTCCACCAAAATTAGGGCATTCCCTTTGTGAGTGACCCTAACGGAGGTGGGGTGTTTCACTTGGTATCAGAGCATAGGTTTACCAGATAAGATAAAGTTTTTGATATTATTTTCAAAAGAAAGTTTAAAGAAGCATTTTTTTTAGAAAAAGTGTTATATTCTAAAAGGCATGATCCCCCAAAGCCATGTGTACTATCTCTCTCTATCCTTCGTTTTGAATCTTTCCTTTTTGTTTCAGCATGTCTGGAGAACTTAACATTCCTGAAGGAGTACCGATACCCGGTTGGTTTAGGAGGTTCTTAGAAGCTAGGGCCGCAAATGGCGCGGGCCCGGCAGATATCCTTCCTCCCCCAGTAGCACCAGTTCCTCCTCCTCCTGCTCCTCCCCTTGGAAATGCTTTTGCCAAAACATGTAGAGACTTCAAGTCTATGGGTGGAAAAGACTTCCATGGAACTGAACCCTTTGTAGGATCAAGAAATTGGCTAAAGGAGACCGAGGATCTGTTTGACATCTTCGGAGTTGAGGATAGGCAAAAGATACAGCTAGCAGTGTGGTTGCTCAAAGATGAAGCTTCCTATTGGTGGGAGATCACTAATGCTCAAAGGGTAGTGGGAACTTGGGATGATTTTAGGACAAGGTTTGAGTTGAAATTCCTCTCCCAAGCTGAAAGGAGCCTGCAAATAGAGAAGTTCTTAAATCTTAAACAGGGAAGCATGACGGTCAGGGAGTAAGTTAATCAGTTCATTCAGCTGGCCAGATTTGGGCTGGACTTAGCAAATACCCAACACAAGAAGGCGCTTCGCTTCGTCAAAGGTATGAATGAGCCTATACACAGCCTTGCCATGACCCATTAGTCCACGGGAGCGACTTATGAAAGCTTGGTGGACATGGCGTTGCTACATGAGGAAGACCACGGCAAGAAGGAGACTAAGGCTGAGGAAAAGAAAGAAGGTTTACAGGCTAAGAAGATAGACTTTAAGAAAGGAGGAAAGAACAAGAAGTCCCGTGAAAAGAGGAAGTGCCATTTCTATGGCATAGTTGGGCATATAGAGAAAGACTGCCGGAAGAAGAAGGCAAAGATGGGTGGTTGCTTCCACTGCGGAGAGACTGGGCACCAAGCTAAGGACTGCCCAAAGAAGAAAGGATAGGGACAAAAAGCTGGATCTACTTCAGGGGGTAAAGTTCATGCTCTGACAGCACCTCCACAGGAACGAGGTAGTAATATTTCTGTAGAAAGTGTAGTCTATCTTTATGATCATCCAGTTCGCACACTTTTTGACTCTGGTGCATCACACTCCTTTATTTCATCTGCCTTAGTATAATCTCTACATCTAGACACTAGTATGGTTGAGGATCCCTTAGTAGTTTCAAATCCAATTGAGGGCTCCGCTTACTTGTCAATGGTTTGTTTGGGTTTGAAAATCTCTATTCTCGGTGTTGAGTTTAGTTGTAATGCCTTTGTTCTAGGCTTCTCGGGATATGGTTTGATCTTTGGCATGGACTGGTTATCCAGTAACGGTGCCATTCTTGATTGTGAGAAAAGAGTAGTTAGACTCTTGACTCGGCTCGGTAACACTCTAGAAATTTCCTGTAATCCTTTGAATGCTGTTATGCTTAGTTATCTAGAGTCGCTTGATGCTTCTGTTGATAGTTTGCAATCGGTTAGAGTAGTCCGGGAATATCCGGATGTCTTCGAGGAGGTGAAAGGCTTACCTCCGAAGCGGGAAATAGACTTTCGAATCTATCTTGTGGATAACGCAAAGCCCGTAGCTTTACCTGTTAGACATATGGCTCCAAAAGAGAGAAAGGAGCTCAGTAAGCAGGTTAAAGAACTTCTTGAGAAGGGGTTCATTCGAAGGAGCATTTCAGAATGGGGTGCTCCAGTGGTGTTCGCAATCAAAGCAGACGGTTCGCTTCGCCTCTGTGTTGACTATAGGGAGTTAAACAAATTGACCAGGAAAAATAGGCACCCTCTTCCCCGAATCGACGATTTGTTTGATCAGCTTGTAGGTGCGACGGTTTTCTCCCAACTTGATCTGGCAACTGGGTTCCATCAGCTAAGAGTAGCTGAGGATAGTATTGATAAAATGACGTTCAGAACCCCAGACGGTTTCTTTGAGTGGCTTGTCATGCCTTTCTGCCTGACGAATGCACCCGCTTATTTCGTGGACCTAATGAGCAGAGTGTTCAGAGAATTCCTCAACAAGTTTGTGGTTGTCTTCGTAGACGATATCTTGATCTTTTCAAAGAGTGAAGAGGAGCATGCTCAACATCTGAAGGAAATCATGGATACTCTCCGAGCACATCAGCTAAAGGCAAAATTTTCAAAATGCCACTTTTGGAGAGAAGAAGTAAGGTTTCTTGGGCATGTTGTATCTAAAGAAGGGTTGGTCGTGGACACTGCAAAGGTAGTTGCGGTGCAGGACTGGAAGGCACCAAAGAATGCAACTGAGGTCCGAAGTTTTCTAGGACTAGCAGGTTTCTACCGGAAGTTCATAAGGGATTTTGCGAAAATCTCAGCTCCACTCACAAGGCTGACAAAGAAGAATCTAGTGTTCAATTGGGACTTGGATTGCGAGTTGGCTTTCCAATGCCTGAAAAGGGCTCTTAGAACAGCCCTAGTCCTGACTCTACCAGACGGAAGCAAGATGTTCACAGTTTATACAGATGCATGTGGGACAGGGCTAGGCACTGTCTTGATGCAAGAAGGAAGGGTAGTAGCTTATGGTGGAAGGCAATTGAAAGTTCATGAAAAGAACTACCCGACCCACGATCTTGAGTTAGCCGCCATCGTCTTTGCACTTAAGTCTTGGCGCCATTATCTCCTAGGTGAGAAGTTCGAACTTTACACTGACCATAAATCGTTGAAATATCTTTTCTCGTAGAAAGACCTTAATCTGAGGCAACAAAGATGGATGGAGTTTCTTGGCTCGTATGACTTCGAGATTTCCTATACTCCGGGCAAGGGCAATGTGGTGGCAGACACCTTGAGTAGAAAGAAACTGACCCTAAGCCCACTCATTGTAGAAAGGCAAAGCCTAGAGTATATAGCCAGTTTTAACTTTAGGCCCTCCTCTGATTTCGTACCGGGTTTGTTAGCATCTCTTGAGGTGCGCCCTACTCTTTTGGACAAAATAGGGACGGCACAACGGGAGGACCCTCAGCTAGTTGAAGTGGTTGATAAGCTAATTAGGGGTGAGACTTCTAGTCACCTCAGCAGATACTTTATCGATGATAAAGGCTGGCTGAGATGTAATAACCCGAAAATCTGGGCCAGTTTAAAAATTTTATTTTGGCAATTTTAGTGAATTTTGAACATTTAAAATGAATTATTTAAAATAATATCAACGAGAAATTTATTTTGAATATAATTCGAACGTATATATTATATAGATCGTCGTTAGAATATAAATATTTATTTTAAATTATAAAAGAATTTGAAAATGGCGCGGTAGTTCGATAATTCGATTTCAAACTTCAATTGAACATACCGGATGCAAAATAAACCGAATTTTAGTGAAACCAAAAATAATAGAATCTAATTGAGAATATCTTTCCAACGAATCCGAAAAATCAAAGTTTCATAGCGGGGATCAAAAGATATGTCCAGTTGAAAATTCTGAATAGTCGCTATGGAATTCAGGCCCTTAAAAATGGAAATTTTGCAAACGACCTCGGATTTCGATGAAACCACTTCTGTTGGATCCGCGATGTAAAGTTATTGCTAGATTTCAAATTTCATAATTTTTCGAATCAATATGTGAGCGTGGCAAAAGAAAACGCGTTTGACCAGTTTCAGTTGATTTTAATCGACTGGAAAATGGCCATTTTTCAAACGATCTCAGAATTTGATGAAACTAGTTTTGTTAGGACCGTATCGTCAATACGAAGCTTGAAAATATTTTTCGGGAATTTTTCGAGTTAGTATGTGACCCCTGTAAAATGAAATGTACGTTTAAAATTCAATATAATGATTTAAATGTAAATTCAACGAAAACTGATCGAAACGGTCGAATCAGCTTGTGGTACATATCCCATTGTGTTCGGAATGGGGGTAATTAGCTATGGACGACAGGCGGTGGGCCTCGTTTAGAGGTCGAAAATAAAAGTTACCTTTTTGAAATTAATTTAATTAAATATAAATATTTTAATGCTTGGTCAACCCTTTATCCCCTTTACCCCCTCAGCCCCATTCACATTTTCAAAATCAAAGAAAATAAAATAAAATAAAAAACCCTAGGCCACCGCTCCCCCATGGCGGACGCGCCGCCACCGCGCGCCTACACCCACCGCCCCAGCACCGCCCCGCCCCAGCGGGACCCCCCTCCTCCTCCACGTCGACGAGAGAACCCCCCCCCCCTCAATAAAAAAAAAAAGATCCGCACTACCCTGAATCTCGCCGGAGCCGCCCCACAATCCGTCGCCCTTCGCCTGAAGCCGCCCTGCCACCATCTCCGCTCGCCTCCGACCGCCACGGTTAGCCTGCCTCCCCTCTTGGCCTGCAAGCGACAGCCCCCCCCCCTTTTTTTCCGATTTGGACTGTGAGTTCCTTTCTTTTTTCTTTTCTATATCTTTTTTATATATAAAACATTGTTTCTATTTTATTTTATTCAGTTTTAATTATATAAATCAAAGGAATAAGAAATCAAATCTGATTTTATAAAGAAAAGCTTTGGTTTTTGATAAGGAAACGCTTTGATTTTTAATAGTGAAGAAGAATAGATTTTTAGTGATGTATAGACGAGATTTTGAATGATGAAAAGATTGGATTTTTGTTTATATTTTTAAAATATAAAAATTTGAACTTTGTCATATGAAGGCGAAGTAAAAATATAATTTTTAGCGAAGTTATGATTTTTTTTATGTGAAGATTAGATTTTTAATCAAAGTAAAAATTCGATTTTTATATATTGAATAGCGAAGTAAAAATTCGATTTTTATATATTGAATAGCGAAGTAAAAATTCGATTTTTATATATTGAATAGCGAAGTAAAAATTCGATTTTTATATATTGAATAGCGAAGTAAAAATTCGATTTTTATATATTAAATAGCGAAGTAAAAATTCGATTTTTATATATTGAATAGCGAAGTAAAAATTCGATTTTTATATATTGAATAGCGAAGTAAAACTTCGATTTTTATATATTGAATAGCGAAGTAAAAATTCGATTTTTATATTTTGAATAGAGAAGTAAAAATTCGATTTTTATATATTGAATAGCGAAGTAAAAATTCGATTTTTATATATTGAATAGCGAAGTAAAAATTCGATTTTTATATATTGAATAGCGAAGTAAAACTTCGATTTTTATATATTGAATAGCGAAGTAAAAATTCGATTTTTATATATTGAATAGCGAAGTTTGTTTGATAATTTTGAACCATTATGCCTAATTGTACCAAATAGTAAGTTTTATTGAAAATTTGTCGCATTTGCTTGCATATACATGTACTTACATTGAACAGGTCATAGCAAGGAGGCTAGAGCAGAGAATAAAATTTGTTTGCCCGACAAATAGGTACATGCTTATCATAATTTACTGTTTTATTTGGGTGATGATGATTTTATGAGCCGATTGGCTTTTTCTTTTTGAGATCAGAAGGCCTGTATGGAAATTTCGGGATTTTCCCGTGCTCCCGGTGCAGGGGAGGTTATGGCGAACTTTTTCGAAAATTTAGGGTGTTAGCCAAATTTTTGAAAAATTTGAAAAGTTTTAAAAACTGAAAAGTTGAAGAACTTAAGCCGTAGTCAAAATAATGGAAGTTGAGTTGAATTGTTAAACAACTTTCGGCTTCGTTCCTTTTCGGGGACGAAAAGTTTTAAGTGGGGGAGATTGTAATAACCCGGAAATCTGGGCCAGTTTAAAAATTTTATTTTGGCAATTTTAGTGAATTTTGAACATTTAAAATGAATTATTTTAAATAATATCGACGAGAAATTTATTTTGAATATAATTCAAACGTATATATTATATAGATCGTCGTTAGAATATAAATATTTATTTTAAATTATAAAAGGAATTGAAAATGGCGCGGTAGTTCGATAATTCGATTTCAAACTTCAATTGAACATACCGGATGCAAAATAAACCGTATTTTAGTGAAACCAAAAATAATAGAATCTAATTGAGAATATCTTTCCAACAAATCCGAAAAATCAAAGTTTCATAGCGGGGATCAAAAGATATGTCCAGTAGAAAATTCTGAATAGTCGTTATGGAATTCAGGCCCTTAAAAATGGAAATTTTGCAAACGACCTCGGATTTCGACGAAACCACTTCTGTTGGATCCGCGATGTAAAGTTATTGCTAGATTTCAAATTTCATAATTTTTCGAATCAATATGTGAGCGTGGCAAAAGAAAACATGTTTGACCAGTTTTAGTTGATTTTAATCGACTGGAAAATGGCCATTTTTCAAACGATCTCAGAATTTGACGAAACTAGTTTTGTTAGGACCGTATCGTCAATACGAAGCTAGAAAATATTTTTCGGGAATTTTTCGAGTTAGTATGTGACCCCTGTAAAATAAAATGTACGTTTAAAATTCAATATAATGATTTAAATGTAAATTCAACGAAAACTGATCGAAACGGTCGAATCAGCTTGTGGTACTTATCCCATTATGTTCGGAATGGGGGTAATTAGCTATGGACGACAAGCGGTGGGCCTCGTTTAGAGGTCAAAAATAAAAGTTACCTTTTTGAAATTAATTTAATTAAATATAAATATTTTAATGCTTGGTCAACCCTTTATCCCCTTTACCCCCTCAGCCCCGTTCACTTTTTCAAAATCAAAGAAAATAAAATAAAATAAAAACCCTAGGCCACCGCTCCCCCACGGCGGACGCGCCGCCACCGCGCGCCTACCCCCATGTGAAAACCCGCAACTTCCCCGTAAGGGAAAGCGGCGGATAGTTCGAGAACAAGCCACAACAGAACGCAGACAAAAGAACATTTCATTGTATATTACAACAATGCATCAGATTACAAGAATATACAGAGTATAAATGAATATTACACAGAAATATCAGAGATATAAATTACATTTAAATACATAGCAGCGGAAAATAATACAATACACAACTAGAAGAGATATACGGATACAAAGCTTTCCGGATATCGTTCCAGCTGTAATCCAGGATCCTGTGAATATAAATCTGCAAAACCAAAACTACTAGCTGCCCGTGTCAAAATAAGGGCACCTAGAGTTTAGGTTAAAACAATAAACTCCAGGTCAGTCATGTGACTGGTGTGAGAACTAAAACAGTTATTAATCTTTATTTTTAAAGTTAGGCAAATCAAGGGACCACGCCGTATAACACGGAACGGGTTTCCTCCCAAGAATACCAGTGCATAAAACAAACAGCGCAATGCTAAATAAAGAAAAATGAAGCTATTATAAGACCCAGGTCCTATAACACAATGCAACGCAAGCCAGGGGATAGGGTTTTTACCTTATAATAGCCAAGAATGCTTGATACGTTTAAAAGAAATCATTTGATACTATTATAAGTGTATAGTGTATAAAACAACTTCAAATCATAAGTATCAATCATAGGCGGCATGAATGCCCCATACCACTATGTCGCCATATATAGGTTATACAATCAAAATCGCAAAGTCTCGTATTTGGAAATTGGATTTCCGTCTGTGAACCGAGGCCAGGGATCGTCCTCTACCGATTCGTGACTCTCTAGCCCGAGCCATAGGATCAGAGCTCGAGTGACCCTTGGAGCGACAGGGCCGGTCCACTGATGTGGATTAAAATGCCTGAACACTACGTTTCCCCGCCCTTTGGGGCGTAAATGAGCCAACGAATGACTCCATCGGACCCAGATCATCCGATCAAACCGAGGCGCCTCGCAACAGCAACAACCACACAGGTGAAAAGTATATAAATGTCAGGGCTGGTAGGTCACTGACACCACCCTAGCTAGAAAGAAACGCATGCCCTCCCTGAGGTCCTCTCCCGTTTTTGGTTCACAACCGGGGTGCGAAACTCGCGAAGTAAACGTTACACAAAGCTACGCCACAAAGGCCGTGCTTTGATCATCACCACAAGACTTTGCTTTTCAACAGAAGCCTCGATCAATTGCCACTTAGGCATGCCACAAAGGCAATTCACTCCATGCGTTTGATATCCATCAATATATAAAAATCGAATTTTTACTTCGCTATTTCAACTATATAAAGATCCAAACTTTTCTAATTTAAAAAAAAATCGAATTTTATACCATAAAGATTCAATTCTTTTCTTGTTTAAAAATCAAACTTTTCAAATTAAAAATCCAACCTTTCATGTTATAAAAATCCTACCTTTTTATATGATAAAAATCTGATCTTTTTGCATTAAAAAAAACATATCTTTTCTCTTTTAAAAATCTCATCCTTTCTAGTTCAAAAATCAACTCTTTAACATTTCAAAAATCAGTTCTTTTCTAAAGTAAAAATCATATTCTTTTCGTGCTATATATATTTTAAAAATCCCATTTTTAAATCAAATCTATTTATTTTAAAACTAAAAATGGAATAACATTAAAAATAAATAGAAAACTCACTGTTACCGGTCATTGGAGTTGGAGGAGAGGCAGCAGGTGGTCACAGATGTCGAGGCAACAGCTGCGGATCTGCGGTGGTTGGCTGCATCGACTGGAGAGGAGCTGTGGGGTCGGTTCGCTGGTCCATCGCAAGTGGAGGGTTTGCTGGAGGTCGCGCCTGAGCCTCGATGCATCGAAGGTGGCGCTCTGGGTCCTCTGGCGTGGGAGGCGCTGCTCACCGATTTGGGGGAAATGGGTTCTTCAAGTGCGACGGAAAGGAAAAAAGGGGGGGTGGCTCGCCAGCGATGGCAATTTGAGGGAGGGGGGGATTGGCAACGTCGATGGTTTTTTTTTTTTTCTTTTGAATCTGAACTGAAAACGATTGAAGGGGGGCCAGGTTAAGAAGAAAAGGGAAGGGGGAATATTTTTTTATTTATTTAATTATTTTATTTTTCACTAAAAAGCAACTTTTATTTTCGACCTCAAAACGAGGCCCACCGCCTGTCGTCCATAACGTTTTACCCCCATTCCGAACCCAATGGGATATGAATCGCAAGCCGATCCGGTCGTTTCGATCAGTTTCCGTCAAAATCAACATATAACTCTATATATTGAATTTGAACGCGCATTTCAATTTACCGGGGTCACATACGAACTCTAAAAATTAAAGAAAAATATTTTCTAGCTTCGTATTGACGATACGGTCCTAACAAAACAAATTTCGTCGAATTCTGAGACCGTTGGAAAAATGGCCATTTTCCAGTCGATTAAAATCAACTGAAACTGGTCAAACGCGTTTTCCTTTGCCACGCTCACATATTGATTCGAAAAATTATGAAATTTGAAACCTAGCAATAACTTTACATCGCGAATCCAATAAAAGTGGTTTCGTCGAAATCCGAGGTCGTTTGCAAAATTTCCATTTTTAAGGGCCTGAATTCCATAGCGACTATTCAGAATTTTCAACTGGACATATCTTTTGATTCCCGCTATGAAATTTCGATTTGTCGGATTCGTTGGAAAGATATCATCAATTAGATCCTAATGTTTTTGGTTTCACTAAAATCCGGATTGTTTTGCACCCGGTACATTCAATTGAAGTTTGAAATCGAATTATCGAACTACCGCGCCATTTTCAATTCTATTTATAATTATATATAATTATTTATATTCTAACGACGACGCGTATAAATATATACGTTCGAATTCTCTTCGAATAAATTTCTCGTCGATTTTATTTAAAATAATTCATTTTAAATGTTCAAAATTCGCTAAGATTGCTAAAAATAAAAAAATTAAACTGGCCCAGATTTTCGGGTTGTTAAACCCCACCCCCCAGCACCGCCCCGCCCCAGCGGGACCCCCCTCCTCCTCCACGTCGACGAGAGAACCCCCCCCCCCTCAATAAAAAAAACCCCGCACCACCCTGAATCTCGCCGGAGCCGCCTCTCAACCCGCCGCCCTTCGCCTGAAGCCGCCCTGCCACCATCTCCGCTCGCCTCCGACCGCCACGGTTAGCCTGCCTCCCCTCTTGGCCTGCGAGCGACAGCACCCCCTTTTTTTTCCCGATTTGGACTGTGAGTTCCTTTCTTTTTTCTTTTCTATATCTTTTTATATATATATAACATTGTTTCTATTTTATTTTATTCAGTTTTAATTATATAAATCAAAGGAACAAGAAATCAAATCTGATTTTATAAAGAAAAGCTTTGGTTTTTGATAAGGAAACGCTTTGATTTTTAATAGCGAAGAAGAATAGATTTTTAGTGATGTAAAGACGAGATTTTGAATGATGAAAAGATTGGATTTTTGTTTATATTTTTAACATATAAAAATTTGAACTTTGTCATATGAAGGCGAAGTAAAAATATAATTTTTAGCGAAGTTATGATTTTTGTTTATGTGAAGATTAGATTTTTAATCAAAGTAAAAATTCGATTTTTATATATTGAATAACGAAGTAAAAATTCGATTTTTATATATTGAATAGCGAAGTAAAAATTCGATTTTTATATATTGAATAGCGAAGTAAAAATTCGATTTTTATATATTGAATAGCGAAGTAAAACTTCGATTTTTATATATTGAATAGCGAAGTAAAACTTTGATTTTTATATATTGAATAGCGAAGTAAAAATTCGATTTTTATATATTGAATAGCGGAGTAAAAATTCGATTTTTATATATTGAATAGCGAAGTAAAAATTCGATTTTTATATATTGAATAGCGAAGTAAAAATTCGATTTTTACATATGTAGAGAATACGGGCAAGGAAAGTGACAAGAGGCAAGAACGGCGAAGATTTCTACCTAAGATGAGTCGTGGCGTTGGATTAGCAATTCTGTGAGAACTTCTCACCTTTTAATTTTATTTTTCTAGTTATAAATATATACTAGGATGCAGACGGTGTTTAGTAGCACCCGACACCCGTCGTCCACAGACCATGGACGGCTTGTATGCTTGTTTGTTTGATTTTGATGTGTAGTTGATTGTGTGATGTGAAATGGCATAAAATATTTTATAGTGGAAAATATTTTATAGTTAAAAATAGGATTTTTAACGTGTATATGAAATGAAATAAAAATAAACAAATCAGACAATTTGTTTATATACGCACATTTGACTGATATAGATTGGGACGATAAATTTTACACATCGCCCAACTGCACAAATAAAATCTGTGTTGATTATTTGAAACCCCACACGGGTATTGGGATGATATATGACATACACTAGTCCCAATAATAAGCTGTATGTCGATCGATTGATTGACAGACTGTCATGAGCGTTAAATATTTATATTTGATGCTTATAAAGTATAGAATGCACTTTGGATGATGGTTGATTATTCATCGTTGTTATTGTATACATGTGTTGTAGAAAATCCATATAATTAACATTATATGGTAATTGATTGGGCCTCATTCCAGTTTTGAAAAAGAAATATTTGAAAAAGAAATATTTGAAATAGAAATATTTGAAATAGAATATTTGAAAATAGAAATATATAAAGCCGTGTTGATTAGATTGACGCCATTTTGACGTGAACGATATTTATATCGATTTTGTTCATTTTATAATGAATATCGAAAGTGATTTCAAAATCTGACATTTTGAAAAGAATTAGAATTCGAATTGAAAGTGAATAGAAAAGAATTCGAATTGAAAGTGAATAGAAAAGAATTCGAATTGAAAGTGAATAGAAATGAATTCGAATTGAAAGTGAATAGAAATGAATTCGAATTGAAAGTGCATAGAAATGAATTCGAATTGAAAGTGAATAGAAATGAATTCGAATTGAAAGTGCATATAAATGAATTCGAATTGAAATTGAATATAAATGAATTCGAATTAAAATTGAATTGAAAACGAATTGAAATTGAATTAGAAATCAATTTGAATTGAAATCAATTTGAAATGAATTTAAAACGAATTTATAAGGAAAAATTCAATTTTGATTTGAATTGAATATGAAGTTGAAACCGTTTTGGAAACGAATTTTAAACCGTTTTGAAAACGAATTTAAAAGGATTTATAAAATACGTTTTAAAAAGGAAATCGACGAAGTATATATTATATATATAATATAATGGCCTGAATAGAACGCGCCGCGCCGTGGCAGTTCGCGAATTTCGACCATTGACTTCGAACGGATATTACGGGAGATCCGACCGTCGGATTCTCCTAAAACCAGAACCGTTGGGTTCGTATCGAAAAGAGCTTTCTGACGAAAATTAGAAATTTGAAATCTAACGGTTGGATTTGGAATTATGTCCAAATCAAATTTGGAAAAGGTCGTTGTAAGTGCAGTTCGATGGCCGTTGATGGAAATCGACTGTACGGGCCTTGATAAAATTATTAAAAATATCAATAATTTGTGTAAAATCATAAGAAATGATTTGGGAAAATTTGGGATGAAAAACTCCATATTTGAAAAGATAAAAATAGATTTTTATCGAAATGAACTAGTTTTGAACTAGAATTATAATTCTATTTATTTTTAAATAAATAAATTGGATTTGAAATGGTTTTGAAAATAACCAGAATTTCCAATAATTGAATTGGAATGGATTTGAATCGAAATTGTCTTTGGAATATTTCGATGTTGGATTTCGTGATCATACAGATGTTGTTATGGAAATTTGAAAGATATAGATATATACATCGTTATTTCCCATACGATATTTGTTGGTCGTAGAATTTGATATTGAATATAAGCCGATATATTTTCTATTCAGAGCCTTGTATTTAATATCAAATGGGATTTGGGTTTGTCGTGAATGGTGTCTTCATTAACACTGCTCTTGAACCCAGTTGAGAAAAGATTAAATCTTTTTATTTAGATTTAATGAAGTGTACCAATTAAATAATATTTAATTGAATTGTTATTGATTTTTGGGTTTATCGTGGACAGTGTTTTAAATAACACTCGTTCTTTAACCCGATAATTAATGGGATGTGGTTTTGGGTTTATCGTGAACCGTGTTTTAAATGACATTGGTTCTTTAACCCAGTTAAAGATTAAAACTAAGTGGAGGTTTAATGAATCTTTAATTAGATTGAAATGATCGAGAATGGAGTATCACCAGTTTTGCTCCAGGCGATAGTTAAATCTTTAATTAGATTTGAACGTGAAATGGTAATTGAATTTACCGATAACACCGTGGTGTTAGATATGAAGTATGACCAGTTTTACTTCATGGGATGAATAGGTTGGGATTGGGAAATAAAATAAATGATTACTTCGGTGTGGTTCGTTAATCCCAACTAGTTTGAATTGATATTCAAAGAAGATTAAAGAATAAATTTAAAGAATTTATCTTTGATAAAATTAATGGGAACCTTTCCCAAAGTATAAGAATATTTGAATAAAAGAATATTCTGAATTGGAATGAGGCGTATGTTGTGTTTGTGTAACACTTGTTTATTATATACGCGAGTTATTCAGAAAGACCGGGCTTATCCCATTCTGAATAACTGATTCGACGTGGTGTCGAGGATGAAGACGGTGGTTGAAGACTGGAGGTCTTCACGTCGTTTGGGTGGTTACTGATGATCTTGATTGGGTTGTACACCCAAGAAGGTGGAAACAGTTAGTGATCGTCCAGACATACTTGGAGATCAATGGATATGCGGGGTACTAGGTGCCTCCGGTTTCGTTCAGACCCAGAACGAACTTGTAAATGGACTGTGTGTCTGACATTGGATTTTAGTCTGTGTGATTAATTTCTATTAAATATATATCTGTTTGGCGGCGGAGAATTTATTCTCTTGCTTAACGCCCTTCTCTGAGACATACGAGCTCAGGAGTTATATACTGATGGATAACAAACGCATAGAGTGAATTGCCTGTGTGGCATGCCTAAGTGGCAAATGATCAAGGCTTCTGTTGAAAAGCAAAGTCTTGTGGTTGATGATCAAAGCACCGCCTGTGTGGCATAGCTTTGTGTAACGTGAATTCGCGAGCCTCACACCCCGGTTGTGAACCAAAAACGGGAGAGGACCTCAGGGAGGGCATGCGTTTCTTTCTAGCTAGGGTGGTGTCAGTGACCTACCAGCCCTGACATTTATATACTTTTCACTTGTGTGGTTGTTGCTGTTGAGAGGCGCCTCGGTTTGATCGGACGATCCGGGTCCGATGGAGCCATTCGTTGGCTCATTTACGCCCCAAAAGGCGGGGAAACGTAGTGTTCAGGCATAAAAATCCACATCGGTGGACCGGCCCTGACGATCCAAGGGGCAGTTGCGGCTGTTCCTGAGACACGGGCTAGAGCGTCTCGAATCGGTTGAGGACTATTTCTTGCCTCGGTTCATAGATGGTAATCCAATTTCCAAATATGTGACTTTGCGGTTTTATTTGTAAACCTATATATGGCGACATAGTGGCATGGGACGCTTATGCCGTCTATGATTGATACTTATGATTTGAAGTTGTTTTATACACTGTGCACTTATAATAGTATCAAATGATTTGTTTTAAACGTATCAAGCATTCTTGGTTATTATAAGGTAAAAACCCTATCCTCCGGCTTGCGTTGCATTATGTGATGGTACCTGGGTGTTATAATAGCTTCATTTTTCTTTATTTAGCATTGCGCTGTTTGTTATGCACTGGTATTCTTGGGAGGAAACCCGTTCCGTGTTATAAGGCGTGGTCCCTTGATTTACCTAACTTTAAAATAAAGACTAATAACTATTTTAGTTCTCACACCAGTCCCATGACTGACCTGGAGTTTATTGTTTTAACCTAAACTCTGGGTGCCCTTATTTTGACACGGGCAACTAGTAGTTTTGGTTTTGCAGATTTATATTCACAGGATCCTGGTTTACAGCTGGAACGATATCCGGAAAGCTTTGTATCCGTATATCTCTTCTAGTTGTGTATTGTATTATTTCCGCTGCGAGGTATTTAAATGTAATTTAAATCTCTGATATTTCTGTGTAATATTTGTTTATACTCTTTATATCCTTGTAATGTGATGGAATGGTTGTAATATACAATGAAATGTTCTTCCGTCTGCCCTCTGTTGTGGCTTGTTCTCGAACTATCCGCGCTTTCCTCACCGGGGAAGTTACGGGTTTTCACATGAGACGCGACGGAAGACTATGCGTCCCACAAGCAAGGGAGTCGATAAAGAAGTTTCTCGAGGAAGCACATCGTTCCAAGATGACAATACACCCAAGCGGAGACAAAATGTACAAGGACATGAAAAGAGTTTTCTTTTGGAACGGCATGAAGAAGGATATGGCAGATTTCGTTTCTAAGTGTATGGTATGCCAACAAGTTAAAGCGGAACAGAAAAAGCCTGGAGGACTGCTTCATCCCCTAGAGGTTCCACAGTGGAAGTGGGACAACATTTCAATGGACATCGTTGATGGGCTGCCTAGGTCGAGAAGGGGCAATACAAGCATTTGGGTAATAGTGGATAGGCTTACAAAGAGCGCCCACTTTTTACCTGTCAAGAGTAGAAGGACCGCCTCATCCC
The DNA here is from genome assembly GCA_030737875.1 of Allium sativum. NCBI lineage: Eukaryota > Viridiplantae > Streptophyta > Magnoliopsida > Asparagales > Amaryllidaceae > Allium > Allium sativum. The sequence continues at coordinate 121,130,962 of CM060920.1, forward strand.
TAGCGTCTCTTTACATCAAGGAGATAGTTCGACTCCATGGGATACCCTCCAGCATTGTTAGTGACCGAGACCCTATCTTCACAAGCGAGTTTTGGCGAAGTTTGCAAGAAGCTGTAGGCACTCAGTTATGTTTAAGCACAGCCTATCACCCTCTGACAGATGGCCAGACGGAAAGGGTGAATAAAGTTTTAGAGGATCTTTTGAGACTTTGTGTTCTTGATTTTGGAGGGACATGGGAGGATCACCTTCCCTTAGTGGAGTTTGCTTACAATAATAGCTTCCAAGCTACCATAGGCATGGCACCCTTCGAAGCATTGTATGGAAGACCGTGCAAGTCACCAACTTGTTGGTGGGTGTCTATAGATAAGGTTATTCTTGGTCCAGACATGATCAGAGAAACTTCAGAAAAAGTGGACTTGATACGAAGAAGGATGAAGATGGCCCAAGATAGACAGAAATCCTATGCCGACAAGAGAAGTACCGACCTTGACTTGGAGGTTGGGGACAGAGTTTTTCTTAATGTATCTCCTCTAAGGAACGTTGTTCGTTTTGGATCCATTGGAAAGCTAGCACCGAGATTTGTAGGACCATTTCCTATCATCGAGAAGGTTTGGAAGATGGCCTATAGAATAGAGCTACCCGAAAAACTGGCCGGAGTTCACAACGTCTTTCATGTTTCTCACCTCCGGAAGTGTTTACACAAGTCTGCTGAAATAGTAGAGGCTAGCATTCTAGAAGAAGCCGAAGTGGAACATGAAGCAACTGTGAGAAGAGTTCCAAAACGCATCTTAGGAACTGAAGTGAAAAAGCTACGCAACCGCGAAGTCAAACTCGTCAAAGTTCAGTGGAGCGAGGCCGAGGAAGACGCGACTTGGGAAACTGAGGCTAGAATACGCGCAGCCTACCCTTTTCTTTTTTAGGGTACATCTTTGATCTCTCTTTTTCCTTAAGTTATGCTTTATCTATCTTTTAGGCATATTTCCTCGACCCTTTCTCCTTAACTCCTTAGGTAGTAAACAAATGGATGAAAACATGTATTTGAAAACATGTTATGGATTATGGCTGCAAGTGGTTGCAAGTGATTGCTAGTGGTTGCTCGTGGATGCATATACACACACACCCTAGGATTTAGATCAGCTCAGTCACTTCATACTGCATATGCATATATGTATTCTTGTTCACATATGGTTGAAATTTTATATGTTATCATATGGTTATCGCATTTGTATGAATTGTTGTGCACTCATGTAGAATTATGAGTGGGAAAAAATTTGCATACATGATGGATTCATGAAACTTACATGATTCGCAATTAGGAGGTCAACTGAATCAGTGGACCGCCTGATTTCTGCATTAGATTAGGACATGTACACACACAATGCATATGATCATAAAGCATTAGAAGTCTTTAAGGACAATGGACACCTGTGTTTGTTGGTTGAGTAGATGGATGATTGGATGATAGGATATACATTCTTCCTAACTTGAAGATTTCGGGGATGAAATCCTTTTAAGTGGGGGAGAATGTAACACCCCGTATATTCTATAATAGTGAAATTCATAAATTAAAATATAATTAATTCTAATGAAAGAATTAAGGGAAATGGATTACGCCATTGCGTTCGTCTCGGAATTCTGGTTAAGATAGAGTCCGAGTTTGCGTGAAACGGACTCCGTATGAAGGAGTTATGATCTCCGGAAGTTTCAGAATAAATTTGAAATTCAAAAACAGCTCAGAACAGGTTTAAAAATTCGAATTCGAGTTCAAACTGGGCTGGGCGGGAAATTTCCCGCCCAGTGACCAGGTCGACCTAGTGTCGACTGGGCAGTCGACCTGGCCCCCCCAAGTCGACTGCACAGTCGACTTGGGTGTCGACCTGCAGGTCGACTTGTCTGGTCGGCCTGACCAGGTGGGTCTGACCCTGGTTCGACCTCTGGTGCTGTACGGTCTGATTTCCCTCCCTGTTTGCATCTAACGGCTCAAATTTACTTGGAAACTCTATAAATACACACTAAGACTCAACTAATTCACATAAGAAAATAAGAGAGGAGTCGTCATACTGCCAGGAAGGAGTTGATCGTAGCCGCCAAGAATCAAACTAAGAAGCAAATTAAAGTCTAATCAAATCAATCAACAAATTGCTACCCAAAGGAGAGCATCTCCAAATTCAGAAAACAGAAATCAGAAAACAAGATCTCGTCACACATTGTAAGTATAGTGGTCTTTCAGAATTTGAATAAAATTATGATGTGATAAGATGTAATTGGGAATAGAATTGTATCATTATAATGATGTAGATCTTGTGTATTGTAATGTTTCTATCGTGATTGTTTTTGGTGTATTGAATTGTGGCATAAATGGATCGATGCAAGTTTATTATACGTTTGTATATGAAAGTAATGGTAATTGCACGTTTGTGGCAAAGTCTATGATTAGATCCCTCTCATGTTTATGTTAATATCCCCTTTATGTTTATGGTGATATCATGGGCCATATACTTATGTAAACACACCCGAGATCTGAGATCCTTTATGCTACATGACTCAGAACTTATGTATACATCTTAGATCCATTACAAGTATGATTAGAACTGTGTTAAATGCAGTTTGGGCTACATAAACTATGCAAGTTCATGTGGAAATAGACTATATATTAGATTTGGACATTTTGGGTTAATTTACAACATGCTAGTTTTGTATTCGGCGTTATGCCAAGTTAATATGTTAAAACACAAGTTTGTAGAAGTCTATATATACCATCCTATGTGACACCCATTTAGTTGTATGCCAATTTTGAACGCAAGTTCACATGCTCCAATGTTTATGTTAACGCCAATTTGCAAGTTCATGCGCTACACCTTCTGTAACGACCCGTATTTTTGGTAGGAAAATATTTATTTGATTTATTATTTTAAGCATTTTACATTGGGAATATAAATGGAATTTCAATATTTAAATTAGTTATTTAAACGGAGTTTGAACGTTATATATTTATATAATTATAAATCGAGCTTGAAAATGGCGTGCAGTTCGTAATATGGAATTTTGAACTTCAACTGAGAATACAGGATTCGATATAAGCCGGAATTCTGTGAAACAAGAAACGCTGGAAGCGTATTGACGATAATTTTCATATGAAAGAGAAAAATCGGGATTTCGTCGTGTAGATTGGAAGTTATGCCCAAATCAATTTGGCAGAAAAACAGCGGTGTAATCGTTTATCGACCGTAACGGTTTATTGGATATAACTGCATATCGGTTTCGAATTTAGACAAGGTTCTTTTGAGGCATAATGATAATTTAATTTTTAGAATTTTATGGTAATTTTTAATTAATTTAATAAGAAACTTTTTATGTGGAGTATTTTGCACCCTGTAATCAACATTTTGGGATTTCACAATATGAGTCAAACTACCGGTATTATTATATTTTTGGAACCCTGGCACATCACTGATTACAACGGTATTTTTATTTTCGTCGATTGAGGTCCGGAAAACGAGAGGAGCTTTCTTTTGAAACAGGGGTAACTTTATTTGAATGGTTAACTGGTCAAACAAACTCCAAATTCAACGAAACAAGTTGCATACGAAACCTTAGGAAGAGGTCTAGTGAAACGTTAAGGACTCATATTTTTAGGATTTTTTCTGTAATTTTAAGGAATTATTGCTCGGTGTTTTTTATCGATATTTTCTAAAGGATTTTCGTAAACGGTGTCGGAATTCGACGAAACCTGTCCTATTGGATCCGGAATATTTTTTTATGCTAGAATTAGTAGTTTTCGCCTCGATTGAACATCGTATGTGGTGATTTTTAACACGAAAACTCACCGCAAGTTTGGTTACATTATTATATTATTAAATGATCCCACTACTTTAACTTTTCCTATTTGCTTTTGCTTACGCCATTTGATTTCTTGCGTCTCAAATGATTCCGTGCATCCTAAAATTTGATTTGTTCCATCCCAAATTATTTGATGCCGTGCCGACAAAGTAATTTTCTATTTTCGAGTTACACGCCACACAGCTATATACTGAAAACCTATACACTATCACTTGATCCCCACGTTTCTTTCTTTTATAAATACATCTGCTTTGTCCCTTCTTGATGAAACCGAACCCATTCTCTAACAAAACTAAAACCAAAAACAATTCGAAATTACCCTCTTGAATTCCAAAATATTTTCTGTTACTTCCTTTTTGCCGTGAGCTTCATATTGGTACTCATTTCCTGGGGATCCAACGAGTTTTGTTCTATACCGTATTTTGGCAGTAGCTTAAGTTTAGGCTTTCCTCAAGAAACCATGCGCCAATTCTAACAGTGGAGATTTTCTTTGGAGTGAGACTTCTTTTAGCACCAAACCCGAAGCTGCGTGGATTATGGAAGGAAGTTTCGACGTGGATTTTCGGTCTAGAAGTACACAGTCGTGGATCTTGGGAGCAGTCGAAGGAAAGTGCCGAGCTAGAGGCGCACGCTAGTGAATACTTCGGTGGTTGAAGGGGTGTACATGGCTGTTGCCTGGGAAAGGTAGTTGCGCAGTGATGACTGGTGATTCCAGTACACTGCAGTTGCGAAGGGATGGGTGGACTGATATACGGACTTTGCAGGTTTTATAAAAAAAAAAAGCTTCAGTCCGCTTTCTGGTTTCCGAAGAAAGGAAGGAAGACGCCTTCCTGTGCAGGCGCGATGCATGGACGTGGGGTAATGGGCCAAGGGCTTTGGGCCGGGTGTTTTTGTTTGTAAAAAAAGAAAAAGAAAAGAAAAGAGAAAAGAAGTTGAAAAAGGAAGATGGACGGGTGAACATGAATGGAAAGGAAGCATGTTGGAACAAGTTTAGTGGGGAAGGGATGCTGAAAGGAAATGCGTCGAGCGGTTTAAACCAAAAGTAAGTAAGCCCATTACTAATTAAATATAATTTATTTAGTTATTTTATCATTTAGGAATTAGTTAGTTAAAATAAAATTATAAAACTATAACGTGAATAAATCATGATATGTTAACAGATTAAGGCAAAAACAATTTACACAAGAACTATATGGACGAGCGACGCACCATGGAGCTGGGATCGACAGAAATGAAAGTAGCCGGAAATTTTAATTAAATTAAACACATGTTTAATTTAATTAGAATGAACCATTTAAACGACGAATGGAAATCGAGGTGAGTTAAACTCACTCAGTTTTTCCCCTACTTATATTTTATATAAGTCGGGTTTTATAATTGTGTGATATACTGGTTAATGGTTGTTTGTTTATTTGTTCATTGTTGATTTTATAATCATGTATGGACTGAACAGTTAAATTAAACGTTCATTTAATTTAACTAAAACAAATCGTTATTTATAACGATTGAATCCAATTGAGGTAATTCACCTCAGTGGTTACATTTATAATATAAACGTTATAAATAAATGATTGTATGCTTAAAATTGCTATTGTTAGCAAATGATTGACTGTTATAGTTATTATTGACAAACATTATTAAACTGTTCATGTCATCTGTTTAGGTGAAAAACCAATATTGATTGGCCATCATGAATTGATTGAATGGAACTGTGTTAACCCATTGTTTTGCAAGGGATGACTGTCCTCACTGATATTGATAACGTTTCTCATCATGATTACATTGTTTGTTATGAAATATGAAATTTGTTTATATTTCACGGTTTGGTACTATAGTACTCATTTGCCTCTTCAGTACCGTCAATCAAAAGAAATGATTTTTCGAAATCGATACTAAATGGATTTCGAATGTTTCCAAAGATATAAATATATTTTTATATGGTTTTGAAATATGATTTTTATTGTAAAAATAATAGTCGAAGTTAAATTTATCAATTTTATATAAATATAACTAGTAAAGATGCAAGAGGTATTAAATGAACGGTTAAACGATATAATTTATCGTGTTGATTATTTACATATTGAAATAGTTTTGGGAAGGCCTAACGGTCGTAAAAGAAGTTTTAAATTGATTTCAAAATAGAAAATGGAATAGTTAAATCATGGGTATACGGGAACGGGTAAAAGAGTTCAAAGAGAAATGTTTTGTAATAAATGATCATTTTTGACAAACGGCGTTTCAAACAAATACAAAATTTGATAACAATTCGTGTATGAGATTAACAAATCAATGGATTGGAAATGAGTGGTGATTTGGAAATGGGGTTGAAAGTATGAATATGAATTTATAAATGAGAATTGGTTAAATAAATGGAAGCGAGTTTATTCCGAGATTCGGAATGTGATATTCCGAAGTTCGGAATGATTAATCGAAGAGATTTCCATTCCGAGGTTCGGAATGCGATATTCCGAAGTTCAGAATGTTAACTAAAGGCAGGATTTTAAATGAGGTTAAGAATGTGAATAATGACAACGAATATTAGTTGTCGATGATGGATTACAAATGAGATTTGTAAACAAAATTAAAGACGCGCAAATGAAAACGAATGGTAAGTATCGTAGTTAATTTACAAAGATTTTGTGAATGGAAATTTAAAGTTTTGAAAATGAAATCGAGTGAGTAAATAAAATTAAGAGTTTGTGAATATGTTTATAACATGGGTTACAAATGAAATAAGATATGAGATTTTTCTTAAAGGGATTATCATATGTTGCAGACAACGAATAAGCGGTCGAGTACGAGTTAAAGAGAACGTGATAAGTGAAATAGTTTTGAAATGAAGTTTGTAATGTTTGGCACAAATAACAAGTTGAATCGTCTTGATAAATATCAATATAAGGATTTGAAAAGTATATCAATATAAAAATTGTATAAGGTGTTAATATGAGATTTATAAAAGTCTTGTTTATATGGTTTTAAAACAAATGAAAATTGAATTGTTGAAATAAATGGTAATATTGTAATAAAGAGATATCAAGGAAGTTTCATAAAGATTCTATTTATAATAGAATCAAAGTTCGTATATAATATCGTAAATGATTATTAATATAAATCAAAAGGATTGAATAAGAGTTTACTTAACAATTAGTTGAGTAAACGTGGTTAAGTTTTAATGAGGTTTTCAAAGGGAAAATATGTTGTTAATAAACTTCTATTTATTCTGAAGATATGAATGTTGTTGGTCAGGGTCTGAGAGGTAATAAAATACCCCAACTTGAACGCTCCATGATTATCCAGGAATGGTATCAGTTTATAAACGAGAAAAATTGAGGGAACATAAGTTATGATTTTCGTTAATGATATTATAGACTGTTTTCGAAAAGTTTATAAGATTAAATAGACTGAATCTGAAGAATATTCTTATTTTGAATAAGAAGAAAAAGCGATGTTTCAAGTATTGGAAAATTTAAAGAATATAATTAACGGACGGTTCATTCAAGAGGCTAAATGATACTGAGTATTAAATCAGTGAATCCATTTTCTTTTATGGATGAATGGTTGCTTTATTTGATAGTTAAATATCCGACTATCAAAGTTTTTCCCATACGATTTTTGGTACGGAAAGACCGAGATCGAATATATTTTCGAAAACCATTCCGTCCCGCAAATACGAATACGCTGAAGATGCTGATTCAAGATGAAGCTATTGAAGACCGTTGATCTTCATAAGCGGAAGGATTGCTTAAAATCTCTGATTTGCAAGCAGAGATAAACTGTGATTCTGTCGTGGTTGAAATCTACGGGTTCGCAAGGACTTTCTCGCTACTGATTCTCAGGGTGATTCCTAGGATGCAGTAGGAGGGTGCCTTCGGTTCATCCTGCTCCTGGATGACTTGTATGGATGAATGTCTGACAGAGTATTTCCAGCAAGGTCACGTACATTGATTTCTTCAACCATACCAAGAGTGGAAGCGGAGAAGGAAACTTCTTTAGCTAACACATAATGTATTGTTGGGGACGTCAATTAGTGATTTCGATGGATCTGACGATGTGACATTCGAAGTGAATGTGATGTGCTGATAAAACGCAGCCTCAAGCCTCATCAACCGGGAAATGACAAAAATCGGGCAGGCAGCATGGCTATGTGGGTCGCTCCCATTAGGGTGTATAATCACCTATCTAGAGAAATTCCTTTTGCTTCTTTGATCTATCGATGCTGTCCCTTTTCGGGAAACGGTGGTTTGAGTCCAACCGTTGGTGATATACATTCGATACGCCCAAGAGAAATGAGTGGTCGGTCATGTGTGGGCCGGGTTGCAAGACGTTCTTGTTGAACCCAGTGTATTTGCCTCTAGAGATACACTATCGGCAGGTGGTCCCATACCTTGTTATAGTTGGAATCCAATCTCCAATAAGCGCCCGCGGTTTTAATTGTATACTATATATGTGGAGCGTGAGATGCAAGCGTTCCACTAGATTGATATTTACTTGTATTTAGACACTATTATAATATCAGAAAAGATATTGATTTCAAAAATGTTTTGGATTATCGTAAGGTAAAAACCGTCCGTATTTATGTGTGAATTTGGTCTTACGATTATCCTTTCCTTTTGAAATGATTTTAAACTTTAAAATCAAGTTGTGTGTTACCTTAATACTGTGCGAGTTTATCTCACTCTGGTTCACCAGACTGACCCGGTGTTTTGTAAATGCTCGGGTTAGACCGGGTTGTACAGGTTCAGGTTATCGGATGCTGCGAAGTCCAAAGACGAGCTGGGAGAGTTCAGACGTATTATATATGATGTGTATTCCGCTTTGTGTTGTATATGGGCATATTAGTATAGCTGTCCAGATGTTGATGTACTCTGATATTGTAAGTATTTTCAAAAGCTCTCAATAAAGATTTATTTCTGTAATATATTTTGTTCCGATGCGATGTGAGACTCTGTGTTATGTTGATTCTTCTTCTTCTTCTATTCTAATATTTCTTTCTTTATTATCTCACCCTCCGATATTCTTTCTAATAACCATCAGGTGTTTTCGATACTGGAGTTCTGGCAGGTAATACGGGATTGGTGTATTATTGTCATAATTCGGGCGTCAAATTCCCCGGGTCGTTACAGTTGGTATCAGAGCAATTGGTTTAGTAATAACCTTGGTTCTGTGGTGTAACTCGATAGAGATGGGGTTAGTAATACCCTAGATCAAGATTGAGTGTATATATATGAGCGCGTATTTGTAAATTGATATAAAAACTGTTTTATATTGTGGAGATTTATTGGTTGAGTTGTTTATGAGTTCTGGTCGATCAGTTTGATCCACTGTATCGATAGGGGTTTCTAAACACTCAAGTACGATAAACCAACACAGTATGTTTTGGAAGAGGGTAAATGAACTAATTTTACCCAAATTATATTTTGATATAAAGAAGATATATATTGAAGTATTATAGTATATTGGATGTGTTGGTTGATTATAAGTGAAATGGTTATATAAATAACCAATTAGAATTCGTATAATATATGGAATCAGATAAATTAGATCTGAAATTAAAATCAGAATTGGAATTAAAATTTTCAAAAGTGGGAAAGGTGTTTTCAAATGAACTTGAATTGAATATATGAGAATTTTAAAATCCTGGGAGATTTTAAATTTGTTTTACGAGCAGCGTGTTTGGTATTTTGAAATAGATGTTGAAATGAAAAGGTTTGAAAACGGTTTTGATACGTGATATAGTATTGAACTCACTTCGATAACTGGGGAATAACTCTGATGATGCTGGCCACATCATCAGTGTTCATTTCCGAGTTCTAAGTGACGGATTACTACCAAAAATCTGGTTTTGAATTGCTTTGAGGAAAACAAGTAGTTGAAACCCAAAAGGGAATATTTGATCTTTGAAAGAGCTGAACTGTTTAAAAACTCCCAGGGAAATTGTTTGGACAAAATTAAATAGAAATTGGGGAAGCAAATATGAATTGGATTGAAACCAATTAACTGGAAATGGAATCAAGATATAATATATTAAGCAGAATCAGATTTTGAATTGTGAGACAGGAATCTGAAATGGTGTTGGACTGGTAAGTTAAGAGTTGGAATTGACAATGGATGGAAATTGAGTTAAGAATGGGATTTGGCTTGAATGCATGAAGGATTTGGTTCTGAGGATAAAATTGGTATTTTGTTTGGAGATGCATTTGTATGTGCTGACAGGGCAGCAGATGGAAAGGATATAATGATATGCCCGACAAAAAAGGTACACGTTTATTTCTATATGGGTTTGGTGATTTATGAGCTTATTTGGTAAGCCGCTTGGCTGTTTCATTTTCTTTTGGATTGGAGAAGGCCTATAAAGGCGAGTTGGGGTTTGACCGATTGAGCCGTACAGAGAAGGCGCTGGCGAAATTTTTCGAAAATTTCGGGTGTTAAGAAATTTTCAGAATTTTCGAAAATTTTCGTTTATAAAAATGAAGTAATAATTTAAGATAAAAATAATAAATTCAGTTGAAAACTGAAATTAAAGAAGCAAAAGAATAATTCGAAACCAGTTAATAGGGGTGTTTTCTTACCTTAGCAATTTCGAGGACGAAATTATTTTAAGGGGGAAAGAATGTAACGACCCATATTTTTGGTAGGAAAATATTTATTTGATTTATTATTTTAAGCATTTTACATTGGGAATATAAATGGAATTTCAATATTTAAATTAGTTATTTAAACGGAGTTTGAACGTTATATATTTATATAATTATAAATCGAGCTTGAAAATGGCGTGCAGTTCGTAATATGGAATTTTGAACTTCAACTGAGAATACAGGATTCGATATAAGCCGGAATTCTGTAAAACAAGAAACGCTGGAAGCGTATTGACGATAATTTTCATATGAAAGAGAAAAATCGGGATTTCGTCGTGTAGATTGGAAGTTATGCCCAAATCAATTTGGCAAAAAAACAGCGGCGTAATCGTTTATTGACCGTAACGGTTTATTGGATATAACTGCATATCGGTTTCGAATTTAGACAAGGTTCTTTTGAGGCATAATGATAATTTAATTTTTAGAATTTTATGGTAATTTTTAATTAATTTAATAAGCAACTTTTTATGTGGAGTATTTTGCACCCTGTAATCAACATTTTGGGATTTCACAATATGAGTCAAACTACCGGTATTATTATATTTTTGGAACCCTGGCACATCACTGATTACAACGGTATTTTTATTTTCGTCGATTGAGGTTCGGAAAACGAGAGGAGCTTTCTTTTGAAACAGGGGTAACTTTATTTGAATGGTTAACTGGTCAAACAAACTCCAAATTCAACGAAACAAGTTGCATACAAAACCTTAGGAAGAGGTCTAGTGAAACGTTAAGGACTCATATTTTTAGGATTTTTCTGTAATTTTAAGGAATTATTGCTCGGTGTTTTTCATCGATATTTTCTAAAGGATTTTCGTAAACGGTGTCGGAATTCGACGAAACATGTCCCATTGGATCCGGAATATTTTTTTATGCTAGAATTAGTAGTTTTCGCCTCGATTGAACATCGTATGTGGTGATTTTTAACACGAAAACTCACCGCAAGTTTGGTTACATTATTATATTATTAAATGATCCCACTACTTTAACTTTTCCTATTTGCTTTTGCTTACGCCATTTGATTTCTTGCGTCCCAAATGATTCCGTGCATCCTAAAATTTGATTTCTTGCGTCCCAAATTATTTGATGCCGTGCCGACAAAGTAATTTTCTATTTTTGAGTTACACGCCACACAGCTATATACTGAAAACCTATACACTATCACTTGATCCCCACGTTTCTTTCTTTTTATAAATACATTTGCTTTGTCCCTTCTTGATGAAACCGAACCCATTCTCTAACAAAACTAAAACCAAAAACAATTCGAAATTACCCTCTTAAATTCCAAAATATTTTCTGTTACTTCCTTTTTGCCGTGAGCTTCATATTGGTACTCATTTCCTGGGGATCCAACGAGTTTTGTTCTATACCGTATTTTGGCAGTAGCTTAAGTTTAGGCTTTCCTCAAGAAACCATGCGCCAATTCTAACAGTGGAGATTTTCTTTGGAGTGAGACTTCTTTTAGCACCAAACCCGAAGCTGCGTGCATTATGGAAGGAAGTTTCGACGTGGATTTTCGGTCTAGAAGTACACGGTCGTGGATCTTGGGAGCAGTCGAAGGAAAGTGCCGAGCTAGAGGCGCACGCTAGTGAATACTTCGGTGGTTGAAGGGGTGTACGTGGCTGTTGCCTGGGAAAGGTAGTTGCGCAGTGATGACTGGTGATTCCAGTACACTGCAGTTGCGAAGGGATGGGTGGACTGATATACGGACTTTGCAGGTTTTATATAAAAAAAAAGCTTCAGTCCGCTTTCTGGTTTCTGAAGAAAGGAAGGAAGACGCCTTCCTGTGCAGGCGCGATGCATGGACGTGGGGTAATGGGCCAAGGGCTTTGGGCCGGGTGTTTTTTTGTAAAAAAAAAAAAGAGAAAAGAAGTTGAAAAAGGAAGATGGACGGGTGAACATGAATGGAAAGGAAGCATGTTGGAACAAGTTTAGTGGGGAAGGGATGCTGAAAGGAAATGCGTCGAGCGGTTTAAACCAAAAGTAAGTAAGCCCATTACTAATTAAATATAATTTATTTAGTTATTTTATCATTTAGGAATTAGTTAGTTAAAATAAAATTATAAAACTATAACGTGAATAAATCATGATATGTTAACAGATTAAGGCAAAAACAATTTACACAAGAACTATATGGACGAGCGACGCACCATGGAGCTGGGATCGACAGAAATGAAAGTAGCCGGAAATTTTAATTAAATTAAACACATGTTTAATTTAATTAGAATGAACCATTTAAACGACGAATGGAAATCGAGGTGAGTTAAACTCACTCAGTTTTTCCCCTACTTATATTTTATATAAGTCGGGTTTTATAATTGTGTGCTATACTGGTTAATGGTTGTTTGTTTATTTGTTCATTGTTGATTTTATAATCATGTATGGACTGAACAGTTAAATTAAACGTTCGTTTAATTTAACTAAAACAAATCGTTATTTATAACGATTGAATCCAATTGAGGTAATTCACCTCAGTGGTTACATTTATAATATAAACGTTATAAATAAATGATTGTATGCTTAAAATTGCTATTGTTAGCAAATGATTGACTGTTATAGTTATTATTGACAAACATTATTAAACTGTTCATGTCATCTGTTTAGATGAAAAACCAATATTGATTGGCCATCATGAATTGATTGAATGGAACTGTGTTAACCCATTGTTTTGCAAGGGATGACTGTCCTCACTGATATTGATAACGTTTCTCATCATGATTACATTGTTTGTTATGAAATATGAAATTTGTTTATATTTCACGGTTTGGTACTATAGTACTCATTTGCCTCTTCAGTACCGTCAATCAAAAGAAATGATTTTTCAAAATCGATACTAAATGGATTTCGAATGTTTCCAAAGATATAAATATATTTTTATATGGTTTTGAAATATGATTTTTATTGTAAAAATAATAGTCGAAGTTAAATTTATCAATTTTATATAAATATAACTAGTAAAGATGCAAGAGGTATTAAATGAACGGTTAAACGATATAATTTATCATGTTGATTATTTACATATTGAAATAGTTTTGGGAAGGCCTAACGGTCGTAAAAGAAGTTTTAAATTGATTTCAAAATAGAAAATGGAATAGTTAAATCATGGGTATACGGGAACGGGTAAAAGAGTTCAAAGAGAAATGTTTTGTAATAAATGATCATTTTTGACAAACGGCGTTTCAAACAAATACAAAATTTGATAACAATTCGTGTATGAGATTAACAGATCAATGGATTGGAAATGAGTGGTGATTTGGAAATGGGGTTGAAAGTATGAATATGAATTTATAAATGAGAATTGGTTAAATAAATGGAAGCGAGTTTATTCCGAGATTCGGAATGTGATATTCCGAAGTTCGGAATGATTAATCGAAGAGAGTTCCATTTCGAGGTTCGGAATGCGATATTCCGAAGTTCGGAATGTTAACTAAAGGCAGGATTTTAAATGAGGTTAAGAATGTGAATAATGACAACGAATATTAGTTGTCGATGATGGATTACAAATGAGATTTGTAAACAAAATTAAAGACGCGCAAATGAAAACGAATGGTAAGTATCGTAGTTAATTTACAAAGATTTTGTGAATGGAAATTTAAAGTTTTAAAAATGAAATCGAGTGAGTAAATAAAATTAAGAGTTTGTGAATATGTTTATAACATGGGTTACAAATGAAATAAGATATGAGATTTTTCTTAAAGGGATTATCATATGTTGCAGACAACGAATAAGCGGTCGAGTACGAGTTAAAGAGAACGTGATAAGTGAAATAGTTTTGAAATGAAGTTTGTAATGTTTGGCACAAATAACAAGTTGAATCTTCTTGATAAATATCAATATAAGGATTTGAAAAGTATATCAATATAAAAATTGTATAAGGTGTTAATATGAGATTTATAAAAGTCTTGTTTATATGGTTTTAAAACAAATGAAATTTGAATTGTTGAAATAAATGGTAATATTGTAATAAAGAGATATCAAGGAAGTTTCATAAAGATTCTATTTATAATAGAATCAAAGTTCGTATATAATATCGTAAATGATTATTAATATAAATCAAAAGGATTTAATAAGAGTTTACTTAACAATTAGTTGAGTAAACGTGGTTAAGTTTTAATGAGGTTTTCAAAGGGAAAATATGTTGTTAATAAACTTCTATTTATTCTGAAGATATGAATGTTGTTGGTCAGGGTCTGAGAGGTAATAAAATACCCCAACTTGAACGCTCCATGATTATCCAGGAATGGTATCAGTTTATAAACGAGAAAAATTGAGGGAACATAAGTTATGATTTTCGTTAATGATATTATAGACTGTTTTCGAAAAGTTTATAAGATTAAATAGACTGAATCTGAAGAATATTCTTATTTTGAATAAGAAGAAAAAGCGATGTTTCAAGTATTGGAAAATTTAAAGAATATAATTAACGGACGGTTCATTCAAGAGGCTAAATGATACTGAGTATTAAATCAGTGAATCCATTTTCTTTTATGGATGAATGGTTGCTTTATTTGATAGTTAAATATCCGGCTATCAAAGTTTTTCCCATACGATTGTTGGTACGGAAAGACCGAGATCGAATATATTTTCGAAAACCATTCCGTCCAGCAAATACGAATACGCTGAAGATGCTGATTCAAGATGAAGCTATTGAAGACCGTTGATCTTCATAAGCGGAAGGATTGCTTAAAATCTCTGATTTGCAAGCAGAGATAAACTGTGATTCTGTCGTGGTTGAAATCTACGGGTTCGCAAGGACTTTCTCGCTACTGATTCTCAGGGTGATTCCTAGGATGCAGTAGGAGGGTGCCTTCGGTTCATCCTGCTCCTGGATGACTTGTATGGATGAATGTCTGACAGAGTATTTCCAGCAAGGTCACGTACATTGATTTCTTCAACCATACCAAGAGTGGAAGTGGAGAAGGAAACTTCTTTAGCTAACACATAATGTATTGTTGGGGACGTCAATTAGTGATTTCGATGGATCTGACGATGTGACATTCGAAGTGAATGTGATGTGCTGATAAAACGCAGCCTCAAGCCTCATCAACCGGGAAATGACAAAAATCGGGCAGGTAGCATGGCTATGTGGGTCGCTCCCATTAGGGTGTATAATCACCTATCTAGAGAAATTCCTTTTGCTTCATTGATCTATCGATGCTGTCCCTTTTCGGGAAACGGTGGTTTGAGTCCAACCGTTGGTGATATACATTCGATACGCCCAAGAGAAATGAGTGGTCGGTCATGTATGGGCCGGGTTGCAAGACGTTCTTGTTGAACCCAGTGTATTTGCCTCTAGAGATACACTATCGGCAGGTGGTCCCATACCTTGTCATAGTTGGAATCCAATCTCCAATAAGCGCCCGCGGTTTTAATTGTATACTATATATGTGGAGCGTGAGATGCAAGCGTTCCACTAGATTGATATTTACTTGTATTCAGACACTATTATAATATCAGAAAAGATATTGATTTCAAAAATGTTTTGGATTATCGTAAGGTAAAAACCGTCCGTATTTATGTGTGGATTTGGTCTTACGATTATCCTTTCCTTTTGAAATGATTTTAAACTTTAAAATCAAGTTGTGTGTTACCTTAATACTGTGCGAGTTTATCTCACTCTGGTTCACCAGACTGACCCGGTGTTTTGTAAATGCTCGGGTTAGACCGGGTTGTACAGGTTCGGGTTATCGGATGCTGGGAAGTCCAAAGACGAGCTGGGAGAGTTCAGACGTATTATATATGATGTGTATTCCGCTTTGTGTTGTATATGGGCAGATTAGTATAGCTGTCCAGATGTTGATGTACTCTGATATTGTAAGTATTTTCAAAAGCTCTCGATAAAGATTTATTTCTGTAATATATTTTGTTCCGCTGCGATGTGAGACTCTGTGTTATGTTGATTCTTCTTCTTCTATTCTAATATTTCTTTCTTTCTTATCTCACCCTCCGATATTCTTTCTAATAACCATCTGGTGTTTTCGATACTGGAGTTCTGGCAGGTAATACGGGATTGGTGTATTATTGTCAGAATTCGGGCGTCAAATTCCCCGGGTCGTTACACCTTCTATGTATCATAGAAATATTATATGTTCTGAATTTCCCCTTTTCTCATGTTTATCAAGTTGGGATGAATTGTGTCAAGCCCAACATTAGTACGTACAAACGGGGGTAATAGCGTTGGGTGTAAAAACATGATATAATAAATGTGTTGGCATGTTTGGTGCATGCCAACGACTGTGGCATTTTAGCGGTATAAATTGTTATACCCAAATTAAAAGACGACATGACGTTTAACTAAATAATAAAATATGTAAATCTAGAAAAGACGACATGTTTGACCCGAGGTTGGATTGAGTTGTGACATAAACCTGCCCGGACCCGCCCGGCGGTCCAGTAGTCACAACAATACCTATCCAATGTGGGTGGTTAAACATTGAGCCCAATAAAGACCCGACGTTAGACGGAACTACAGTGTAAACCTGCCCGGAACCAACCGGCACATCTAGTAACCGTAGTGATATCTGTCTAATGTGAGTGGTCGGTGCTCTAAAAGGCTAAGGACAGGTGGTAGGGTTAAGTCAACTGAAAACACTTAACCAAAGATTCAACATGTTAACAAATATTGATGGGTGAGGTTAGGTATATACAGACACTTAACCACTTAACATGTTTGACTAGAAAAACCTAGTAACGTAGGGACCCGTTTCAGTAGTAACCCAATTTAGGTATCAACGGTATCCTGAAACTAGGCAGGGTGGGGCACGATTACTGGGCTGATTATAAGCGGTCAAATAACGGCAATGTTAGGTGCACAGTGTAGGTCTAATGGTGTGCGGTCGTGCACGCACTTCGGAGCAGACAAGCAGGGCACTGGGGGCACCAGTAGTATATCCTTTGCCTTCTAGTAATTGTGTCGGGGCCGCCACCATGGGTCTTGATACACCCTATGGTGGGACCAGCATAGGTATCTACACTTCTTGGGGTAGCCGTAAGACACACGTACGAGTAGGAGCCGATCTTTAGTAAAAACAAAAAGGATCACTTCACCCTCAGCATGGGGTGCCAGTTAGAATAATCCTAGTAAATGCAGAGATATAGTGTGGGTTCGATAGTATATTCGATTTTGGACTACACTCCCTTAGTTATGATACTATCCTGTTTTCAGTTTATGTCTATCATATCCTTTTCTTATTCACATACTGAAAAGTCACTAGATTTACTCAGGCTTTATGTCTGACTCCGTTTTTCTTTTCGTCTTCTTTTCTTTCGTTCCCCTCCAGGTCCACAGGGAGGAAACAATTCAGCTTAGGCAGACTATTTTGCAAGCTTGAACATAGCAGATGTACGGTTTGGATCTCTTTTGTTTGGATCATGGCTTTGGATATCATTATGGGGATTTTGCTGCTTTATTTTATGTTTTATGCTTCTTGATAATCAAGACAGTTATGGAAATGTAATGTTTTTGGAAGTATTGTAAGACAATTATGGTTTGTTTTGTATGACACGTATTTTGATGAAATAAAAGTTGATGTGTTTTCCGCTGTTTAAAAATATGTGTATTTATATCTGTCTTGTGTATCTGTGACTTATACTTAAAAACCTCCACCAAAATTAGGGCATTCCCTTTGTGAGTGACCCTAACTGAGGTGGGGTGTTTCAAAAACCATTTCAAATCCCGTTTATTTATTTAAAAATATTGGATTATAATTCTAGTTCATAACTAGTTCATTTCGATAAAAATATATTTTTATCTTTTCAAATATGGAATTTTTCATCCCAATTCTGTCCAAATCATTTATTATGATTTTACACAAATTATTGATATTTTTAATAATTTTATCAAGGCCCGTAAAGTCGATTTCCATGAACGGCCATCAAACTGCACTTACATCGACCTTTTCCAAATTTGATTTGGACATAATTCCAAATCCAACTAATAGATTTCTAATTTCTTGTATTCGTTAGAAAGCTCTTTTCAATACAAACCCACCGGTTCTGGTTTTAGGAGAATCCGAGGTCGGATCTCTCGTAATGTCCATTCGAAGTCAATGGTCGAAATTCGTGAACTGCCGTGGCACGGTGCGTTCTATTCAGGCCATTAAATATATATAATATATATATATTATATATATATTTCATCGATTTCCATTTAAAATGTATTTTATAAATCGTTTAAAATTCATTTTCAAAACAATTTCAACTTCATATTCAATTTCAAATCAAAATTGAATATTCCATATCATCGATATATAAATGATAGTAATTTCAAAACATTAGATTTTGAAATTAATTCCTTTTCGATATTCATTATAAAAATGAATAAAATCGATATAAATATCATTCACGTCAAAATGGCGTTAATCTAATCAACTCGGCTTTATATATTTAAATATATTCGTGTCCATCCCAAATCGAACATCAAAATCAGATTTTGATCTTTTACTAAACTATATTTTAAAATAGGGAAATTCTATATGAACATAAAATTTAGACATAAATTGAGACACAATGAATCTCCACCGTTAGTTTGCCCCCTGAATTCCACCCCACATAAAGGCAAACCGATCCAATGGCTCATATGTTGTGTCTTTTTATTTGTGTCAAATTTTGTGTCCCAATAGCCGCTCCCTTTAAAATATTCATTATATTAAAATATTAGTTATTTTAAAATATTCACTCTTTCTGAACTGGAATCAGACATAGTCAATTACCATATAATGTTGATTATATGGATTTCATACAATACATGTACACAACAACAATCAAACACAGTCAACCATCATCCAGAGTGCATTCTACACTGTATAAACATTAAATATAAATATTTAACGCTTATAACAGTCTGTTAACCAATCGACTGACATACAACTTAATATTTGGATTAGTGTATGTCCAATATCATCCCAATACCCATGTGGGGTTTCAATCAACAAATACAGATTTATTTGTGCAGTTGGGCAATGTGTAAAATTTATCGTCCCAATTAATATCACTCAAATGTGTGTACATAAACAAATCGTCCAATTTGTTTATAAATATTTATTTTATTCATATACACGTTAAAAATTATATTTTTAACTATAAAATATTTATTTCCATTCCACATCACACAATTAATTTTCACAACACAATCAAACAAACAAACAAGTCGTCCATGGTCTGTGGACGACGGGTGTCGGGTGCTGCTAAGCACCGTCTATATCCTAGTATATATTTTAGCTAGAAAATAAAATTAAAGTGAGAAGTTCTCACCTTTGGGTTCCACTCCGCCAGTTCTATTTCTGAGGTTCTGAACCGTTTGGACTAGTTTCCCGTCGGTTCCATCGCGATCTGTTTCACACGATCTTTATATTAAAAATCATATTTTTATGACGCTACACATATAGAAAAAATTATATTTTTATTTCTCTACATGTATATAAAAATAAAATTCTTTATTTCGCTACCTCATTATAAAAATTATATTTTTATAGCACTTCATATAATAAAAATTATATTTTTACATCGCCTTCCAAACAATAAAAATCATATTTTTATTATCTCTATAACATAAAAACATATTTTTATTATCTCTATAATATAAAAATCATATTTTTATTCTCTCTATAATATAAAAATCGAATCTTTATATACGCTACTTCCTGATAAAAATAAAGCTCATATTTTTATTAACCAAAATATTTCATACATAGAATAAAAATCAAATCTTTTTGCTTGTAAAAAATCAAATCATTTTGTATATAAAAGTCTAATCTTTTCTAGGAATAAAAATCATACTTTTATAATGTTATCTATATAAAGAGAACTGATTTTATTTAATTACAAAATTTAAATAAACTAAAAATATAAATAAAACAAAACTCACAGTTTTCCGGTCGGTAGAGGGGGAAGGAGAGCAACTGGCGGCGGGGGAGGTCGCAGGGGGTGGCGCCCTGATCATCGACGGGAGAGGTGGGTAATGATGGGGTCTCGCGGTTTTTGGAATTGGAGGTTAGGGCATTGGATTGGAGAAAGAAGAAGCAGGGAAAGGAGAGAAGGGGGTGCCGGAGCAAGAGGGGTTCAGAGGGGGAAGGCGTGATGGCCAGAGGTGGGCGGACGGTGGCGTGCGATGTCAGTTTGGGGGAGGGCAACGGGTTCCGGGCCGGCGGATTTTTTTCCTTTTTTATTTGTTTTTATGATTTGGAGCAAATGGATGGGGGAGGGGTTTAATTGAAAAGGTTTTATATTATTTTTATTTAATTTAATTTATTCCATAAAGCAACTTTTTATGTCGAACTCAAAATCAAACCCACCGACTATCGCTCCTAACTAATTACTCCCATTCCGAATACATTGGGATATGTTCCGCAAGCTGATTCGACTATTTCGATCAGTTTTTGTCAAAATTAAAATATACATCTATATATTGAATTTTAAACGTACATTTCAATTTATTGGGGCCACATACGGACTCCAGAAATTCCAAAAAAATAAATCTGGCTATGTTTTGACGATACGGTCCTAATTAAACTAATTTCGTCGAATTTGGAGACCGTTTGAAAAATGGCCATTTTTTGGTCGATCCAAATTGACTAAAACTGTCAAAACATGTTTTACTTCGCCACGCTCACATATTAATCCCAAAAAATATGAATTTTGGAATCTAGCAATAAATTGACATTCCGGATCCAAAAAAAGTGGTTCTTCGAAAACGGAGGTTGTTTGCAAAATTTCCATTTTTAAGGGCTATATTTTCCATAGCGACTATTCTGAAATTTCAAGTGGGCATAGCTTTTTATTCCCGCTATGAAATTTCAATTTTTCAGATTCGTTGGAAAGATATTTTCAAATAGATTCAAATATTTTTGGTTTCACTAAAATCCGGTTTATTTTGAATCCTGTACATTCATTTGAAATTTGAAATCGAATTTTCAAACTACCGCGCCATTTTCCAATTCCTTTTATAATTAGAATATATATATTTATATTCTAACGTCGATTCAAATAAATATATACGTTCTAATTCTATTCAAAATAAATTTCTCGTCATTATTATTTAAAATAAATCATTTTAGATATTCAAAATTCATTAAAATTGCCAAAATAAAAATTTTAAATTGGTTTTGATTTCCCGGGTTATTACAGATTAGGTATGAATCAGATTCTTAACAAGCATAGATTTAGATCAAGATTTTTAAACATGTCAGGATTACTTGTTAAATGTTTATATCTGAAAGTAACATGAGCTCATAGAGACTGGATATAAAGAACAGAGAATAATATGATGAAGTTGTAGAAGAAATTCTTGTATGCATATAAGCTGTTGTTGAAGAAAATAGGCCAATTCAATCCAAGTTGGGGCATCATTTCATTGTCTCCGTTGATTTCGATGAATAAAAACAATAAAAATGATGTCCTAAATATAGCCTACCGCCAATGAACCAAGCCATCAAAACGTCCACGTTCATCAAAACGAATTCTCCCGTATCCACGTTGGGTCGACCCACCCTCCCCTGGGTCGATCCATAGGTCGACCCAAGGGGACTTGGGTCGACCCATCCAAGGTGTGGGTCAGACCCAATGTGTCATTTTCCCTCTGGTTTTCCTCGCTTCATGAATTTGAATTTCTAGGTTGATTTATATATATATAAAACTCTTATATGTATACAAACTTCTAACCTTTATGACTATCTCATACGATGTCCGTTTTAGCAAACTCCGAGTCTATCTTAAGCAGAATTCCGAGACGAACTCAATGGTACAGTCCGTTTTACTAAATTCCCAATATTTAATTCTTTAATTTATCGTTATAACGTCTTTTAAAATTACGGGGTGTTACACACTATGCACGTCACTTGGTGTTATTTTAGGGGAGGGAAGAAGGAGATTCTGATTTGATGAAGGGTAATTAAATAAT
The DNA here is from genome assembly GCA_030737875.1 of Allium sativum. Lineage (NCBI taxonomy): Eukaryota > Viridiplantae > Streptophyta > Magnoliopsida > Asparagales > Amaryllidaceae > Allium > Allium sativum. The sequence continues at coordinate 121,153,333 of CM060920.1, forward strand.
TAAATATCTTACTCAAACGAGGTTGAGTTTCGACATGGACAATAGCATAGTGCTCGTAGGATTGATCATCCTTTGGAATTGGATTCGTCGGGTTTCGAGCTCAATGATAAATCGAGCATCTATTTTGCTCTAGTTTAAAACTGAACGGTTCGGCCATAACTAGAATTTTTAAGGTTAAGTCACTCATTTCATTACTCAATATATTATATAGTCGATTAAAGAATATAAATAGTCTTCTTGTATGTTAGTGTATATTGTTATTTGACTGATTATTCATATTTAATTTTCTATTTTAAAAACCTACAGCTTAAATAACCATTATGTTACAGGGGATAAAATAAAGGGCAGTTTGGCTCAGGTCCAGTCTTGGTTTCAAAATACTAAAAACTCCATGTTTAAAACTTTATGAATTAGGTCGTGATTTCTCAAGAATCACCAAAAACAACAACAACAACAACAAACAACGTAAAAATTTTCCAAACTTCAAATTCTAATTCAATACAAATCATTTTCATATTCAAGCAAAAAAACTATGAAAAAATGATTAAAAATAAAAAAATCACATTCCATCAAATTTAAACAATTTTTCGTAAACTGCAGACAACGTAGCAACTATTTCTAAAAATTGCAGCATTTCATGCATTTTTTGTTGATTTGCTTCAAAATTTTAAATTCAAAACCTACACTTATTAGACATTGAAGTATCATAGAAAAATCATCAAAAAATATAAAAAAAAGTGCATACAAATGCTTACTGTTTCATTTTCAGGAAAATTTCAGCAAAAGAAGCCATTACTTGCAATAATTGCTAACATTTCCGCAATTTGTTCACACAGTAAAACACACATACAATACACTATAAGATAATAGCAGATATATCAACAATTGTTTAGAATAATTATGGAATTGCTACAACTTTTTTTCCATTTTTATTACAAGCAATAAACTGTTTGAATAATTGCTGAAATATCAGCAGTTTTTCACAAAAAGTGCTGATTTTTCATATTTTTTTTTTACATAATTCTTTCTTGAATATTTATATTTTTTTTGAATTTTTTTATGCAGCAGTGCGAAAAAAACTAAAAAACACGTTACTACACTAAATAGGGACCTGCTTCACATAAAAACATAGGGAGGGAGCCACATTGAATAAGTTGTGGAAATAGGGAAGTCTCCTTAATTTCCACTAAAATAAAAGGAAAATCGGAGTGGGAATAAGAAATATAGTGTAACGAACCTTTATTTTGACTAGTTTTAGATTAATATGAAATTTTGAATAAGATAGTTTGAGAAATAAAATTCTAAGATTTCTTAATGGAAGAAAGTTTGTATTATTAATTAAATTTAGATTAAATTGACTATAATGTTTCAAATCAAAAGAAACCAAAAAGTTAATATTAACTCGCGTTTGCATTAAATTACATTAATATTTTGTAGAAATAAAAATAATACTTTGAGAAAAATAATTTATACTTTTTCATTATAAAGTTAATTAAAATTTAATCAAAAGAATAAATCTAATTTTAAAATGATATTTTACGATCGTTAACTAACAGCTGTAAATGGTGCCCAAAAGTTTGACTTTAAACTGAACATTTAAATTAAATTCCGAAATTTTATATTTGAGATACGCTTAATTAGACTTAGCGTAGGAATGAATTTCATAATGGAATATAGAAATTTGTTCAATAACCTTATTTCAACGCAAGTCAGTTCAAATATTAAACGGGCGAAATTATTTCCGAAACCTAAATTTCCTAACATAAACAAAAATATTTTGCTCGTTTTGAAGTTTACGGCGTAATTTGTTTCGTGAAATATAGATGTTGTAGGTCCATCGGGATTTTTCTGTATGAATTAACAACACATCATTGTTAAAAATTGAAATTTTTATAGGAGAGACAAGACTTCGATATCTGGATACATAATATTCTTTGTTATTGACACATACACAAATATATGTATATATAAACTCACCTGCTCAAATTTATTATTAAGCTTAATAGCGATATTATCCAACTTGAAATATAGATCATTAATTGATGTTTTCTATGCGGCAAGTTTCTCTTTAAATTTTCTGCAATTGAACCATAAATTAGCAAAAAGAAAAATGAGATTCTAGTCTTTGTGATTTACTTTGGTGAGGAAAATAAAGGTAAAATAAATATTGTAGTTCCGTGTTGAGTTCAATCATTGTGTCCGTCTCCTTATGCTGACCACTGCAGTATATTCATTTGCGCATTTTGGTGTCCGACGGCCGTCTGAATCAATAAAACAGTGTGTCATATCGGCACCTAACGTTGTATCATTTTTGAGTTTTGTGTCCCTACGTGTACATATAGATATTTGTTGAATCAATATAAATGTTACATGTACTGCTGATATTGTGGGATGTAATAATGAGTGTATACTGGTTCAAATTTGAATATATAATTATATAAAAAATGTGTTTGAATTGGTTTTGGTTATCTCACGTAAATTGTGTTTACATGTTTGAATTGAAACTTTTACTTTATTTGGATCTTACTGTGCATTCTCTCTCTCTCTCTCTCTCTCTCTTTATATACAATCTCAATACCCCTTATTTCCCTATAGCCGCATAAATTTCTTCTTCTTTCAATATCAAATTTGAACTTAAAAAGTTTGACACTCCGTTGCCAAATAATATAAAGGAGTGTAGCTTCTTCTTTCATTTTCTTATCTTTTTTTTCAAATGCCTGACCCCCTTATACAAAAAAGGAACCACAAACGAAATCCAGCACCCTGCCGCCACTAACCAGATCTGCACCTCCTCCACATCGGCTATCCATAAACAACCTAGTCCTCCCATCGAACCACCACCCACCGTCTAGAATCCATCGAGAACGACCACCCTCAACAAACTCAGCCCAGTCCGCTTCTCTACACAAACTGCTCCATCTTTAACTCTAAAACTAGACCCGACCCGCTGTTAGTGTGGCAATTCCCCTCCTCCGACCATTTCTGCTTCACATCCATATATGTCTCCAAACCCACCCACCTTCCACCTAAACACACTAATAACCTGAGAAACCTCACGTCGTAGCCTTATCCACGCTGACTTCGAACTTCGCTTCCCCATCCTGTCTCCTTCGTCCTTGCTCCGACCTGTTCTTCATTGCATCATCAGTCAACGGATGATTTTGGAGTTCATCTCTATGAAATATCAGGGGTATGCATGTATGTCTACAATGTGATGGTGTTTAATCTAAGGCACTTATATCTCACATATATTACGCTATGAGATGTGCTACTATTAAATTATGTAACTTACTGTAATAACCCACATTTTACGTATCAGAGGATTGAAAAATATTTTTATTTAATTCCCTGAGGGTTGGATCATTCTGAGATTTTGATATGTTGGTTATGAGGTTGTAAGACATGCCCATAATTTTTACCAATTTTATTTCTGACCATTTTGCCCCTACAAATTTTGTACAGGGCATGACTTTTGACTGGGATCGAATCAGGTGCTGAGATCAATTTCATTGGAAAGGAAACAGTGTTACTAATTCCTTAGAGTGGTCACATTAAAGATTTGGTTCAGCGGTTTAGGAGGAATCGCTACTTTAGTGCTACACAATTTCTATACAGGTTTGGCTAGTCTTTAATGGGCTGATTTGGTATGGCCCATTAGTGGGCTGGTGTGAGGCTATAAATAGGGGGTTAGAGGCATGGATAATATTTTGAGCTCGTGATCCTCCTTGCTGAATCAAATTCACCTTTCCTCTATTAAAATTCTAGATCTACGTGAGAAGATTGAAGATCTATATCGATTGAAGCTAGATCTACATCAACCGAAGAGAGATCGCATTAAATTGAGAGGTTTGGAGAGTGTTCAACGCAGTTCGGGAATTTAGTGATTTCAAGTTAATTCAAAGTTTTGGTGAGTGATAAGCATCTCTCACACATATTCAATCAAGTACATGGGTTGTTTGATCTTATTTTCATCATTTTAAATTGTTTTCACCAAAATCTACATCATGGTAAGTATATTTTCTTTTGAATCACCATAGGATCTAATCTAGCAACTTCAATTGGTAAATTCTTATGTTAATTCATATGTTTATGCAAGTTAGATCCATTGTTTTAGTTTATGCATTGATTTATCATGATTTGGTGAATTCTATATGATTAAAGATGAATATGATGATTTAATAAAGTTTTATGATTGAATTGGATGAGTTATTTGCAATGATGTTGTAGTTTGGTAATGATTTGGTCAAGATTAGAGCTATTCTGGACAGATCTGGAGTCGTGTCATTTTTCTTAGGTTGTTGGTGACGTGGCATGGAGCTTAGGTCGTATGTCTTGTTGTGCAAGAAACAGATGGGTCGAAAGCTCTAGGTTGTTATGCATCAGGTCGTTCGGTTTGAGGAGCAAGACACGAGGAGGGTCATTGAAGCTTTGTGGGGAGCTTATGTATGCTTAGGTCGGGTCGGCCTGAGGGAGGCGGTGATTGCATTCTTGGTGTCAGGTCGCCAGCTCGTTGGGTTTTGGAGCAAGGCAAGGCAAATTGTGAGAGGGCTTTGAACTTAGGCCGAGGGGCGACTACGGAGTCAGATCGTGGAATGACTTGGATGGTGTAGTAAGGTTAGGTCGTGGAACGAACTAAGGAAGAGCAGCGTTATGAAATGCTATGGAAAAGTATTGAAACGTTGTGGTTTGTTTTTTCATAGAGGAAATTTTGGAAACGCTATAGAGGGGAATATCTACCAAACGGTGTATATTTTTGGTTCGAGAATGAATTTGACTTCGAAGTGAATTCAAGTAGGAATGTTCGAAGTGTTGTAATGTGTTCGTTGATTATCGAAATGCAACGAATGTGAAAACAACTCAAAGTTGTTGAGTTGTGGGTAGTGGTTGCTCGAGAAGGCGCTTGAGCTAAGGATAGTTGTCGGTGATGACGACTAGAGATATTAAAGGCTAAGAGATTATCACTGTCATAGGTTCTAACGGACTAAAAGAAGGGGTGCAAGGTGGGCACCCAAAGACTAGAAGTGGCTAGTCGAGTACCCTGGGCAGTCATGATAGGCCTAGAGATACGAGTCACGGTGGTGTAGAGTTTGCTTGAACCAGGGGTTTACCATTAGCCCTTGACAGTTGACGACAAGGTATTTAGCCTGTCATATGATTAACGATGTTTTCAAAGCAGGATTGGCGGTGATATCCAGAGTCATGGGTGAATGATCGTTTTGCCTGTATCGTCTCGTATAGATTATTTGACGTCGAAGGAGATATCTCTTGGGTTCTTGTCTGATGTTGGTTTAGGCCTTCGGGGCTTGTGCTTGGGGGATGTCGATATCAGTTAGAATGGTATGCGCTTGATAACCGATTGCCATGAATGTATCGTTGTTCCTACTTTATTGTTGTAAAGGCAATCACTATCGGATGTGGGGAAGTAGAGTTTAGGTTCTTATCTAGTGTGTTGGTAGATTGGTTGATTAATGTACCTATTCTCATATACTTTATTGATGATGTTAGTTAGCTATTTTATCGCATACTAAGACTGTTGTCCGACTCAAGGTTTTATGTCTCCCTGTTATTACCTTGGGTTGTTCATCCATGTGTTGGATGGGCAGTGTGAGTAGTAGGTGACAGGTGATATCTTAATGAGGATGATACTACTGAGCGATGGTGAGCAGGAGGCCGACGTATTATTTTCTACTATCTTCTATTGTTCTTTTCTGCTATTTGACGTATTCTGTGAGTGACTTGTAGTGAGGCACATTGTACAGAATTTGATGTTGTATCCAGAAAGATGTTTGGATGATTCATGATAATATGAAAAGTTTAAGATTCTGCTCAATTCTGCTTCACTATTATTGCATGTTGTATACGTTCTATTATACTTTATCCTTGCGCTGTGAGTTATACGACAGGTTCCATTTGTATAATCCTACCCTGATGATCATCCATAGTTGTCTGGCATGTCTTTTAACACATTATTTCCCTTGTTAAGTGCAGGAGTCGTGGGCAGTCATCACATTTGGTATCAAAGCTCCGGTTATCGATTTTAGCCAAAGTTCGAAGATGTAATTACGTATGAGAGACGTATTTGAAAATTTTTGATGGATGTATACTATATATTAGTTTATAGTATAGTAGCATTTGAATTCCATTTGCAGTCTTTCTTTCTTGTGCATGGACAAATAATTATATATTATAGATTTAGAAGGAGTCGTCGACCATCGGGACATGCTGCTAGAGAGGATACTGTTCCTGTATGGGGTAGTGGCAGTATACCAGACTACCCAACTATGTCTAAGGTCATGATGGCTGGGATTATAAGGAGGATACCCACTCAGGAGACAGCTGCATAAGATGCAGGAGTTCAAGTGCACGTTCCAAGATCCATGGACTTCGCAAAGCTGTGCAAAGACTCCACCACTCTAGGAGGGAAGCCGTTTAAAGAGACATATCTGATTGTTGAGATTCAAAGATGGCTTAATACTTGCATTCGGATCTTTGGAGACTTGGGAATTGATGATGCAACAAAGAGGAAGCTTGCATCGAGATAGTTACAGGGCAGACCTATGGATTGGTGGAACTCTGTCACTCTAGGGACTCCGAAAAATGAGATTTCATGGGAGCAATTCAAAGTCAAGTTTGAGATAAAATTTATCTCTACCGTTCAAAATTCTGTTCTATTTAAGAGGTTTGTTGGGCTTAAGCAAAACGGTAGACCAGTGCTATAGTATGTTTCTGACTTCGAAGCTTTGTTTAAATATGCTCGTTCATATGTCGATACTCCTTATCAGACGAACATAAAGTTTGTCATGGGATTGGACAAATACCTTGAGAACCAGTTGGTGGATCACCTAGATGACACTTAAAAAGCTCTAAAGCACGAGAGTTTGTTTCCCAAGGAAGATACTGTTGTTGCAGCTAAGGAAGAGTCGAAATCACAGCAGGGTGGTAATAACAAAAAGAGGAAGCATTAATAGCAGAAAGGAAAAAATGGTCAGAAAAAGCAGAAAGGTAAAGTGACTTGTTATAACTACCGGCATACGGGACGTTTTTCAAGGATTGCTAGAATCTGAAAGTTGAAAGGTCACAACTATGACAAGTTTGGGCATCTCAAGAAGGACTGTCCAGAACCAGCTAAGGGAATGCAGATTGTGAAGGTGTATGCTCTGGAAGCTATGCCATCGTCTTCAAAGGATCTTACGATAAAGGGGAAGGGGAATAGTGTTGTCATCCAAGGTATTCTTTCCGATAGAGATGTTTTAGTTCATGTGTTGTTTAATACTGGAGCATCGCATTCATTCATTTGTAATGAGCTTTGTGTGCCATTTGAGTTTGGAACCCGAGATTTGTCATAGACCTTTTGTTGTGACTAATCCAGTTGGGGTGTTCATCCCGTTTTTGTATGATTTGTCATGGTCTAGTGTTGTCGAGTCAGGGTTGCTCCTTTGTGTGTGATTGCTTTGCTTTGAACTTCGCTGGGTTCGATATTATTTTGGGAATGGACTAGCTCAAGAGTTACGTGGCAAAAGTGGATTGCGAGAAGCTGGAGGTGACAGTCGGGAATGTGAAAGGCCAAATGGTTGTGATTCGGTGTAAGCCCGAAGATGGTGTATTCATTAGCTATTTATATTTGCTTGTGATTCCAGGGGAAGAGTTGTCATCGGTGTCGATCGTAAGTGGGTTTGATGATGTTTTTAATGAGGTCAAAGGATTGCCGCTACATCGCAAGATTGAATTCATGATCGATTTGGTCGAAGGTGCTACAACTATCGTCATGCCTCCTAGGCGGATGGTGCCTAAGGAACAACGAGAGTTAGAGGTGCAAGTACGTGACCTTCAGGGAAAAGGATTCATTCAGAGAAGTGTGTCCGAATAGGGTGCACCGGTTTTTTTTGCAACCAAGGTTGATGGATATTTGAGATTTTGTGGACTATAGTGAGCTGAACAAGGTGACCAAGAAGAACAAGTACCCGTTGCCGTTTTATAAAGGATTTCTCCAAGATAGTTGCACCATTAATAGGATTGACAAAGAAGAACCAAGTTTTCACATGGAATGTAAAGTGTGAGCAAGCTTGTAACACCCCGTAATTGTATAACATTAAAATTCACAAATTAAAGTATACTTAATTTTTAGAAGAAGAATTAAGTGAAATGGGTTGCGCTATTATGTTCGTCTCAAAATTTTGGGTCAAGATAGACATTTGGTTTGCACGAATCAGATACTTTATGAAGATGTTATTAAGCCTTGAAGTTTGTATGCATATGAGAGAAATATATATAGATATATATAAAAATTAAATAAATAAATATTCAGAAAAGTTCAAAAAAGCAAATTGGGAGGGGGAATAGCCGAACCGCACCATTTTTGGAGTCGACCCGCTCGGGTCGACTCGGGGTCGATCCAGGGTGTTTGGCTGTCAACCCGTGGCCCGATTCGCGCTGAGGGCTGATGTTGCATCTGAGTGGTCCTGATGATTTCTGGGTTAATCTAAGAGCTCTAATCGATCCTAAACATATATATATATATATACACCTTAAGACCTAACCCTAATTCATAAAATATTATCTATAACACCATTATGCTGTCATGCTCTCTCTTAAACCCTAGCCGCCGCCTCTAAATTAAATCTCAAGTGTTCATACACAATTCAAATCAAAGTTTAGAGCTTCAACAACAATTAAAGAAGATTAATCAACGTCAATTCAACGTTTCTACATGAATTTCAATTCATTAATCCTTTTCTTAAGCCACGAAAGGTGAGTACAATTATTTTCACAAATCTAATGGGATTAAAGTAACACGAAAAAGTTGTAAAAAGGATTCATATTTTTTTTAATGAAAATCTCACCAAGTCTTCACCTTTTTGATTCATGTCATCATATGCCTATGTTTCTATGTAAAGTTCATACCTTTTATCAGTTTATTCATGTTGAATCTTTTATTATGCCTCTATGCCAGTTTATATGCCTCTTTATTTCATTATGATGTTTTATTCCAATTTTCTATGAATTGATTGTCTCTTCTTACCCTTATTCCTTTTATTTATGGATCTAGGCTACCTTCGAGCCTATATTAAAAATACGCGCGAATGCGAATACGTGGGAACGATTTGGAATATTGGGAATATGGGAAATTTGGAAAATTGGATATTATTGGATACTTTGGATAACTGGATAATATGTGAAATTGGCATATTTGGGTATGAATTACATGGAATTGATGAAATTAATGAAATTGCCTAAATTTGTAAATTTTTAATTGAGGCTAATTAATGTGTAATTAGTGACAATTTGGAATAGGCAATATTATAGACATGATTATATGTTTAATTGGATATATATGACCTGAAAATTGGGTATGGGTGAAATACGAAGTTAATGAACCTTTGACACGAGGTTAGGCGCAATTGTGACGTAAGACTGCCCGGAACCGCCCGACAAATCCAGCGGTCACAATTGGACGTCTAATGTGAGAGGTCAAAGGAATGAATTGTAGGCGTAACGGTTAATGACACGAGGTTAGACCCGGTTTGTGGCGTAAGACTGCCCGGCAAATCCAGCGGCCACAAAGTGTTCGGTCTATTGTGAGAGGTCATACCATTTGTCATAAGGAATGAATTAAAGAATACTAACCATAATAAGACATGGGTGTGGTTAGAGGGTTAAGTGGGGTGACATGTAAATTATGACATGTAAATATGGACTTAACTGGAATAAGATAGGACATGTAAATTATGACATGTAAGTATGGACTTAACCGTAGCATGTGTAAGACATGGACATTTAAATTAAAATGGTTAAGTGGGAGAAAAACCAAGCGGGGACCAAGCATAAGTGGGAGGCTTGTGTCGGATGGGGACCCGTTTCAACCAGTAACCCGTTTGAGTATCTAATTGGGCCCGGTACTAGGCCGGGATTGGGGCACGCTTACTGGGCTTGAATATAAGAGGTCAAAACAGGAATAGCGGTGGCAACGCATGTCCAACGGGTTCATGTGCGTGCATGGGTCCGGGCTGGTAGGTAAGACGTTGTTGCATCGTGTAGGTATGGCCGTGCATTTCATGTTGGTATTGGGGTTGCCACTTTGGGGAGTGATACACCCCACTGTGGGGCCAGCACGGGTGCCTAAGGGGTTTAAGGTGCCGATCGAATGGGTAGATTAAGGGTACCTTAGCAGTGGTTGGAGCAAGCCGGCACCTACGATAGCAGCTAGGTACAAGTAACTACCAAGTTTGTCATGTGAGTACAGTTAGTGGGAAGGGATCAACCTCTAGTAAAAAGAGACTAGTAGATGTGCGGTGTAATTAAGTAATGTGGTGTAACTTAGCAAAAGTGCGGTGCAACGAAATACATTTTGGTTGAGTTGGATAGTCCTTTGGGTGCTAGTCAGATGTTGACTTCGGTCTTCGGGGTTAGTACTTGGAAGGTTGTTCGCTTAGCCAAGGTGTAGGATTGTCTTTGTACTTAGGAACAAAATCATCTTGTCCATCCTTTTTATCTACCTTATCTAAGTTACAGCCATATCATAATGCCTATTTACGTCTTAATCATTTACCTTACCTATTATTTGTTAAAAATTACTAGACTCGCCAGACTTTATGTCTGACCCGTTTGTTTCCTCCTCTTTTCTTTCCTTCCCCCCTCAGGTTTGCAAGGAGGGAATACTACAGCTTATTGCCGATTTCTTTCAGTTGCTTGAAAAGAGTAGATGTATCGCTTTGGACTCTCTCATCTTTATGGCTTTGCTTATGCTCGGTGGGGATTTATGCATTTATGTTATTTAAGTATTTGCTTCTTTATGTACTTTGAAGTTTTTGGAAAAGACTATTGATCTTGTTGTAATGGTTTTGGAAACTACTTATGTAAGCTTGTTTTGAGTTATGATGCTATGAAATAAGTTTTATCTTCCGCTGTGTTGTTTTATTTATTTATTCTTGTAATTTATTTGTTATATACAACAATAACGCTCCATGGACATTGATGCATTCCCTTTGTGAGTGACATTAATAGACATGGGGTGTTACAAAGCTTTTGGAATCCTGAAAGAGAGACTGACGAGTGCTCATGTTTTTATCTTTCCAAGTGAAAATGAAGAGATGGTGTTATACACTGATGCATGTGGTATTGAGCTTGGAGCAGTACTAATGCAGAAGGATAGGGTTGTGGCCTACGTGAGTCAACAACTAAAGCCGCACAAAAGTGATTATCCAACTCATGATTTGAAGTTAACTGTGATTATGTTTTCTCTGAAGATATGGAGACATTAACAGTTGGGAGTTCGATTCGAGTTGTTTATGGATCATAAGTCGTTGAAATATCTTTTCTCTCAAAAGGATTTGAATCTTCGTCACCAATTTTGGTTAGAGTTTCTGGCATCGTATGATTTTGGTATAGCCTATAATCCTGGTAAAGGTAACGCATATGAAGATGCGTTAAGTGGAAGACACGCAAGTTTGCGAGCGATGTTTTCGGAATGGAAGCACCTTGAGTATTTGGCAGGATTTGATTTTAGACCACGGTGTGAATTGGAATCTAAAATGTTGGCTAGCTTATTGATAAGACCTACTCTCATCAAAAGGATTGGAGAGAGCCGAAAGCATGATGCAAAGCTTGTGAGATTATCCAGAAGTTAGAACCAGAGGATAAAGAGTTCAAGGTCCATCGTGAAGGTTGGCTTCGAAAGAAAGGACGACTGGTTGTTCCTGATATTGACAGACTGAGAGATGAGGCTCTGAGGGAATTTCATCACTCAAAGCTGACTATTTATTTCGGTGGTAACAAGTTGTATCAGGACATGAAGCCGGCGTACTACTGGGAAGGGATGAAAATGGATGTTGGAAAGTTTATTTCCAAATGTATGATAAGTTGGTTAGTGAAAATTGAACAGAAGAAGCCAAGTGGATTGCTTCATCCATTGGAAGTTCCTACGTGGAAGTGGGAGCAGATATCGATGGATTTTATCGATGTACTACCTAGAACCTGGGCAGGAAATGAAGGGATTTGTGTCATCGTGGATTGCTTGACCAACAGTGCAAGATGTATTCCTGCCAGATCGACTAGGACAACGTCGAAGTTGGCTGAGCTTTATATAAAATGGATAGTTCGATTCCATGGTATACCAAAGTGCATAATGAGTGATTGAGATCCATTGTTCACAAGTGGATTTTGGAATAGTTTGCAAGAGACTTTGGGAACCGATTTGTGTTTGAGTATGACTTATCATCCCAGACCGATGGTCAAACCGAGAGGGTTAACCGAGTTTTGGAAGATCTCCTGAAGGCTTGTGCATTGGACTTCAGAGGATCCACTACAACAAAAGTACCCTTTAACAACGTCAGTTTTACAACGGGCACAAAATGCCCCTTGTAAAAGCGAGGAATAACAACGGTTCTCTTTCAGACCATTGTAATAACTGGCCTATAGGAGGACTTTTTGACAGCGGGCCTCTGACGCCCCTTGTAATAAACCCTATTACAAGGGTCATTAGCCACCCGTTGTAATAGGCTTCAGGTTTAGATCACCATTTGCATATTTTACAGCGGGCTCTTCAAGCCCGTTGCAATTGGATTATTTTACGACGGTCTCTTGCCACTTGTAATAGATCTATGTAATCTCATTTTGACATCGGGCTGCTTTTGCCCGTTGTAATATGTTTACTAGGTGCTACTTTTACAACCTATTATACCTAACGATAATTAGATGTCCGTTGTAACAAATGTATGCTATCAATTTTGATAGTCAATAATTTATTTTTACAACGCTTTATTAAAATTTTTATTTATTTATTAATATTTAATAATTAATCATTAATGATATTATATTAATCATATACGCTACTAATTGCTAATTATATTATTTTAGTACTTATTACTAATCATTAATAATATTATATTAATCATAGGTAATTAATCGCTAATTATATTACTTATATTAATCATAGGTAATTAATCATTAATATTATTATTTTATTATTTATTAATTTTTTATAATTAATCATTGATGATATTATATTAATCATATATGCTATTAATTTCTAATTATAATATTTTAGTACTTATTACTTATCATTAATAATATTATATTAACAAATGTATGTTGTCATAGTTTAACTACGGTGTTAATTAATTTATACTTATAATTAAGTAATACTTAATAAGTAATAATCATATATATTACTAATTTTAACAGTTTTGTTTGATATCACTGTGGTAATTTTATCAGGTAGGATATATATTTATTAAAGTTTTTACCTAACTATATTTTTATTTTTTAAAAAGAAATAGTACTTAATCAATACTATACAATAGTTGAAATTTGGCCTCAACGCCGCCACTTACAACCACATTACTCATCGCTCAACCTAAAACTTTTTAACTGAGCCTCCCTTCATGCCTGTATAGCACTTCCCTCATCGCTATCACTACCTCTGATTGCCTTAGTCCCCTTCCGTCCAATCATTGGTCAGTTTCCAAGCCACCGTAAGCTTCTGTTTCATCATTGGACGGTAACGTACCAACATTTGATGATCAAATGTATTTCAATTCTTAGCTTATGCAGTAGCCATCCATTTCAATTTTTAAAATATTATGACATTAATCTTAATTAATTTACAAATATGATGATCAAATGTATTTTAAGTGATTATTATTCGTTTGGAAGGATACACACTTATTATAGTCAATACTTAAAATAATTTCGTGCTCGTTGCCGTCATTCATTTCCCCATTACTGTCTTTCGATTAACACATACCGTATCCCATTAACCAAAACATAATTTCCTCTCGAAAAAAATCTTCCCACAGAATCGATCATGGCGGCTCCAGCGTTTTAATTTTTCCATGGCAACCGCATCACTTCTCTGAATCACAACATAGCAGGAAGTCGAATCGCAGCACAGCAATGAACTACGGTCCAGATCTACTTCTCTCGCTTCGAAGTTAGGGCAAACGAAATCGGGATCCAGATCTACTTCTCTCGCTATGAATAGGTATGGTTTGTACGAGAGTTTCATTATGGGAAGAGCGAAAAGTTAGGGTTTTGATTATGTGATTTAGGTTTTCTATCTGTTGATGATGATTCTTGTGCTTTTGATATCGTTTAGCTTGATTTATTTGCATGTAAGTAAATCGAACCAAAACCATTGCATGTAATTTTGGTATGTAAAACATATATCGGGTATTCTTTGTATTGAACCATAATGTAAGTTTGTGATAATAATTATCAGATCTGCTTCATTCTAATGGAGCATTTCAATTACAAACATGCATTAAGTTAAGTAGTTGGATAAAAATTGTATGAAACAGAGTGGTGGCTGAACTGAGAGAACAATACTGGATTACCTTGTTAGCGTATATTCGAGATATCATACGAACAATACACAATCAGATCATCATTTATGTCTTTACAAATTTAATACTTTTTGTAGACGCACTGTTAAACAAGTCCATGTTATAAACTGTATCGATGTCTTTACAATAGTCAAGATAGTAGTTCTCCTGTCTTTAACAGAAAATATCTCTCCATGGACGTTAAATATGGCTATTCAAAAAAGTCTCAAACCACCCACTATCACACCGTTGCATTGATACAGTAGTAAATGTTGGGATGTCAAACAAGAGAATTAAATAACAGTAGATGGAATCCAGGACCATAAACATTAGTAAATATTAAGATTCATCCGCATGTTTTAGAAAGATGCAAGAGGAAGGTGTTTGGAAAAAAGTATTAAGTTTGGGTCGATGTTACCTCGGTGCATCGAATAATCACCCAAAACCCATCAAATCACCACACAGCCGAGAGAACAATATGTTTATTGGATTCATAGTCTTGGAAAATGGCAGAGCTGAGATCTTTAGACTATTAGGCTTTGTCATTTAAGTTGTATGCTTTAGGCCTTCTACCGTGTTGGTGGTGTTGATAGTTGCAATCGTGAGCCACTCTTTAGTTAGGGTTTGGATTTTGATCAAATTAAAGAGGAGTTACGTAATTTTGAGTGTGCAGATGGATTGGTTAATGCTTGGAGCTGTTGTGGCAAGGTTTTGGGTATATCAAAAGAGTGGCAGAGAGGATGAAGGGGAAAATACATAGGAATCGATATATTAGTTTTCATAGAGGGAAAAGTGAGTGAGTTATGGTGGAGTGAAGATCCCACTCTTTTGGGTTCCAACATGTAGTTTAAAGTCTGCAGTGAGAATGATTCAGAGAAGAAAGGTTATAAGAGTAAGTAAAAACTAAGTGTAATTAGTGAAATCTTAGTGAAATGATTGTAATTAGTGAAATTTGATATTTAGTATGAATTACCAATTAAAATTATTTTTCAAATAGTTAAACATTTTGTCAGCGTAACAACCATATGTATGATTTGTTCTATATATAATTAAATAATCAACTGCTTATTTGTATGATAAAAAACTTCTAAAAATTTTCAAAAGTTCCAAAAGCATTAAACATGAATAAAAAAATAGCTAATTAGACATGAATATATGTAGGCATTTGCAAAGATTTTTAACCTACAATTATAATGTTGTTAATTCCGTGAAGCATCAACGACTCCAAGTGTAAGAATTAGAGTGATGTCTAAAGCGATATTCCATCATGAGAAGGACTCATATTTTTTTGGACATAACATCTTTTCATTAGGTTTTAACATCAGAGGATTATCAAGATGGACAAAGCATGGATTCACCTACCAAGGTTTTGTCAATTTTGATTATTAGTTTATACTTGTAAATATTTGTATACTGATTAGTGATTCGTTTATGTGTCATAGAATGTCCAAAGAATATAGACAAGCTATACGGAATTTTGTTTATGGTCATGCAGAAAGGAAGGGAAATCTAGAAAAAATTGTTTGCCCTTGTTTAAAATGTAGGAATCTTATCCGTCATCCGTCAAGAGATGTCGTATCACACTTGATTATTTTTGGATTTGACCCAACATATGATGTATGGATTTTTCACGGAGAAGCACGCCGTTCAGAAAATGAAGGTAATGGGGACACAAATGCATATAAAATGTACTTAGACGCACAAATGTGTAATGAATAAATGGAAGATTGTAAAAACCCGTAACTTCCCCGGTGAGGAAAGCGCGGATAGTTCGAGAACAAGCCACAACAGAACGCATATAAAAGAACATTTCATTGTATATTACAACAATGCATCAGATTACAAGAATATACAGAGTATAAATGAATAAATATTACACAGAAATATCAGAGATTCAAATTACATTTAAATACATCGCAGCGGAAAATAATACAATACACAACTAGAAGAGATATACGGATACAAAGCTTTCCGGATATCATTCCAGCTGTAAACCAGGATCCTGTGAATATAAATCTGCAAAACCAAAACTACTAGCTGCCCGTGTCGAAAATAAGGGCACCCAGAGTTTAGGTTAAAACAATAAACTCCAGGTCAGTCATGTGACTGGTGTGAGAACTAAAACAGTTATTAATCTTTATTTTAAATCATTAGGTAAATCAAGGGACCACGCCGTATAACACGGAACGGGTTTCATCCCAAGAATACCAGTTCATAAAACAACAACGCAATGCTAAATAAAGAAAAATGAAGCTATTATAAGACCCAAGTCCTATCACACAATGCAACGCAAGCCGAGGGATAGGGTTTTTACCTTATAATAGCCAAGAATGCTTGATACGTTTAAAAGAAATCATTTGATACTATAATAAGTGTATAGTGTATAAAACAACTTCAAATCATAAGTATCAGTCATAGGCGGCATGAATGCCCCATACCACTATGTCGCCATATATAGGTTATACAATCAAAATCGCAAAGTCACGTATTGGAAGTTGGGTTATCATTTATGGTATGAACCGAGGCTAGGGGCAAGATCCTCTACCGATTTGTGACTCTCTAGCCCGAGCCACAGGATCAGAGCTCGAGTGACCCTTGGAGCGACAGGGCCGGTCCACCGATGTGGATTAAAATTCCTGAACACTGTGTTTCCCCGCCCTTTGGGGCGTAAGCCTGGCCCGTCAGCAGACCAGAAGCATCGGCCGAAACCGATATCACGAGGCGCCTCGCTTTTCAGCAAGTAATAATAAGCAACATCCACTTGAGTCAAACTCGTCAGCCAGTTCAAGCACTGACGCCACTCCTAACTAGAAAGAAACGCATGCCCTCCCTGAGGTCCGTCTCCCGTTTTTGGTTCATACCGGGTGTGAAACTCGCGAAGTAAACGTTACACAAAGCTACGCCACAAAGGCCGTGCTTCGATCATCAACCACAAGACTTTGCTTTTCAACAGAAGCCTTGATCATTTGCCACTTAGGCATGCCACACAGGCAATTCACTCCATGCGATTGATATCCATCAATATATAACCCCTGAGCTCGTACGTCTCAGAGAAGGGCGTTAAGCAAGAGAATAAATTCTCCGCCGCCAAACCGATATATATTTAATAAAGATCAATCACACGGACTAAAATCCAATGTCAGACACACAGTCCATTTACAAGTCCGTTCTGGGGCTGAACGAAACCGGAGGCACCTTGTACCTCGCATATCCATCGATCTCCAAGTACGTCTGGACGATCACTAACTGTTTCCATCTTCTTGGGTGTACAGCCCAATCAAGATCATCAGTAATTACCCAAACAACGTGAAGACCTCCGGTCTTCGACCATCGTCTTCATCTTCGACTTATCGTCGTATCAGTTATTCAGAATGGGATAAACCCGGTCTTTCCGAATAACTCGCGTATATTTTAAATAAGTGTTACACAAACACAACATACGCCTCATTCCAATTCATTAGTCACTAACCGTAAATTAATCAAGAGAATAATTCCCCAAATATTAACCCTGAAGGCCGAAACCAACATCAGATCAATATCCAGAAAACCATTATGCTTGGCTAACCGACAGTTAGTTTCTAAATTTCACATTCATAGGGAAAGGTTCCCATTAATTTTATCCAAGATAAATTTCTTGAATTTATTCTTTAATCTATTTTTGAATATCAATTCAAACTAGTCGGGATTAGCGGACCTTACCGAAGTAATCATTTGTTTTAATTTCCCAATCCCAACCTATTCATCCCATGAAGTAAAACTGGTGATACTTCATATCTAACACCACGGTGTTATCGGTAAATTCAATTACCATTTCACGTTTAAATCTAATTAAAGATTTAACTATCGCCTGGAGTAAAACTGGTGATACTCCATTCTCGATCTTTTCAATCTAATTAAAGATTCATTAAAACTCCACTTAGTTTTAATCGTTAACTGGGTTAAAGAATCAGTGTCATTTAAAACACGGTTCACGATAAACCCAAAACCACATTCCATTAATCATCGGGTTAAGGAACGAGTGTTATTTAAAATACTGTCCACGATAAACCCAAAAATCAATATCAATTCAATTCCAGTTAAATATTATTTAATTGATACACTTCATTAAATCTAAATAAAAAGATTTAATCTTTTCTCAACTGGGTTCAAGAACAGTGTTAATGAAGACACCATTCACGACAAACCCAAATCACATTTGATATTCAATACAAGGCTCTGAATAGAAAATATATCGGCTTATATTCAATATCAAATTCTACGATTAACAAATGTCGTATTGGAAATAACGATATAAATATATATCTTTCAAATTTCTATAACAACATCCGTATAATCACGAATTCCAACATCGAAATATTCCGAAGACAATTTCGATTCAAATCCACTCCAATGCAATCATTAGAAATTCTGGTTATTTTTAAAACCCTTTTTAAATTCAATTTATTTACTTAAAAATAAATAGAATTATAATTCTAGTTCAAAACTAGTTTATTTCGATAAAAATCTATTTTTATCTTTTCAAGTATGGAGTTTTTCATCCCAATTCTTTCTAAATCATTTCTTATGATTTTACACAAATTATTACTATTTTTAATAATTTTATCAAGGCCCGTACAGTCGATTTCCATCAACGGTCATCGAACTGCACTTACCGCGACCTTTTTCAAATTAGATTTGGACATAATTCCAAATCCAACCGTTAGATTTCTAATTTCTAATATTCGTTAGAAAGCTCTTTTCGATACGAACCCAACGGTTCCGGTTTTAGGAGAATCCGACGGTCGGATCTCCCGTAATGTCCGTTTGAAATAAATGGTCGAAATTCACGAACTGCCGCGGCGCGGCGCGTTCTATTCAGGCCATTATATTATATATATAATATATATAATATATATATCGCCGATTTCTATTTAAAACAAATTTTATAAATAGTTTTGAATTCGTTTCAAAAACATTTTCAACTTCCATTTCAAATTCAAATCAAAGTTGAATTCTTCTTTATAAATTCGTTTTAAAATTCATTTCTATTCAATTCAAATTTCAATTCAATTTGAATTCATTTCAATTCGCTTTCAATTAAATTTGAATTCGTTTTCAATTTAATTCAATTCCAAAGTCTTTTTCTATTCGATTCAATTCAAATTGGTTTTCTATTCGATTCAATTCAAATTGGTTTTCTATTTGAATCAAATTCATTATATATTCAATTGAATTCAAATTCGTTATATATTCAATTCGAATTCGTTTCCTATTCAATTTAATTCAAATTTCATTTCAAAATATGCGATTTCGAAATCACTTTTCAATATTCATTTTAAAATGAGTAAAATCGATATAAACATCGTTCACGTCAAAATGGCGCATCTCTAATCAACACGGCTTCATATCATTCTATTTTCAAATATTCTATTTCAAATATTTCTTTTTCAAATATTTCCTATTCAAATATTTCTATATTAAAATATTTCGTTCAACACATGACTTATCTCAACGGATGAGTACAGTCAACACATGAACCTTTATTTTATATTGATAAAGATGTAAATTTTATTATTAAAATATTTCGTTCAACACATGACTTATCTCAACGGATGAGTACTGTCAACACATAAACCTTTATTTTATATTGATAATGATGCAAATTTTATTATTAAAATATTTCGTTCAACACTTGACTAATCTCAACGGATGAGTACTGTCAACACATGAACCTTTATTTTATATTATTCTTTATTTTTCAAATTGGAATGAGGCCCAATCAATTACCATATAAAGTTAATTATATGGATTCCATACAACACATGTATATAATAGCATTGAAAAATAATCAACCATCAACCAAGGTGCACTACACTGTATAAGCATCAAATATAGATATCTAACGCTTATAACAGCCTGTCAATCCATCGATCGACATATTTAATCAATCAGGATGAGTGAACTTCAAATTTCATCCCAACACCCGTGTGGGGTTTCAAACAATCAAACACAGATTTTATTTGTGCAGTCGGGCGGTGTGTAAAATTTATCGACCCAATCAATATCAGTCAAATCAGTGTATATAAACAAATCGGCTGATTTGTTTATAAATATCTATTTATTCACTTTCACGTTAAAAATTATATTTTTAACGATAAAACATTTTATTTTAACACATGAATTTCTATTCAGTTCATTTACACAATAAAAATGATATTTTTATTTTTCTAACATATTTTAGAAAATTTCGACGGCATAACGGCACGATACTAGAAACGGGACAAGGCCTAGCCTTATCCCCGGTCTAGTGAAGGCCCACGCCAATCACACATCAATCAAATCAATTTCATTTCACCGACAACCAAATTCAATCAAATCATCTAACTAATCTATGCAACCAAACAAACAAGTCCATGGTCTGTGGACGATTGTGTCGGGTGCTACTAAGCACCGTCTGCATCCTAGTATATATATATAACTAGAAATGAAATTGAAGAGTGAGAAGTTCTCACATATAGCTATCCAACTTCACGGCACTTCATTTATAGAAATCTTCATCGTTCTTGCCTTTTGTCACTTTCGTCGTCCGCATTCACTACATATATAAAAATCACATTTTTATATTCTCTATTATATAAAAATCATATTTTTATATTCCGCTACTATATTTATAAAAATTCAATTTTTATACCACTACATATATAGAAAAGGTTATATTTTTACAACGCTATATATATATATATAGAAAATGTTATATTTTTACAATGCTATATATATAGAAAAGACTATATTTTTACATCGCTAACCCATATGTAAAAATTATATTTTTATCGCTACTTCAAAATGGAAATCTAGTTTTTACTTCACGTTCTTATATGGAAAAATCTAATATTTACTTCACCTTCTTATATGGAAAAATCTAATATTTACTTCATATAAAAATTATATTTTTATTATGTTATATATAAAATAAAAACTCATTTTTAATCTAATGACATTCAAATAAAAATCGTATCTTTACCTTTCTAACTTCTATATGAAAATCGTATATTTTCTTTACTAACTTCTATAGAAAAATCGTATATTTCCACTTCAACTTCATATTAAATTTTTTATTTTTAATCGCTATTCAAACAAATAAAAATCATATTTTTATTTCGATGTTTATATTATAAAGATCATATTTTTTTTCGACTCTACTTTGAATATAAAGATTATATTTTTATTCTCGACAAAGATTATATTTTTATTCTCGACAAAGATTATATTTTTATTCAAGCTTATATTTATACAAAGCTATATTTATATACAAGGTTATATTTTTAAAACAAATTCTAGTTTATATTTTTAAAATAAATTCTAGTTTATAATTTTATTTTAAACAATGGTATTTTATTTTTAAACAAGCTAATCTATATATTTTAAACCTTAATAAATTTTAATTACCTATACAAACCATCGGTTGTTTCTCCTTCATCCAGGTAACCCCGACGTCGAAGAAACCCACCCATCGTCGGAATAAATCGCCCACGCACGGACATCGAAGCAGCCGGACGTTGATCCCAGGTGGTCCATCGAAGCGCCTTTTCCTCTCCTCCTACAGCTCCGAGCAGCTCGAAACTCGAGCTCCAATCCATGCTCGAAATCTCCCTTGAAGCGCGCGACTTTGAAAAGACAATTTCCCCAAAACACTGAGCGGTTTTTAATCTTAGCCGTATGTATGGATAGAGGAGGAGTTGCTCTATGATTTTTGCTTTATAAGGCCATGAATTTATTGAGTGGATTCGGAGATAATTAGGTGCGAAATCAGGGCGATTATGAGCGTTCATCGCACAAGGAGGCGGCTGATTAAATGAACTAGGGTTAGGACTTTTTTGTAGATTTTTATATATATATTTTTTATATTATTTTTCTCCTTTTGATTTTAAAAAGTAAAATTTTATTTCGAACTCCAATCTGAGCCCTACGACTGTCGCCCCTAGCTAATTACCCCCATTTCGAACACAATGGGATATGTTTCGTAACCCAACTCGGCTGTTACGATCAGTTTTCGTTTAAATTAACATCTAAATCATTATATTGAATTTTAAATGTATATTTCAAATTACCGGGGTCACATACGGACTCGAAAAACCCCAGAAAAATTATTTCTAGCTTTGTATTGACGATACGGTCCTAACAAAACTAATTTCGTCGAATTCTGAGACTGTTTGAAAAATGGCCATTTTCCAGTCGATTAAAATCAACTGAAAATGGTCAAACGTGTTTTCCTTTGCCACGCTCACATATTGATTCAAAAAATTATGAAATTTGAAACCTAGCAATAATTTGACATCACGGACCCAACAAAACTGGTTTCGTCGAAATCCGAGGTCGTTTGCAAAATTCCCATTTTTAAGGGCTTGAATTCTATAGCGACTATTCAGAATTTTCAACTGGACATATCTTTTGATTCCCGCTATGAAATCTCGATTTTTCGGATTCGTTGGAAAGATATCATCAATTAGATTCTAATGTTTTTGGTTTCACTAAAATACGGATTGTTTTGCACCCGGTACATTCAATTGAAGTTTGAAATCGAATTATCGAACTACCGCGCCATTTTAAATTCCTTTTATAATTATATATAATTATATATAATTATTTATATTCTAACGACGACGTATATAATATATATGTTGGATTTCCATTCAAAATAAATTTCTCGTCGATATTATTTAAAATAATTCATTTTAAATAATCAAAATTCACTAAAATTGCCAAAATAAAAATTTTAAACTGGCCCAGATTTTCGGGTTGTTACAAAGATCATGGTAATGTAAGACATGGGGTAGAGATTAAGGAGATGATAGAAAATTCTGAAATTCATTTGTACCCTGGTTGTGCAAGCCACACAAAGTTATCAGTGACAATACTTCTTTACAGGCACAAGGCTCGAAATGGTGTATCTAATACGGCTTTTACAGAACTCCTTAAACTTCTCAAAGATATGCTACCTATGGAAAACACGCTTCCTGATTCTACATATGCAACAAAGAAGCTGCTCAAATCATTTGGTTTAGGCTATAGACAAATACATGCATGTGTAAATGATTGTTGTCTTTTCAGGAAAGAGCTTGCAGATAGTGATTTTTGCCCAAAATGTGGAAAATCTCGTTGGAAAAAAAATAAGACGAAGGAAGATGGAAAGAAAACCAGAGTAGCTGCAAAAATATTGAGATACTTTCCAATAATACCAAGACTGAAAAAATGTTTATGTCTTCAGAAACAGCAGAGCAATTAAAATGGCATAGCACTCATAAGAGTGAAGATGGTAAATTACGTCATCCAGTAGATTCTTCTCAGTGGGCTACAATTGATAGTATGTATACTTCATTTGCATCTGATCCACGAAATTTAAGGCTTGGTCTTGCAAGTGATGGCTTTAATCCCTTTGGAGATTGGAATTGTAAATATAGTTGTTGGCCAGTTTTTCTTGTTGCGTACAACTTCGCTCCATGGCTTTGTATGCACAAAGATAATATGATGTTATCTTCATTAATTCCTGGACCACGACAACCAGGGAATGATATCGATGTGTATCTACAGCCGCTTATCGAAGATTTGAAAAAATTATGGAGTAAAGCGGTGAAGGCATATGATGCATACACTTGCAACGAATTCAGATTACATGCAGTTTTAATGTGGGCAATAAATGATTTTCCAGCTTATGTAAATTTAGCAGGTTGTACCGTAAAGGGTAAGAAGGCATGTCCTGTTTGTGGCGTTAATACATGCTCAATATGGTTACCATTTAGTAAGAAATGTGCATATTTAGGACATAGGCAATTCCTTGATCCTAATCATGAATATCGTCAAAGAAAAAACTTGTTTGATGGAACCATAGAAAATAGACAAAAGCCTCCAATACAAACCGGTATCCAAGTCTTTGATATTGGTAAAGATATTTGTAATGACTGGGGGAAAAAATCAAAGGAGGAAGAGAAAGAGAAGGAAAAAAGGAAAAGAAAAAGGGGAGAAGAGAAGAAAAAAAGAAGTCAAATATAGAAAAAGAAGTCTATGTTCTTTGATTTGCCTTATTGGCAGGTAAAGTTTTAGAAATTGCTTCTTTTTTATCGATATAATCATTACTTTATTATTAATTAGTTATAATTTATTTTTGATTTTCTTAGGTACTTCCATTGCGTCACAATCAAGACGTAATGCATGTTTAAAAAAATATTAGTGAAAGTATTCTTGGTACGTTACTTGATATTAAAGGAAAATCAAAAGATGGCATTAATTCACGTAAAGATCTAGAAGTATTGGGTATTAGGAAGAAGTTACATCCTCTAGAGATGGGAAGCAAAGCATTACTTCCAGCCGCCCCATGCACCTTGACTGATCAAGAAAAGGAGATCTTTTACAATAGAATGAGGAATTTGAAAGTACCCGATGGGTATAGCTCAAACATTGGGAAATGTTTTGCTAAAGAAAACAAAATTTCAAATCTTAAGTCTCATGATTATCATGTTTTGATGCAACAACTGTTGTTTGTATCACTGAGAGGACTTCTACCTAATGGGACAAGGAATGCATTACTACGACTATGTTCTTTTTACAATGACATTTGTCAAAGAGTGCTTGATAAAGATAAATTAGAATCCATCGAGAATCATATCGCATTAACACTATGCGATCTTGAGATATTTTTTCCTCCCTCAATTTTCGATATCATGATTCACCTTAACAATACATTTATCAAGGGAAGCTAGAATTTGTGGGCCAGTACAATATCGGTGGATGTATCCATTCGAAAGGTAAAATTTGAAATTAGTACGTATAGTAGTTGATAACATATGTGCTTGTGAAAATATTTTACTTACGCATCTTAATTATAGATACATGAAAACACTAAAGGGGTATGTTAAAAATCAAGCACGACCTGAAGGATGCATAGTTGAGCGTTATTCTGCTGATGAATGCATGAAGTATTGTGCTGGCTATATTAACGGTGCATTAGAAACTGGACAAAGAAAAAATAGAAATGAAGTGGAACGAAGTGATTCCATGCTCGAGGGGCGTCCAATATCTAAAGGAAATCCTATGGTACTCAATAAGGAGGTGGTTGATGTTGCTCATCGATATGTGTTGTTTAACATCAAGGAAGTAGAGCCTTATATAAAGTAAGCACAAGTTTAATTCAATTATTTTATATGAAATAAATTAGAATGACTTGTATGATTACGTATATAGGATGCACAATGAGGAGCTGAAACATTTGCATCCTTGGCTTTCACGGGATGATTTGGAACTTTCAAAGTTGCATTCAGAGACTTTTAGTAATTGGATTAAAAAAAAGGTTGGCAATGTTATATCTTTTAGGATGGATAAGTTCGGCATAGAAGTATATGTTATTGTAATTAGTCTTTATGTATAACATTGTGCTTTTTCAAGTTCAAGATGATAGAAAAACATCCGAGGTTAGTGAACTAATAAATTGGCTTTCACATGGACCTCGTCATCAAGTAATTTCTTATACTGGCTATATAATTAATGGTCGTCGTTTTCATACTAAAAACGATGATAAATCTACACAAAATAGTGGTGTTTCAATTGAGGCAAGTACTGTTCGCATAGATGGATCCGTTGAGAAAGTACCATACTATGGTGTTTTGCGTGAGATTTTGTTGTTTGACTACCGGCTGTTTCAAATTGCCTTGTTTAAGTGTGATTGGGCAAATATTGACCGTGGAGTTAAGGTCGAAGATGGATTCACGTTAGTCAAATTACATCAATTTCAAAATCAATTTGCAAACGACCCTTTCATCTTGGCGACATAAGCCATACAAGTGTTTTTTTGTAGAGAAAGCAGTTCTTCAAATTGGTATGTTGTGCTATAAGCACCTGCTAGAGGTTTCCATGAGTTGGAAAGCTGTGATGAGGAGGATGAGTCAACTAGCAAACCGGTAGATGAGTCCCTACTTGATGATAGAGATGTCGATGATGGGGATGAAAGTTATATAAGGAAGGATTGTGACGGTATTTTGGTATGATATAAGCACACTTTATTGATATTTGCATTACACGTATTTATAATTTTAAAGAGGGTAATTATACATAAGCTATGCATTGTCATATTAATTAATCATGCATTATTGACCATGAATTTTGATTTTAATTTTGGGGAAAAAAAGATAAACTTTCTTTTGTGGGTATTGCTATTGTATGTTAGGATTTTGATATTTTGCAATAATGACTAATTAGTATGATGTTCTAATTATTTATATATATTATGATTTTTTTCTAGGTTTCTCCCTTAGTCGAAGATAGTTGAACTTGAAACATCTATGGGTAAAATGGTGCAAGATCAAGGAGAGGTACTTTGCACTTCTATTTTCATAATTTCCTGTTTTGTTTTGGCCCTATATGTGCAGTAAAGTTAAGACAACTTATGTATATGCATATGTTTCTAATGTCCATGTGTGCGTTATGATTATGAATATAATTATGCAGTTTACTTAAGTATTCATATGTTTTATTTGGTACTTTTAGATACTTGTTTTTTCAGTCAAAAGAACAAACCGTTGATCAAAAATGAAAATTATGTATAAGTGAGATTTCTTTAGATGCATATTTACCCAATCAGAATGACCTCCTTATCCATACTTGGTTAGGCATTTAACTGTTGACACTTTGGTCATGTAGACTAATCTTGTACCTAGTGTTTATTTTTGAGACCATGGGTTATTAACGTTACAGCTCAATGTCAGACAGATAATGAGCAGTAAACACAATTATTGAACATCTTTATTCCAACTTTTTATTCTGCCATAGTAACTTTGTATTCCAACTTCATTAATTTTACAAATATTGAACATCTTTATTTATTATAAAAGCTATTTATATAAATTGTACCCCAAAATGCTATTTAAATATAAACTAAAATTATACTATTTTTAATTACTTTTCGTTTAAAACCCTTTATAAAATAATTATGAATCCTTGCATTCCTTTGTCGGTTGGTTTCATTCTGATATGAACACGTTGAGATATTAGGTCCTATATGAATAATAATACTAGATCCAAAGGACATTTCATTATAATAAGGTATCTTTAATACTTGTACTATTGGTTATACAATATAACTTGTTTGGCCGTTGGGTATTCTCTGATAGTATGGGTTTACCTTCATTTATCGTCGATTTGTTAAAACACAAGTTTACACTTTACTTTTTATATATACATACTGGTAAGAGAACACATGAGTTTGCTTATTTATATTGATTCTTTAGTTTTACACTTTCATAAAAAAGTAGGTATATTAAAAAATCCAGAATTCCGTTTTACATTGTATTGTGCACTTCTAAATTCTAATAGCCAAAGTCCATTAGAACGTACTTTGGTCTAGAAAATAACAACTATCCATGGACCACTGCTAATAATCCTTTTTCCAGTACCCACTAATTATCATTCTATTTAAAGCATAATATCTCTGTCTCCTTGGTTCTACATTTGTAGTCTCACATGCTATTCCAGTTGTGCTTATATCGAATGAATTAATGAAAGCTATACTATCACCAAACAACTTTAAATATTTTTCGTGACAGTTGCCAACCTGGCATAAGAAAATAATTTGAGTGGTGATAGGGATTGTATTAGTTAATATATAAACTATTTTCATTAACAACTATTATTGGTAAACCATAAACAAAACATAAATTTGAGTTTCCTTTCCTTTTGTTAATAGTAAATTGTGTGAACTTTAAAGCAATTTAGTGCATGATGTTCATGATGTTCTCAAAACATGTTGGGGACAAGTTGCGTGGAAAAATGGGATTTTTGTGTAATGATGGGCTCAGTTTTGAGCCAAGAAGAAGAAATATATATATAACCAATTATGTAACTTCAAGTTATATTGTAAGTACAAGTATTAAAGATACCTTATTAAAAATGGGATTTATTAACATTAGTTGTTCTGTATCAATAAATTGAATTTGGATATTCACGTTTTATACTAAAATGAGCATAAATTGAATTTTGCATCTGTTCTATTTACTTTAAACAATTTATACTCCCTCATCTTATGTCGCCAATTGACTTCAATTTCGCCAATTTGATGCAGACTGCAATTGTTGTCAATGGTTAATCCACCGCTTGTCGCCAATTTGGACTGTCTTGCTGTTTATCCTCAACATTATAGTTCAATGTTTTCACTTAAATCTTTGTAGTATTGGATACATTTACACTAGCCAGTAAATTTTCTTCTAATTTTCTTCCATTCACTAAGCAAGATTACTATATATGTTACTTTTCGAAATTGATTCGTCTCGGTTATTGGTTGTATATGGTTTAACAATTTTCTTCTACATTTACTTCTCTATTGTACTGTTTTACTTTCTTCACTCGAGTTTTCAACGGTATCATCCAACTGTGCTTTGGTTGGTAATTCGTCCCTTGGTAAATTTGTCTGTTGTAACAATTATGCCATGATCCATTGTCCATATCTAATTTCTATGTTCTGTTTTATACCATTTTCACTTCAAATTTTATCTTCAGTTGAACTTCATAGGTTAAATTCCGAAAACATCTTCAGTTATATCATGACATAAATATCAAATATCCTAAGACTAAATGGCAATCTAGAAAAAATTCTTGGTTTGTAACATGGCATTAATATCATGCAAAATAATGTACATTTATGTCAATATCTCTTTGCAATTTATGAACTGTAATCTATACATGCATTTATTTATCAGGTAATTTTTCTCCTCTTCGCACTCATTTTCGTTACAATTGATTACAAAATAAGTTGATTGCGAAATAAGTTGATTTTATCTACTAATTTTTTGCTGTTTAGTTTTTGTCTATAGCGTCTCATAAGAATTAAGGCTTAACGACTACTTAATAAGTGACATTATTGTACTTTCAAGATCATTTATTAGAGAAAAATAGAATTTGTGCTTGCATAAAGATATAATGCAACTCTTAGATTTGATAAGTTACAGAATTTATCTTCATTGTATATTGTCTCATCTTATATTCCATTTCACGACAATAAGATCGAATAAATCATTATGTATCAAATCATATACGTACTACCAGATATTTACTAAGAGAATCGCTGTAGATTAAAACTATGAAAGCTTTGGTTAGTAATTTACAGATCAATTAATATTATAGTGATATTATTATGTAAAAGCATAATCTAAAAATGATCTAAATAGCATAATCATTTAGAAATAGTATTGTGATGATGCTCCAACTGACTACCGTGTACTATTACTATAATTTGTAACAGCAGTTTGGCAATCTTTGATACACGCCCGGATTACCATTAAATTTTTGCACTAAAATATTCTTTTAACCCATTGTAAACGTGACGAGGAGCACTTCATCACTTTCATATATCTAGTTTGCTAATGGGTGGACTATAAAATTTGCCTAATTCTTTGCTAAAAATTACCGTGTGTCCTACTTTAGTATGCTGCACAGTTTATTATGCTACACAATTTAACTTAACTAACTCAATAACCCATCGAACCTATACAAACATTTCCGAACTGTACTAGAATTTATGTTGACTGTGTATGCTAATTTCAGATATCAAAGGTAGCAATGAGATATTTAAAGAGGTAAATCTCTAGCTGCAGTTGCAACTTCACATGTAAAAGATAAGACTGCTGGTGTGAAAATCAATGAAAAAAGATGTGCTGATGTTGCTTTTCAAAGTTTAAACAGTAATGTTAGAGGATCTCCTCGGAAGCGTATTGAAATGCAGCCTCTACCCGATATTATTCAGTCTCTGAATCCCAATCCGGTTAGAAGATCCCCTCGCAAACGTAATGAAATGCAGCCTCCACCCGATAATATTCACTCTCCAAATCTCAATCGGATTAGAACATCCTGTCGGAAGCGTAAGGAAATGCAGCCTCCACCCGATAATATTCACTCTTCAAATCTCAATCATGGCCCTAATTCAATCGGATCTACAAATATCACCCCCACAAACATAGGTCCACACAACGCCATGGTTGCCTTGAACAATCCAAATTCTAATTATGGTATTCATTAAGAGACGGCAAGAAAAAAAAGAGGGAAGACGATAATGAAAAAAAATTCTTTGATGCCGAATGAGAAGGCCGAAGTTATATTCAACGATCGTGGTCCACCAATAGGCTCCAACTCTAAACACTTATCATCGTATCTTGGTACCTTAGCAAGGGAGATGATACCTGAAACGACCCGCAAATCCGTACCCTTTGAGTCGAATAACAACAACACATGTCCAACCCAAATTGCACAGAAACACGAATCATTATTAGAAAGAAGTTAGAGGATGAGAAATAGAAAGAAAGAAATATTAGAATAGAAGAAAACGAAGATCACAAACTCACAGAGGAACGAGTAAAAATATATTAGATAACATAGACTTTGAAATACAAATCAGTATACATACCATCATCAGAGCACAACAGTTATCTCTGGAACAGTTATAAACACCTGTTTCCAGATACAACATAGTACACAGCGGAAAATATGATAGTCTATAGCCAACTGATGAAGCCTCCTGCTTCGAACACCACCAAGTGAATCTGTAACATCCCGACTACTTGACTGCCCGTACAAATTTGGGCACCCAAGAGTTTAGGGAAAAGAAAACAAAATAAACTCTGGGTCAGTCATGGGACTGGTGTGAGTAAACTCCAACCATTTGTTTAACTTTCAAAATCCTTTCGAAAGAAAAGATAATCGTAAGACCGATCCACACATAAAACACGGATGGTTTTTACCTTACGATAACCCATAACATTTTGATATCAAAATCTGGTGATATTATAATAGTGTCTACCACAAATAAATAGAATCTAGCAGAAACGCATGCATCTCACGCTCCATGTATAATATAAAACCAAAAACCGTAGGGTGCTTATTGGAGACTGGATTTCCAACATGACAAGGTATGGGACCACCTGCCGATAGTGTATCTCCAGAGTAGAATACACTGGGTTCAACAAGAACGTCTTGCAACCCAACCCTCACATGACTGACCACTCATTTCGCTTGAGTGTATCGAATGTATATCACCAACGGTTGGGATCAACAACCGTTTCCCGAAAGGGACAACATCGATAGATTAAAGAACAAATGGAATTTCTCTAGATAGGTGATTATACATCCTAATAGGAGCGACCCACATAGCCATGCTGCCTGCCCGATTTTTTTCAAATTCCGAGTTGTGAGGCTAGAGGTTTAATTCTAGAACATCTGGCCACCATTCACTTTGAATGCCACATCGTCAGATCCATCAGAAATCACTAATTGATTCCCACAAAAATACTCAGATTGTTAGGCTAAAGAAGTTTCCCTTTTTTGCCACCAACTTCGTACGTTTGAAGGAACCAACGTACGTAATTCCTTTGGAAATACTCTGTCAGACACTCGTCCATACAAGTTGTCATGGGTCTGGACAAACCGAAAGCACCGTTCTATTAATCCATCTTGGGCAATTTCTACCTAGGATTAACAGAACAGCTCTTGCATTTCACTCCGTCTTCAATTATCTTCAGCATAAGTTGAGTCATAACGCTTATATCAATACGGAGTGGTTTTCAGATATTAAACCCGATCCCGATCTCTACATATTGACAACGGAGGTATAAAATAAAATAAAACTTTGATAGTCGGTGATTTAACTATCAAAGAAACACTCATACAATCAACGGTCCTATTTCCAATTGGAAATCCTACCGATCAAGCATCAAACAACACTAGCCCCCTTTTTATTTAATTTCTTATTAAATTATTATTTCCAATCCCTGTCTCTTAATTCCTCGTTGACAATTCATTTTCTATGTGTAGAAAATACCTCTCATTTTAATTGGAAAAACATTTCAAATAAACGCGATGTTATAAAACATCGTTATTATAACTTAACCCACTAATCATTTATTAGCTAACCATATTGCTTAACCAAGTTTCACCATCGAACCTTAACCATTTCTCCATCGATCCTGAAGTCAATCAAGTTGGGGTATAATTACCTCTCAGACCTTAATTGAACAACATTCTCAACTTTGAAATAGTCAAAGCTCAAAATTTTAACAAACCGTCGCTTACACGACTCTCGGGTTCGATCTAAGAACACACTTCCTTTGCAGAAAAATATTGATTATAACGGTAGCGTTATAATCGCTGTTTCCAAATATTTGATTTATAAAACATCACCTTTAACAATAGCGCTACAATCGCTATCTAGAATTATAGAACACTTATTATAACCATAGAATTAAGATCGCTGTTTAGATTTACAAAATTCTTATTATCACGACAGCGTTAAAATAGCTGTTTAGATTTACAAACATTTACTATAGCAACATTATTATCGCTGTTTTTCAAACCAATTCCTTTATAACCATTTCAATTTACAAAACGTTATCACAATTATTTAATATTCCAAATTTGGAATAAAACTTATCGTTCTCATTTTAAAACGATTATCCAATTTCCTTTTTCCATCCAAGTTCCAATTTGGATTTATAATTCAAATCTAAATTTCCTTTATCGATATTTCATTTGCAAAATATTTACTTTAAACCATTATTCACTTAAATCGTGAATATAATTCTTTTATATGCAATTTGATTTCATGCTAGTAAACATACCTTAAATCCAAATTCTATTTATAACCTTTATTCAGAATTATTCATATCGAATCTCATTTTATTCCAACCACTTATAATCCCCTTTAAAATTTTCTTTATAATTACCAAGTTCGAATCTCATTTCAAATATTCGTTTAAAAACCGATTTTTTCACGCTTATGCAAATTCAAATTTTAAATTATAATTTCAGTTTATCCAATGATAAATAGTTCATTTAAGTTACAAACTCATTTATAAACAACCTCATGTTCATTCATTTAAACAGATTTCTACTTTCAAATTTATTTGAAACTAAATTTCTATTTTTGAAAATAAATTTTCTTGTTAAATCCCAAACTCCTTTTCCCATATTCGAAAATATCTTATGGTATTTAAATACTAAAATTTTAGGGCCAGTGACAACAAAATCAATCATAGAATACATATCACATCATATAACGCAAATCTATGAAAACAATAATATAAATGTTGAGGAACCCAGTTGGGCCCCACCAACCTGTTTCCCTGCATCCACAGATGTTAATAACATCAATAAGATTATTTCACATCAATATGAAATATCAGAACTAATAATCGATCAACAATGTAATCCTATCAACCAATTTTATCAACAATTCAACCATGCAACCATCACACAGTATAAAAATTATAAATTTAAAACTCGTTTATATAAAAATATATTGAGTCAGAGTTAGTGATTTTATTCACTTTGGTTCGCAGTTGATGATTATGCTTTGTGTCGTTTAAAATCAAACAGGCGTTTGATTTTATCACAAAATACCAGTTGCATCATTCACAACCACGTCAGTTCCACGACGTAGATTCCGTCGCTATGATTCCGATGTGACTGATTTCCTCGAATTTTGTTAATGAATGAATTAAATATCACTATTATAATATTTGATTAAATTAAAAATCATTAACTATTAATTAATTATTTAATTAATTCTTATTATCCCATAATACGTGAGAAAATTCCCGATGTATTACCTCTTCTTCGATCACAGTTCTTCACGGTTGTCTGCAAATACTTCTTTGATCAGTTAACTTATTAAAGCGACCTTCCTCGTTTTCATGATTCTCCAACTACAGAACTTGAACAAACTATGGTCGTTCCTTCTGTCATCCTCCCCGGTCAAACGAGCCACTTCTCTTTACCCAGCTTCACTCACATTTTCTTCTTG
Source organism: Allium sativum (assembly GCA_030737875.1). Taxonomy (NCBI): domain Eukaryota; kingdom Viridiplantae; phylum Streptophyta; class Magnoliopsida; order Asparagales; family Amaryllidaceae; genus Allium; species Allium sativum. Next base: position 121,187,458 of record CM060920.1, read on the forward strand.
CTTAACCAAAACTGACAGCGTTATACTCTCACAAACATCCCCCTACCGATCATAAAAGCATCCACTACCAATATTACTTCCACTCCAGTTCTTCTCCATGCCACTCCACCTTTCCATGACTTCAACCTTACTTTCACATATCTTCACTGACCTATTAATTTAACCAATTTCATAAATGCTTCCTCCCTGTACCTGGTATCGAGCACAATCCAACCTTCCCATCTCTTTTTAACGTGAGCCTTGATACTTGGATCAGCCCAACGCCACATATAGAATCCTGTTCCATTGTAAAAACCCTGCCTTAATCCTGTATAAAAATGGCAAACACGCATCTGCTCCTTCAAGGCCGATGCTTCCTCAAGTCAAACAACAGATCTTGCCTCTAGCTTCCTGAAATCCCATGTCTTAAACTGCCAAAACCAGTCTCCAGTATACACCAAATCGACCAACTGCTCATACCTCTCCTCCTTGGACTTTCAGGCCCCCTAAAACGCATCGTTACTTCCAATACTGAGGCAACCCTCAACATCCACCGTATCACCTCCACCTTCATGGAAAACCCAACAAACTTCACCATTGATCTCTCCTTCGCTCGATCCTTCCTTCCAACATCTTAGTTCCAAGCTCGCAACCTTCCTCCCAACTCGAGCGCAGTCTTCCTATTGCCACCAGTTTGCATGGCTTGAGTTGTTGTTCGGTCCACAGCAAGCATCCCTTTTTTTCATTTGAAGCTTTCGAACTTGGAGGAATGTTTGGACTCGGTGGTGATATTAAAAAGATGAGAAAAGAATGGGTTTAAATTTGGCTGATTTCATTTGGTATTTGAGTTTTTAATCGAATTTGGAAGAGCAACAAATCCTTCGTGTTTTACACAAAGAAAATAGAACGGGAGGCATAAGAGAAATTGGGAGATTAGGATTTGAGGGCATCCAATTTATCAATGGAAAATATTATAATTTATTATATTATTTTATATTATAGCGAAATTTCGTGGTGAAGTATCAAGTAAAAGTAGCCACAGTGGACTTCTGTTTACTGATAAAAAAAGCTAATCTTGGTATAAAAAGGTATTCTGAACCCAATGGGACAAGTTTCGTCGAATTCCGACATCGTTTGAAAAAAATTCCTTTATAAAACCAGAAATAAACACGCGTTTAAAATTTTCACGATCACCAGATAAGTCAAATTTACTTGAAACCCTAAAATAATTTTTCAATACGAACCCAACGGCACCAGTTTCGTCGCATTCTGAGACTGTTTCCCCGGTAGGCTACTTTTAGGCGCACCGCCATGCCATTTTAGACGCCAAATTACCCGGTCTCTAAAAATAACAAACTATATACCTATCCTGACTATAATCGATGATACAAACTCAATGGAATTGGTTTCGCGGCCTAATTCGATCGTCTGTTCAAGTTATACCCAAATAACCATTTATTAAATTAATTACAAGTTATAGAAATTAAATGGGTGTTTACGGCTACCGTGGTCACATACGACATCGGTTTGCCACGCAATTCAAAACCGTACCATAATTTAATGCTATGGTCCCAATGAAACTGATTTCGTCGAAATCTGAGTCCGTTTGCAAAACGGCTATTTTAACGCGTATATTTTAAATAACGATTTCCACAGCGATTATTTTAAAATTTGATTTGGCCATAACTGATAAACTATAACACGAAATCTAAATCTTTCTCTTTCATATGAAAATTATCATCAATACGGTTCCGACGTGTCTTGTTTCATAGAAATCCGACTTATAACGAATCCTGTATACTCAGTTGAAGTTCAAAACTCCATATTACGAAATGCCGCGTGATTTCGAACTCGTTTTATAATATAAATAAATTAACGTTCAAACTTTGTTTTATAAATAAATTCATTATAAATTCCTATATATAATTCAAAATAAAATATTTAAACCAATTTAAATATTCAGAGTTCAACGGCTGAAAATCTGGGTCGTTACATTCCTTCCCCCTTAAAATAATTTCGTCCTCGAAATTGCTAAGGTAGGAAAAGATGCTACATACCCTATTAACTAGGTCCAAAATCCTTTTTGTTCACTTCTTAACTTCAGTTTAACTAGGCCAGTTTATTTCAATTAAAATAATAATCTATTCTTACTAACGAAAATTCTCAAAAATTCTGAAAATTTTCTAACACTTTAAATTCTAAAAAATTTCGGCAGCATCTCCTCTGCACGGCTCAATCACAACTCGCCTTTCTAGGCCTTTTCCAATCCAAAAGAAAATCAAAAAGTCATGCGGCTTGCCCCATAGGCTCATAAAATCATCAAACCCAAGTAATATTGTAAACGTGTACCTTTTTGTTGGACATAATTCTATCTCTTGCAATTGTTTCCATTCAATATCTACTCAGCATACATATATCGATTTCCAGTAGGTTATTATAAATCAATCCAACTTCCACTTGTTTTTGCTCTCTAATCAACTTCTGATTAGTTCACTTCCATTCCACCAATTCAATTTGATTTTTACTTCAGGAATCAACCCACTTATTCAATTTGAGTTTCAATTTCCATTTAACTTATGTTAAATTTCAATCCGTTTGATTTACTTCCACCGATTTATTCAACTTATACAAGTTAAATTCAATTTCAGAATATAATTCCCGGTTTTTACTTCAAATTAGTTTGAAATCGTATAACTATACACATATATTTTAAACCTTTGGCAAATTCAAAACACTTGGATTTTATAGAAATAACCTGTTCTTTTCAAACCAATTTCCCATCAACTAGTTTTCATGGTAGCAATCCACCACTCAGAAACTTGAAAATGAACACCGATAATGTCGCGACCCATTATCAGAATTATTTTCTTGCCACTGAAGTGGTTTCAGTGCTAAATCACTTTTCAAAATCCATTTAAAACATTTTTATTCAAAAATAATTTAAAGTAATGTTATATTACTTTATAATATTTCAGAAAATATTTTCTAAACACCCGAAATTCAAATTCCAATTCTGGTTTGAATTTAATTTTAGTTCATCTTATTTATGTATATTTTCCATATACAAGTTATATTTGGTTATATATAACCATTTCAATATTTTATAATTCCGTTTGATTGTAATAAAAATCCACATATTCATACATAATAATTCAGTAATTATTTACTTTTATATCAAAATGATTTTTGGGCAAATTCATTTCATTTACCCACTTTAAAACAATACTGTATCGATTTGCTTTGTTCGAGGGTTTAGAAACACCTATCGATACAGTTGTACATCCTTTATCGACCAGAATTCATAAACCACTCAACAAACCAACCAACACAATATAAAACAATTTTATATCATATCCACAAATATGCACTCATATATATACACTCAAACTCAATCTATAGTATTACTAACTCCATCTTTATTGAGTTACGCCACAGAGCCAAGGTTACTACTCAACCAATAGCTCTGATACCAAATGAAACGACCCGTAAATCCGTACCCTTTGAGTCGAATAATAACACCACACGTCCAACCCAAATTGCGCAGAAACACGAATCATTATTAGAAAGAAGTTAGAGGATGAGAAATAGAAAGAAAGAAATATTAGAATAGAAGAAAACGAAGATCACAAACTCACAGCGGAACGAGTAAAAATATATTAGATAACATAGACGTTGAAATACAAATCAGTATACATACCATCATCAGAGCACAACAGTTATCTCTGGAACAGTTATAAACACCTGTTTCCAGATACAACATAGTACACAGTGGAAAATATGATAGTATATAGCCAACTGATGAAGCCTCCTGCTTCGAACACCTCCAAGTGAATCTGTAACATCCCGACTACTTGACTGCCCGTACAAATTTGGGCACCCAAGAGTTTAGGGAAAACAAAACAAAATAAACTCTGGGTCAGTCATGGGACTGGTGTGAGTAAACTCCAAATATTTGTTTAACTTTCAAAATCCTTTCGAAAGAAAGGATAATTGTAAGACCGATCCACACATAAAACACGGATGGTTTTTACCTTACGATAACCCAAAACATTTTGATATCAAAATCTGGAGATATTATAATAGTGTCTACCACAAATAAATAGAATCTAGTGGAAACGCTTGCATCTCACGCTCCATACATAATATAAAATCAAAAACTGCAGGGCGCTTATTAGAGACTGGATTTCCAACATGACAAGGTATGGGACCACCTGCCGATAGTGTATCTCTAGAGGCGAATAAACTAGGTTCAACAAGATTGTCTTGCAACCCGGCCCTCACATGACCGACCACTCATTTCGCTTGAGTGTATCGAATGTATATCACCAACAGTTGGGATCAGCAACCGTTTCCCAAAAGGGACAGCATTGATAGATTAAAGAACAAATGGAATTTCTTTAGATAGGTGATTATACATCCTAATGGGAGCGACCCACATAGCCATGTTGCCTACCCGATTTTTGTCAAATTCTAGGTTGTGAGGCTAGAGGTTTAATTCCAGAACATCTGGCCACCATTCACTTTGAATGCCACATCGTCAGATCTATTGGAAATCACTAATTGATTCCCATAAAATTACTCAGATTGTTAGGCTAAAGAAGTTTCCCTTCTTTGCCACCAACTTCGTACGTTTGAAGGAACCAACGTACGTAATCCCTTTGGAAATACTCTGTCAGACACTCGTCCATACAAGTTGTCCTGGGTCTGGAAAACCCAAAGCACCGTTCTATTAATCCATCTTGGGCAATTTCTACCTAGGATTAACAGAACAACCCTTGCATTTCACTCCGTCTTCAATTATCTTCAGCATAAGTTGAGTCATAATGCTTATATCAATACGGAGTGGTTTTCATATATTAAACCTGATCCCGGTCTCTACATATTGACAACGGAGGTATAAAATAAAATAAAACTTTGATAGTCGGTGATTTAACTATCAAAGAAACACCCATACAATCAACGGTCCTATTTCCAATTGGAAATCCTACCGATCAAGGAGCAAACAACACCAGCCCCCTTTTTATTTAATTTCTTATTAAATTATTATTTTCAATCCCTGTCTCTTAATTCCTCGTTGACAATTCATTTCATTTTCTATGTGTAGAAAATACCTCTCATTTTAATTGGAAAAACATTTCAAATTAACGCGATGTTATAAAACATCGTTATTATAGCTTAACCCACTAATCATATATTACCTAACCATATTGCTTAACCAAGTTTTACCATCGAACCTTAACCATTTCTCCATCGATCCTGAAGTCAATCAAGTTGGGGTATAATTACCTCTCAGACCATAATTGAACAACATTCTCAACTTTGAAATAGTCAAAGCTCAAAATTTTAACAAACCGTCGCTTACACGACTCTCGGATTCGATCTAAGAACACACTTCCTTTGCAGAAAAATATTGATTATAACGGTAGCGTTATAATCGCTATTTCCAAATATTTGATTTATAAAACATCACCTTTAGCATTACAATCGCTGTCTGGAATTATGGAACACTTATTATAACCATAGCATTAAGATCGCTATTTAGATTTACAAAACTCTTATTATCACGGCAACGTTAAAATCGCTGTTTAGATTTACAAACATTTACTATAGCAACATTATAATCGTTGTTTTTCAAACCAATTCCTTTATAACTATTTCAATTTACAAAACGTTATCACAATTATTTAATATTCCAAATTTTGGAATAAAACTTATCGTTCTCATTTTAAAACGATTATCCAATTTCCTTTTTCCATCCAAGTTCCAATTTGGATTTATAATTCAAATCTAAATTTCCTTTATCGATATTTCATTTGCAAAATATTTCCTTTAAACCATTATTCACTTAAATCGTGAATATAATTCTTTTATATACAATTTGATTTCATGCTTATAAACATTCCTTAAATCCAAATTCTATTTATAACATTTATTCAGAATTATTCATATCGAATCTCATTTTATTCCAACCACTTATAATTTCCTTTATAATTACCAAGTTCGAATCTCATTTCAAATATTGGTTTAAAAACCGATTTTTTCACGCTTATGCAAATTCAAATTTGAAATTATAATTTCAGTTTATCCAATGATAAATAGTTCACTTAAGTTACAAACTCATTTATAAACAACCTCATGTTCATTCATTTAAACAGATTTCTACTTTCAAATTTATTTGAAACTAAATTTCTATTTTTGAAAATAAATTTTCTTTCTAAATCCCAAACTCCTTTTCCCATATTCGAAAATATCTTATGGTATTTAAATACTAAAATTCTAGGGCCAGTGACAACAAAATCAATCATAGAATACATATCACATCATATAACGCAAATATATGAAAACAATAATGTAAATGTTGAGGAACCCAGTTGGGCCCCACCAACCTGTTTCCCTGCATCCACAGATGTTAATAACATCAATAAGATTATTTCACATCAATATGAAATATCAGAAATAATAATCGATCAACGATGTAATCCTGTCAACCAATTTTATCAACAATTCACCAAGCGACCATCACACAGTATAAAAATTATAAATTTAAAACTCGTTTATTTAAAAATATAACAAGTCAGAGTTAGTGAGTTTACTCACTTTGGTTCGCAGTTGATGATTCTACTTTGTGTCGTTTAAAATCAAACAGGCGTTTGATTTTATCACAAAATACCAGTTGCATCATTCACAACCACGTCAGTTCCACGACGTAGATTCCGTTGCTATGATTCCAATGTGACCGATTTCCTCGAATTTTGTTAATGAATGAATTAAATATCGCTATTATAATATTTGATTAAATTTAAAATCATTAACTATTAATTAATTATTTAGTTAATTCTTATTATCCCATAATACGTGATAAAATTCCCGATGTATTACCTCTTCTTCGATCACAGTTCTTCACGTTGTCTGCAAATACTTCTTTGATCAGTTAACTTGTTAAACCGACCTTCCTCGTTTTCATGATTCTCCAACTATAGAACTTGAACAAACTATGGTCGTTCCTTCTATCATCCTCCCCGGTCAAACGAGCCACTTCTCTTTACCCAGCTTCACTCGCATTTTCTTCTTGCTTAACCAAAACTGACAACGTTATATTCTCACAAACATCCCCCTACCGATCATAAAAGCATCCACTACCAATATTACTTCCACTCCAGTTCTTCTCCATGCCACTCCACCTTTCCATGACTTCAACCTTACTTTCACATATCTTTACTAACCTATTGATTTAACCAATTTCATAAATGCTTCCTCCCTGTACCTGGTATCGAGCGACAATCCAACCTTCCCATCTCTTTTTAACGTGAGCCTTGATACTTGGATCATCCCAACGCCACATATAGAATCCTGTTCCAGTGTAAAAACCATGCCTTACTCCTGTATAAAAATGGCAAACACGCATCTGCTCCTTCAAGGCCGATGCTTCCTCAAGTCAAACACCAGATCTCGCCTCCAGCTTCCTAAAATCCCATGTCTTAAACTGCCAAAACCAGTCTCCAGTATACACCAAATCGACCGACTGCTCATACCTCTCCTCCTTGGACTTTCAGGCCCCCTAAAACGCAGTGATGCTTCTAATACCGAGGCAATCCTGAACATCCACCATATCACCTCCACCTTCACGGAAAACCCAACAAACTTCACCATTGATCTCTCCTTCGCTCGAGCCTTCCTCCCAACATCTCAGTTCTAAGCTCACAACCTTCTTCCCAACTCGAGCGCAGTCTTCCTGTTGCCACCAGTTTGCGTGGCTTGAGTTGTTGTTTGGTCCACAGCAAGCATCCCTTTTTTTTTCATTTGAAGCTTTCGAACTTGGAGGAATGTTTGGACTCAGTGGTGATATTAAAAAGATGAGAAAAGAATGGGTTTAAATTTGACTGATTTCATTTGGTATTCGAGTTTTTAATCAAATTTGGAAGAGCAACAAATCCTTTGTGTTTTACTCAAAGAAAATAGAATGGGAGGCAGAAGAGAAATTGGGAGATTAGGGATTTAAGGGCATCCAATTTATAGATGGAAAATATTATAATTTATTATATTATTTTATATTATAGCGAAACTACGCGGTGAAGTATCAAGTAAAACTAGCCACAGTCAACTTCTGTTTAATGATAAAAAAGCTAATCTTAGTATAAATAGGTATTCTGAACCCAATGGGACAAGTTTCTTCGAATTCCGACATCGTTTCAAAAAGATTCCTTTATAAAACCAGAAATAAACACGCGTTTAAAATTTTCACGATTACCAGATAAGTCAAATTTACTTGAAACCCTTAAATCCTAAAATAATTTTTCAATATGAACCCAACGACACCAGTTTCGTCGCATTCTGAGATTGTTTCCCCGGTAGGCTACTTTTACGCGCACCGCGATGCCATTTTGGACACCAAATTACCCGGTCTCTAAAAATAACAAACTATATACCTATCCTTACTATAATCGATGATACGAACTCAACGGAATTGGTTTCGCGGCCTAATTCGATCGTCTGTTCAAGTTATACCCAAATAACCATTTATTAAATTAATTACACGCTATAGAAATTGAACGGGCGTTTACGGCTACCGTGGTCACATACGACATCGGTTTGCCACGCAATTCAACACCGTACAATAATTTAACGCTACGGTCCCAATGAAACTGATTTCGTTGAAATCTGAGTCCGTTTACAAAACGGCTATTTTAACGCGTATATTTTAAATAACGATTTCCATAGCGATTATTTTAAATTTTGATTTGGCCATAACTGATAAACTATAATACGAAACCTGAATTTTTCTCTTTCATATGAAAATTATCATCAATACGGTTACGACGTGTCTTGTGTCATAGAAATCCGACTTATAACGAATCATTTATACTCAGTTGAAGTTTAAAACTCCATATTACGAACTGTCGCGCGATTTCGAACTCGTTTTATAATATAAATAAATTAACGTTCAAACTTCGTTTTATAAATAAATTCGTTATAAATTCCTATATATTATTCAAAATAAAATATTTAAACCAATTTAAATATTCAGAGTTCAACGGCTGAAAATCTGGGTCGTTACAATACCTTTGACCGTTTCAAAGTGGAAAAAGGTTGACATAAACTTAAAGAAAGATGTATGGACTTGTATTCAGGTATGATTTTGATTTGTGCATTTAGTTTTTGGTTTTTTTTCCTTGGATAAATGTTCTCTTTTTGGCTTTAAACTACATATTGAATTTCTATTGTTCTTCGGCGTACTCTGACCTGCGTCCACATTAATAACACATACAAGGCGGATCCAGAAATAATCAAAGGGGTGGGCAGATTTTTATATTTTAATTCTAACTTTTTATAGTGTTTTCTATGTTATTACTATAAGACATATATGAAAAGAAGAAGAAAATACTTAATAGCTAGCATCAGTATCACAGTTCACGTTTTAGTAATGTTTTTGTTATTTTGGCCACAATGCGTTAGTGAAGAAGATGCATGACTGAAACATGATTATTTGACAGCAATACGTTGCTTTTACAATTAGCAGTTGCTGGATGATTATATTTACATAAATTTAATTGAATTTAAAATTACAAAATTACAACAATTTACAGTTTGCCTAATTTACAGTTTGACAGCAATGCATTTTAATTTGGACATTGAGTAAATAGCATTGCAGGAAAGTGATGCCTATTTAAACTCAACATGACAACATTTATAGTTTACCTAATTTGCTCAACAAAGTTCGCCTAATTTACCCAAACAAATTTTACAGTGAAACAAGAAGCAATGTCATCAAATTTGCTCAAACAAAGTTTACATGAAGTAAGGAGCAATACATCTAATTTACTCAAACAAAGTTAATTGTACGTTGAATATTTAAATGGGCACAATGTTAGAATACTTAAAATCCACTTTAACTCGGCTATTGTTCCATAATATGTATCATGCCTATGGACTTTACAATAATAGGTTGAGATAGAAAATCAAAGAATGGATAGGTTAAATGCTCTAGAACCTTCCAAACGAAGTATGTAAAAGAAATAAGAAAACTGGCAGTTCAATGATTTCTAAACCGTAGGCCTCAATAATATGAACGATTGGCATCACAACACAGTCAAAATCCGATCATTAAAATCAGCAATAAAAAGCGGCAATCTTTATCCGAGATGAATAACATCCCTAATTATGCAACTGAGCGGCACGTGAAAGGATTATGTTTGTGGCTTTCTCCCCACGCTCAGGCATGGCAATTGAGAATTTCTCCCAGCACGAAAATACTAGTGTTTTCTATTTTATTTTATTTTTCTTCTGAATTTTTTTTCTGGTGCAAATTTCTTCTTTCTGACCCTAGGCTGCAGCCCAGGGCCAGATCCGCCCTTTAACACATAAAAGAAATAAATAATGGAAGTTAATCCCTCGGAAAGATTCATCTCTTCAAGCTTAGCTTGGGTCTGAGTTCAATTGCGAAGCCAATTTTAAGTCAAACCTTTTCCAAGTCATTCTTCGACCATTTCTAAATGCAACTATAACATTTCAAGTCATTTCAATTTGGTTTAAATTCCCTAAGCGTAGTTAAAGCTGTTTTGTCCCAAAAGCAGGATAGCACCCCATCAACAAAAAGACAAATTATAATGGTTTATTTCACCTCGTCTATCATGAATGAATTTCTTTTGGCATAATAGAAGTTACAATTGCCATTATTTTCACCCCATCAACAAAAAGACAAATAATGGTGTTTGGACTCCTTTATTTTTACTTCATTTCATTCTAATGGTTTATCCATCATAATTCCTCCAAAATTACTTTATGCTTTGCCTGTCAACTAATCTTGTATTAGGTAAGAGCTGAAATATTCTTATTTCTGTTTCCAGTATATATAATAGATAACATGTATAGAACCATACAATTCAATGCAAGGACATAAAAGATCCTGGAATCACCTCGTCTATCCGTCGTTCTCAAAATATCATACGTGTTATTTGTTTTAATTGTATTCATCTTAGTTTTGGTTGCTACCATCTCAGCACCGACTCTTACCTTTGCCCTCTCAGTTCAGATTGTCAATGCAGCTCATTTTTTTTGTAGTTGCGTGGCATACATGTTTTTTTATCATAATGGGCAGTTCCAACCAATTCATAGTTGTTGGCTAAAAATTAATAATTGTTTGTTGTAAAGTCAAGATTTGTGGTGGATGAAGCATATAAGGATCTGTTGCTTCAGATGGTGGGAGTACGATGGAGAGAGGCGAAGTCAAAATTAGTTTCCGCTATTAAAGCATCTTCTATGTGTTCTGACTCTTCCACTAAATTGGCGATGCTAAAACCAGATACTACAGAAGATGTTCAAGAGTCGAACGACTTTGTTAAGGAAAAACTATCGGAGAAATTTAGGGTAATAAAAGTTGTATTTTATTCATTATAAATTAAAAGGTAAATTATAGTTTATGAATGAATTTCTCCGATGTAGGAAATTAGCGAAAAATACAAAGCATTGAGAGATAAAAATAAAATTCCACATACAATGAGCAGAAAAGGTTATGCAAGATTAGAAGAGGATATAGTAAGAAATTCATGTATATTTATATCAATAATATCTTTTTTTTCCTTTGGTTCTTCCTTCTTACCATTGTTATTTGCAGAAAATTGAATCTGGAATATCAAATATTACCAGGGATGAGCTATGGTGCAAAGCCCATACCAAAAAAAATGGAGACCCACCGAACTCCGTTGTTGCCGATTGCATTGTAAGTTTTTTATTTATTATCAAATATTTCGCTGGATCTATTTTTACTCCCATTGCATTCAGCATGCTGCTTGTAAGATTTTCCTTCAGTTGTTGCAATAAAGTAGTTTATTCGTATTTCCATTTTCTTGGAATAGACGTCTTGCTGTTTCTGCTTACTTGCTCTTTTGGCAGTCAAATTTGTTTCATGTAGCAATTTTGGCATATTTATGGACATATAATCTAATGCACTTGTCTTCAACTGTGCATTAAAATCGGAGGACTGAACTTGATTTTTTTAACTTTTGAAGATACATGCATTTTTATGCGATGTGGTCACCTACACAAAATACATCGGTATACTGTGAATTAAACTATGGAACTCTAATCTTAAAATGCTCCAAATTCAATTTTGCAAGTTTGAAAATCATATACTGTAAAGGTAAATTAAAGCACTTGGTTATCTGGTTGCTGCAGTATTGCATAATACAATGTTAACCATTTCTTCAGAAGAATATTAAGGAACAGTCCTCATACAACTTAAAATTTAATTTGTAGGCTAAGATAAAAGAGCACAGTGGTGCTCAGTGCTCAAATGGAACAACATCGATGAGTGGGGATGGAGTGTCACATCTTTTTGGAAATGAACATAGGGGAAGGGTAAGAGGACTAGGTTTTGGTGTAGTACCATCTCAAATTGGTGCTTATGCAAGTAATTCAAAAACGGTGATTGCATTGAAAAATCAAGTAACTCATTTGACCGCTAAAGTAGAAGAGCTGACTAATATCGTCATGACGGTAAGTTTACAGTTAATTAGTTATTTGTTAACAAATATGTAGTATGTTCTTATGAATTACCAAGTCATCTCTTATACTTTTATAGAGAAAAAATGATACTGTGGCGGATAAGGAGATTCCTCAGGCTCATACACCTCAGGTTAGAATATAAAACTGGATTTTTATTTTTATTTTAAAAACCATATTAGGATATAATACTTAGAAGTATTGTGATTTTTGATAGGATTGTTACTGTTTAGTTATCACCTTTTCTTGGTCTGCTGAAACTGTTTATTGAAAAATTCGTGATCTGCTAAATTGTAGCTTAGATTTGGTTATAATTTGTTGCATTACATAGATAAATCATCAAATAAAAAAATTAAATGGAAGCGTGTCGAAAATTTTGCTAAACCACTATAAAAGTTATATAGTAAAACTGGTTTGCTCTCACCTCCTTCAATTATTTTGTTCAACATTCGGTTAGTTTATTTTAGACGAATACTGGGATGTTCGTGTCAATTTTAAAATAGTCGATGCATAATAGAGTATCGCTTCTTATTTTATTTAAAAATTAGTCAGCTAGGTTTTTGTCTTAATTAATTGGCCTGAAGGGCATCCCACAATGATTGTGTGCAGCTTTTTTAAATAATAATGAATATATAGAACTTTTGGACTGTAAAAGTTAAGTTATAACAAAATTTTTGGTTTTTGAGAGATATTGAGAGAAACGACATGAAAAGGAGGGCAAGATATGATGTTTCTTTTAGAGTTGGAAACAACCCTCTATGATGAGCTGAACTTGATCTGGAGACAAGATCACCTATCATCAACACCCATGGCTCCCTATCCCATTCAATATCGATCGTATATTCAATATGAATATTGCTATTCAACCATGGATGTTAAAATAAGGGTTGATGGAGTGCAAAGAGGGAAATGTGGCACATGGTTGTCAATGATGCTTTTATCAGATTGATTAAGGGAGGATAATTGGACATTGAATATGCTGATCCCCCCACACACACACACCAATTTTATGTTCTTGTGTATACTCACTGGTTTGTGGACCTTATCATCCCATCAACTAAGTTGAAGCCTTTATGAGATTTAGTATTCACTTCAGTTGCTTGAAACTTAACTGTCGGCCATTGATGTTGTGATATAATGTTGGAAGGGATGAGTTTGGGCAATAAATTGGTTATAATTAGTATTATGTATCATTTCAACACCATCACCGATTTCCCCCTTTTGTACTGTGCCTCTTTGAACTCTATTAAGGTAGCTCTATGATCAACCGCCACACCTTCCAACCTGCCTTATAATTACGGTTTGTTGATAAATTTTGGTAATTTATCAATTTTGTTGGCTCGAGGAAAATAATATTAGGATCTTTGTTCTTCATCATTATTTGTATGTTGTTCCACATACACAAATCAAATATACACTAGGATTTCAGGTCGACTAATTTTGCTGTCTGATTTTCACTGGAAGCTATAGTTAACCTTTTCATAGTGAGAAGAATATTTCAAATTTATGCATTACTTTCTGCATTTGGTTAACAGCAATTACTATTTGTATTCAAAAATATTATCAGAATTTAGTGCAATGGTGTAAGGTTACAACAATGTTGTATAATAAGTTCTGAATGGTGTATTTGGTTAACAATTTTTTCTGCATTTGGTTAGCAATGTTGTAAGGTTACAGCAATATATTCTTTCTGCATTTGGTTAACACTTTTTTTTTGCTGTCACACCGTGCTAGTAACAGTATGCAGGCTCAAGATCAACGGGATCGGGTTACTATGGACGGTTTAATGAACAAAAAGTGCAAACTATTGGGTTGGGAGAAAAACATAGTTGCAGAGGGAACGATAGCAAGTACCGATCCCGATGCTTTGGTACATTTTAAAAAGCTTGGTGCTGATGCTTGGAAGATATGTGTGAATGTAGCGGTGGAACCGGAAGCTTTTTTGTTTAGGCCAACTTCGGAGATGTCCACTATCGGACATGCCATTGGATCTTTCATCGCGTGGCACAAAGATTACATTTCCTTGGTCTAGTGTTCATACTTATGAAACTAGTTATGTAATTATGTTAGAACTTAGAACTATGTCGCTGCAACTTATCTAGATCTTTTGGTATGTAAACTTATCTAGATCTTTTGGGATGTATAAACTTATCTAGATCTTTTGGGATGTAAACTTATCTAAATCTTTTGGATCGGATGTAAACTTATCTAACTTTTTGAAACATGTTGGAATATTAAGACTTTTGCTTTAGTCTTTTATTATGTGCTGAAATGTGTTGCATCACAACATTTACTACATGTTAAAATATAAATATTATTATTATAAATCAATATGGTACCAGGTATGTATATAAATCTATTATGTCGCAACGGGCAAACCCTATTGTTATATGATATTGTAGACAGTCTACCAAGTAGTATATTACAACGGTTGAAGACTGTTGTAATTTCGCAACGGGCAAAACCTGTTGTTATATGATATTGTAGACAGTTTAGCAAGTAGTATATTACCACGGTCGTAGACTGTTGTAATATAATGTATTACAACGAGTAGAAGCCGCTTGTAATTAATCAGCTATTACAACGGGTTTATAGCCATTGTCATAGAGCCCGTGCACGTGATAGAGGCACGTTATTACAACGGGTATTTACGACAGTCAATGACCGTTGTAAACTAGAAAGGACCTATTACGATGGTGCATATTCAGACGGGCTATGGCCCGTTGTGAAAAGCATATAACAACGGTTTTTTCCCGTTGTAAAAGGACTGTTTTGTTGTAGTGATTGTGGGAAGACCATCTCTGTTTAGTTGAGTTTGCATATAATAATAGCTACCAGTCGAGCATTGGAATGGCACCATACGAGGCGTTGTATGGAAGACCATGTAATTCTCTAGCATGTTGGTTAGAGACAGGAGATAAGTTGATATTTGGGCCTAAGATGATTAGAGAGACATCAGATTGTATATAGATCGTTTGACAACAAATGAAGGAAGTCCAGGATCATCAGAAGAGTTATGTTGATAAGATTCGTAAGGATTTGAAATTCGACGTTGGTGACATGGTTTTTTGAAGATTTCGCCATTGAAGCATGTGCTTCAATTCGGAAGTAAAGGTAAGTCAGCTCCTAGGTATGTTGGACCATTATCGATAGTCGAGCGGTTTGGAAAGCTTGCATATAGATTGGATATACCCGAGAAGATGTCGAGTGTGCAAAATGTTTTTCATGTGTCGTTTCTACGGAAGTATGTGTATGATTCGAACGTGGAGGTATCTCCGGAACAGTACGAATACTTAAAAGTCCAGATCATAGTTACGAAATCTCGTAAGCCGCTTTACGTCATGGGGAACGACACAAAACAATATAGAAGGAAGATCGTTAAGCTAGTCAAGGTGCAATGGAGTCACGATGATGATCATTACACATGCGAGACGGAAGAGAGTATGAAGACAACCCATCCAGAGCTCTTTGTCGGTATGACCCATTAATGTCGTGTCACTTACATCATTGTAACTTGTGTTATCGTTGCTTGAATTCCGCGTGTTAGAATAAGGCTATGGATGGATGCATGGCTTGATGGATGCTAGTTTGGATGGTAAATTGACTGCTTATGGATGATAGGCATTCGGAGTTGATGTGGTTGCATGTTTTTGCTTGGAATTTCGTGGACGAAATTCCTAAAGGGAGGCGGGAGAATCTAACAACCCGCATTTTACATATCAAAGGATCGAAAAATATTTTTATTTAATTCCCTGAGGGTTGGTTCATTCTCATATTTTAATATGTTGTTTATGAGGATGTGAAACATGCCCATAATTTTTACCAATTTTATTTGTAACCATTTTGCCCCTGCTAATTTTGTACAGGGCATAACTTTTGACTGGGATCGAATCAGTTGCTGAGGTCGATTTCATTGGAAAGGAAATGTCGTTGCCAATTTCGTAGAGTGGTCACATTAAAGATTTGGTTTAGCGGTTTGGGAGGAATCACTGCATTAGTGCTACATAATTTCTGTACAGGTTTGGCTAGTCATTAATGGGCTGATTTGGTGTGGCCCATTAGTGGGTTGGTGTGAGGCTATAAATAGGGGGTCAGAGGCATGGACAATAGTTTACTTTCTTCATTCTCTCATTTAGTTGAGCTCGTGATCCTCCTTGCTCAATCAAATACACCTTTCCTCCATTAAAATTCTAGATCTACATGAGAAGATTGAATATCTACATTGATCGAAGCTAGATCTACATCAAGCGAAGAGAGATCGCATCAAATTGAGAGGTTTGGAGAGTGTTCTTCGTTGTTCGAATTGATAATTTAGTGATTTCAAGTTAATTCGAGAATTTGGTGAGTGATAAGCATCTATAACATGGATTCAATCAAGTATATGGGTTGTTTGATCTTATTTTCATCATTTTAAGTTGTTTTCACCAGAATCTACATCATGGTAATTTCATTTGAATCACCATAGGATCCAATCTAGCAACTTAAATTGGTAAATTCTTATGTTAATTCATATGTTTATGCAAGTTAGATTCATTATTTTAATTATGCATTAATTTATCCTGATTTGGTGAATTCTATATGATTAATGATAAATAATTGTTGTTTTCGTATTGATGATGAGTTCATAAAGTGTTTATGGTTGAATTGGATGAGCTATTTGCAACGATGTTGTAGTTTGGTAATGATTTGGTCAAGATTGGAGCTATTTTGGTTAGATCTGGAGTCAGCTCGTTTTTCTTAGGTCATTGGTGACTTGGCATGGAGCTTATGTCGTGTGTCTTATTGTGCAAGAAACTGATGGGTTGAAGGCTCCAGGTCGTTATGCATCAGGTCGTCAAGTGTCAGGTCATTCGGTTTGGGGAGCAATACACAAGGCAGGTCGTTGAAGCTTTGTGGGAGAGCTCGTGTATGCTTGGGTCGGGTATGCCTAAGGGGAGTGATGATTGGATCATTGGTGTCAGGTCGCCAGCTCGAAGGGTTGTTAAAGAAAGGCAAGGCAAGTTGTGAGAGGGCATTGAACTTAGGCTAGGGGACGACTGTAATGATTCGGATTTTGCTCAGACCTAATCGATCGCAAAATCGACTAAGACCGTTCAAAAACCCGAATACGCTAACTTTGGGCATACAACACATCAGAACAAATAACAACAGACTTTTATAAAATCATAATAATGTTACATCAGAGTACAGAATATCAGAGTACATCGATATAATAATACAACTGCGGAAGATAATTTGCAATGAATTTAATACAATGCAGCGGAAGACTATCAATGCTCTGGACACAGCTTTAAGCTTCGATCTAGAAACCTGCTCAATATATGAATATCTACGAAACAAGCTACTCGACTGCCCGTGTGGAAAATAAGGGCACCCGAGTTTGCAAGTGAAACAAACTATAGGTCAGTCATGGGACTGGTATGAGAAATCTACTTAACTTATCTAATAAGAAGGCTAATCACAGGACCACGTCGCTAATGCAGAACGGGTTTACTCCATTGGATTGCCAGTGCATAAACATCAACCATAAATAAACATATGGATCTACAATGCATCAATCAACATGCAATTCCTTAATCTACCCATTTACGCTTAATCCCCAAACTTAAATTTCAAAATCCAATTCACTTTACAGAAATTATTTCTTTGGACTTTATTTCCCGATTTCTTTTATTTCAAATCATTTGAAATACATATCTAGCTTTTATAATAAAGTAGATTTTACTTCGGGATTCCAAAACAAAACATTTGGAAATATGAATTCCAAAACGTAACAATGTATACAAACAATTATGCAACTAAATATTGGTCATATTCCGTCAGTTTCGGGCAGTACGCACCCTAACCGAACCAATATATATGCATATGTGCACTTAACGGCTACACTGACAATGCACCATCCCACCAATTGGGGAAGACATGCATGCCCTTGCATTGTTAGTCAATTTCGGGTCACCCACATCTTCAGCCACATACTTGCTAAATCATTTTATATCCCGAAGTAGGGAAAATTATTTCACAACATAATAATCACAAGTACAATCAAATCTATATTGATTTCAACTTTCAGATCATTTCGAAATCAATGGGTGTACTCCTCGAAATCCTTTCTGTTTTATAAAACATTCCCTGTCCAAAATCGGGAATAACATTTCTTTTTACTTAAGAAAACACTTTTCAAAATCATTCATTAATTTTGAAATAAAACAACATCGCTAACCACATTATAGTCAAATCGTGAAGTGTTTCACAAGGTGTTAGCACACATATATTTCTACCCACCCAATGCTAAATGTAAAAACATATTTTGCTCATAAACTGATCGAGCATAATCCAAACAATCAATCAATCACAATCCATATCAATAACCAAGTATATTTGGTTCAATCACATTTCATGTTACAATAAAAGAATATTTTAATGTCTACACATTTTTACATTAACAAATGTAATTTCTTATGTTAACATATTTTATCAAACGATACACCATTTTAATAATTCATTTTACATTAACAAATGTAATTTGTTATGTTAACATAATTTATCAAACTATACATCTTTTTAATGATTCATTTTACATTAACAAATGTAATTTCTTATGTTAACATATTTTACCAAACGATACATCTTTTTAATGATTCATTTTTCATTAACAAATGTAATTTCTTATGTGAACATATTTTATCAAACGATACATCTTTTTAATGATCATTCTTTACATTCAATAAAAATGTAAATTTTCAATGTTAAACTTTTCTATTTCAAATAATGATCATTCCTCATTTCTTCTTACATACACTAAAAATGTAAATTTTTATTGTTAAACATTTTCATTTCCAACAAATGATCATTTTTCATATTTCCTATATACAATAAAAATGTGAATTTTTATTGTTAAACTTTTCTATATATACGATAAGAATGTGAATTTTATCATTAACATGTTTTCATTTCAAATAAATGAACATTTTTAATCCTTTCTACATATATGATAAAAATGTAAATTTTATCGTTAGCATAATTTAACAATTCTAATTTGTTAAACATGACTATTATAATTTAGCAATTCTAATTTGTTAAACATCACAATTATAATTTAACAATTCTAATTTGTTAAACACCATAATTATAATTTGTTAAACATGACAATTATAATAAAATGATATTTTTATCTAACATAACATTTCTATGTTCTCTAATGACAAATCAAAAGGAGTATTCTTATTTGCATACAGTTTCTAATCTCAGCATGACAATTAAAAATGTAAATTTATTTGCATACAAATACCTATCCTTCATATAACAAATAAAAATGACTACTTATATTTGTTTACAAATTCAATGTAAAATTTGACAAATAAAAATGAATGCTTTTATTTGTGAACAATTCAATGTTAAATTTGGCAAATAAAAATTAATGTTTTTATTTGTGAACAATCCAATGTTAAATTTAACAAATAAAAATCAATTTTTTTATTTGTGAACAATTTAACATTGAATTGTTCACAAATAAAATTAGTGTTTTTTATTGGTGAACA
Source organism: Allium sativum (assembly GCA_030737875.1). Taxonomy (NCBI): domain Eukaryota; kingdom Viridiplantae; phylum Streptophyta; class Magnoliopsida; order Asparagales; family Amaryllidaceae; genus Allium; species Allium sativum. The sequence continues at coordinate 121,207,473 of CM060920.1, forward strand.
ATTCAATGTTAAATTTGACAAATAAATATCAATGTTTTTATTTGTGAACAATTCAATGTTAAATATGACAAATAAAAATCAATGTTTTTATTTGTGAACAATTCAATGTTAAATTTGATAAATAAAAATCAATGTTTTTATTTGTGAACAATTCAATGTTAAATTTGACAAATAAAAATCAATGTTTTTATTTGTGAACAATTCAATGTTAAATTTGACAAATAAAAATCAATGTTTTTATCTGTGAACAATTTTTTACTTATTCCATTTTGACATACATGATAATTATAATTCAAATTTTTTTCTTTTCTTTCAACAAAAATTGGTATTTTTTTTGTTCTCAACAATTTTATTCAACACAAACACCATCGAATCAATGGATCTACATACACCAATCAATTTTAGATCAAATCACGTATCATAGAATTTGACAACATATAATTCAACAACATCAATTCTAATTAACAAATATGTTTGATTTAACTAATCTAATTAACAAAAATGATAACTTTTCTTAAACTATTTTCTAATTGACACAAATATTATTTTCAACAGATCTACATAACACACCAATCACAGATCTAATTATGATTAATTGATTTTAATTATATAAAACAGTAGAATTTCTCACCATGCTTTGTAATCACTCAGAAATTATAGATCGCTCCAAATATGTTTCTGTCTATTCCATATTGTTGATCTAGATTTCCCAATGCGTCTTGAATTTTCGAATTCTGATAATCTACAAGTAAGTTATTGAATTTATAAGCTTACACCAATTAATTAAACAATTATTTGTAAATTAAAAATTAATTAATTACTTTGGTCAAGAAAGAAAACGGGTCCTCCAACTTTATCTTCTTCTTCGTCACTTCCCTATAGCCGTGAAACCCAAAACCGCTCCTCCTCTTTGAAAAACACAGCACACATGACACCTCCTAGCGACGATCAAACACGACCACATCGAAGACGCTTGAACCCCCTTCCCACGCCTGGAGTATGGCCCAGCTCGCAACCTCCTATGCTCTGAAATCCGCCAATAATTGCGCCGACTTTGAGTAGAAAAATCGAGCGAATTATCATATGAGTTTTAATCATCACCATATGGATAGAAAGATGATGAAATTCTCTACAATATTCGCTTAATATATATTGAATATTTATGCTTGGATTTTGAGAGATTAAGGAGAGAATTTGGGATATGTTCGGCTATAGGTTTAAAGCATGGTGGCGGCTCTGTAATATTAGAATTAGGATTTTCTAAATCTTAGGGTATATATATGTTAATTCTATTTAATTCCTTTGTAACAACCAGCCCTTTTGCCCAGTTCTTGTCGGTAATTAAACCGACTTAAACCGTTCATAAAGACGAATTGTTATGGTTACATACATATATTGAACAAAAATAACAGAACCTTTCATTGCAAATTACAATGTTACATCAGAGTTACATAGAATATCAGAGTTACAAATATATATACACAGCGGAAGAAAAGAAATAACTTTACCCTCAGCGGAAGATCAAAACACAGCGGAAGCTTCAACTCTATCGTGGACTCCAACTCTAGAAGCGCTCTAAATCCTGCTCCAACGATCCATAACTGCAAAACTAAACTACTAGCTGCCCGTGCGAAAATCATGGGCACCCAGAGTTTAGGTGAGGGAACAATAAACTCCAGGTCAGTCGTGGGACTGGTGTGAGAACTTAAACAGTTAGATTCATTTTTAAAGTTGGGAACTTCACCGGATCACGCCGCTAACGCGGAACGGATTTATCCATGTGAATACCCGTGCATATAAATGCGCAATGTCTTTTGAAAAATGAAGCTATCATAAGCTCGTCCCACATCACACAATGCAAGCGCACACCAGATGGGCGAGTTTATCTTATGACAACCAAGTATGCTTTCATACGTAAAATCCTCTTCAATACCAATATATATATATATATATATATATATATATATAGTGTGGAAAACATTTCGCAAGTAAATGTATTAATCCTAGACAACATATACCCCATAATATATGTTGCCATATATATACAATCAAAATCATATGGCTCGCATAAGAAATTTGGGTTTCCAACTTGATGATTCCTGGCACGAAAGATCAATCAGGGATACAAAACGAAGTGCCTCAACGGCTTTTTCGACCATACGCAGACACCGACTACACATCGTCAGGGCAGATCAACGGTTTTCGACCAGACACGGCCCCCCGAACATACCCAACTTCCCCAGGTTCATAAGTGGGTTCCCACTGCTGCACAGCTTCATCATCAATTCATATATAAGTATAAAACCTAACCGCCAGTTTCTCATCAATCCGGGGTGTGAGGTTTGTTGATGTCACGTCATACGCAAAGCGATGCTTCGATAAGCCATTCTTTGATCATCACTAGCTCGTCTCATAACTTGGGTATGCCACATTGACAGTTCACGACTTATCACTGATTCCAATCAATGCATACCCTCTAAGTTCATATGACTTAGGGACGAGGATAATATATTGCCACAAATCCGATATACATTAACGGAAATCAGTGCTATGCGGTAAATTTCAATGTCAGACACACCATCCATATAAGTCCGTTCTGGGTCTGAACGGAACAACAACCCGAAAATACTTGACTATGTTCAGGTCTCATACAACCCATACCTCGAATTGGGCGGCCTACCCAACCAAGATATAAATCAACAATCAATCTAAACAATTCAAATATTCCCGGTCTTCATTCGTCGTTTACCAAGTCTTGAATAACGTCGTATTACTACTTGGAATGGTTTTCGAACATATACTTGATCCCGGTCTTTCCAAGTAATAAGCGTACTTTGAAATAGTAGCTATGGTTTACACAGGATTTTCAATTCAAATCTCCTTCCAAATAGTTATCAATTCATTTACGACTCAAGATTTGAATTGCTATAAATTTCATACATCTCGTTATCATCTTATCTCTTCTTTGAAATCAAAGATTATACCTTCGCTTTAGAATTATTATCTTTAATTCCCTCAAATCAAATATTCAATAAAATCCCCAATTATGATATGAATTTCCACCATTCAACCTTATCAGTTTCAAGAATGATATTATTGAAGGTACAATTCACGACAAAACCCAAATAAATTGATATTGAATCATAAATTACACAGAAATTTCTATCCATTTATATTCGATATAAATTCTCATAATCAACGAATACTATAAGTGGAATAGCGATATAATAATATCTTTCAAATTCCCCAGATAGTATTCATTTACACCATGAAGTTTTATACCAAATATCGAAGATTATTTCTATCTAACTTACTTCAATCAGGTGGAGAACCCATATCTTTAATTAAAAGATTTATTCAACTCTTTGATATTTGATCTGGATAAAGATACCATCAACTTATCTTCAATATTAATTACCGTATCCAACTCCTATTATAAGCGGAATAACGGTGAGTTACCTTTTAATTTCCTCAAATAATAAGAGTCATCATTTACCGAATTAATATCGAACATCTGAAGATTTATCTTCAACCATATCCAAGTTCCTAAAATTGGAAAACCCTTTCAATTCTCTATAAAATATTTCCAATTCCTTAATAATCTTCGAAATCATTCATATAGTCAAAATAATAGTTCACGCTTTAAAACCAATAACATCATTTTGGGAATGTTACCAAAAGTATTATTGTTAAAATAGCCATTTAAATTAAATATATTCGAAAATTCAAATATTCCATTTCTAATCCCATGAGATTTATAAATAGGAATAATATAACAAACCTACTTATTTGATTTTCTGTTATGATTGCCAACAACAAGTATATCGATCTTTTTCCAAAAATCATACGTTGAAATTTTTGAAATTTCCCTTGCTATTCAAACTGTTATTATTTTGCAATTCAACGTTTCTTATTTCAAGTCAAATTAATTTGAAATAATCAAGTTAAACCATTCAAACTTGAAACGAGTGTGCATTCTATTCAAACCATATAATGATTTAAATATAAATTATTCAAATCCTTTTTCAAAATTTATTTATTTTTCCAAATCATTTGAATTAGATTTCGAATTTACCATCTCGTTTGTCGGATCAGTTAGGGATAGCCAGGGAGAGTAGGAAACTGTATTTCCAAACCCAAGCCTAGACACTATCCTCTCTGTCATCCTAGAATGTTCTGGTGTATATTGTATCATTATTATAAAAGACATCGTCAATATATATATATATATATAACCATATTCAAATTTCAAAATCCCATTTGAAATTTAAATTGAAATTATTTCTACCAAACTAGTTTCAAATAGATATAAAGATCGTTATATAAAATCAATACATAATTCAACTCATTTTCGCAATCCCGATTTAATATTTAAAAGTTGATCTTTTATTCAAAACCAAAATTTTTAAGTATTATTTAATAATTAAATAAAATCGTATGTAGGAAGGAGACTCTAAATCGATCACCCATATATTTCCACAACCACAGTGTGTTTGTGTGTGTGTGATATCATACAATGCAATCATATCTATCCAAATGAATCATACGATTAGATGATACGAATTCATTATCACAACAACATTTTAACTGTGCACAAGCGTTACAGTCAATAACGCTTACTCGTGTTCAGTGTATTATCTAATTACATGAGCAAACATTCAAACATCAACATTCATCACACAATCATAATCAACAAAATTATAATTGATCTCAACTAATTATAATTAACTAATTTAAATAAATAATTTAAATTAGAAGTTCTCACCATAGTAGCTCCAACGTCTTTATTACCAAGCCGAACAGACCAACGAACACTGCTACCATTGCTTGTACTGTCCTCGATCCATTTTGATTAGCAGTTGATGATTTTTTGCTAATTTATATATCGGAATTGAATTAATAACATCGTTGTTATATATATATATATATATATATATATATATATATATATTGTCATATATATAAGGACCCTTTCATTTTCATTTTCTCATAATTTATACTTAACTAAATCTACCAGAATTATATATTAACGGGTTCTATTTTCAGATACGAATCTAATGGACCCAACGGTGCGTCAATCCGAGTTAAATTGAGTTAGATATGAGGTTACAAAGTTTAACAATTTAACTTTGAAATGAAAGGAAATTATACCCAAATCAAAGAGGCCCAAAGCAAGCCCAACTTCCTCCATCCAAGCCTACGGCCCACACTCCCTTTCCTTCTTCTTCTCCTTCTTGCTTGGAAACTCCTGAGCCTTGAACCCATCGAACACGCACACAACCCGTGCATATGCACACATCCAACGCACCATTTTTCTTCGATCCGAGACTACACACGAGTTCCTTTCCTCCTCCTCGTCTGATAGCACCAACTCGCCAAGCTCATATCTTCTCGGATCAAAATCCGAACGTGAACCCAAGAGCGAAAAAAAAACCGTACGCTGCTTCAAAAATGATAGACACATTTTTGCTCCGAATCCCATCGAAACACACCGCATCGAAGCTCTCTCCATGCTGATCACAACGCCATCCTCCGCTTCTCCTCTTATCGCTCGATGCTCCGACAAATGTTAAACCTAATTTCGAACTTCGCAAATAATCGACACCGAATGGAACCAATTTCGCACTAAAAATACTACATCATCTGCTGATCACAACGGCGCTGACGGCATCGAACGATTTTTCATGGATTGAGATATTTTATTTTTTTTGAAGTTTCTACACAAATTTTCCTTTTTACTTTAAATCGATGATTTCTCTCTTGATGGTTGATGAAATCAAGATCCGTCGGCTTCTAAAAATCAGGAATGAAGATACGAACAACATTTGTGTGAATTATTTTGTCAAAAATCGAATAGATTAGAAGATTTTGATTTTTAAGTGGAGTGGAACATGAAATTTTCTTTACTGTGACTTGAAAAATGGAAGAGGAAGATGAATATGTCGTGATATTTTTTCCTGTAGCTTTGACCAGGAGAGAAAAACATGCCTTTGTATATAAATTTAAAAGTATTTTAATTATTTAATTAGTGGACACTTGTTTTTATCTTAAGAAACCCCTTCATGCATGTAAACCACACAAGGACACCTAATACTCATTTAATAAATCAACCAATGCATGCTTCACAAAAAGAACCCATTTATTTGTTAAATCTATATTTTAGCTACACTTTAATTATATTTAAAAATGAAGCAAATTTACAATACATATATGTGTAACCAATATTTTACATGGGATTTATAAAATACTTAATATGTTTTCTCTTTAAAATAAAATAGTTAATATTTCAAACATACTTCTTCACACAAATTTATCAAATATAAATTATAGAAATTAGATTTAGATATATAACAAATCTTTATGCAAAAATATATTATTTACAAAACTAAAGTAATATAATCACTTATTAATATTAAAATATTTATTTAATAAACTTAGATATGACCTTAAAATAAGTTATTTACATCAAAATAAATCAAAACCAAACATTTTACAACTCATACATAATATTTTGTAAACAATATTTGCATTTATCTTATCAACTTCATTTGATATTCAGAGAATTGATTTTTTTATTATATTTTTAATTATCAAAAATCCTGGTTCGTTACAAATCTATACTCTCATTTGTAATATGAGAAGTAGTATTGTAACGCCCCAAATTTAACGACATTAAAAGAGGATAAATTAAATCATAATTAATTTAACATTCGAAATTAGAGGGAATGGACTATGCCATTGCGTCCATCTCAAAATTCTGGTCAGAAGGAACATTTGGTTTGCATAAAACGGACACCGTATGAAAAAGTTATGAGGGTTCGAAGTTTGTTTACGTACAAGATATATATATATATATAATAATTTCCAGAACCTTCAAAAACAATTCAAAAATAAAAATTCGGGCCAAAGCGTGCTGAGCGGGAAAATTCTCGCTCCTAAGTGTCGACCCCCCTAGGGGGTGTCGACATGGGTGTCGACCACCCCAGACGGATCTGGGTAGAAATCGTTTTACGTACCTGGACTTGATTCTGGGTCTGGTTCATTAGTTCTAGGCTATAAATATGGTCCCCTATTCTCTTATTTTCTTCATTGGAGAACATAGAGGCCATATGCTGTCGGGTTGCAAACTGAAACAGAATCAATGTCTACTACAATCAGTTTAGCTATTTAGAATTCAGATCTCTCTCTCTCTCTCTAAATTTTCTGAACCTAATGCTTTGAGTTTCTAGTCACTTTTAGGTTTAAATAAATAACTGTAAATTGTGAAAGACTATGAATTGGATATGTTGTAAAGTATGATTCTATGCCAGTATTAAATCTTATACCATATAGATCATGATAGATCTAATTCTCTAGATCTGATGCAATTGTGGCTATACTTTGATGTTGCCTTTATGGATCTTGATTTGTAACTACGTTGTGGTAAATGAAAATATATTAATCTTGATAGTTGCAACATTGCTTAGATCTAATTTTGTATGTAAATCACCTTTCATGTTGCGATCAACTTAGATATGTTGTAAGTTGGACATATTTAGATCTAAACATGCTTATGATCATGTTTTATGCTAGATCCACTTTATGATCATGTTTTATGCTAGATCTATTTTATGATCATATCTTATGCTATGATAGATCTATCTCTCGAGATCCAGTTCAATTGTGATTGTCCTAGTATGTTATTTTTGTTTCATTTGGATAGATCAAATCATTTAAGTGAACCATGAACATATGCCACCTTGAATTGATTAGGATTGGGTCCACACCTTTATCTTAATTGTAACCTTTATGATGTGGATTTGGGTAGATCTATTTATAAACTTGTAGATCTAAACCTTTATTTATGATTAGATCCAATTTAATCGATTAGATCTAGAGCAAGTGGACATTTTATGTAGATCTAAAGCAATGTATGTTAGATCCTATTATGATGATGATTACATGTTCATGACAATATGTATGTTCACCTTGATATGATGTTAATTACATGTCCATTCACTTTATTATTATACTAGTATATTTATGCCAATATATGTTGAAACTATCACCTCTATCATATTCCCTTTTTCATTGTTATGGCTAGACTACTCATTAGCCTAGATGCCGCCAAAATACGTGCGAACATGTTAGTGAAGGAAATGGGGGAAACGGGATTTATAATTGGCATGTAATCTTTAAATGAATTGATATGTAATTCAAATTATTGGGTAAAATAGGTATTGACACCGATAAAAGGAAAGGATTAATTAATTGGTAAATTAATTAAAAATGGCATAATTTTAATATGAACATTTATGGACATGTAATTCAAATTATTGTGCAAAATATGTATTGACACCCAAAAAGGGAAAGGTTTAATTAATTGATTGATTAATTAAAAATGGAATGTTTAGTAATTACAATTAGGAATTGTAATTGTACTTATGACACGAGGTTAGGTTACATTAGTGGTGGAAGTCTGCCCGGACCCAACCGGCATATCCAGCTGCCACTATTGTTGAACCTAATATGGGAGGTCTTAGTATGCGAATACGAATCAGGCTAAGACACAAGGTTAGGCCCAACTGTGGAATAAGACTGCCCGGACCTGACCGGCATATCCAGCATCCACATGTTGTAGGCCTAATGTGGGAGGTTTAGCCCATTATAAACCATAAATGGACATGGTAATGAATCAGACTACTTAATATAATCTAATCCATAAGGGATTGTATGAATATGAATTAAATATAGGTTTAAGTAAAACATGCTTGGATCAGTGGGAGGGTTAAGTACATCTTGGGTAGATAGGTAATATTAATATATATAGGCCCACAAACTTAACCGTTAAATAAACATGCTTGAATCAGTAGGAGGGTTAAGTACATCTTGGGTTGGTGGGTAATATTTATATATATGCCCACAAACTTAACCTGTCGGGGTTATGTAATTAAAGACATCGTTAGGTAAACATAACCAGTGGAAAACCTAGTAGTGGGGATGCAAGACAAAGGGGAGAGCTTGCATCATCTTGTGTGTGATCCATTTCAGTTAGTAACCCTTGAATAGGTATCAAATGGGTACTCCGAACTAGGTCGGATTGGGGCACGCTTACTGAGATGATTGTAAGAGATCCAAACGTGGAGGCGGTGTTGATGGCGCGTTCCAACGGGGACATGTGCGTGCATGACTCCGCCTGCTGGGGAAGATAAGACGCTACGACATCAGTAGTTATGGTTGTGCATCCGAAAAATGAAGGGTTTCCACTTTAGGGAGTGATACACCCTTCTGTGGGGTCAGCACAGGGTATCTACGGAATAGAGAAGCGATCGATTGAGGGTAGTAAATAGGGTACTTCTTGTCCTGTCTATTTCTGTGGGGTACCTATGTTTCTGTCTGGGTTAACACCCATTATTTCTGTTTAGGTATCAGTTCTGTTTGGGTTAAAACCCATTACTAGAGTACACCTAAGACTACCATTATGTTTTTGTTGGGATCATCTTGTTTTTGTTAAGCAACTAGGGAATATTTAATTCTATTACAAATTTGTTATACTAGTAATTGTGTAGAGCAAGGAAAGTATTAAGAAGCGCTATCTATTCTACCCTATAGTCTTGTTTACCTTGTTATGCCTACCATTTATGTATTGATCTCTCTTACCCACTTTATATGCCTATCATCTTACTTTTATTTATCTACTGGCTAAAAGTAACTAGACTCGCCAGACTTATTGTCTGACCCTTTTTGTTTCTCCTTCTTTCTTCCGTTTCCCCCTAGGTTCTCAAGTGAGTGAATTCTCAGGCTTAGTCGGGATTCTGCTATCATCTTGCTTGGACCTTCTAGATGTCTAACAACCCGGAAATGCGAGCCAATTTAAAATTTTTATTTTGGCAATTTTAGTGAATTTTGAATATTTAAAATAGATTATTTCAAGTAATAACGACGAGAAATTTATTCTGAATTGAATTGGAATGTATATATTTATATACGTCGTCGTTAGAACATAATTATTTATTTTAAATTATAAAACGAATTGAAAATGGCGCGGTAGTTCGATAATTTGATTTCAAACTTCAATTGAATGTACCGGGTGCAAAATAAACCGGATTTTAGCGAAACCAAAAATATTTGTATCTAATTGAGAATATCTTTCCAACAAATCTGAAAAATCGAAATTTCATAGCGGGAAGCAAAAGATATGTCCAGTTGAAAATTCAGAATAGTCGCTATGGAATTTCGGCCCTTAAAAATAGCCTTTTTGTAAACGACCTCGGATTTCGACGAAACCACTTTTGTTGGATCCGTGATGTCAAGTTATTGCTAGATTCCAATTTTCATAATTTTCTGAATCAATATGTGAGCTTGGCAAAGGAAAACGCGTTTGGCCAGTTTCAGTTGATTTTAATCGACTGGAGAAAGGGCCATTTTTCAAACGGTCTCAGAATTCGACGAAACTAGTTTTGTTAGGACGGTATCGTCAATACAAAGCTAGAAAATATTTTTCGGGAATTTTTCGGATTAGTATGTGGCCTCGGTAAATTGAAAGGTGCGTTCAAATTCAATATGTAGAGTTATATTTTGATTTTAACGAAAACTGTTCGAAACGATCGAATCGGCTTGCGATACATATCCCATTGTTTTCGAAATGGGGGTAATTGGCTATGGACGACAGGCAGCGGGCCTCGTTTAGAGGTCAAATGAAAAAGTCAACTTTTTGAAATTAAATAATTAAATAAATTAAAAAAAAACTCTCTTTCCTCCCTTTTTTCCTATCGTTCAGATCGATGTTTAATAAAAAAAAGGGAAGAACGCTGAAGAACCACCGCCCTCCACCCTGGCGCCTCCGACCATCGCTCCCCCCGCCACCCGCCACCGGTCGTCCGGCATCGCCTCCCCCTCCCCCCCCCCCCCGTTTCGCCCTCTGCTTGTAATAACCCGAAAATCTGGGCCAGTTTAAAATTTTTATTTTGGCAATTTTGGCGAGTTGTGACTATTTAAAATGAATTATTTTAAATAATAACGACGAGAAATTTATTTTGAATATAATTCGAACGCATATATTATATACGTCGTCGTTAGAATATAAATAATTATATATAATTATAAATAGAATTGAAAATGGCGCGATAGTTCGATAATTCGATTTCAAACTTCAATTGAACATACCGGGTGCAAAACAATCCGGATTTTAGTGAAACCAAAAATAATGGGATCTAATTGATAATATCTTTCCAGCGAATCCGAATAATCGAAATTTCATAGCGGGAATCAAAAGATATGTCCAGTTGAAAATTCTGAATAGTCGCTATGGAATTCAGGCCCTTAAAAATTGACATTTTGCAAATGACCTTGGATTTTGACGAAACCAGTTTTGTTGGATCCGTGATGTCAGATTATTGCTAGATTTCAAATTTCATAATTTTTCGAATCAATATGTGAGCGTGGCAAAGGAAAACGCGTTTGACCAGTTTCAGTTGATTTTAATCGACTGGAAAATGGTCATTTTTCCAACGGTCTCGGAATTCGGCGAAACTAGTTTTGTTAGGACCGTATCGTCAATACGAAGCTAGAAAATATTTTTATGCAATTTATAGAGTTAGTATGTGTGACGGCAAGGAATTTCGCTCGGTCCGAACCAGTCGCTAAACCGATCCGGGCCGTTCGAAACGCCCTATCGTTTGAGAACACGACAAATCAGAACGCATATAAAAGAACATTTCATTGTATATTACAACAATGCATCAGATTACAAGAATATACAGAGTATGAAAGAATATTACACAGAAATATCAGAGATTTAAATTACATTTTAAATACATCGCAGCGGAAAATAATACAATATACAACTAGAAGAGATATACGGATACAAAGCTTTTCGGATATCGTTCCAGCTGAAAACCAGGATCCTGTGAATATAGATCTGTAAAACCGAAACTACTAGCTGCCCGTGTCAAAAATAGGGGCACCCAGAGTTTAGGTTAAAACAATAAACTCCAGGTCAGTCATGTGACTGGTGTGAGAACTAAAACAGTTAATCTTTATCTTTAAAGTTAGGTAAATCAAGGGACCACGCCGTATAACACGGAACGGGTTTCCTCCCAAGAATACCAGTGCATAAAACAAACAGCGCGATGCTAAATAAAGAAAGATGAAGCTGTTATAAGACCCAGGTCCTATCACACAATGCAACGCAAGCCGGGGGATAGGGTTTTCCCTTATAACAGCCAAAGGATGCTTGATACGTTTAAAACAAAGCTTTTGATACTATAATAAGTGCATAGTGTATAAAACAACTTCAAATCATAAGTATCAATCATAGGCGACATGAGCGTCCCATGCCACTATGTCGCCATATATAGGTTTACAAATAAAACCGCAAAGTCACGTATTTGGAAATTGGATTTCCGTCTATGAACCGAGGCAAAAGATAGTCCTCAACCGATTCGAGACTGTCTAGCCCGAGCCTCAGGACCCAGACTCAGGTGGGCCCTTGGATCGTTAGGGCCGGTCCACCGATGTGGATTAAAATGCCTGAACATGCGTTTCCCCGCCCTTTGGGGCGTAAATGAGCCAACTAAATGACTCCATCGGTTCGAGAACGACCGATCAATCCGAGGCGCCTCGCAACAGCAACAACCACATAAGTCAAACTCGTCAGGGCGTGTAAAACCACTGACGCCACTTCTAACTAGAAAGAAACGCATGCCCTCCCTGAGGTCCTCTCCCGTTTTTGGTTCATACCGGGTGTGAAACACGCGAAGGAAACGTTACACAAAGCTACGCCACAAAGGCCGTGCTTCGATCATCACCACAAGACTTTGCTTTTCAACAGAAGCCTCGATCAATTGCCACTTAGGCATGCCACACAGGCAATTCACTCCATGCGTTTGATATCCATCAATATATAACCCCTGAGCTCGTACGTCTCAGAGAAGGGCGTTAAGCAAAAGAATAAATTCTCCGCCGCCAAACAGATATATATTTAATAGAGATCAATCACACGGACTAAATTCCAATGTCAGACACACAGTCCATTTACAAGTCCGTTCTGGGTCTGAACGAAACCGGAGGCACCTAATACCCCGCATATCCTTCGATCTCCAAGTACGTCTGGACGATCACTAACTGTTTCCATCTTCTTGGGTGTACAGCCCAATCAAGATCATCAGTTATCACCCAAACGACGTGAAGACTTCCGGTCTTCGACCATCGTCTTCATCTTCGACTTATCGTCGTATCAGTTATTCAGAATGGGATAAACCCGGTCTTTCCGAATAACTCGCGTATATTTTGAATAAGTGTTACACAAACACAACATACGCCTCATTCCAATTTATCAGTCACTAACCGTAAATTAATCAAGAGAATAATTCCCCAAACATTAACCCCGAAGGCCGAAACCAACATCAGATCAATATCCAGAAAACCATTCTGCTTGGCTAACCGACAGTTAGTTTCAAAATTTCACATTCATAGGGAAAGGTTCCCATTAATTTTATCAAAGATAAATTCTTTAAAATTTATTCTTTAATCTATTTTTGAATATCAATTCAAACTAGTCGGGATTAGCGAACCTTACCGAAGTAATCATTTATTTTAATTTCCCAATCCCAACCTATTTATCCCATGAAGTAAAACTGGTAATACTTCATATCTAACACCACAGTGTTATCGGTAAATTCAATTACCATTTCACGTTCAAATCTAATTAAAGATTTAACTATCGCCTGGAGCAAAACTGGTGATACTCCACTTCGATTATTTCAATCTAATTAAAGATTCATTAAAACTCCACTTAGTTTTAATCTGTGACTGGGTTAAAGAATCAGTGTCATTTAAAACACGGTTCACGATAAACCCAAAATCACATCACATTTCAATCAGTCCCTAATTGTAAATTAGCAAGTGAGCAATTCCCTAAGTATTAATCCCGAAGGCCGAAACCAACATCAGATCAATACCTCGGAAACTATTCAACTTAACTAATCTCCAGTTAGTTTCTGATTTTCTTAACTCCTTTAGGTCTAAGAACTGTATTATTGAAGATACCGTTCACGACAACCCACAATCACATTTCATTAATGATCGGGTTAAAGAACGAGTGTTATTTAAAACACTGTTCACGATAAACCCAAAAATCAATATCAATTCAATTCCAATTAAATATTATTTAATTGGTACACTTCATTAAATCTAAATAAAAATATTTAATCATTTCTCAACTGGGTTCAAGAACAGTGTTAGTGAAGACACCATTCACGACAAACCCAAATCACATTTGATATTCAATATAAGGCTCTGAATAGAAAATATATCGGCTTATATTCAATATCAAATTCTACGATTAACAAATGTCGTATTGGAAATAACGATACAAATATATCTTTCAAATTTCCATAACAACACCTGTATAATCACGAATTCCAACATCGAAATATTCCGAAGACAATTTCGATTCAAATCCACTCCAATGCAATCATTGGATATTCTGGTTATTTTTAAAACCCTTTTCTAATTCAATTTATTTATTTAAAAATAAATAGAATTTTAATTCTAGTTCAAAACTAGTTCATTTCGATAAAAATCAATTTTTATCTTTTCAAATAGGGAGTTTTTCATCCCAATTCTTTCTAAATCATTTCTTATGATTCTACATAAATTATTACTATTTTTAATAATTTTATCAAGGCCCGTACAGTCGATTTCCATCAATGGCCATCGAACTGCACTTACAGCGACCTTTTTCGAATTTGATTTGGACGTATCTCCAAATCCAACCGTTAGATTTCAAATTTCTAATATTCGTTAGAAAGCTCTTTTCGATACGAACCCAACGGTTCCGGTTTTAGGAGAATCCGACGGTCGGATCTCCCGTAGTGTCCGTTTGAAATCAATGGTCGAAATTCGCGAACTACCGCGGCGCGGCGCGTTCTATTCAGGCCATTATATTATATATATAATATATATAATATATATTTCGTCGATTTCTATTTAAAACGAATAATATAAATAGTTTTGAAATCGTTTCAAAAGCAATTTCAACTTTCTTTTCAATTCAAATCAAAATTGAATTCTTCTTTATAAATTCGTTTTAAAATTCATTTCTATTCAATTCAAATTTCAATTCAATTTGAATTCATTTCAATTCGCTTTCAATTCAATTTGAATTCGTTTTCAATTCCTTTCGAAATCGTTTTCAATTCAATTCATTTCGAAATCGTTTTCAATTCAATTCATTTCGAAATCGTTATATATTCAATTCATTTCGAAATCGTTTTCAATTCATTTCATTTCGAAATCGTTTTCAATTCATTTCATTTCGAAATCGATATATATTCAATTCATTTCGAAATCGTTTTATATTCAATTCATTTCGAAATCGTTATATATTCAATTCATTTCGAAATCGTTTTCAATTCAATTCATTTCGAAATCGTTATATATTCAATTCATTTCGAAATCGTTTTAAAATCGATATAAATATCGTTCACGTCAAAATGGCGTCAATCTAATCAACACGGCTTCATATATTCCTTTATTTTCAAATATTCTATTTCAAATATTTCTTTTTCAAAATAGTTGTTATTATCAAAATATTTCGTTCAACACATGACCAATCTCAATGAATGAGTACTGTCAACACATGAACTTTTATTTTATATTACAAAGAGGTAAATTTTATTACTAAAATATTTTGTTCAACACATGACCAATCTCAATGAATGAGTACTGTCAACACATGAACTTTTATTTTATATTATTCTTTATTTTTCAAATTGGAATGAGGCCCAATCAATTACCATATAAAGTTGATTATATGGATTTTCACACAACACATGTATATCATAGCATTGAAAAATAATCAGCCATCAACCAAAGTGCACTACACTGTATAAGCATCAAATATAGATATTCAACGCTTATAACAGCCTGTCAATCAATCGATCGACATATTTAATCAATCAGGATGAGTGAACTTCAAATTTCATCCCAATACCCGTGTGGGGTTTCAAACAATCAAACAAATATTTTATTCGTTCAGTTGGGCGATGTGTAAAATTTATCGTCCCAATCAATGTCATTCAAATAGGTGTACATAAACAAACCGTTCGGTTTATAAATGAATATTTTATTTTATTCACTTCACGTTAAAAATTATATTTTTAACGATAAAACATTTTATTCCAACCTATGAATTTCTATTCAATTCATTTATTCAATAAAATGGTATTTTTATTTTTCTAACTTTTTTTAGAAAATTTCGGCGGCATAACGGCACGATACTAGAAACGGGACGAGGCCTAGCCTTATCCCCGGTCTAGTGAAGGCCCACACCATTCACACATCAATCAAATCAATTCGTTATGCAAACCACAAAATTTGGAGTAAGAGTCTAACCTAGCCTTACTCCTTCGCCTTATAACGGCGCACGTCTAATCCTAACCAATTTATCGATTCGATTTTTCACACCACAAACCACATTCAAACCAATATCGCAATCAATCACCAAACAGCCAAACAAACAAGTCCATGGTCTATGGACGATTGTGTCGGGTGCTACTAAGCACCGTCTGCATCCTAGTATATATATAACTAGAAAAATTAAATTGAAAGGTGAGAAGTTCTCACATATAGCTATCCCGATTCCGCGACTCTTCTAATGTAGAAGTTTTCGTCGTCTTCGTTGCCCGGATCCTCTACATATGTAAAAATCACATTTTTATATTTTGATGTCTTTAAAATAAAAATCACATTTTTATTTATTCACTTTCAATTTAAAAATCATATTTTTATAATCACTTCATATATTTAAAAAACGAATTTTTACTATGCTATTCAATATATAAAAATCATATTTTTACTATCTCGTTCTATAGATAAAAATTCTATTTCTACATTGCTACTATATAGACAAAAATTCCATTTCAAAAATAAAGTTTTCGCCTTTATAAAAATAAAGTTTTCGCCTTTATAAAAATAAAGTTTTCGCCTTTATAAAAATAAAGTTTTCGCCTTTATAAAAATAAAGTTTTCGTCATTATAAAAATTACCACTTTATCTCAATGTATATAAAATAAAAATCAGATTTTTATTTCGCTACATATACAAAGATGATATATTTTTATATTCTCTATCCTATAAAGATTATATTTTTAATACTTTAAAAATATAAAAATCATATTTTTAATATTTCTATATAGTAAAGGTTATATTTTTAATACTTTAAAAATATAAAAATCATATTTTTACTTCTTCTACTCAATAAAAATTTCGCCTTTTCTATTTTAAAAATATGATCTTTCCTATTCTAAAAACCCGATCTTTTCAATTTTAAAGTTCAAACCCTTCTCTTTTTAAAGTCTAAATCTTTTTCTAATCAGTTTTAAATACCTTTTTAAAATCAGTTTTTAAAATTAACATAAAATCAGTTTTAAAAATTAACAAAAAATCAGTTTTAAAAATTAACATAAAATCAGTTTTAAAAATTAACATAAAATCAGTTTTAATACTTTAAACAAATCAGTTTTAATACTTTAAACAAATCAGTTTTACAGAATAAGTAAAAAAAGAAAGAAAAAAAAAATGCTCACCGAAGCTGCGAAGGGGGGGGGGGTTTCGCAGATCGACGGAGCTGGGGGTGGCTTCGAGGCAGCGACGCTCGGGGTTCGAACGGGGGAGGCGATGCTTCGGGGCTCGAACTGGGAGGCGGTGGCTTCGATTTGCTTTGACTGGGGCGTCGCGATGAAGGCGCTGGAAGGAGGAGGTCGGCGGCAGGGTTCGTCGGCGTCGGGTCTCGAGGGGGCGGCGGCTCGATTGGCTTAGGGTTTTTTTTTTTATTCTGTTTAAATGAATCGGGGGGGGCAGAAAGGAGGTAAAGGAGGGAAAGTAAAAATTATTTTTATTATTTAATTATTTAATTTTTCAAAAAAAGGTTGACTTTTACATACGACCTCGAAACGAGGCCCACCGCCTGTCGTCCTTAGCATTTTTCCCCCATTCCGAACACAATGGGATATGTATCGCAAGCTGATTTGATCGTTATAATCAGTTTCCTTTTGAATTTTCATTTAAATCACTATATTGAATTTTAAACGTACATTTCAAATTACCGGGGTCACATACTAACTAGAAAAATTCTAGAAAAATATTTTCTAGTTTCGTATTGACGATACGGTCCTAACAAAACTGGTTTCGTCGAATTCTGAGACCGTTTGAAAAATGGCCAATTTCCAGTCGATTAAAATCAACTGAAACTGGTCAAACGCGTTTTCCTATGCCACGCTCACATATTGATTCGAAAAATTATGAAATTTGAAACCTAGCAATAACTTAACATCCCGGACCCAACAAAACTGGTTTCGACGAAATCCGAGGTCGTTTGCAAAATGTCCATTTTTAAGGGCCTGAATTCCATAGCGACTATTCAGAATTATCAACTGGACATATCTTTTGATTCCTGCTATCAAATTTCGATTGGTCGGATTCGTTGGGAAGATATTATCAATTAGATCCTATCATTTTTGGTTTCACTAAAATCCGGATTGTTTTGCACCCGGTATATTCAATTGAAGTTTGAAATCGAATTATCGAACTACCGCGCCATTTTCAATTCTATTTATAATTATATATAAATATTTATATTCTAACGACGACGTATATAATATATACGTTATAATTATATTCAAAATAAATTTTCTCGTCGATATTATTTAAAATATTTCATTTTAAATAATCAAAATTCGCTAAAATTGCCAAAATAAAAATTTCAAACTGGCTCGCATTTTACGGGTTGTTACAATCTCCCCCACTTAAAACTTTTCGTCCCCGAAAAGGAACAAAGTCGAAAGTGGTTTGATTATTCAGCTCTACATTCGATCTGGCTTTCATTCTCCAACTCTTTAGTTTCTGAGAATTTTCAAAATTTCAAAAAATTTGGCTAACACCCTAAATTTTCGAAAAATTTCGCCATAACCTCCCCTGCACCGGGAGCATCGGGGAATTTCAAATAGCTTCCCCGGTCCTTCAGATCTCAAAAAGAAAAAGAAAAAGCCAATAGGCTCACAAAATCATCATCACCCAAACAAAACAGGAAATTATGTAGTAAACATGTACCTATTTGTCGGGCAAACAAATTTTATTCTCTGCTCTAGCCTCCTTGTTATGACCTGTTCAATGATATATATGCACATGCAAGCAAATGCAACCAATTTTCAATATAGTTCAATATTTGGTTCAATTAGGCATAATGGTTCAAAATTATCAAACAAATAAACAACCAACACAAACATCAATTAATTAGTGGATTAGAGTTTCAAATTCATAATTTTGATACATATACAAAAATCAGATTTTTGATGCCAAATCACAACAATGTATTCTAGCTATATTAGTTTTAGTTCTCACACTAGTCAGTAGGAAATATATAGATATCACACCTTCGACACTCGAATATAAATGCTGATGATGATGCACCATCATCAATATCATCTTCGGGCGACTAGAGTGTGATGCTATATCTATCCAATATATTAAAACTTTGAATATACGTTTGCAAGGCGTATATGCAAATTCTTTATATACTGGACTGTCCAAATCAATGCAAATAAATAATCAAATACGAATAATTGATTTAGATTTTCAAAACTAAATTTGCTTTTACTTTACAAATATACTCTTCACACTCGTTCTAGGATACTACTGATCCCATCTCTAACGAGTCATTCTAATTGGATATTACTAATCCAATATCTGATGAATTCTTTCGTAGGGTTCTAATGTGCCTTGTTCTCCGAGCTTTGTAAACCAAAGCTCTTATACCAACAGTGACGGCAAGGAATTTCGCTCGGTCCGAACCAGTCGCTAAACCGATCCAGGCCGTTCGAAACGCCCTATCGTTTGAGAACACGACAAATCAGAACGCATATAAAAGAACATTTCATTGTATATTACAACAATACATCAGATTACAAGAATATACAGAGTATGAAAGAATATTACACAGAAATATCAGAGATTTAAATTACATTTTAAATACATCGCAGCGGAAAATAATACAATATACAACTAGAAGAGATATACGGATACAAAGCTTTTCGGATATCGTTCCAGCTGAAAACCAGGATCCTGTGAATATAGATCTGCAAAACCGAAACTACTAGCTGCCCGTGTCAAAAATAGGGGCACCCAGAGTTTAGGTTAAAACAATAAACTCCAGGTCAGTCATGTGACTGGTGTGAGAACTAAAACAGTTAATCTTTATCTTTAAAGTTAGGTAAATCAAGGGACCACGCCGTATAACACGGAACGGGTTTCCTCCCAAGAATACCAGTGCATAAAACAAACAGCGCGATGCTAAATAAAGAAAGATGAAGCTGTTATAAGACCCAGGTCCTATCACACAATGCAACGCAAGCCGGGGGATAGGGTTTTCCCTTATAACAGCCAAAGGATGCTTGATACGTTTAAAACAAAGCTTTTGATACTATAATAAGTGCATAGTGTATAAAACAACTTCAAATCATAAGTATCAATCATAGGCGACATGAGCGTCCCATGCCACTATGTCGCCATATATAGGTTTACAAATAAAACCGCAAAGTCACGTATTTGGAAATTGGATTTCCGTCTATGAACCGAGGCAAAAGATAGTCCTCAACCGATTCGAGACTGTCTAGCCCGAGCCTCAGGACCCAGACTCAGGTGGGCCCTTGGATCGTTAGGGCCGGTCCACCGATGTGGATTAAAATGCCTGAACATGCGTTTCCCCGCCCTTTGGGGCGTAAATGAGCCAACTAAATGACTCCATCGGTTCGAGAACGACCGATCAATCCGAGGCGCCTCGCAACAGCAACAACCACATAAGTCAAACTCGTCAGGGCGTGTAAAACCACTGACGCCACTTCTAACTAGAAAGAAACGCATGCCCTCCCTGAGGTCCTCTCCCGTTTTTGGTTCATACCGGGTGTGAAACACGCGAAGGAAACGTTACACAAAGCTACGCCACAAAGGCCGTGCTTCGATCATCACCACAAGACTTTGCTTTTCAACAGAAGCCTCGATCAATTGCCACTTAGGCATGCCACACAGGCAATTCACTCCATGCGTTTGATATCCATCAATATATAACCCCTGAGCTCGTACGTCTCAGAGAAGGGCGTTAAGCAAAAGAATAAATTCTCCGCCGCCAAACAGATATATATTTAATAGAGATCAATCACACGGACTAAATTCCAATGTCAGACACACAGTCCATTTACAAGTCCGTTCTGGGTCTGAACGAAACCGGAGGCACCTAATACCCCGCATATCCTTCGATCTCCAAGTACGTCTGGACGATCACTAACTATTTCCATCTTCTTGGGTGTACAGCCCAATCAAGATCATCAGTTATCACCCAAACGACGTGAAGACTTCCGGTCTTCGACCATCGTCTTCATCTTCGACTTATCGTCGTATCAGTTATTCAGAATGGGATAAACCCGGTCTTTCCGAATAACTCGCGTATATTTTGAATAAGTGTTACACAAACACAACATACGCCTCATTCCAATTTATCAGTCACTAACCGTAAATTAATCAAGAGAATAATTCCCCAAACATTAACCCCGAAGGCCGAAACCAACATCAGATCAATATCCAGAAAACCATTCTGCTTGGCTAACCGACAGTTAGTTTCAAAATTTCACATTCATAGGGAAAGGTTCCCATTAATTTTATCAAAGATAAATTCTTTAAAATTTATTCTTTAATCTATTTTTGAATATCAATTCAAACTAGTCGGGATTAGCGAACCTTACCGAAGTAATCATTTATTTTAATTTCCCAATCCCAACCTATTTATCCCATGAAGTAAAACTGGTAATACTTCATATCTAACACCACAGTGTTATCGGTAAATTCAATTACCATTTCACGTTCAAATCTAATTAAAGATTTAACTATCGCCTGGAGCAAAACTGGTGATACTCCACTTCGATTATTTCAATCTAATTAAAGATTCATTAAAACTCCACTTAGTTTTAATCTGTGACTGGGTTAAAGAATCAGTGTCATTTAAAACACGGTTCACGATAAACCCAAAATCACATCACATTTCAATCAGTCCCTAATTGTAAATTAGCAAGTGAGCAATTCCCTAAGTATTAATCCCGAAGGCCGAAACCAACATCAGATCAATACCTCGGAAACTATTCAACTTAACTAATCTCCAGTTAGTTTCTGATTTTCTTAACTCCTTTAGGTCTAAGAACTGTATTATTGAAGATACCGTTCACGACAACCCACAATCACATTTCATTAATGATCGGGTTAAAGAACGAGTGTTATTTAAAACACTGTTCACGATAAACCCAAAAATCAATATCAATTCAATTCCAATTAAATATTATTTAATTGGTACACTTCATTAAATCTAAATAAAAATATTTAATCATTTCTCAACTGGGTTCAAGAACAGTGTTAGTGAAGACACCATTCACGACAAACCCAAATCACATTTGATATTCAATATAAGGCTCTGAATAGAAAATATATCGGCTTATATTCAATATCAAATTCTACGATTAACAAATGTCGTATTGGAAATAACGATACAAATATATCTTTCAAATTTCCATAACAACACCTGTATAATCACGAATTCCAACATCGAAATATTCCGAAGACAATTTCGATTCAAATCCACTCCAATGCAATCATTGGATATTCTGGTTATTTTTAAAACCCTTTTCTAATTCAATTTATTTATTTAAAAATAAATAGAATTTTAATTCTAGTTCACAACTAGTTCATTTCGATAAAAATCTATTTTTATCTTTTCAAATAGGGAGTTTTTCATCCCAATTCTTTCTAAATCATTTCTTATGATTTTACATAAATTATTACTATTTTTAATGATTTTATCAAGGCCCGTACAGTCGATTTCCATCAATGGCCATCGAACTGCACTTACAGCGACCTTTTTCGAATTTGATTTGGACGTATCTCCAAATCCAACCGTTAGATTTCAAATTTCTAATATTCGTTAGAAAGCTCTTTTCGATACGAACCCAACGGTTCCGGTTTTAGGAGAATCCGACGGTCGGATCTCCCGTAGTGTCCGTTTGAAATCAATGGTCGAAATTCGCGAACTACCGCGGCGCGGCGCGTTCTATTCAGGCCATTATATTATATATATAATATATATAATATATATTTCGTCGATTTCTATTTAAAACGAATAATATAAATAGTTTTGAAATCGTTTCAAAAGCAATTTCAACTTTCTTTTCAATTCAAATCAAAATTGAATTCTTCTTTATAAATTCGTTTTAAAATTCATTTCTATTCAATTCAAATTTCAATTCAATTTGAATTCATTTCAATTCGCTTTCAATTCAATTTGAATTCGTTTTCAATTCCTTTCGAAATCGTTTTCAATTCAATTCATTTCGAAATCGTTTTCAATTCAATTCATTTCGAAATCGTTATATATTCAATTCATTTCGAAATCGTTTTCAATTCATTTCATTTCGAAATCGTTTTCAATTCATTTCATTTCGAAATCGATATATATTCAATTCATTTCGAAATCGTTTTATATTCAATTCATTTCGAAATCGTTATATATTCAATTCATTTCGAAATCGTTTTCAATTCAATTCATTTCGAAATCGTTATATATTCAATTCATTTCGAAATCGTTTTAAAATCGATATAAATATCATTCACGTCAAAATGGCGTCAATCTAATCAACACGGCTTCATATATTCCTTTATTTTCAAATATTCTATTTCAAATATTTCTTTTTCAAAATAGTTGTTATTATCAAAATATTTCGTTCAACACATGACCAATCTCAATGAATGAGTACTGTCAACACATGAACTTTTATTTTATATTACAAAGAGGTAAATTTTATTACTAAAATATTTTGTTCAACACATGACCAATCTCAATGAATGAGTACTGTCAACACATGAACTTTTATTTTATATTATTCTTTATTTTTCAAATTGGAATGAGGCCCAATCAATTACCATATAAAGTTGATTATATGGATTTTCACACAACACATGTATATCATAGCATTGAAAAATAATCAGCCATCAACCAAAGTGCACTACACTGTATAAGCATCAAATATAGATATTCAACGCTTATAACAGCCTATCAATCAATCGATCGACATATTTAATCAATCAGGATGAGTGAACTTCAAATTTCATCCCAATACCCGTGTGGGGTTTCAAACAATCAAACAAATATTTTATTCGTGCAGTTGGGCGATGTGTAAAATTTATCGTCCCAATCAATGTCATTCAAATAGGTGTACATAAACAAACCGTTCGGTTTATAAATGAATATTTTATTTTATTCACTTCACGTTAAAAATTATATTTTTAACGATAAAACATTTTATTCCAACCTATGAATTTCTATTCAATTCATTTATTCAATAAAATGGTATTTTTATTTTTCTAACTTTTTTTAGAAAATTTCGGCGGCATAACGGCACGATACTAGAAACGGGACGAGGCCTAGCCTTATCCCCGGTCTAGTGAAGGCCCACGCCATTCACACATCAATCAAATCAATTCGTTATGCAAACCACAAAATTTGGAGTAAGAGTCTAACCTAGCCTTACTCCTTCGCCTTATAACGGCGCACGTCTAATCCTAACCAATTTATCGATTCGATTTTTCACACCACAAACCACATTCAAACCAATATCGCAATCAATCACCAAACAGCCAAACAAACAAGTCCATGGTCTGTGGACGATTGTGTCGGGTGCTACTAAGCACCGTCTACATCCTAGTATATATATAACTAGAAAAATTAAATTGAAAGGTGAGAAGTTCTCACATATAGCTATCCCGATTCCGCGACTCTTCTAATGTAGAAGTCTTCGTCGTCTTCGTTGCCCGGATCCTCTACATATGTAAAAATCACATTTTTATATTTTGATGTCTTTAAAATAAAAATCACATTTTTATTTATTCACTTTCAATTTAAAAATCATATTTTTATAATCACTTCATATATTTAAAAAATGAATTTTTACTATGCTATTCAATATATAAAAATCATATTTTTACTATCTCGTTCTATAGATAAAAATTCTATTTCTACATTGCTACTATATAGACAAAAATTCCATTTCAAAAATAAAGTTTTCGCCTTTATAAAAATAAAGTTTACGCCTTTATAAAAATAAAGTTTTCGCCTTTATAAAAATAAAGTTTTCGCCTTTATAAAAATAAAGTTTTCGTCATTATAAAAATTACCACTTTATCTCAATGTATATAAAATAAAAATCAGATTTTTATTTCGCTACATATACAAAGATGATATATTTTTATATTCTCTATCCTATAAAGATTATATTTTTAATACTTTAAAAATATAAAAATCATATTTTTAATATTTCTATATAGTAAAGGTTATATTTTTAATACTTTAAAAATATAAAAATCATATTTTTACTTCTTCTACTCAATAAAAATTTCGCCTTTTCTATTTTAAAAATATGATCTTTCCTATTCTAAAAACCCGATCTTTTCAATTTTAAAGTTCAAACCCTTCTCTTTTTAAAGTCTAAATCTTTTTCTAATCAGTTTTAAATACCTTTTTAAAATCAGTTTTTAAAATTAACATAAAATCAGTTTTAAAAATTAACAAAAAATCAGTTTTAAAAATTAACATAAAATCAGTTTTAAAAATTAACATAAAATCAGTTTTAATACTTTAAACAAATCAGTTTTAATACTTTAAACAAATCAGTTTTAATACTTTAAACAAATCAGTTTTACAGAATAAGTAAAAAAAGAAAATAAAATAATAAAAAAAAGAAAATGCTCACCGAAGCTGCGAAGGGGGGGGGGGTTTCGCAGATCGACGGAGCTGGGGGTGGCTTCGAGGCAGCGACGCTCGGGGTTCGAACGGGGGAGGCGATGCTTCGGGGCTCGAACTGGGAGGCGGTGGCTTCGATTTGCTTTGACTGGGGCGTCGCGATGAAGGCGCTGGAAGGAGGAGGTCGGCGGCAGGGTTCGTCGGCGTCGGGTCTCGAGGGGGCGGCGGCTCGATTGGCTTAGGGTTTTTTTTTTTTTATTCTGTTTAAATGAATCGGGGGGGGGGGGGCAGAAAGGAGGTAAAGGAGGGAAAGTAAAAATTATTTTTATTATTTTATTATTTAATTATTTAATTTTTCAAAAAAAGGTTGACTTTTACATACGACCTCGAAACGAGGCCCACCGCCTGTCGTCCTTAGCATTTTACCCCCATTCCGAACACAATGGGATATGTATCGCAAGCTGATTTGATCGTTATAATCAGTTTCCTTTTGAATTTTCATTTAAATCACTATATTGAATTTTAAACGTACATTTCAAATTACCGGGGTCACATACTAACTAGAAAAATTCTAGAAAAATATTTTCTAGTTTCGTATTGACGATACGGTCCTAACAAAACTGGTTTCGTCGAATTCTGAGACCGTTTGAAAAATGGCCAATTTCCAGTCGATTAAAATCAACTGAAACTGGTCAAACGCGTTTTCCTATGCCACGCTCACATATTGATTCGAAAAATTATGAAATTTGAAACCTAGCAATAACTTAACATCCCGGACCCAACAAAACTGGTTTCAACGAAATCCGAGGTCGTTTGCAAAATGTCCATTTTTAAGGGCCTGAATTCCATAGCGACTATTCAGAATTTTCAACTGGACATATCTTTTGATTCCCGCTATCAAATTTCGATTGGTCGGATTCGTTGGGAAGATATTATCAATTAGATCCTATCATTTTTGGTTTCACTAAAATCCGGATTGTTTTGCACCCGGTATATTCAATTGAAGTTTGAAATCGAATTATCGAACTACCACGCCATTTTCAATTCTATTTATAATTATATATAAATATTTATATTCTAACGACGACGTATATAATATATACGTTATAATTATATTCAAAATAAATTTTCTCGTCGATATTATTTAAAATATTTCATTTTAAATAATCAAAATTCGCTAAAATTGCCAAAATAAAAATTTCAAACTGGCTCGCATTTTACGGGTTGTTACAGTATGTGACCCCAGTAAATTGAAATGTGCGTTCAAATTCAATATATAGAGTTATATGTTGATTTTGACGAAAACTGATCGAAACAGCCGAATTGGCTTACGAAACATGTTCCATTATGTCCGGAGCAGGGGTATTTGGCTAGGGGCGACACTCGTTGGGTTTGATTTGAAGTTCGTGTCGGTCAACATGTAATTTTGGAAATTAAAAGAATTAAATAAATAAAATAGATATACTATATAAATACACCGTATGATACTACGTATCTCTCCTAAAAACCTAATTCGTACTTCTGAACCCGCCGCCCTCAACATTTCAGCGACCACGATGCTCCAATATTGACCCTTCATTCTATTCCAACGCTCCACAAATTAAATACTGCTTTCTAAACAAATATTGTTCAGCAACAAGAGGACTTCAAGTTTATACGGGACTGATCGATTTTAGTTCTGTAATTTGGGGAAAATCGCAACTTGAACGGGGGGACTTCGAACGGGTTTCTTGTGGGGTAGGGGCCACCGGACATGGCGTTGCTCAGGTAGAGGATGGCGGAGGAGATGGCGGTCAACGTGAGGGGGTCCGATCGACGGCTAGGGTTCCGACGGAGGCGCAGCAACCGGCTTTATGATTGGAGCATGGGTTTTCTCGTAAGGTGACCATACGAAGAAGGAAAGGAAGCGGCCCTGAGATCCAGGAAGAAGGTGAATCCTTTTTATATTCTTTTAAAATCAATTTTTGTATTAAAAATAATTAGAATAAAATCCGTTTTAAATAGAAAATAAAAACCTTTGTTTTTGAAAATAAAAACCTTTGTTTTTGAAAATAAAAACCTTTGTTTTTAAAATAAAATAGAATTGATTTTTGAAATTAAAATATACTTTGTTTATGAAAGAAAATATTTTTTTTGTCATAGGAGAAGCAGAATAAAAATGAGGTTTATACATATACAGTAGCAGAGATATTAAAAATATGACTTTTATATTTTTAAAGTATTAAAAATATAATCTTTACTATATAGAAGAAGTAAAAATGTGATTTTTATATATTGAACATCGATATAAAAATGTGATTTTTATATATTGAACATCGAAATAAAAATATGATTTTTATATATTGAACTTCGAAATAAAAATGCGATTTTTATATATTGAATAGCATAGTAAAAAAATTCGATTTTTACATAGGTAGTGAAAGCGGGCAACGAAGGTAACAAAAAGGCGAGAACGAAGGAGATTTATATCAAAGAAGAGTCAAGATGCTTGGATAGCTATATGTGAGAATTTCTCACCTTTCACTTTCTTTTCTCTAGTTATATATATATAATAGGATGCAGACGGTGCTTAGTAGCACCCGACACAATCGTCCACAGACCATGGACTTGTTTGTTTGGTTGCATAGATTAGTTAGATGATTTGATTTGAAATTGAATTGTTTGGTGAAATGAATGGATTGATTGATGTGTGAATGGCGTGGGCCTTCACTAGACCGGGGATAAGGCTAGGCCTCGTCCCGTTTCTAGTATCGTGCCGTTATGCCGCCGAAATTTTCTAAAATATGTTAGAAAATAAAAATATCATTTTATTGTGTAAATGAATAATAGAAATTCATATGTTGGAATAAAATGTTTTATCGTTAAAAATATAATTTTTAACGTGAATATGAATATAGTGAAAGTGAATAAAATAAAATATTCATTTACAAACCGGACGGTTTGTTTATGTACACCTATTTGAAGGACATTGATTGGGACGATAAATTTTACACATCGCCCAACAGCACAAATAAAACATGTGTTTGATTGTTTGAAACCCCACACGGGTGTTAGGATGAAATTTGAAGTTCACTCATCCTGATTGATTAAATATGTCGATCGATCGATTGACAGGCTGTTTTAAGCGTTAGATATCTATATTTGATGCTTATACAGTGTAGTGCACTTTGGTTGATGGTTGATTATTTTTCCATGCTATTATATACATGTGTTGTATGAAAATCCATATAATTAACTTTGTATGGTGATTGATTGGGCCTCATTCCAATTTAGAAAATAAAGAAGAATATAAAATAAAGGTTCATGTGTTGACAGTACTCATCCATTGAGATTGGTCATGTGTTGAACGAAATATTTTGATAATAACAACTATTTTGAAAAAGAAAGATTTGAAGGAGAATATTTGAAAATAGAAATTTATGAAGCTGTGTTGATTAGATTGACGCCATTTTGACGTGAACGATATTTATATCGATTTTAAACGATTTCGAAATGAATTGAATATATAACGATTTCGAAATGAATTGAATATATAACGATTTCGAAATGAATTGAATATATAACGATTTCGAAATGAATTGAATATATAACGATTTCGAAATGAATTGAATATATAACGATTTCGAAATGAATTGAATATATAACGATTTCGAAATGAATTGAATTGAAAACGATTTCGAAATGAATTGAATTGAAAACGATTTCGAAATGAATTGAATTGGAATGGAAATGAATTCAAATTGAATTGAAATTTGAATTGAATAGAAATGAATTTTAAAACGAATTTATAAAGAAGAATTCAATTTTGATTTGAATTGAAACGGAAGTTGAAATTGCTTTTGAAACGAATTTAAAACTATTTATATAATTCGTTTTAAATAGAAATCGACGAAGTATATATTATATATATAATATAATGGCCTGAATAGAACGCGCCGCGCCGCGGCAGTTCGTGAATTTCGACCATTTATTTCAAACGGACATTACGGGAGATCCGACCGTCGGATTCTCCTGAAACCGGAACCGTTGGGTTCGTATCAAAAAGAGCTTTCTAACGAATATTAGAAATTAGAAATCTAACGGTTGGATTTGGAGATACGTCCAAATCAAATTCGAAAAAAGTCGCTGTAAGTGCAGTTCGATGGCCGTTGATGGAAATCGACTGTAAGGGCCTTGATAAAATTATTAAAAATAGTAATAATTTGTGTAAAATCATAAGAAATGATTTGTGAAGATTTGGGATGAAAAACTCCATAGTTGAAAAGATAAAAATAGATTTTTATCGAAATAAACTAGTTTTGAACTAGAATTATAATTCTATTTATTTTTAAATAAATAAATCGAATTTGAAATGGTTTTAAAATTAACCAGAATTTCCAATGATTGCATTGGAGTGGGATTGAATCGAAATTGTCTTCGGAATATTTCGATGTTGGATTTCGTGATTATACAAATGTTGTTATGGAAATTTGGAAGATATAGATATATATATCGTTATTTCCAATACGATATTTGTTAGTCGTAGAATTTGATATTGAATATAAGCCGGTATATTTTCTATTCAGAGCCTTGTGTTTAATATCAAATGTGATTGGGTTTGTCGTGAATGGTGTCTTCACTAACACTGTTCTTGAACCCAGTTGAGAAAAGATTAAATCTTTTTATTTAGATTTAATAAAGTGTACCAATTAAACAATATTTAATTGGAATTGAATTGATATTGATTCTTGGGTTTATCGTGAATGGTGTTTTTAAATAACACTCGTTCTTTAACCCGATAATTAATGGAATGAGATTTTGGGTTTATCGTGAACCGTGTTTTAAAGGACACTGATTCTTTAACCCAGTCACAGATTAAAACTAAGTGGAGTTTTAATGAATCTTTAATTAGATTGAAAAGATCGAGGATGGAGTATCACCAGTTTTGCTCCAGGCGATAGTTAAATCTTTAATTAGATTTGAACGTGAAATGGTAATTGAATTTACCGATAACACCGTGGTGTTAGATATGAAGTATAACCAGTTTTACTTCATGGGATGAATAGGTTGGGATTGGGAAATAAAATAAATGATTACTTCGGTGTGGTTCGCTAATCCCGACTAGTTTGAATTGATATTCAAAGGAGATTAAAGAATAAATTTAAAGAATTTATCTTGGATAAATTAATGGGAACTTTTCCCAAAGTATAGGAATATTTGAATAAAAGAATATTCTGAATTGGAATGAGGCGTATGTTGTGTTTGTGTAACACTTTTATAATATATACGCGAGTTATTCAGAAAGACCGGGTTTATCCCATTCTGAATAACTGATTCGACGTAGTGTCGAAGATGAAGACGGTGGTCGAAGACCAGAAGTCTTCACGTCGTTTGGGTGATTACTGATGATCTTGATTGGGCTGTACACCCAAGAAGATGGAAACAGTTGGTGATCGTCCAGACGTACTTGGAGATCGATGGATATGCGGGGTACTAGGTGCCTCCGGTTTCGTTCAGACCCAGAACGGACTTGTAAATGGACTGTGTGTCTGACATTGGATTTTAGTCCGTGCGATTGATCTCTAGTAAATATATATCTGTTTGGCGGCGGAGAATTTATTCTCTTGCTTAACGCCCTTCTCTGAGACGTACGAGCTCAGGGGTTATATATTGATGGATATCAAACGCATGGAGTGAATTGCCTGTGTGGCATGCCTAAGTGGCAATTGATCGAGGCTTCTGTTGAAAAGCAAAGTCTTGTGGTGATGATCAAAGCAAGGCCTTTGTGGCGTAGCTTTGTGTAACGTTTACTTCGCGAGTTTCACACCCGGTATGAACCAAAAACGGGAGACGGACCTCAGGGAGGACTTGCGTTTCTTTCTAGCTAAAAAGTGGCGTCAGTGGTTTTACACGCCCTGACGAGTTTGACTTATGTGGTTGTTGCTGTTGCGAGGCGCCTCGGATTGATCGGTCGTTCTCGAACCGATGGAGTCATTTAGTTGGCTCATTAACACCCCATAGGGTGGGGAAACGTAGTGTTCAGGCAATTTAATCCACATCGGTGGACCGGCCCTGTCGCTCCAAGGGCCCACCTGAGTCTGGGTCCTGTGGCTCGGGCTAGAGAGTCACGAATCGGTAGAGGACTATCTTTTGCCTCGGTTCATAGACGGAAATCCAATTTCCAAATACGTGACATTTGCGGTTTTATTTGTAAACCTATATATGGCGACATGATATATGGTACCCATGCCGCCTATGATTGATACTTATGATTTGAAGTTGTTTTATACACTATGCACTTATAATAGTATCAAATGATTTGTTTTAAACGTATCAAGCATTCTTTGGCTGTTATAAGGGAAAACCCTATCCCCCGGCTTGCGTTTGCATTGTGTGATAGGACCTGGGTCTTATAACAGCTTCATTTTTCTTTATTAAGCATTGCGCTGTTTACTTATATGCACGGGTGTTCTTGGGAGGAAACCCGTTCCGTGTTATACGGCGTGGTCCCTTGATTTACCTAACTTTAAAAATAAAGATTAATAACTGTTTTAGTTCTCACACCAGTCACATGACTGACCTGGAGTTTATTGTTTTAACCTAAACTCTGGGTGCCCTTATTTTGACACGGGCAGCTAGTAGTTTTGGTTTTGCAGATTTATATTCACAGGATCCTGGTCTACAGCTGGAATGATATCCGGAAAGCTTTGTATCCGTATATCTCTTCTAGTTGTGTATTGTATTATTTTCCGCTGCTATGTATATAAATGTAATTTAAATCTCTGATGTTTCTGTGTAATATTCTTTTATACTCTGTATATTCTTGTAATCTGATGCATTGTTGTAATATACAATGAAATGTTCTTCTGTTTGTGTTCTATTTTGTCATGTTCTCAAACGATAGGGCGTTTCGAACGGTCTGGGTCGGTTTAGCGACTGGTTCGGACCGAGCGAAATTCCTGCGCGTCACAGTTGGTATCAGAGCTTTGGTTTACAAAGCTCAGAGAACAAGGCATATTAGAACCATACGAAAGAATTCATCAGATATTGGATTAGTAATATCCAACGGGAATGACTCGTTAGAGATGGGATCAGTAGCATCCTAGAACGAGTGTGAAGAGTATATTTTTAAAATGAAAACAAATTTTTGTTTTGAAAAGTTAAATCAATTATTCGTATTTGATTATTTATCTATATTGATTAGGACAGTCCAGTATATAAAGATTTCGCATATACGCCTTGCAAACGTGTATTTGAAGTTTTAATATACTGGATAGATATAGAATCACACTCTAGTCGCCCGGAGATGATGTTGATAATGACCATGGCATCATCAATATTTATGTTCGTGCTCCGAACGTGTGATATCTATATATTTCCTATTGACTGGTGTGAGAACCAAAATTAGATAGGGCCTATTGTTGTGATTTGGCATCAAAAATTTGATTTTTGTATATGTATCAAAATTATGAATTTGAAACTCTAATTCACTAATTGATTGATGTTTGTGTTGTTTGTTTAGTTGGTTGCTAATTTTGAACCATTTAGCCAAATTGAACCAAATATTGAACTATATTGAAAATTGGTCGCATTTGCTTGCATATACTTGTACTTACATTGAGCAGGTCATAGCAAGGAGGCTAGAGCAGAGAATAAAATTTGTTTGCCCGACAAATAGGTACATGTTTACTACATAATTTACTGTTTTGTTTGGGTGATGATGATTTTATGAGCCTATTGGCTAGCCGCTTGGCTTTTTCTTTTTCTTTTTGAGATCTGAAGGACCGGGGAAGCTATTTGAAATTCCCCGATGCTCCCATTGCAGGGGAGGTTATGGCGAAAATTTTCAAAAATTTAGGGTGTTAGCCAAATTTTTGAAATTTTGAAAATTCTCAGAAACTGAAAAGTTGGAGAATGGAAGCCAGACCGAGCGTAGAGCTGAATAATCAAACCACTTTCGACTTTGTTCCTTTTCGGGGACGAAAAGTTTTAAGTGGGGGAGATTGTAATAACCCGAAAATCTGGGCCAGTTTAAAATTTTTATTTTGGCAATTTTGGAGAGTTGTGATTATTTAAAATGAATTATTTTAAATAATAACGACGAGAAATTTATTTTGAATATAATTCGAACGCATATATTATATACGTCGTCATTAGAATATAAATAATTATATATAATTATAAATAGAATTGAAAATGGCGCGGTAGTTCGATAATTCGATTTCAAACTTCAATTGAACATACCGGGTGCAAAACAATCCGGATTTTAGTGAAACCAAAAATAATGGGATCTAATTGATAATATCTTTCCAGCGAATCCGAATAATCGAAATTTCATAGCGGGAATCAAAAGATATGTCCAGTTGAAATTCTGAATAGTCGCTATGGAATTCAGGCCCTTAAAAATTGACATTTTGCAAACGACCTCGGATTTCGACGAAACCAGTTTTGTTGGATCCGTGATGTCAGATTATTGCTAGATTTCAAATTTCATAATTTTTCGAATCAATATGTGAGCGTGGCAAAGGAAAACGCGTTTGACCAGTTTCAGTTGATTTTAATCGACTGGAAAATGGCCATTTTTCCAACGGTCTCGGAATTTGGCGAAACTAGTTTTGTTAGGACCGTATCGTCAATACGAAGCTAGAAAATATTTTTATGCAATTTATAGAGTTAGTATGTGACCCCAGTAAATTGAAATGTGCGTTCAAATTCAATATATAGAGTTATATGTTGATTTTGACGAAAACTGATCGAAACAGCCGAATTGGATTACGAAACATGTTCCATTATGTCCGGAGCAGGGGTATTTGGCTGGGGGCGACACTCGTTGGGTTTGATTTGAAGTTCGTGTCGGTCAACATGTAATTTTGGAAATTAAAAGAATTAAATAAATAAA
Organism: Allium sativum; assembly: GCA_030737875.1. Classification (NCBI taxonomy): domain Eukaryota; kingdom Viridiplantae; phylum Streptophyta; class Magnoliopsida; order Asparagales; family Amaryllidaceae; genus Allium; species Allium sativum. The sequence continues at coordinate 121,242,164 of CM060920.1, forward strand.
ATAGATATACTATATAAATACACCGTATGATACTACGTATCTCTCCTAAAAACCTAATTCGTACTTCTGAACCCGCCGCCCTCAACATTTCAGCGACCACGATGCTCCAATATTGACCATTCATTCTATTCCAACGCTCCACAAATTAAATACTGCTTTCTAAACAAATATTGTTCAGCAACAAGAGGACTTCAAGTTTATACGGGACTGATCGATTTTAGTTCTGTAATTTGGGGAAAATCGCAACTTGAACGGGGGGACTTCGAACCGGTTTCTGGTGGGGTAGGGGCCACCGGACATGGCGTTGCTCAGGTAGAGGATGGCGGAGGAGATGGCGGTCAACGTGAGGGGGTCCGATCGACGGCTAGGGTTCCGACGGAGGCGCAGCAACCGGCTTTATGATTGGAGCATGGGTTTTCTCGTAAGGTGACCATACGAAGAAGGAAAGGAAGCGGCCCTGAGACCCAGGAAGAAGGTGAATCCTTTTTATATTCTTTTAAAATCAATTTTTGTATTAAAAATAATTAGATTAAAATCCGTTTTAAATAGAAAATAAAAACCTTTGTTTTTGAAAATAAAAACCTTTGTTTTTGAAAATAAAAACCTTTGTTTTTAAAATAAAATAGAATTGATTTTTGAAATTAAAATATACTTTGTTTATGAAAGAAAATATTTTTTTTGTCATAGGAGAAGCAGAATAAAAATGAGGTTTATACATATACAGTAGCAGAGATATTAAAAATATGACTTTTATATTTTTAAAGTATTAAAAATATAACCTTTACTATATAGAAGAAGTAAAAATGTGATTTTTATATATTGAACATCGATATAAAAATGTGATTTTTATATATTGAACATCGAAATAAAAATATGATTTTTATATATTGAACTTCGAAATAAAAATGCGATTTTTATATATTGAATAGCGTAGTAAAAAAATTCGATTTTTACATAGGTAGTGAAAGCGGGCAACGAAGGTAACAAAAAGGCGAGAACGAAGGAGATTTATATCAAAGAAGAGTCAAGATGCTTGGATAGCTATATGTGAGAATTTCTCACCTTTCACTTTCTTTTCTCTAGTGTTATATATATACTAGGATGCAGACGGTGCTTAGTAGCACCCGACACAATCGTCCATAGACCATGGACTTGTTTGTTTGGTTGCATAGATTAGTTAGATGATTTGATTTGAAATTGAATTGTTTGGTGAAATGAATGGATTGATTGATGTGTGAATGGCGTGGGCCTTCACTAGACCGGGGATAAGGCTAGGCCTCGTCCCGTTTCTAGTATCGTGCCGTTATGCCGCCGAAATTTTCTAAAATATGTTAGAAAATAAAAATATCATTTTATTGTGTAAATGAATAATAGAAATTCATATGTTGGAATAAAAAATTTTATCGTTAAAAATATAATTTTTAACGTGAATATGAATATAGTGAAAGTGAATAAAATAAAATATTCATTTACAAACCGGACGGTTTGTTTATGTACACCTATTTGAAGGACATTGATTGGGACGATAAATTTTACACATCGCCCAACAGCACAAATAAAACATGTGTTTGATTGTTGAAACCCCACACGGGTGTTAGGACGAAATTTGAAGTTCACTCATCCTGATTGATTAAATATGTCGATCGATCGATTGACAGGCTGTTTTAAGCGTTAGATATCTATATTTGATGCTTATACAGTGTAGTGCACTTTGGTTGATGGTTGATTATTTTTCCATGCTATTATATACATGTGTTGTATGAAAATCCATATAATTAACTTTGTATGGTGATTGATTGGGCCTCATTCCAATTTAGAAAATAAAGAAGAATATAAAATAAAGGTTCATGTGTTGACAGTACTCATCCATTGAGATTGGTCATGTGTTGAACGAAATATTTTGATAATAACAACTATTTTGAAAAAGAAAGATTTGAAGTAGAATAATTGAAAATAGAAATTTATGAAGCCGTGTTGATTAGATTGACGCCATTTTGACGTGAACGATATTTATATCGATTTTAAACGATTTCGAAATGAATTGAATATATAACGATTTCGAAATGAATTGAATATATAACGATTTCGAAATGAATTGAATATATAACGATTTCGAAATGAATTGAATATATAACGATTTCGAAATGAATTGAATATATAACGATTTCGAAATGAATTGAATTGAAAACGATTTCGAAATGAATTGAATTGAAAACGATTTCGAAATGAATTGAATTGGAATGGAAATGAATTCAAATTGAATTGAAATTTGAATTGAATAGAAATGAATTTTAAAACGAATTTATAAAGAAGAATTCAATTTTGATTTGAATTGAAACGGAAGTTGAAATTGCTTTTGAAACGAATTTAAAACTATTTATATAATTCGTTTTAAATAGAAATCGACGAAGTATATATTATATATATAATATAATGGCCTGAATAGAACGCGCCGCGCCGCGGCAGTTCGTGAATTTCGACCATTTATTTCAAACGGACATTACGGGAGATCCGACCGTCGGATTCTCCTGAAACCGGAACCGTTGGGTTCGTATCAAAAAGAGCTTTCTAACGAATATTAGAAATTAGAAATCTAACGGTTGGATTTGGAGATACGTCCAAATCAAATTCGAAAAAAGTCGCTGTAAGTGCAGTTCGATGGCCGTTGATGGAAATCGACTGTAAGGGCCTTGATAAAATTATTAAAAATAGTAATAATTTGTGTAAAATCATAAGAAATGATTTGTGAAGATTTGGGATGAAAAACTCCATAGTTGAAAAGATAAAAATAGATTTTTATCGAAATAAACTAGTTTTGAACTAGAATTATAATTCTATTTATTTTTAAATAAATAAATCGAATTTGAAATGGTTTTAAAATTAACCAGAATTTCCAATGATTGCATTGGAGTGGGATTGAATCGAAATTGTCTTCGGAATATTTCGATGTTGGATTTCGTGATTATACAAATGTTGTTATGGAAATTTGGAAGATATAGATATATATATCGTTATTTCTAATACGATATTTGTTAGTCGTAGAATTTGATATTGAATATAAGCCGGTATATTTTCTATTCAGAGCCTTGTGTTTAATATCAAATGTGATTGGGTTTGTCGTGAATGGTGTCTTCACTAACACTGTTCTTGAACCCAGTTGAGAAAAGATTAAATCTTTTTATTTAGATTTAATAAAGTGTACCAATTAAACAATATTTAATTGGAATTGAATTGATATTGATTCTTGGGTTTATCGTGAATGGTGTTTTTAAATAACACTCGTTCTTTAACCCGATAATTAATGGAATGAGATTTTGGGTTTATCGTGAACCGTGTTTTAAAGGACACTGATTCTTTAACCCAGTCACAGATTAAAACTAAGTGGAGTTTTAATGAATCTTTAATTAGATTGAAAAGATCGAGGATGGAGTATCACCAGTTTTGCTCCAGGCGATAGTTAAATCTTTAATTAGATTTGAACGTGAAATGGTAATTGAATTTACCGATAACACCGTGGTGTTAGATATGAAGTATAACCAGTTTTACTTCATGGGATGAATAGGTTGGGATTGGGAAATAAAATAAATGATTACTTCGGTGTGGTTCGCTAATCCCGACTAGTTTGAATTGATATTCAAAGGAGATTAAAGAATAAATTTAAAGAATTTATCTTGGATAAATTAATGGGAACTTTTCCCAAAGTATAGGAATATTTGAATAAAAGAATATTCTGAATTGGAATGAGGCGTATGTTGTGTTTGTGTAACACTTTTATAATATATACGCGAGTTATTCAAAAAGACCGGGTTTATCCCATTCTGAATAACTGATTCGACGTGGTGTCGAAGATGAAGACGGTGGTCGAAGACCAGAAGTCTTCACGTCGTTTGGGTGATTACTGATGATCTTGATTGGGCTGTACACCCAAGAAGATGGAAACAGTTGGTGATCGTCTAGACGTACTTGGAGATCGATGGATATGCGGGGTACTAGGTGCCTCCGGTTTCGTTCAGACCCAGAACGGACTTGTAAATGGACTGTGTGTCTGACATTGGATTTTAGTCCGTGCGATTGATCTCTAGTAAATATATATCTGTTTGGCGGCGGAGAATTTATTCTCTTGCTTAACGCCCTTCTCTGAGACGTACGAGCTCAGGGGTTATATATTGATGGATATCAAACGCATGGAGTGAATTGCCTTTGTGGCATGCCTAAGTGGCAATTGATCGAGGCTTCTGTTGAAAAGCAAAGTCTTGTGGTGATGATCAAAGCAAGGCCTTTGTGGCGTAGTTTTGTGTAACGTTTACTTCGCGAGTTTCACACCCGGTATGAACCAAAAACGGGAGACGGACCTCAGGGAGGACTTGCGTTTCTTTCTAGCTAAAAAGTGGCGTCAGTGGTTTTACACGCCCTGACGAGTTTGACTTATGTGGTTGTTGCTGTTGCGAGGCGCCTTGGATTGATCGGTCGTTCTCGAACCGATGGAGTCATTTAGTTGGCTCATTTACACCCCATAGGGTGGGGAAACGTAGTGTTCAGGCAATTTAATCCACATCGGTGGACCGGCCCTGTCGCTCCAAGGGCCCACCTGAGTCTGGGTCCTGTGGCTCGGGCTAGAGAGTCACGAATCGGTAGAGGACTATCTTTTGCCTCGGTTCATAGACGGAAATCCAATTTCCAAATACGTGACATTTGCGGTTTTATTTGTAAACCTATATATGGCGACATGATATATGGTACCCATGTCGCCTATGATTGATACTTATGATTTGAAGTTGTTTTATACACTATGCACTTATAATAGTATCAAATGATTTGTTTTAAACGTATCAAGCATTCTTTGGCTATTATAAGGGAAAACCCTATCCCCCGGCTTGCGTTTGCATTGTGTGATAGGACCTGGGTCTTATAACAGCTTCATTTTTCTTTATTAAGCATTGCGCTGTTTACTTATATGCACGGGTGTTCTTGGGAGGAAACCCGTTCCGTGTTATACGGCGTGGTCCCTTGATTTACCTAACTTTAAAAATAAAGATTAATAACTGTTTTAGTTCTCACACCAGTCACATGACTGACCTGGAGTTTATTGTTTTAACCTAAACTCTGGGTGCCCTTATTTTGACACGGGCAGCTAGTAGTTTTGGTTTTGCATATTTATATTCACAGGATCCTGGTCTACAGCTGGAATGATATCCAGAAAGCTTTGTATCCGTATATCTCTTCTAGTTGTGTATTGTATTATTTTCCGCTGCTATGTATATAAATGTAATTTAAATCTCTGATGTTTCTGTGTAATATTCTTTTATACTCTGTATATTCTTGTAATCTGATGCATTGTTGTAATATACAATGAAATGTTCTTCTGTTTGTGTTCTATTTTGTCCTGTTCTCAAACGATAGGGCGTTTCGAACGGTCTGGGTCGGTTTAGCGACTGGTTCGGACCGAGCGAAATTCCTGCTCGTCACACTGCTTCTCTTCTTCTCCTCCCTCCGCTCCCTTCTTCCCTTCCTCTAAACCCATCCGCGAACCCTAACTCTGATGACTGCCGCCCAGAGCAACCCCGACCCCCTCCGCCTCTGATCGACAGTGCCCCCCCCCCCATTCGAAGCAAACCAGTCCTCTCCTCCTCCAAACGATAAAAACTGTGACCCTCTCTTTTAATTTCATTTTAAATTCGGTTTTTAGTTTTATGAATAACATAGAGTGAAGATATGATTTTATTTCATGTGAAGCGTTGCAAAAAGGGATAGTAGAGCATTAAAAATATAATTTTTATTTATATATATATATATATATAGATTGGAAAGCAAAATATAATTAAAAATATATTTTTTATATAACATAGAAGTTAAAAATATAGTTTTTATATGACGTAGAGTATAAAAATATAATCTTTATAGATATAGCGATATAAAAATTCAATTTTTATTATATATATGTTGAAATAAAAATGTGATTTTTATAGTGATGAAATGAAAAGGCGAAATCTTTATATTTGAAAAGGCGAAATCTTTATATTTGAAAAGGCGAAATCTTTATTTTTGAAAAGGCGAAATCTTTATGTAGAGAATAGCGAGATAAAAATATAATCTTTATTATATGAACACCGATGTAAAAATAGAATTTTTATCTATATAGTAGCGGTGTAAAAATAGAATTTTTATCTATATAGTAGCGGTGTAAAAATAGAATTTTTATCTATATAGTAGCGATGTAAAAATAGAATTTTTATCTATATAGTAGCGGTGTAAAAATAGAATTTTTATCTATATAGTAGCGGTGTAAAAATGTGGTTTTTATATACATAATAACGATATAAAAATGTGATTTTTATATATGTAGTGGCTACGGGCAACGAAAGTGACAAAAGGCGACAACGACGAAGATCTCTACATAATAAGAGTCGTGGCGTTTGGATTAGCTAGTCGGTAAGAACTTCTGTAACAACCCGGAAATGCGAGCCAATTTAAAAATTTTATTTTCGCAATTTTAGCGAATTTTGAATATTTAAAATGATCATTTTAAATAATAGCGACGAGAAATTTATTTTGAATAGAATTCAAACGTATATATTTATTCGAATCGTCGTTAGAATATAAATATTTATTTATATATATAAAAGGAATTGAAAATGGCGCGGTAGTTCGATAATTCGATTTCAAACTTCAAATGAATGTACCGGGTGCAAAATAAACCGGAATTTAACGAAACCAAAAATAATTGAATCTAATTGATAATATGTTTCCAACGAATCCGAAAAATCAAAATTTCATAGCGGGAATCAAAAGTTATGTCCAAATGATTTTCAGAATAGTCGCTATGGAATTCTGGCCCTTAAAAATGGAAATTTTGCAAACGACCTCGGATTTCGACGAAACCACTTTTGTTGGATCCGTGATGTTAAGTTATTGCTAGATTCCAAATTTCATAATTTTTCTAATCAATATGTGAGCGTGGCAAAAGAAAACGCATTTGACGAGTTTTAGTTGATTTTAATCGACTGGAAAATGGCCATTTTTCAAACGGTCTGAGAATTCGACGAAATTAGTTTCGTTAGGACCGTATCGTCAATACGAAGCTAGAAAATATTTTTCTGGAATTTTTCGAGTCCGTATGTGACCCCAGTAATTTGAAATGTACGTTTAAAATTCAGTATAATGATTTAAATGTAAATTCAACTGAAACTGATCGTAACGATCGAATTGGCTCACGAAACATATCCCATTGTGTTCGGAATGGGGGTAATTAGCTAGGAGCGACAGTCGTTGGGTCTCGATTGGAGTTCGAATTAAAAAGTCAACTTTTTGAATTTTAAAAATAAATAAATATATATAAAAATTATTATATAAGCCCCCTTCTCCCTCCCTTCCTTTCCATACCTCGTCCAGATCTGAAATTGAAAAGAAAAAAAAAACAATCCCACGAACCTGTCGCCCTCAATTTCAGCCACGCCACCACCCTTGCGCTCCCCTCCGACAAGCGACGCTGCTCCTCCCAACGCGGCGTCCCTCCATCTTCTCCGTCGAAGCCTACCCCCCTGCGTTCCAGCCTCGAGCTCGAGAGATCCGAGACCACCACTTCGCCCTTTTTTACACAGCCACCGTGGCCTCACCACGACCACCAACGGACCCACAGCCTCTGTGCATCCCCTCTTCCTCCGCCTTCTTTCTTCCTCTCCTCCTCTGTAGAACTTGCCGCACCTCCCCCTCCTTCTCCCTACCCAAAACCTCCGAGCCCCCCCTGGCCCACCGTGCCACCTCGATTCGACCTCCTCCCCCTCGATATACGCTGTAAGTTTTCATCTTGGTTTTTATTTATTTATTTTATTTTCCCTTTTTGATTATGTTTTCTTGTTTATAAAATTAGGTTTTAAAGTAAATAAAAATCAGATCTTTAAAGTAGAAATTGTTTGGATTTTTATTGAAGTAAAAGGAATGGATTTTTCATAGTAAAGTTTACATTTTTATATAGAAGAAATTAATTTCTATTTATTTGTAAGGCATAAAAGGGTTTGGTTTTCAATATTGAGAAAGATTCGATTTTTAATTTATGGAAGTATTAAAAATATGATTATTTTATTTTTAGAAGAATAAAAATATGATTTTATATAATGTAGAGTAATAAAGATGTGATCTTTATAGTAGTAGCAATGTAAAGATATGATTTTTATGGTATAGAAAGTATAAAAATACCATTTTTATATTATATAGATAGTAAAAATATCATCTTTATAGATATAGCGAAATAAAAATCTGATTTTTATTATGTATATGTTGAAATAAAAATGTGATTTTTATAGTGATGAAATAAAGGCAAAATCTTTATATTTGAAAAGGCGAAATCTTTATATTTGAAAAGGCGAAATCTTTATATTTTAAAAGGCGAAATCTTTATATTTGAAATGTCGAAATCTTTATGTAGAGAATAGCGTGATAAAAATATAATCTTTATTATATGAACATCGATATAAAAATAGGATTTTTATCTATATAGTAGCAATAAAAAAATAGAATTTTTATCTATATAGTAGCAAAATAAAAATGTGATTTTTATATACATAACAACAATATAAAAATGTGATTTTTATATATGTAGTGGCTACGAGCAACAAAAGTGACAAAAGGCGAGAACAGCGATGACTTCTACATAAGAAGAGTCGTGGCGTGGTTTAGCTAGTCGGTGAGAAATTCTCACTCTAAATCTTGTTTTTCTAGTTAAAATATATACTAGGATGCAGACGGTGCTTAGCAGCACCCGACACCCGTCATCCACATACCATGGATGGCTTGTATGTTTGTTGTGGTGAAAATTTATTGTGTGTTGAGAAATGGAATAAAATATTTATATAGTTAAAAATATTTTATCGTTAAAAATATAAATTTTAACGGGTATGTGAATGAATAAAAATCTGTGTTTGTTGATTTGAAACCCCATATGGGTATTGGGATGAAATTTGGCATACACTAATCCCAATTATTTCATTGTATGTTGATCGATTGGTCGACAGACTATGTGAGCGTTAATTATCTATATTTAATGCTTATGCAATTGTGTAGTGCACTTTGGATGATGATTGATTATTTACCGTTGTGATTATATACATGTGTTGTATGGAATCCATATAATTAACATTATATGGTAATTGATTGGGCCTCATTCCAATTGAGAAAATAAAGAATATTATAAAATAAGATTCACGTGTTGACAGTACTCATTTGTTGAGATTAGTCAAGTGTTGAAAGAAATATAGATTCATGTGTTGAATAGAATAAATATTCATTTGTTGAATAGAATAAAGGAGTTTTTGAAAAATATAAAGCCGTGTTGATTAGAGATGCGTTATTTTGGCACGAACGATATTTATATCGATTTTATTCATTTTTAATGAATATCGAAAAGTGATTTCAAATTGAAATTGAATTGAAATGAATTCGAATTGAAATTGAATTGAAGTGATTTCAAATTGAAATTGAATTGAAATGAATTCAAATTTAAATCAAATTGAAATTGAATTGAATAGGAAGTTGAATTTGTTTTGAAAACGAATTTAAAACGATTTATAAAATTCGTTTTAAAAGGAAATCGATGAAATATATATAATATATATATATATATATATATTATATATATATATATATAATGGCCTGAATAGAACGCGCCGCGGCAGTTCGTGAATTTCGACGATTGACTTCGAATTGACGTTGCGGGAGATCCGACCGTTGGATTCTCCTGAAACCGGAACCGTTGGGTTCGTATCAGAAAGAGCTTTTCGATGAATATTAGAAATTTGAAATCTAACGGTTGGATTTGGAATTATGTCCAAATCAAATTTGGAAAAGGTCGTTGTAAGTGCAGTTCGATGGCCGTTGATGGAAATCGACTGTACGGGCCTTGATAAAATTATTAAAAATATCTATAATTTGTGTAAAATTATAAGAAATAGTTTGTGAAGAACTGGGATGAAAATTTCCATATTTGAAAAGATAAAAATAGATTTTTATCGAAATGAACTATTTTTGAACTAGAATTAAATTCAATTTATTTTCGAAATAAATAAATTGAATTTGAAAGTGGTTTTGAAAATAATCAGAATTTCCAATACGTGAATTGGACTGGAGTTGAATCGAAATTATCTTCGGAATATTTCGATGTTGGATTTCGTGACTATACAGATATGGTTGTGGAAATTTAAAAGATATATTTTATATCGTTATTTCCAATACGATATTTGTTGGTTTCAGAATTTGATATTGAATATAAGCCGGTATATTTTCTATTCAGAGCCTTGTATTTAATATCAAATGTGATTTGGGTTTGTTGTGAATGGTGTCTTCATTAACACTGTTCTTAAGCCCAGTTGAGAAAAATATTGAATCTTTCTATTTAGATTTAATGAAGTGTACCAATTAAATGATATTTAATTGGAATTGAATTTGAAAGTGATTTTGGGTTTATCGTGAGCGGTGTTTTGAATAACACCTGTTCTTTAACCCGATTAACAATAGAATGTGATTTTGGGTTTATCGTGAACCGTGTTTTAGATGACATTGGTTCTTTAACCCAGTTAAAGACAGGATATTGATTTTTGAAAAGATTAAAACTAAGTGGAGTTTTAATGAATCTTTAATCAGATTGAAATGTGAATTGATAATTTAAATTATCAAATCTGAAAGGTGATCGAGAATGGAGTACCACTAGTTTTGCTCCAAAGCGATAGTTAAATCTTTAATTAGATTTGAATGTGAAATGTTAATTAACTTTACCGATAGCACCGTGGTGTTAGATATGAAGTATGACCAGTTTTACTTCATGGGATGAATAGGTTGGGATTGGGAAATAAAATAAATAATTACTTCGGTGTGGTTCGCTAATCTCGACTAGTTTGGAAAACCATAATATGGTTTGAAATGGTATCCAAAGGAAGATTAAAGAATAAATTTAGAAGAATTTATCTTGGATAAAATTAATGGGAACCTTTCCCTAAGAATGTGATTTTGTGAATAAAAGAATATTCTGAATTGGAATGAGGCGTTTGTTGTGGTTGTGTAACATTTGTTTATTATATACATGGGTTATTCAGAAAGGCCGGGTTTCTACCCATTCTGAATAACTGATTCGGCGATAAGTCGAAGATGAAGACGGTGGTTGAAGACCGGAAGTCTTCACATCGTTTGGGTGATTACTGATGATCTTGATTGGGCTGTACACCCAAGATGAGGGAATCAGTTGGTGATCGTCCAGACGTACTTGGAGATGGATGGATATGCGAGGAAAGTGCGTCCGGTTTCGTTCAGACCCAGAACGAACTTGTAAATGGACTGTGTGTCTGACATTGGATTTTTATTCTGTGTTGATTGATCTCTATTAAATATACATCTGTTTGGCGGTGGAGAATTTATTCTCTTGCTTAACGCCCTTCTCTGAGACGTACGAGCTTAGAGGTTGTATATCGATGGACATCAGTCGCATGGAGTGAATTGCCAGTGTGGCACGCGTAAGTGGCAATTGATCAAGGCTTCTGTTGAAAAGCAAAGTCTTGTGGTTGATGATCAAAGCACGACCTGTGTGGCCCAGCTTTGTGTATAACGTGAATTCTCGAGCCTCACACCTCGGTATGAGTCAAAAACGGGATAGTGACTGCAGGGAGAGCACGACGTTGCTTTCTAGCTATGGGTGGTGTCGGTGCTTAAACTGGCCGACATTTATATACTTTTCACCTGTGTGGTTGTTGGATGAGGCTCCTCGATATTAGGTCTGTTAGGACCGGGAAACGTGTGCTCAGGAATTGCCAATCCTCAAAAGTAAGAGAGGACCGGCGCTGAAGATCCAAGGATTGCTGTGTGCGGTCCTGGGACATTTGCTAGAGTGTCTCGAACGGAGAGGAGCTTGCCCCTTGCCTCGACTCATGACGGAAATCCAATTTCCAGTACGTGATATTGCGGTTTTATTTGTAGAACCTAGTATGGCGACATAGTGGTATTGGTCATTCATGCCGCCTATGATTGATATTTATGATTGAAATTGTTTTGACACTATACACTTATAGTAATATCAAAATAATGTGTTTTAGACGTATCAAGCATGCTTTTGCTATTATAAGGTAAAAACGCTATCCTCCGGCTTGCGTTGCATTGCGTGATGGGACCTGGGTCTTATAATAGCTTCATTTTTCTTTATTTAGCATTGCGTTGTTTGTTTTATGCACTGGTATTCTTAGGAGGAAACCTGTTCCGTGTTATACGGCGTGGTCCCTTGATTTACCGAACTTTAAAATAAAGATTAATAACTTTTTTAGTTCTCACACCAGTCACATGACTGACCTGGAGTTTATTATTTTAACCTAAACTCCGGGTGCCCCTATTTTCTACACGGGCAGCTAGTAGTTTTGGTTTTGCAGATTTATATTCACAGGATCCTGATTTACAACTGGAATGATGCTCGGAAAGCTCTGTATCCGTGTATCACCTTCAGTTGTGTTTTGTATTGTTTTTTCGCTGCTATGTAATTTATTGTAATCTCTGATATTTGTCAAATGTGTAATATTTATTCATACTCTGTATATTCTTGTATTCTGATGGAATTGTTGTAATAAGCAATGAAATGTTCTTCTGTTTGCGTTGTGATTTGTCTTGTCCTCAAAGTAATTCGTTCTTTCTCTTCTCTTCGGAGGCGGGGAAGTTCGGGTCACTACAACTTCTCACTTTAAATCTTCTTTTCTAGTTATAAATATATACTAGGATGCAGACGGTGTTTAGTAGCACCCGACACCCGTCGTCCACAGACCATGGACGGCTTGTATGCTTGTTTGATGTGTTGTGAAATTTGTTTGTGATGTTGATGTGAAATCGATAGTAAAATGTTGATGGTTGGAATAAATTAATTATCGTTAAAAATATAATTTTTAACGTGAATGTGAATAAATAAATATTCATTTACAAACCGGACGGTTTGTTTATGTACACCTATTTGAAGGATATTGATTGGGACGATAAATTTTACACATCGCCCAACTGCACCAATAAAAATCTGTGTTTGTTGATTTGAAACCCCACACGGGATTTGGGATGATATTTGGTGTACACTAATCCCAATTATTTAATAGTATGTCGATCGATTGGTCGACAGACTATGTAAGCGTTAATTATTTATATTTAATGCTTATGCAGTTGTGTAGTGCACTTCGGATGATGGTTGATTATTTATCGTTGCTATTTATATACCTGTGTTGTATGGAATCCATATAATTAACATTATATGGTGATTGAATGGGCCTCATTCCAATTGGGAAATAATGAATATTATAAAAGAAAATTAATGTGTTGAATAGAATAAATAGTCATGTGTTGACGATATTCAGGTATTGAGAATTCATGTGTTGAAAGTGTATTCATGTGTTGAATAAAATATTTATACAATAAAATTTACCTTTTTATTGTAAGTAAGAAGAAATATAGATTCATGTGTTGAATAGAATAAATATTCGTTTGTTGAATAGAATAAAGAATTTATTGAAATATATAAAGCCGTGTTGATTAGAGATGCGCCATTTTGACGTGAACGATATTTATATCGATTTTATTCATTTTTTTATGAATATCGAAAAGTGATTTCTAAATCGAATATATAGAAATGAATTCGAATTGAAATGAATTCGAATTGAAATTTAATTGAAATTGAATTAAAAATCGATTTGAATTGAAATCAATTTGAAATGAATTTAAAACGAATTTATAAAGGAAAATTCAATTTTGATTTGAAATTGAAAGGGAAGTTGAAATCGTTTTGAAAACGAATTTAAAACGATTTATAAAATTCATTTTAAAAGGAAATCGACGAAATATATATAATATATATATTATATATATAATGGCCTGAATAGAACGTGCTGCGCTGCGGCAGTTCGTAAATTTCGACCATTGACTTCGAACTGACGTTGCGGGAGATCCGACTGTTGGATTCTCCTGAAACCGGAACCATTGGGTTCGTATCGAAAATAGTTTTCCAATGAATATTTGAAATTATAAATCTAACGGTTGGATTTGGAATTATGTCCAAATCAAATTTGGAAAAGGTCGCTGTAAGTGCAGTTCGATGGCCGTTGATGGAAATCGACCGTACGGGCCTTGATAAAATTATTAAAAATATCTATAATTTGTGTGAAATAATAAGAAATAGTTTGTGAAGAACTGGGATGAAAAATTCCACATTTGAAAAGATAAAAATAGATTTTTATCGAAATGAACTAGTTTTGAACTAGAATTAAAATCAATTTATTTTGAAATAAATAAATTGAATTTGAAAGTGGTTTTGAAAATAATCAGAATTTCCAATACGTGAATTGGACTGGGGTTGAATCGAAATTATCTTCGGAATATTTCGATGTTGGATTTCGTGACTATACAGATATTGTTATGGGAATTTGAAAGATATATTTTATATCGTTATTTCCAATACAATATTTGTTGGTTTCAGAATTTGATATTGAATATAAGCCGATATAATTTCTAAGCCTTGTATTTAATATCAAATGTGATTTGGGTTTGTCGTGAATGGTGTCTTCATTAACATCGATTCTTAAGCCCAGTAGAGAAAAAGATTGAATCTTTCTATTTAGATTTAATGAAGTGTATCAATTAAATGATATTTAATTGGAATTGAATTTGAATTGGTTTTTGGGTTTATCGTGAGCGGTGTTTTGAACAACACCTGTTCTTTAACCCGATTAACAATAGAGTGTGATTTTGGGTTTATCGTGAATCGTGTTTTAGATGACATTGGTTCTTTAACCCAGTTAAAGACAGGATATTGATTTTTGAAAAGATTAAAACTAAGTGGAATTTAATGCATCTGTAATTAGATTATAATGTGAATTGATAATTTAAATTATCAAATCTGAAAAGTGATCGAGAATGGAGTACCACCAGTTTTGCCCCAAAGCGATAATTAAATCTTTAATTAGATTTGAACGTGAAATGGTAATTAATTTTATCGATAGCACCGTGGTGTTAGATATGGAGTATGACCAGTTTTACTTCATGATATAAATAGGTTGGGATTGGGAAATAAAATAAATAATTACTTCGGTGTGGTTCGCTAATACCGACTGGTTTGAAATGATATCCAAAGGAAGATTAAAGAATAAGTTTAGAAGAATTTATCTTGGATAAAATTAATGGGAACCTTTCCCTAAGAATGTGATTTTGTGAATAAAGGAATATTCTGAATTGAAATGAGGCGTTAGTTGTGTTTGTGTAATATTTGTTTATTATATACGTGGGTTATTCAGAAAGGCCGGGTTTCTACCCATTCTGAATAACCGATTCGGCGATAAGTCAAAGATGAAGACGGTGGTTGAAGACCGGAAGTCTTCACATCGTTTGGGTGATTACTGATGATCATGATTGGGCTGTACACTCAAGAGGAGAGAAACAGTTAGTGATCGTCCATACGTACTTGGAGATCGATGGATATGCGAGGAAAGTGCCTCCGGATTCGTTCAGACCCAGAACGAACTTGTAAATGGACTGTGTGTCTGACATTGGATTTTATTCTGTGTTGATTGATCTCTATTAAATATACATCTGTTTAGCGGCGGAGAATTTATTCTCTTGCTTAACGCCCTTCTCTGAGACGTACGAGCTCAGAGGTTATATATCGATGGACATCAGTCGCATGGAGTGAATTGCCAGTGTGGCACGCGTAAGTGGAAATTGATCAAGGCTTCTGTTGAAAAGCAAAGTCTTGTGGTTGATGATCAAAGCACAGCCCGTGTGGCACAGCTTTGTGTGTAACGTGAATTCGCGAGCCTCACACCTCGGTATGAGTCAAAAACGGGATAAGGACCCAAGGAGTGCACGACGTTTCTTTCTAGCTAGGGGTGGTGTTAGTGCTTAAACTGGCTAACATTTATATACTTTTCACCTGTGTGGTTGTTGGAATGCGAGGCGCCTTGGATATAGGTCCTATAGGACCGGGAAACGTGTGTTCAGGAATTGCCAATCCTCAAAAGTAAGAGAGGACCGGCCTTGGAGGATCCAAGGGATCGCTGTGTGTGGTCCTGAGACATTTGCTAGAGTGTCTCGAATCGGAGAGGAGCTTGCCCCTTGCCTCGACTCATGACGGAAATCCAATTTCCAATACGTGATATTGCGGTTTTATTTGTAGAACTAGTATGGCGACATGATAGATGGTACCCATGCCGCCTATGATTGATATTTAGGATTGAAATTGTTTTGACACTATACACTTATTATAGTATCAAATGATTTGTTTTAACGTACCAAGCATGTTTGGCTATTATAAGGGAAAACCCTATCCTTCGGCTTGCGTTGCATTGTGTGATGGGACCTGGGTCTTATAATAGCTTCATTTTTCCAAAAAGCATTGCGCTGTTTTGTTATATGCACTGGTATTCTTGGGAGGAAACCCGTTCCGTGTTATACGGCGTGGTCCCTTGATTTACCGAACTTTAAAATAAAGTTTTAAATAACTGTTTTAGTTCTCACACCAGTCACATGACTGACCTGGAGTTTATTGTTTTAACCTAAACTCTGGGTGCCCCTTTTTTCCGCACGGGCAGCTAGTAGTTTTGGTTTTTCAGATTTATATCCACAGGATCCTGGTTTATAGCTGGAACGATATCCGGAAAGCTCTGTATCCGTATATCTCTTTCAGTTGTGTATTGTATTATTTTTCCGCTGTGATGTATTTAAATGTAATTTAAATCTCTGATATTTGTCGAATGTATATTTATTCATACTCTGTATATTCTTGTATCTGATGGAATTGTTGTAATAAATAATGAAATGTTCTTCTGTTTGCGTTCTATTTTGTCTTGTCCTCAATTATTTCCGTGCTTTCCTTCGCGGGGAAGTTCAGGTCGTCTCATTTTGGTATCAGAGCTTTGGTTTACAAAGCTCGAGAACAAGACACATTAGAACCGAACGAAAGAATTCATCAGATATTGGATTAGTAATATACAATTAGAATAACTCGTTAGAGATGGGATCAGTAGTATCCCAGAACGAGTGTGAAGATATATTTTTCAAATGAAAACAATATTGTTTTGAAAATTTAAATCGTTTTACACGTATTTGAATATTTTATTTAAATCGAATGTGGACAATCTAGTATATAAAGGTTTTGTATATACGCGTCATGAACGTATATTCGAAGTTTTAATATACTGGATAGACATAGAATTACACTCTAGTCGCCCGGAGATGATGTTGATAATGACCATGGCATCATCAATATTTATGTTTGAGTTTCGAAGGTGTAATATCTATATATTTCCATTAGACTGGTGTGAGAACCAAAATATAGCTAGAATACATTGTTGTGAGTTGGCATCAAAAACATGATTTTCTGTATATATATCAAGATTATGAATTTGAAACGTTAATTCACTAATTGATTGATGGTTGTGTTGTTTGTTTATTTGTTTGAAATTTTGAACCATTACGCCTAATTGAACCAAATAATGAATTGTATTAAAAATTGGTCGCATATGCTTGCATATACATGTACTTACATTGAACAGGTCATAGCAAGGAGGCTAGAGCAGAAGAATAAAATTGTTTTCCCGACAAATAGGTACATGTTTACCATAATTTACTGTTTTGTTTGGGTGATGATGATTTTATGAGCCGATTGGCTAGCCGCTTGGCTTTTTCTTTTTCTTCTGGATTGAAGAAGGCCATGGGAGGCTATATGAAATATCCCGAAGTCCCCAGTGCAGGGGAGGTTATGGCGAAATTTTTCGAAAATTTAGGGTGTTAGCCAAATTTTTGAAAAATTTGAAAAGTTCTTAGTAACTGAAAAGTTGAAGAACTTAAGCCGTAGCGAAAATATTGGAAGTTGAGTTGATTTGTAAAACAACTTTCGGCTTCGTTCCTTTTCGGGGACGAGAAGTTTTAAGTGGGGGAGATTGTAACAACCCAGAAATGCGAGCCAATTTAAAATTTATATTTTGGCAATTTTAGTGAATTTTGAATATTTAAAATAGATTATTTTAGTAATAGCGACGAGAAATTTATTTTGAATTGAATTGGAACGTATATATTTATATACGTCGTCGTTAGAATATAATTATATATTTTAAATTATAAAAGGAATTGAAAATGGCGTGGTAGTTCGATAATTTGATTTCAAACTTCAATTGAATGTACCGGGTGCAAAATAAACCGGATTTTAGCGAAACCAAAAATATTTGAATCTAATTGAGAATATCTTTCCAACGAATCTGAAAAATCGAAATTTCATAGCGGGAATCAAAAGATATGTGTAACACCCCACATCCGTTAGTGTCACTCTTCCCTAAGTTCTGTGGAGCATTTTAAGGTAAAAGATGCAGATGAATTACAAGATAGACAAAAATTAAAACAGTGGAAAATAAAACTTTGCTTTATTGATAAAATAGTTTGTACAGCGATTTCTTTACAATATCAGAGTATCATCTGTCCTACAAAATAAAGAAGCATAAAACAACATTTATATTCCCCAATGTAGCAAGAGCCAGCCATAGCATCTGAAAAGAGAATCCAAGCAAAACTTCGACAAATCTTCAAGTTGGGAAAGAGTGACAGTCCAACTTAACCTGGGCTATACTATTCCCTCCTTTACTACCCGGGGGGGGGGGGGAGAACGGAAGAAAAGAAGACGAAAGAAAAACAGAGTCAGACATAAAGCCTGAGTAAGTTCAGTTACTTCTAGCATGTGAACATGGAAAAACAAAACGACTTGAATTAACTGAATACAAGATAACACCATGATGATAGGGTCAGCAAGATTAGACAAGATTAACACAAGATATGCTAAGACAAGATAAACTGGATATGCTCTAATACTTTCGCCGCTTCGCTATTTCCTTGTTATACTGGTTTCTATATCTCTGCCCCACCTAACTAGTGTCCCAACTAGTAATGATAACGTGATCCCAATCCCGGTAATTTCGGTTGCCTTCAGGCATACATTTATTATCTATTACCTAGATGTAATCTAGGGTTTTCTATTGAGTGCTTCCTAGATTCAACTAGGGTTTACACGACTTGTCTAATGCTTTACAGATTCAGGGTTTATGCCACCTAGGTCCACTAGCGATTACGCTACCTGTCGAATGATGCCCCTAGTCTAGGACACACTACCTAGAGTGGTATATGTTCCTAGACTTTCCCCACGTATGTGTCGCGAATCGTTTATCGCTGTCTAGATGCACATGTCCTGAAATGTGCGACCCGAGTCCCGTGGCAGGGCTACTCTAGAAACACGGAACTCGGTCGGGAGCTTTTCAGATATCTGCCGGTGCAGATGCTAAGGTCTGTTTTTCTACCAGTGGTTATGGTTCCACATGACCCCTCCCTCAACTAATGAAAGGCAATCCAAGAAAATCAAGCGCGAGAACTGTACTTTTGCCACCCTATGCCCTACTTTCCTATTGGCCAGCCGCACCCATAACTAGATAGCAAGTATATGGTCTGTTGGGAGTTCTCTGCCTTTCCGCATACGTACAACGATTGACTAAAGATGGTAGGTAGACGACGAGTTGCTATCACAGGGCTACTGGTCTCGCCGAATCACGCTGGTCCATCCCAGTCTTTAGGTTGCCTTGTATTGCAACCAAGGCATACCCTAGGTTCTTATACCGCAGACCTTAACCTCTGTGAGCCCAGGAGGATCATCTGCCACCTCACAGAGGGATACCAAGAGTACCCTCACGTCCCCTCGAAGCTTCGGGCTTCATAACCCAATTCGTTGGAGCCTTCTTTTTAATCAGACGGACGTTCGCTCCTTCCCATGTTATACTAAGAATTACTACTTAGTTTTGCCAACTAAGGTTTACCACTTAGTTTCCAGAATCGTTGTTTTCTTAACTAAGGTTTACTACTTAGCTCCTTTTAACTAAGGTTTACTACTTAGTTCTCTTTCTCATCAATTTGGATTGGTTAAGTGTCATTAGTCAATTCAAGCTAACTTAACCCTCTTTATTTATCCCGTTAAACAGGTTAAGTGTTATCAGTAATTCATGTTGACTTAACCCTACCACAAACCAAGTTATATTGGTTAAGTATTTCATATTACTTAACCCTATTCATTCATCCTGTATTGGTTAAGTGTTCCTTTTTAACTTAACCTTGCCCATCTGTTTTAACTAACATTTTATTAATGGTTAAGTATTATCCCTTCATGTTTTAGACTTAACCCTATTCATTTATCACAATCTGATGGTTAAGTGTTCAAGTTTACTTAACCCTACGATCTAGTCCAGCTAACATATCAAATTGGCTAAGTGTATTAAATTTTACTTAACCCCAACCTCTAGTCTAGTTAATATGTTAATTTGGATAAGTTTTTTCTTAGTTACTTAACCCCTACAAATCTTGTCTTGTTACGATGTTAAGTTTGGTTAAGTGTTCCTATGGACTTAACCCTCCCATTCTAGCTTAACTGTGTTAAGTTGGTTAAGTGTTCCTATGGACTTAACCCTCCCATTCTAGCTTAACTGTGTTAAGTGTCTGTATGAACCTAACCCCACCCATCGTTTTGGTTATTATGTTGAATTGGTTAAGTGTCTTTGTTAACTTAACCCTACCATTCTTGTTCTAGCTTTAACTAAATAAATTAAAGCCGTGACCACTAACATTAGACAGATATTGTTGCGATTACTGGATGTACCGGTTGGTTCCGGGCAGGTTTACATCGCAACTCAGTCTAACCTCGGGTTAGGCATATTCGCGTTTTCAAAGTTCAAAGGGTTTTGATTAATTTTCAAATCAGATTTTGAAAGTAACCATCCCGTCCTTCGGATCAGTTAGGGATAGCCAGGGAGAGCAGGAAACTTGTATTTTCCAAACCCAAGCCTAGACACTATCCTCTCTGTCACCCTAGAACTTTCTGGTGTATGTATTATTAAAAGAGATGTCATTAATAAACCTTTCTTTTGTATATATATAAATTGTTAACAATTTATCCTCAAAGTCCATTTTCCCTTTTTAAATAAATTTGGCCTATACCATATACATTTTCCATGCCCACTAATGGTTTTATATTCTAGGCCCAAATCTTGATTTGCCTATCTTACAGTTTATAGCAATTTAGATCCAACATCCTCATTTACAGTTCATGCCAAAACTAGATTTTATATTCTAGTTTACAGTTTATGCCAAACTAGATTTCATATTCTAGTTCACCGTTTATGCCCAAAACTTAATTTGCATACCAACTACCTACTTTGTGGCCCATTTAACCATTTACCATTTACGCCCAATGTATGTAAATTATTCACAATTATGATAATATACTTATCCTGCTTAATTTAGCCACCCAATTCTGATTTAATATTCTAATTTCAGTTCATGTCAAAACTAGACTTGTTGTTCTAATTTTCATCTTAATAGTCATGCTATAATGCATGTTCCCAAATTATGCCAATTTCCAAGTTTAGTCAATTTCATGTTTTTCCCAAAAAGTATTCCCATCGTTCGTATAATCGTGATTCAACCTAGATTATAAATAAATCTTGATTCGTGGATAAAAGGGAATGAACCAAAATGCCATGAAAGAATAGACATAATAACTGGCATATGATGATAATTCACAGGCATATAGATCTGGTAATATTACGACATGAAAAGGGTTGAATAGTATAGGTTCAAGAACATGGGTAGAACTAACTTAATAGGTAAATTCCCAAGATCAAGATCCAAGGATAACTAAGAATAAACTGAAATAGGAAGTTAAGCCTAGATCCAATATAATGCCAGTTTGGGGTACAACATGGTTTTGTAACTACAGTGTCATGGGCATAAATAATAATCTTATATCCATAGTCATAGGCAATAAATCCTCACAGTTAATGGATCACAGTCATAGGCGATGTTCATAGTCAAAGGAAAATAATTCTCACAGTCATGAGTCACAGTCATAGGCAATGTTCATAGTCAAAGAGGCATATGGTTTTAAGGTCCATAGTTTCATAGTCACAGTCTTATTGGTCATCGAATCATAACAGTTCTTAATTAGGTCCAAGGATATAAGCACTGATTCGAACAGAAAGATTTGGCATATTCTTTTATTCCTTTAATTTCATGTCACGAATAGAGAAAACGTTCAAATCTAAAAAGTAACCGACTTATAGAGATTATATTAGATTCGTAGAAAAACAGTCGTTTGAATCTTCACTTGAATCCTAGCTTGTTTTGAATCTCCTCTTGAAAGTCTTGAGCAGCATTTCCTCGTCTTGATTTATTTTACATATTATTTTATTTATTATTTAATTTAGAGGAGGAGAAGAAGCCATGTCCACCAAGAATCTTTGCAGCATAAGGTTAGAGAAGAATTGTGAATAGTGAAGGAGACTAGGGGCTGTTTATATAGGATTAGGCGGACGAATCTAGGCAGAAAACGAGACCAGGTACATCAGAATGCACCCAGGCCCAAAAGTGGGTTTTGCACCCAGGTCGACCCCCAGGTCGACTGCCCAGTCGACCTGGTCAGGGGGGTCGACTACCCAGTTGACTCCCCAGTCGACCTGGGTCCTGGGCGGGAATTTTCTCGCCCAGCCTGCTTCTGGGTTTTGAATTCGAATTTCGAATTCGAATTTCGAGCTGGTTTCGATTCTGAAAATTCATGAAACTTCGGAGGGTCATATCTCCCTCATACGGACTCCGATTCTCGCAAACTCGGACTCGTTTCCAAGAAGAATTTCGAGACGAACGCAATGGCGCAACCCGTTTCCCTTGATTTTGATTTTAAAATTTAATTCTGGCTTTATTTGTGAATCTTAGTGTTATAAAATTACGGGGTGTTACATTCTCCCCCTCTTAAAAGGATTTCGTCCATGAAATCTTTAAGTTAGGAAGAATGTGTCCTACCATCCCATCATCCATCTAATCAACCATTCAATCACAGGCATTCATTGTTCTTAAAAGGATTTCTAATGTTTTCATGTTCATATGCATAGTGTGTGTATATGTCTTTATCTAATGCAAAATCAGGCGGTCTACTGATTCAGTTGACCTCCTTAATGCGAATCATGTCAGTGCCATGCGTCCAATCATGTATGCAAGCATCCCTAGTTATGTAAATACTACATGTGTGCATAGCCATTCATCCATATGCAACATCCATATGATAACATATCAAGTTCAACTTACAAACAAATACATATCTGCAAATGCAATATGAAAGCGTCCGAATTGATCTAGTGCCTAATACATATGTATATGCATTCACGAGCAACCATTAGCAACCACTCGCAACCATCAACCATAACATGTTTCAAATACATGTTTACATCCAAAAGAGTTTCTACCTAAGGATCGAAGATACGACCTAGAGGATATACTTTGGAAAGAGAGAAACAATTATGCGTAAAGCTCCTACAAAAAAAAAAGAAATCAAGGATGCACCCTTAAGGAAAAGGGTATGATGCTAGTATCTAGCCTTCTTGAGCTTTACTCCATTGTATCTTAACTAATTTAACTTCACGATTGTGAAGTTTCTGACCTCCATTTCCAAAATAAACAGATGTCAATCACGGTACCAAGTGTATGTACTAAGATGATTAGAGGTCTCCCTCTTATCCACCATGCCATAACTATAAGGGTCGAAAGGTCACTACGTTCTTTTTAGAGTGCCTGCCACAACTATTCATCTATCACGCAAACCATCCTAGTCGAACTCGACATTCCTCAAGTACAAGCCCCAAAGGCCGAAACCAATATCAGACAAGCACCCCAGGAATATCTCCTCCGAATTTAGACGATCTACGTGAGATGATATAAGCAAACTCGATAGCTATTCTCAAATCCCTACTAACCAAAAATAAACTGGTCGGA
The DNA here is from genome assembly GCA_030737875.1 of Allium sativum. Classification (NCBI taxonomy): domain Eukaryota; kingdom Viridiplantae; phylum Streptophyta; class Magnoliopsida; order Asparagales; family Amaryllidaceae; genus Allium; species Allium sativum. The sequence goes on from CM060920.1 coordinate 121,266,002, forward strand.
CCACCAATTGGATTTGAGACTCTAGTGGGATCTTTCTACTATACAAGTACTATGGTGCAGAGACTCAACTATGGAAGTGGATATGAACAAATGCGAAGCGCTAAAACCAAAGGAACGAGTACGAACAGCAAAACTAGACTCTTCCAATAGAACTTTACTACCTTTCTCCTTGGTACACTTGGTGGCAAAAGTAGGTACTTGCCCTTCTGAAAATCTTGTCCTTTGCCCTTAATTACATGCCTTATTACACCATAGTAAAGATACTTCCTCTTGTCTTAGGTTTTATAATTCCTTCCTCCTTTGGAGCTAAATCTACATCCATGAATTCCTCATCCTCTTTCGTGTGTAGTCATGTTGACAAATCTCTCGAAAGCTGCTTCCATCGTACAGAAAACCCTATAAGCTTGAAAGAAAACTGGCCGTAGGTGAAACAACTACGGCTATGGATGGAAGCCAGGCACTACTTCGCCCATCGATGAGGTTACCTCCCAGAAAGCCAGGAGCCCAGAGACTCAAGAAGGAAGGAGACAAGAATTCAAACAGAGGAAGAGAAGATAGTGCGTATGGCTTTGGGGAATATGCCTTTTAAACAAATCTTTTCTCTTGAAAATGCTTCTTTTAAAACCGTTTTGAAAATAATTTTTCAAATCCTTTATCTGATCTGGTAACCTTCAGCTCTGATACCATGTGTAACACCCCACATCCGTTAGTGTCACTCACAAAGGGAATGCACTAAGTTCTGTGGAGCATTTTAAGGTAAAAGATGCAGATGAATTACAAGACAGACAAAAATTAAAACAGCAGAAAATAAAACTTTGCTTTATTGATAAAATAGTTGGTACAACGATTTCTTTACAATACCAGAGTATCATCTGTCCTACAAAATATAGAAGCATAAAACAACATTTATATTCCCCAATGTAGCAAGAGCCAGCCATAGCATCTGAAAAGAGAATCCAAGCAAAACTTCGACAAATCTTCAAGCTGGGAAAGAGTGACAGTCCAACTTAACCTGGGCTATACTATTCCCTCCTTTACTACCTTGGAGGGGGGGGGGGAGAACGGAAGAAAAGAAGAAGAAAGAAAAACAGAGTCAGACATAAAGCCTGAGTAAGTTCAGTTACTTCTAGCATGTGAACATGGAAAAACAAAACGACATGAATTAACTGAATACAAGATAACACCATGATGATAGGGTCAGCAAGATTAGACAAGATTAACACAAGATATGCTAAGACAAGAAAAACTGGATATGCTCTAATACTTTCGCCGCTTCGCTATTTCCTTGTTATACTGGTTTCTATATCTCTGCACCACCTAACTAGTGTCCCAACTAGTAATGACAACGTGATCCCAATCCCGGTAATTTCGGTTGCCTTCAGGCATACATTTATTATCTATTACCTAGATCTAATCTAGGGTTTTCTATTGAGTTCTTCCTAGATTCAACTAGGGTTTACGCGACTTGTCTAGTGCTTTACAGATTCAGGGTTTATGCCACCTAGGTCCACTAGGGATTACGCTACCTGTCGAACGATGCCCCTAGTCTAGGACACACTACCTAGAGTGGTATATGTTCCTAGACTTTCCCCACGTATGTGTCGCGAATCGTTTATCGTTGTCTAGATGCACATGTCCTGAAATGTGTGACCCGAGTCCCGTGGCAGGGCTACTCTAGAATCACGGAACTCGGTCGGGAGCTTTTCAGATATCTGCCGATGCAGATGCTAAGGTCTGTTTTTCTACCAGTGGTTATGGTCCCACGTGACCCCTCCCTCAACTAATGAAAGGCAATCCAAGAAAATCAAGCGCGAGAACTGTACTTTTGCCACCCTATGCCCTACTTCCCTATTGGCCAGCCTCACCCATAACAAGATAGCAAGTATATGGTCTGTTGGGAGTTCTCTGCCTTTCCGCATACGTACAACGATTGACTAAAGATGGTAGGTAGACGTCGAGTTGCTATCACAGGGCTACTGGTCTCGCCGAATCACGCTGGTACATCCTAGTCTTTAGGTTGTCTTGTATTGCAACCAAGGCATACCCTTGGTTCTTCTACCGCAGACCTTAACCTCTGTGAGCCCAGGAGGATCATCTGCCACCTCACAGAGGGATACCAAGAGTACCCTCACGTCCCCTCGAAGCCTCGGGCTTCGTAACCCAATTCGTTGGAGCCTTCTTTTTAATCAGACGGACGTTCGCTCCTTCCCGTGTTATACTAAGAATTACTACTTAGTTTTGCCAACTAAGGTTTACCACTTAGTTTCCAGAATCGTTGTTTTCTTAACTAAGGTTTACTACTCAGCTCCTTTTAACTAAGGTTTACTACTTAGTTCTCTTTCTCGTCAATTTGGATTGGTTAAGTGTCATTAGTCAATTCAAGCTAACTTAACCCTCTTCATTTATCCTGTTAAACTGGTTAAGTGTTATCAGTAATTCATGTTGACTTAACCCTACCACAAACCAAGTTATATTGGTTAAGTATTTCTTATTACTTAACCCTATTCATTCATCCTGTATTGGTTAAGTGTTCCTTTTTAACTTAACCATGCCCATCAGTTTTAACTAACATTTTATTAATGGTTAAGTATTATCCCTTCATGTTTTAGACTTAACCCTATTCATTTATCACAATCTGATGGTTAAGTGTTCAAGTTTACTTAACCTTACGGTCTAGTCCAGCTAACATATCAAATTGGCTAAGTGTATTAAATTTTACTTAACCCCAACCTCTAGTCTAGTTAACATGTTAATTTGGATAAGTGTTTTCTTAGTTACTTAACCCCTACAAATCTTGTCTTGTTACGATGTTAAGTTTGGTTAAGTGTTCCTATGGACTTAACCCTCCCATTCTAGCTTAACTATGTTAAGTTGGTTAAGTGTTCCTATGGACTTAACCCTCCCATTCTAGCTTAACTGTGTTAAGTGTCTGTATGAACCTAACCCCACCCATCGGTTTGGTTATTATGTTGAATTGGTTAAGTGTCTTAGTTAACTTAACCCTACCATTCTTGTTCTAGCTTTAACTAAATAAATTAAAGCAGCGACCACTCACATTAGACAGATATTGTTGCGATTACTGGATGTGCCGGTTGGTTCCGGGCAGGTTTACATCGCAACTCAGTCTAACCTCGGGTTAGGCATATTCGTGTTTTCTAAGTTCAAAGGGTTTTGATTAATTTTCAAATCAGGTTTTGAAAGTAACCATCCCGTCCGTCGGATCAGTTAGAGATAGCCAGGGAGAGCAGGAAACTTGTATTTTCCAAACCCAAGCCTAGACACTATCCTCTCTGTCACCCTAGAACTTCCTGGTGTATGTATTATTAAAAGAGATGTCATTAATAAACCTTTCTTTTGTATATATATAAATTGTTAACAATTTATCCTCAAAGTCCATTTTCCCTTTTTAAATAAATTTGGCCTATACCATATACATTTTCCATGCCCACTAATGGTCTTATATTCTAGGCCCAAATCTTGATTTACCTATCTTACAGTTTATAGCAATTTAGATCCAACATCCTCATTTACAGTTCATGCCAAAACTAGATTTTATATTCTAGTTTACAGTTTATGCCAAACTAGATTTCATATTCTAGTTCACCGTTTATGCCCAAAACTTAATTTGCATACCAACTACATACTTTGTGGCCCATTTAACCATTTACCATTTACGCCCAATGTATGTAAATTATTCACAATTATGCTAATATACTTATCATGCTTAATTTAGCCGCCCAATTCTGATTTAATATTCTAATTTCAGTTCATGTCAAAACTAGACTTGTTATTCTAATTTTCATCTTAATAGTCATGCTATAATGCATGTTCCCAAATTATGCCAATTTCCAAGTTTAGTCAATTTCATGTTTTTCCCAAAACGTATTCCAATCGTTCGTATAATCATGATTCAACCTAGATTATAAATAAATCTAGATTCGTGGATAAAAGGGAATGAACCAAAATGCCATGAAAGAATAGACATAATAACTGGCATAAGATGATAATTCACCAGCATATAGATCTGGTAATATTACGACATGAAAAGGGTTGAATAGTATAGGTTCAAGAACATGGGTAGACCTAACTTAATAGGTAAATTCCCAAGATCAAGATCCAAGGATAACTAAGAATAAACTGAAATAGGAAGTCAAACCTAGATCCAATATAATGCCAGTTTGGGGTACAACATGGTTTTGTAACTACAGTGTCATGGGCATAAATAATAATCTTATATCCATAGTCATAGGCAATAAATCCTCCCAGTTAATGGATCACAGTCATAGGCGATGTTCATAGTCAAAGGAAAATAATTCTCACAGTCATGAGTCACAGTCATAGGCAATGTTCATAGGCAATGTTCATAGTCAAAGAGGCATATGGTTTTAAGGTCCATAGTTTCATAGTCACAGTCTTATTTGTCATCGAATCATAACAGTTCTTAATTAGGTCCAAGGATATAAGCACTGATTCGAACAGAAAGATTTGGCATATTCTTTTATTCCTTTAATTTCATGTCACGAATAGAGAAAACGTTCAAATCTAAAAAGTAACCGACTTACAGAGATTATATTAGATTCGTAGAAAAACAGTCGTTGAAGTCGTTTGAATCTTCACTTGAATCCTAGCTTGTTTTGAATTTCCTCTTGAAAGTCTTGAGCAGCATTTCTTCGTCTTGATTTTTTTTACATATTATTTTATTTATTATTTAATTTAGAGGAGGAGAAGAAGCAATGTCCACCAAGAATCATTGCAGCATAAGGTTAGAGAAGAATTGTGAATAGTGAAGGAGACTAGGGGCTGTTTATATAGGATTAGGCGGACGAATCTAGGCAGAAAACGAGACCAGGTACATCAGCATGCACCCAGGCCCAAAAGTGGGTTTTGCACCCAGGTCAACCCCCAGGTCGACTGCCCAGTCAACCTGGTCATGGGGGGTCGACTACCCAGTCGACTCCCCAGTCGACCTGGGTCCTGGGCGGGAATTTTCACGTCCAGCCTGCTTCTGGGTTTTGAATTCGAATTTCGAATTCGAATTTCGAGCTGTTTTCGATTCTAAAAATTCATGAAACTTCGGAGGGTCATATCTCCCTCATACGGACTCCGATTCTCGCAAACTCGGACTCGTTTCCAAGAAGAATTTCGAGACGAACGCAATGGCGCAACCCATTTCCCTTGATTTTGATTTTAAAATTTAATTCTGCCTTGATTTGTGAATCTTAGTGTTATAAAATTACGGGGTGTTACAATATGTCCAGTTGAAAATTCAGAATAGTCGCTATGGAATTTCGGCCCTTAAAAATAGCCTTTTTGTAAACGACCTCAGATTTTGACGAAACCACTTTTGTTGGATCTGTGATGTCAGGTTATTGCTAGATTCCAATTTTCGTAATTTTCTGAATTAATATGTGAGCGTGGAAAAGGAAAACGCGTTTAGCCAGTTTCAGTTGATTTTAATCGACTGGAAAAAGGGCCATTTTTCAAACGGTCTCAGAATTCGACAAAACTAGTTTTGTTAGGACCGTATCGTCAATACGAAGCTAGAAAATATTTTTCGAGAATTTTTCGGGTTAGTATGTAGCCCCAGTAAATTGAAAGGTGCGTTCAAATTCAATATGTAGAGTTATATTTTGATTTTAACGAAAACTGTTCAAAACGATCGAATCGGCTTGCGATACATATTCCATTGTGTTCGGAATGGGGGTAATTAGCTATGGACGACAGGTGGTGGGCCTCGTTTAGAGGTCAAATGAAAAAGTCAACTTTTTGAAATTAAATAATTAAATAAATTAAAAAAAATAAAACTCTCTTCCCCCCTTTTTTTCCTATTGTTCAGATTGATGTTTAATAAAAAAAAAGGGAAGAACGCTAAAGAAACGCCGCCCTCCACCCTGGCGCCTCCGACCATCGCTCCCCGCGCCACCCACCACCGGTCGTTCGGCGTCGCCCCCCTCCCCCGTTTCCCCCACTGCTTCTCCTCCCTCCGCTCCCTTCTTCCCTTCCTCTAAACCCATCCGCGAACCCTAACTCTGATGACCGCAACCCAGAACAACTCCGACCCCCTCCGCCTCTGATCGACAGTGCCCCCCCATTCGAAGCAAACCAGTCCTCTCCTCCTCCAAACGATAAAAACTGTGAGCCTCTCTTTTAATTTCATTTTAAATTTGGTTTTTAGTTTTATGAATAACATAGAGTGAAGATATGATTTTATTTCATGTGAAGCGTTGCAAAAAGGGATAGTAGAGTATTAAAAATATAATTTTTATTTATATATATATATAGATTGGAAAGAAAAATATAATTAAAAATATAATTTTTATATAACGTAGAAGTTAAAAATATAGTTTTTCTATGATGTAGAGTATAAAAATATAGTCTTTATAGATATAGTGAGATAAAAATTCAATTTTTATTATATATATGTTGAAATAAAAATGTGATTTTTATAGTGATGAAATGAAAAGGCGAAATCTTTATATTTGAAAACGCGAAATCTTTATATTTGAAAAGGCGAAATCTTTATATTTGAAAAGGAGAAATCTTTTTATTTGAAAATGCGAAATCTTTATGTAGAGAATAGCGAAATAAAAATATAATCTTTATTATATGAACACCGATGTAAAAATAAAATTTTTATCTATATAGTAGCGGTGTAAAAATAGATTTTTTATCTATATAGTAGCGGTGTAAAAATAGAATTTTTATCTATATAGTAGCAGTGTAAAAATAGAACTTTTATCTATATAGTAGCGGTGTAAAAATAGAATTTTTATCTATATAGTAGCGGTGTAAAAATGCGGTTTTTATATACATAGTAACAATATAAAAATGTGATTTTTATATATGTAGTGGCTACGGGGAAAGTGACAAAAGGCGAGAACGACGAAGATCTCTACATAAGAAGAGTCGTGGCGTTTGGATTAGCTTATCAGTGAGAACTTCTCACTTTAAATCTTCTTTTCTAGTTATAAATATATACTAGAATGCAGACGGTGTTTAGTAGCACCCGACACCCGTCGTCCACAGACCATGGACGGCTTGTATGCTTGTTTGATGTGTTGTGAAATTTGTTTGTGATGTTGATGTGAAATCGATAATAAAATGTTGATGGTTGGAATAAATTAATTATTATTAAAAATATAATTTTTAATGTGAATGTGAATAAATAAATATTCATTTACAAACCGGACGGTTTGTTTATGTACACCTATTTGAAGGATATTGATTGGGACGATAAATTTTACACATCGCCCAACTGCACCAATAAAAATCTGTGTTTGTTGATTTGAAACCCCACATGGGTGTTGGGATGATATTTGGTGTACACTAATCCCAATTATTTAATATTATGTCGATCGATTGGTCGACAGACTGTGTAAGCGTTAATTATTTATATTTAATGCTTATGCAGTTGTGTAGTGCACTTTGGATGATGGTTGATTATTTATCGTTGCTATTTATATACATATGTTGTATGGAATCCATATAATTAACATTATATGGTGATTGATTGGGCCTCATTCCAATTGGGAAATAATGAATATTATAAAAGAAAATTCATGTGTTGAATAGAATAAATAGTCATGTGTTGACGATGTTCAGGTGTTGAGAATTCATGTGTTGAAAGTGTATTCATGTGTTGAATAAAATATTTATACAATAAAATTTACCTTTTTATTGTAAGTAAGAAGAAATATAGATTCATGTGTTGAATAGAATAAATATTCATTTGTTGAATAGAATAACGAATTTATTGAAATATATAAAGCCGTGTTGATTAGAGATGCGCCATTTTGACGTGAACGATATTTATATCGATTTTATTCATTTTTTTTATGAATATCGAAAAGTGATTTCAAAATCGAATGTATAGAAATGAATTCGAATTGAAATTGAAATGAATTCGAATTGAAATTGAATTGAAATTGAATTGAAATTGAATTGAAATTGAATTAAAAATCGATTTGAATTGAAATCAATTTGAAATGAATTTAAAACGAATTTATAAAGGAAAATTCAATTTTGATTTGAAATTGAAAGGGAAGTTGACATCGTTTCGAAAACGAATTTAAAACGATTTATAAATTTCGTTTTAAAAGGAAATCGATGAAATATATATATATATATATATATATATATATATTATATATAAATATAATGGCCTGAATAGAATGCGCCGCGCTGCGGTAGTTCGTGAATTTCGACCTTTGACTTCGAACTGACGTTGCGGGAGATCCGTCCGTCGGATTCTCCTGAAACCGGAACCGTTGGGTTCGTATTGAAAATAGCTTTCCAGTGAATATTTGAAATTAGAAATCTAACGGTTGGATTTGGAATTATGTCCAAATCAAATTTGGAAAAGGTCGTTGTAAGTGCAGTTCGATGGCCGTTGATGGAAATCGACTGTATGGGCCTTGATAAAATTATTAAAAATATCTATAATTTGTGTAAAATCATAAGAAATAGTTTGTGAAGAACTGGAATGAAAAATTCCACATTTGAAAAGATAAAAATAGATTTTTATCGAAATGAACTAGTTTTGAACTAGAATCAAAATCAATTTATTTTGAAATAAATAAATTGAATTTGAAAGTGGTTTTGAAAATAATCAGAATTTCCAATACGTAAATTGGACTGGGGTTGAATCGAAATTATCTTCGGAATATTTCGATGTTGGATTTCGTGACTACACAGATATTGTTATGGGAATTTGAAAGATATATTTTATATCGTTATTTCCAATACGATATTTGTTGGTTTCAGAATTTGATATTGAATATAAGCCGGTATAATTTCTATTCAGAGCCTTGTATTTAATATCAAATGTGATTTGGTTTTGTCGTGAATGGTGTCTTCATTAACACCGATTCTTAAGCCCAGTAGAGAAAAAGATTGAATCTTTCTATTTAGATTTAATGAAGTGTATCAATTAAATGATATTTAATTGGAATTGAATTTGAATTGGTTTTTGGGTTTATCGTGAGCGGTGTTTTGAACAACACCTGTTCTTTAACCCGATTAACAATACAGTGTGATTTTGGGTTTATCGTGAATCGTGTTTTAGATGACATTGGTTCTTTAACCCAGTTAAAGACAGGATATTGATTTTTGAAAAGATTAAAACTAAGTAGAGTTTTAATGAATCTTTAATTAGATTGAAATGTGAATTGATAATTTAAATTATCAAATCTAAAAAGTGATCGAGAATGGAATACCACCAGTTTTGCTCCAAAGCGATAATTAAATCTTTAATTAGATTTGAAAGTGAAATGGTAATTAATTTTACCGATAGCACCATGGTGTTAGATATGGAGTATGACCAGTTTTACATCATGGGATAAATAGGTTGGGATTGGGAAATAAAATAAATAATTACTTCGGTGTGGTTCGCTAATACCGACTGGTTTGAAATGATATCCAAAGGAAGATTAAAGAATAAATTTAAAAGAATTTATCTTGGATAAAATTAATGGGAACCTTTCCCTAAGAATGTGATTTTGTGAATAAAGGAATATTCTGAATTGGAATGAGGCGTTAGTTGTGTTTGTGTAATATTTGTTTATTATATACGTGGGTTATTCAGAAAGGCCGGGTTTCTACCCATTCTGAATAACCGATTCGGCGATAAGTCAAAGATGAAGACGGTGGTTGAAGACCGGAAGTCTTCACATCGTTCGGGTGATTACTGATGATTATGATTGGGCTGTACACTCAAGAGGAGAGAAATAGTTGGTGATCGTCCATACGTACTTGGAGATCGATGGATATGAGAGGAAAGTGTCTCCGGATTCGTTCAGACCCAGAACGAACTTGTAAATGGACTGTGTGTCTGACATTGGATTTTATTCTGTGTTGATTGATCTCTATTAAATATACATCTGTTTGGCGGCGGAGAATTTATTCTCTTGCTTAATGCCCTTCTCTGAGACGTACGAGCTCAGAGGTTATATATCGATGGACATCAGTCGCATGGAGTGAATTGCCAGTGTGGCACACGTAAGTGGCAATTGATCAAGGCTTCTGTTGAAAAGCAAAGTCTTGTGGTTGACGATCAAAGCACAGCCTGTGTGGCAAAGCTTTGTGTGTAACGTGAATTCGCGAGCCTCACACCTCGGTATGAGTCAAAAACGGGATAAGGACCCAAGGAGTGCACGACGTTTCTTTCTAGCTAGGGGTGGTGTCAGTGCTTAAACTGACTGACATTTATATACTTTTCACCTGTGTGGTTGTTGGAATGCGAGGCGCCTCGGATATAGGTCCTATAGGACCGGGAAACGTGTGTTCAGGAATTGCCAATCCTCAAAAGTAAGAGAGGACCGGCCTTGGAGGATCCAAGGGATCGCTGTGTGTGGTCTTGAGACATTTGCTAGAGTGTCTCGAATCGGAGAGGAGCTTGCCCCTTGCCTCGACTCATGACGAAAATCCAATTTCCAATGCGTGATATTGCGGTTTTATTTGTAGAACTAGTATGGCGACATGATAGATGGTACCCATGCCGCCTATGATTGATATTTAGGATTGAAATTGTTTTGACACTATACACTTATTATAGTATCAAATGATTTGTTTTAACGTACCAAGCATGTTTGGCTATTATAAGGGAAAACCCTATCCTTCGGCTTGCGTTGCATTGTGTGATGGGACCTGGGTCTTATAATAGCTTCATTTTTCCAAAAAGCATTGCGCTGTTTTGTTATATGCACTGGTATTCTTGGGAGGAAACCCGTTCCGTGTTATACGGCGTGGTCCGTTGATTTACCGAACTTTAAAATAAAGTTTTAAATAACCGTCTTTGTTCTCACACCAGTCACATGACTGACCTGGAGTTTATTGTTTTAACCTAAACTCTGGGTGCCCTATTTTCCGCACGGGCAGCTAGTAGTTTTGGTTTTGTAGATTTATATCCATAGGATCCTGGTTTATAGCTGGAACGATATCCGGGAAGCTCTGTATCCGTATATCTCTTTCACTTGTGTATTGTATTATTTTTCCGCTGCGATGTATTTAAATGTAATTTAAATCTCTGATATTTGTCGAATGTATATTTATTCATACTCTGTATATTCTTGTATCTGATGGAATTGTTGTAATAAACAATGAAATGTTCTTCTGTTTGCGTTCTATTTTGTCTTATCCTCAATTCTATCCGTGCTTTCCTTTGCGGGGAAGTTCGGGTCCTCTCAAGATGTATTGCTCAAGGTTCTACCTTTGCTACTATGGCTTATGATTTGGGGATTATGCTTATTTTATTATCGTACTTTGATATTTAAAGTACAAGACAGAATGCTTGCTATTATAGTTGTGGACGAGAGGGTCACTTGGTCAAGGACTGCAGGAAAAGGAAGAATGCTTGCTTTGTTTGTGGAGAGGTTGGATACTATTCTGGGGGAGTGCCCAAGGAAGCAAGGGCAATGTCAAAGGACAAGAACCTCTGGAGGGCAAGCGAATGCTCTCGTGGCTAGTGCACCAGATAGAGGTAGGAAAGTTTCCATGGAAGGTTTTGATTTCTCTTTCCAATCAACAGGTTAGAAATCTTTTTGATTCTGGCGCCTTCGCATTCATTCATATCTAGTTCTGTAGTTGAATCTCTGCACTTAATTACTAGTATAGTAGTGGATTCCGTTATTGTCTCAAACCCCATTGGTGGTTCGGCTCATTTATCCGTGATTTGTCGAGGTTTGAAAATTATGTGTTAGGAGTCAAATTTGAGTGCGATGCACATCTTGTTACATGGGCTAGGGGTTGATTCTAGGGATGGGTTGGCTTACCACATATGTTGCCATTCTGGGCGGTGAGAGGAGGGTCGTTAAGCTTCTAACTTGTCATGGGGGGACCCTCGAAATTTCTTGTGACCCACAAGGGTCGGTTATGCTTAGTTTCCTAGAATCTCTTAATGCATCTATCGATGATTTGCAATCTGTTCCAGTAGTCCGAGATTGTTCTGATGTTTTTGACGAGGTTCGGTGTTTACCCCAAGGCATGAGATTGGTTTTCGAATATACTTGGTGGATAATGCAAAGCCAGTTTCATTGCCTGTACGACATGTGACTCCTGAAAGAAAATAGGGAACTTAATAAGCAAGTAGGAGAGCTACTTGAGATGAGGTTTGATAGGTGAATCATATCAGGATGGGAAACCTATTAAAGACGGTCCTTGAGGGAGCCCATCATTCTAAGATGACTATTCATCCAAGTGGTGATACAATGTATAGAGTTCGAGGGAGTGGAGCCAAACTTGCGGAAGGAAGTAAAAGTAGAGAAGACAACGAGGATGCGACTTGGGAGACTGAAATAATGTAACAAATTGGAATTTTGGGACCAATTCAAAATTTTTATTTTAGAAATTTGAATAAATTTATAGCATTTAAATTAATTTATTTTAAATAATAACGACGGAAAATTTATTTTAGTCAAAGTTAAAAAATAAAAATTATATATATATATCTGGAAATATATATATATATATACGTATATTTAAACTGATTTTGATTGATCTGGTTGTGATGTTGGATCTAAACATATGTTGTTCATTAAAATATTGTCTATACCATTTTAGTTAGAATAAAAATATTCATTTGTTAATTATCTGTTATGTTAATCGAATTTGGTCATTTTATATAGAATTGTTAGGTTAATCGAAATTGGTCATTTTATATAGAATTGTTGTGTTAATCAAAATTGGTCATTTTGGTTAGAATATTTAGTGTAAACTAAAATAACATTTTGGTTATCAATGTTACACTGGGATAAAATTTACATTTTTGTTGTAAATTATCGTGTTAAATAAAATTAACATTTTTGTTGTAAATCATCATGTTGTGTTATTGGATTTGTTAATTAACAATTATGTTAATTAGCAAAATAGTGAAACCAAATCATTATGTTATGTTAAACTAGATGTGTCATATAATTTGTATATATGTTATGTTAAACTAGATGTGTCATATAATTTGTATATATGTAATGTTAAACTAGATGTATCATATAATTTGTATATATGTTATGTTAAACTAGATGTGTCATATAATTTGTATAAATGTTATGTTAAATTAGTTGTGTCATATAATTTGTATAAATGTTATGTCAAATTAGAGGTTTCATTTAATTAGTATAAATGTTATGTCAAATTGGAGGTGTCATTTAATTAGTATAAATGTTATGTTAAATTAGATGTGTCATTTAATTAGTATAAATGTTATGTCAAATTAGGGGTGTCATTTAATTAGAATAAATGTTATGTTAAAATAAATATGTCTATACCATTCTATCACTTTATAGCACGTACCACATGTTGCACTTACAAAAATTACATTATCATACATTTGTTTGTACTCGCATCTATGTCACACGTTTGTCAAATCAAATTGATAATAAACCAATAAATACTATTTATATTCTCCCTGTTAATTAAATAATTCTAAGAAAGGAAATGAAAGTTTCCTTCTCTAACTACCCTCATTAATTAAATAATTTAAAGAAAGGAAATGAAACGTTTTTCTCTCCCCCTCATTAATTGATTACATTAAACGAAAGAAAATAGGAAGTTTCATCCTAAATAAATTTAAGTAGTAAATAAATAGAAATTTAATAATATATAATATTATATATACCCTCATAATCCTATAACCCTAATTCTTCATAGCCGCCACCATCCACTATGAATGGCTGAAATTGCCAATCTTTGATCTCTTAATTTCTCACAAATCACCACAAATTAAAAAGAGGATCTCAAAGCCAAAATCAAAGAGTATCTCAAGGCCTTTAAGATCATATGGCTATGATCAGAAAACGTTAGGTGTACTGTTCGATTTTGCCCCCCACAAAGGAGAGCTGCTCGCACGCAAATCTAAGGCAGTGGGGACCACCGAGAGCAAAGTGGCTCCAGATGGAAGTTGTAACACCCCACCTCCGCTAGGGTCACTCACAAAGGGGAATGCCCTAGTTTTGGAGAGGTATTATCGAGATAACATCACAGAATTATCACAAGACAGAACATAAATAAATAATTAAGTAAACAACGGAAGAATTTCTGAGCAAAACAGAACTTCATTTCATTCCAAAATAAACCATGTCTTTTACAACCATTTCAAGTAACTTCATTACTACTGTCTTGTAATAATAGCCAAAGAAGCAATAATTTAAAAACAGTAAAACAGCTTATTCCCCAAGTGCAGTAAAAAGAGGCAGCCATAGCAAACCGTACATGCTGAGCCAAAGCAAGTGATATCCAAGCTAAGAGATAGTTATTCCTCCCTGAGAACCTGGGGGGGGAAACGAAAGAAAAAGAGGCGAAAGGAAAAAGGGTCAGTCATACAGACTGAGTAAGTTCTAGTGACTTTCAGTGTAGAAACTGTTAAAACAACCTGTCATGAATGAACTGGAACTAAACTTAAGAATGGTGTCAAGGTGGACAAGATAGACTAAGGTGATCAGGATAAGTCAAGACAAGTCAAGTAAAGCATCACATGTTCGAGATTCGTTGTATCGACTGTACTAGTATAATAAGCCCATATCACAAGTTAATCACGAAATAAATCCCACGGCCCAATATCATGAAATGACCCTGAAACGGGGTCTGACCCGAGTACGGGGTCCTACGGAGCGATTATCTAGTCGATCGGCTCCCTACAAGTTCTAGCTCGTCAAGTGTCCGTGTCATACGGCTAATCACGAATGTAGTCACCTGTGCTGGGTCCACCTTCGGGTGTATCAGCCCTAGGGTGTCAACCCCTGACACGATTCAAGATGCACAGATAAATCTACGGATACCCAGTGTCTGCCCCGGATACGTGCACGATCGTAGTCCGCCGAACCTACACTGGCGTACCCTACTGCCGTCGTTCACCTCTTACAATCAGCCCAGTAATCGTGCCCCCACCCGGCCTAGCCCCAGGGTACCTTGATACATCTAGAGGGTTACTGCTGAAAGGGGTCGTGTCTAGGGTTTCGCCTAATAGATTAGGTCATGTAATTCGTGACCTATCCCGCCTAACAGATCAAGTCATGTAATTCGTGACTCAATCCTTCTCTAGTCTAGTCATGTCAAGATGGTTAAGCATGTCATTTCAGTTCACGACTTAACCCGCCTACGTGTCATGTCAAGTTGGCTAAGTGTTGTCGTTTTCAAGTTCATGGCTTAGCCCTACAAATCATGTTCAAGGTGGTTAAGTTGTCTTTTCATGTTCATGACTTAACCCTAATTGGCATCAATTGATTCGTTAATGCACCGAACCACTCACATTGGATTCTATTGTTCGTAGCCACTGGATTTGCCGGGCGGTTCCGGGCAGGTTTACGCTACGAACTCAACCCAACCTCGGGTTTCAAGCGCGATGTGACCAACTACCCACATTGGATCCTATTGTTTGTAGCAACTGGATTTGCCGGGCGGTTCCGGGCAGATTTACACTACAAACTCAACCCAACCTCGAGTTGGCCACTTTCTTGTTTTCTAAAGTCATGCCCATGTTCTTATCAGATTTTGATATCATGTTCATATGTCAACTTCGTGCCCAACTAAGGCATGTTTTAAAGTCAAATTATGGCATGTTCAAGTCAAGTTTTCGTGCCATATTTCATGTTCTACTTATGCCAATTTCATAGTTTATGCTTAAAATTAATTCAAGTTTTGCCTATTCTACCCGATCGTATCCCCAACGTATATAAACGTACTTCGTTCACAAGTATAAACAATTCAAGAGATAAAGGGGAATAATACCAAACATGTGATAGGCATATGTGACAGTTACAACATTACTTGCATAATAAACAGGCTATAACATATCACATAGTTGCAATACTAGTATGGTGATGACTTGGCATAGTGATGATTCCAACTTAATTTAACATGATGTTTTCAACTTTGCATTATAGGCATAATAATCATTGCGGCATCATAATAATTTTATTATAAACATGAAACATTAAAGGCATAGTAATCCTAATAGGCATAGTGGATTCCAATTTAGCATTTTTAACATAATAATTCTTATAGACATAACAATTCCAATTTATCATAATGATTCTCATCTAATATTATAAACATAATGGTTCCAACTTAGCATTTTTAACATGATTAACATGATAGACATAATGATTCCTATTTAGCGTTTTTAACATAATGATTCTCAATTAACAAGATAGACATAATGATCCTAATTTAGCGTTTTTAACACAATTAACATGATAGACATAATGATTCCAAATTTGGCGTTTTAACATAGTTAACATGATAGACATAATGATTCCAATTTAGCATTTTAACATATCTAACATTATAAACATAATAATCCCAACTTTTCATCATAACCTAGCAATACCCTATTTTTCATAAATCATGATGGGTATAATAACACCACAGGCATAATTCCATCAATATTCATAGACATTGTCTAATTAGCATCATAGGCATGGTTTAATCAACATAAATATTTCAATAAACATAGCGATTCCATGGGCATGTATTAGTCCAACTTGCCAAACAATTAAGCCCAAGTGATTCATAACAACATCAAAATCATGGCAAGTTTAACTTGCAACGTTGCCATAGCAATATCCCAAATTATAATCCAAAGATAAACGATATAAATAATGGATTAACAATAGTTCTTAAATCCGGTTTCAATTCACGGCATGTCCATATTGTTTTAGCGTTTTTGCCTAAAAAGTAACATAGAACTTACAATATGAAGCAAATAACCCAAATAAAAATCCCAAATCAATTTGTCCCAAATTCGTTGTCTAAAGCGTCGTAGTTGTTGTAGCTTCTAGTTGTAGCCTTCAAGAATCATCCTCCATCTTCTATAATCTTTTTCTTTGTATTTTTAATTTAGAGCTCTAGGTTTAATGGCGGCGGCCTGAGGCTAAAATGAAATAGTATGATTTAGGCTAGGTCTTAGGTCCTTTTTATAATGTTTGAGAGTTGTTTTAGACCGTCGATGGAGCTTGATTCAACAATAGCCGTTCGTTTGAAGGGGAGACCAATCCGGAGCTGCCACCTAGCCCTAGTGACAAAGCAGGCCTCTGAAAATCGACCAAACATAGACTAGGCCAGCCAGGGTGGGCTGGGTTCGACCTGGCTCTGGGCCAGGTCGACAGCCCTGTCGATATGGCTAGCCAGGTCGACAGCCCAGTCGACCTGGGTGCCTTAGGCGGGAATTTTCCCGCCCTGGCCAATTGGGCCCGATTTTTAATTTTAACCTGAATTCTGAAACTTCCGGAGGCCATATTTTCTTCATACGGACTCCGTTTTTCGAAAACTCGGACTCTATTTCGCGTATTTTTCCGAGACGAACACAATGGCGTATCCCGTTTCCCCTAATTCTTTGATTTGAAATTAATTATACTTTAATTTGTGAATTTCACTGTTATAGAATACACGGGGTGTTACATTCTCCCCCACTTAAAAAGGATTTCGTCCCCGAAATCTTCAAGTTAGGAGGAATGTACATCCTAACATCCAAACATCCATCTACTCATCCATCAAACACGAGCATCCATTGTCCTTTAAAAAAAACTTCTAATGCTTTATGATCATATGCGAAGTGTGTGTATATGTTCCTTAGCTAATGCTAATGATCAGGCCTGATTGATCTTCTAAATGCAAAATATGTTTAGTGAAATGAATCCAATATGTATGCAAATTTTTCCTACTATAATTCACAATTTCTACATGAGTGCTCAAACATTCAATCATATGCAACAACCAAATGATAGCACAACCAAGTTTCCAAAATAAACACTCATGCATATGCAATATGAAAATGTACCTAATGTGTATTCATGCATCCACGAGCAACCACTTGCGACCACTTGCAACCATTTTGCAATCATAACATGTTTCAATTACATGTTTACATCCAAAAAGATTCTACCTATGGTTCTCAAGATAGGATCGAGGAGAGAAATAGGATAAAACAATGCATCTAGAATAAGTTAACGATGTACCGCCAGAAGGTCCGGTCTGCTTCTCAGGGCAGTCTTTGCTGATGTGTCCAGTTTTCCCACAATGAAAACATTCACCTTGCTTTATCTTCCTCTTTCTGCAATCCTTGGCTATGTGCCCTTCCGTACCACAGTAATTGCATTTCCTTTTATCGCGTGAGTTGTTGTTCTTGCCTCCTTTCTCGCAGTCTACCTTCTTATTCTTAGAATCGTTGGGCTTGACCTCTTTCTTCCCTTGAGAGTTTTCTGCCTCTGTCTCCTTCTTGCCCTTATCTTCCTCGTTCAGCAATGCCATCTGCACCAACCTTTCGTACGTAGCTCCCATGGGTATATGGGTCATGGCCAAACTGTGTAATGGCTCATTCAACCCTTTGACAAAGCGAAGAGCCTTCTTGTGCGGGGTATTGACTAGGTCTAGTCCGAACCTAGCCAGCTCGTCGAACTGATTAACGTACTCTTTGACTGTCATATTCCCTTGCTTAAGAAATAAGAATTTTTCCAACTGAAGACTCCTTTCTGCTTCTGAGAGAAATTTAGCCTCAAACCTTGCCCTAAAATCCTCCCATGTTTCCACTGGTCTTTCTGCATTAGTGACTTCCCACCAGTAGGAAGCCTCACCTTTTAGTAGCCACACTGCCAGTTGTACCTTCTGCCTATCTTCTACCTCAAAGATGACGAATAAGTCCTCGGTTTCCTTTAACCAATTCCTAGCCGCCACGAAGGACTCAGTTCCATGAAAGTCCTTTCCTCCCATAGCCTTAAAATCTTTACATATCTTAGCAAAAGTGTTTCCCCGTGGAGGAGGTGGAGGAAGAGGTGCTGCTGCAGCTGGATGATTTCCTGCATCTGGGGGAGGGGGAACGGTAGGACCTGGCTGGGTGGCCCTTGCTTCGAAGAATCGTCTAAACCAACCAGGTATTGGTACACCCTCTGGCAAGTTAAGTTCTTCGGACATGATGATGATGATTCTGAAACAAGAAGGATAGATTCAAAACGAAGGATAAGAGATAGTGCCTATGGCTTTTGGGCAATAGCTTTTAAAAACTTTTTCTTGGAAAAATGCTTCTTTGTAAATGGTTTTGAAAAATTTAAAAGGTTTTCAAAACTTTTGCCCAGTCTTGGTAACCTTCTGCTCTGATACCAAGTGTAACACCCCACCTCCGCTAGGGTCACTCACAAAGGGGAATGCCCCAGTTTTGGAGAGGTATTATCGAGATAACATCACAGAATTATCACAAGACAGAACATA
The DNA here is from genome assembly GCA_030737875.1 of Allium sativum. Taxonomy (NCBI): domain Eukaryota; kingdom Viridiplantae; phylum Streptophyta; class Magnoliopsida; order Asparagales; family Amaryllidaceae; genus Allium; species Allium sativum. The sequence continues at coordinate 121,285,193 of CM060920.1, forward strand.
AATAAATAATTAAGTAAACAGCGGAAGAATTTCTGAGCAAAACAGAACTTCATTTCATTCCAAAATAAACCATGTCTTTTACAACCATTTCAAGTAACTTCATTACTACTGTCTTGTAATAATAGCCAAAGAAGCAATAATTTAAAAACAGTACAACAGCTTATTCCCCAAGTGCAGTAAAAAGAGGCAGCCATAGCAAACCGTACATGCTGAGCCAAAGCAAGTGATATCCAAGCTAAGAGCTAGTTATTCCTCCCTGAGAACCTGGGGGGGAAACGAAAGAAAAAGAGGCGAAAGGAAAAAGGGTCAGTCATACAGACTGAGTAAGTTCTAGTGACTTTCAGTGTAGAAACTGTTAAAACAACTTGTCATGAATGAACTGGAACTAAACTTAAGAATGGTGTCAAGGTGGACAAGATAGACTAAGGTGATCAGGATAAGTCAAGACAAGTCAAGTAAAGCATCACATGTTCGAGATTCGTTGTATCGACTGTACTAGTATACTAAGCCCATATCACAAGTTAATCACGAAATAAATCCCACGGCCCAATATCATGAAATGACCCTGAAACGGGGTCTGACCCGAGTACGGGGTCCTACGGAGCGATTATCTAGTCGATCGGCTCCCTACAAGTTCTAGCTCGTCAAGTGTCCGTGTCATACGGCTAATCACGAATGTAGTCACCTGTGCTGGGTCCACCTTCGGGTGTATCAGCCCTAGGGTGTCAACCCCTGACACGATTCAAGATGCACAGATAAATCTACGGATACCCAGTGTCTGCCCCGGATACGTGCACGATCGTAGTCCGCCGAACCTACACTGGCGTACCCTACTGCCGTCGTTCACCTCTTACAATCAGCCCAGTAATCGTGCCCCCACCCGGCCTAGCCCCAGGGTACCTTGATACATCTAGAGGGTTACTGCTGAAAGGGGTCGTGTCTAGGGTTTCGCCTAATAGATTAGGTCATGTAATTCGTGACCTATCCCGCCTAACAGATCAAGTCATGTAATTCGTGACTCAATCCTTCTCTAGTCTAGTCATGTCAAGATGGTTAAGCATGTCATTTCAGTTCATGACTTAACCCGCCTACGTGTCATGTCAAGTTGGCTAAGTGTTGTCGTTTTCAAGTTCATGGCTTAGCCCTACAAATCATGTTCAAGGTGGTTAAGTTGTCTTTTCATGTTCATGACTTAACCCTAATTGGCATCAATTGATTCGTTAATGCACCGAACCACTCACATTGGATTCTATTGTTCGTAGCCACTGGATTTGCCGGGCGGTTCCGAGCAGGTTTACGCTACGAACTCAACCCAACCTCGGGTTTCAAGCGCGATGTGACCAACTACCCACATTGGATCCTATTGTTTGTAGCAACTGGATTTGCCGGGCGGTTCCGGGCAGATTTACACTACAAACTCAACCCAACCTCGAGTTGGCCACTTTCTTGTTTTCTAAAGTCATGCCCATGTTCTTATCAGATTTTGATATCATGTTCATATGTCAACTTCGTGCCCAACTAAGGCATGTTTTAAAGTCAAATTATGGCATGTTCAAGTCAAGTTTTCGTGCCATATTTCATGTTCTACTTATGCCAATTTCATAGTTTATGCTTAAAATTAATTCAAGTTTTGCCTATTCTACCCAATCGTATCCCCAACGTATATAAACGTACTTCGTTCACAAGTATAAACAATTCAAGAGATAAAGGGGAATAATACCAAACATGTGATAGGCATATGTGACAGTTACAACATTACTTGCATAATAAACAGGCTATAACATATCACATAGTTGCAATACTAGTATGGTGATGACTTGGCATAGTGATGATTCCAACTTAATTTAACATGATGTTTTCAACTTTGCATTATAGGCGTAATAATCATTGCGGCATCATAATAATTTTATTATAAACATGAAACATTAAAGGCATAGTAATCCTAATAGGCATAGTGGATTCCAATTTAGCATTTTTAACATAATAATTCTTATAGACATAACAATTCCAATTTATCATAATGATTCTCATCTAATATTATAAACATAATGGTTCCAACTTAGCATTTTTAACATGATTAACATGATAGACATAATGATTCCTATTTAGCGTTTTTAACATAATGATTCTCAATTAACAAGATAGACATAATGATCCTAATTTAGCGTTTTTAACACAATTAACATTATAGACATAATGATTCCAAATTTGGCGTTTTAACATAATTAACATGATAGACATAATGATTCCAATTTAGCATTTTAACATATCTAACATTATAAACATAATAATCCCAACTTTTCATCATAACCTAGCAATACCCTATTTTTCATAAATCATGATGGGTATAATAACACCACAGGCATAATTCCATCAATATTCATAGCCATGGTCTAATTAGCATCATAGGCATGGTTTAATCAACATAAATATTTCAATAAACATAGCGATTCCATGGGCATGTATTATTCCAACTTGCCAAACAATTAAGCCCAAGTGATTCATAACAACATCAAAATCATGGCAAGTTTAACTTGCAACGTTGCCATAGCAATATCCCAAATTATAATCCAAAGATAAACGATATAAATAATGGATTAACAATAGTTCTTAAATCCGGTTTCAATTCACGGCATGTCCATATTGTTTTAGCGCTTTTGCCTAAAAAGTAACATAGAACTTACAATATGAAGCAAATAACCCAAATAAAAATCCCAAATCAATTTGTCCCAAATTCGTTGTCTAAAGCGTCGTAGTTGCTGTAGCTTCTAGTTGTAGCCTTCAAGAATCATCCTCCATCTTCTATAATCTTTTTCTTTGTATTTTTAATTTAGAGCTCTAGGTTTAATGGCGGCGGCCTGAGGCTAAAATGAAATAGTATGATTTAGGCTAGGTCTTAGGTCCTTTTTATAATGTTTGAGAGTTGTTTTAGACCGTCGATGGAGCTTGATTCAACAATAGCCGTTCATTTGAAGGGGAGACCAATCCGGAGCTGCCACCTAGCCCTAGTGACAAAGCAGGCCTATGAAAATCGACCAAACATAGACTAGGCCAGCCAGGGTGGGCTGGGTTCGACCTGGCTCTGGGCCAGGTCGACAGCCCTGTCGACAGCCCTGTCGACATGGCTAGCCAGGTCGACAGCCCAGTCGACCTGGGAGCCTTAGGCGGGAATTTTCCCGCCCTGGCCAATTGGGCCCGATTTTTAATTTTAACCTGAATTCTGAAACTTCCGGAGGCCATATTTTCTTCATACGGACTCCATTTTTCGAAAACTCGGACTCTATTTCGCGTATTTTTCCGAGACGAACACAATGGCGTATCCCGTTTCCCCTAATTCTTTGATTTGAAATTAATTATACTTTAATTTGTGAATTTCACTGTTATAGAATACACGGGGTGTTACTGAAGTAGACGGCGACAATGGCTTCAGCGTGGTAGTTTCAGATCGGTAGGATGGCATCTCAGGCAGCGTGCGTTTCGAGGTTGAAACGAAGTTCGGTTCCGTCGGCTTCAAGTAATAACATACGATGGAGGAAGAAGGTTTAACTGCTTCATCATGTAATTAAATCTAATTAATTATGTAATTTAATTAAATATTGTACCCAATGTATAGAAATTGATATCTCATTCATACGACTTCAGAAATTGATGAAACGGATGCGTTAGAATCGCAAAAATGAGATCTATCTCATGGAACTAACTAGATCTGAAACTGAACGCGTTGAAAATTCAGACAAATCAATGTGAGAATTCTTACTTTTAAATAATTTGATTTTTTTTAATGATTTTTGAATCATTGTATGTACGTAAATAGTATAGATCTGCGTTGTGGTAATTTAGAATTTATTTATTGTTTGTATGATTTGTAATGCTTTGTGATGTCTTGAGATAGCCATGTTCGTCTAGATCCATAAATTTTGATGTAATCTTCATACAAGTTCTCATCTTTTTTTTTTCCTTTCTTTAAGTTTGAATCTTTTCTTTTGATTTACAAAATAAAAGAAAGTTTCAATCTTTTCTTTTGATTTACAAAATAAAAGAAAGTTTAGATCTTTTATATTGATTTATAAAGTAAAGAAAGTTTGAATCTTTTTTATTTACAAAATAAAAGAAAGTTTAGATCTTTTATTTTTATTTATAAGATAAATAAAGTTTAGATCTTTTATTTTGATTCATAAAATAAAATAAAGATGAGACCTTTTATTTTGATTCATGAAAATTATACACCAAATCATATGTTGTTGTTGTATGTGTTGACATGAAACTTGACACCAAATTATATGTTGCTATCGTTTGTGTTGACATGAAAACTTCACACCAAATTACATGTTGATTTTGTATATTGTGATGTTGAATTGGTCATGTTAGTCGACACCCAAAACTTAGATTATTTCAAGTATTGAAATATGGAATTTTACATGTAGTAGAGATATGAAAAGTGAATCATGTTTTAGCGTTATGTTAGAATATGAAAAGTGAACCATATTTTTAGCGTCGTGTTAACATATGTAAAGTAAACATATTTTTAGCGTTGTGTAGAAATATGAAATTGAACACATACTTTAAGCGTTATGTCGTTACATTGAAAATGAACATATTTTTGGTGTAATGTTAAAAAAAAAATTTGTTATAAGAAATGTTAGAAAATAGTGCAAAAGAACCGAGCGTGGTAGTTCGCATCTTGGAATCGTGTCTTGGAATCAAAATTACATTTTTATGTAATTTAAAAAGATAGAAATTTGCACCGTAATGTAAGTTACATTTTTAATGTAATTTAAAAAGATAGAATTTTTCACTGTATTGTTAATCACATTTTTTTAATGTAATTAATAAGGGGATTTTACATTGTAATTAAAAGCTGGAAATTTTACATTGTAATTACATTCACCTAGAGAAAAAGGGGAGATTTTGACATTGTAACTTAAATTACATTTTTATATAAATAAAAATAGCGATAGATTGTTATTAAATACTAATAACGATATGAAATGATTTTAAAATATATATATGCGAGGATCATTTGAAAAGTCCAAGTTCAATCTCATTTCAAATGATTATACGTCGACCTAAGTCGAAGAGTTGAAGACGGTGATTAAAGACCGGTAATCTTCGACATCGAATGGATGACGGCTACTGATGCCCTCGATTGATTTGCTACCTTGAAAAGGGTTTCGGTGGTAGTTGTCCAAACGTACTTGGAGTTCTACCAGATATAGTTTCGTTCAGACCCAGAACGGGCTTCTAAATGGAATGTGTGCCCGACATTGTACTCCTTTATATTGTACTTATTGATTTTCTGTCGAATGTATGAATGATTGGTGGCGGAGAATTTATTCTCTTGCTTAACACCCTTTTGTATATTTTGGCAAAGGATTAATAGTATGATATGGATTGACAGTGTGGCATGCCAAGATGCAATGATCAAGATTTCTTGTTGAAAAGCAGAACCTTGTGGTTGATGATCAAAGCACAGCTTGAATAAGCATAGCTTTTTGTATTACGTAGCTTCGCGAGCCCCACACCCCGGTTGGAGTCTAAAATGGGAGAAGGGAACGCAGGGAGAGCAGCACGTTTCTTTCTAGCTAGAAGTGGTGTTTGGGTTTTAGACGGCCCGACATTTTACTTATGTGGATCATGGAATGAGGCGCCTCAGATATTAGGTCCTATAGGACCGGGAAACGTGTGTTTAGGAATTGCCAATCCGCAAAATCGTATGTGTGGACCGGCCCTGCAGCTTTCTAAGGGTTCACTGAAGGGAATCCTGAGACATTAGCTAGAGTGTCTTGAATCGGTAAGGAGCTCCTCCCTAGCCTTAACTCATGATGGAAACCCCATTGCCAATATGACCCTATGGACTTGATTGTATTACTAGTATGGAGGCATAGTATATGATAGCTATGCTTCCTAGGATTGATACATTTACTTTGAAATGTTTTTATATACACTAATAATAATATCAAATTCGTTTTATCATACTAAGCATGTTAATCATCATAAGGTAAAACTCTATCCTCTGGTTTGCGTTGCATTGTGTGATGGGACTTGAGTCTTATGGTGATTCCATTTTTTTTTCAAAAGCATTGCGTTGTTTAACGATTTACTTTAAGTTATGCACGACAATCCATTGTAATAAACCCGTTCCGCGTTAGCGGCGTGGTCCTTGGATTTGCCTTAATTCTATTAGTTAAATTAGTTAAGAATTTTCACACCAGTCCCATGACTGACCCGTTGTTTGTTTCCACCTTTGCAAACTCGGGTGCCCTCTTTTCCACACGGCCAGTCGAGTAGTTTCTCTACAAGTCTTTATCTCGAGCAGGATTCTAGATCGAAGCTTAAAGCTGTGTCTAGAGCATAGTTGTCTTCCGTTGCCTTAGTTATTTTATTTCCGCCGCACTGTATTGTATTAAAATATTGTAATTTATCTTTCGCTGTAATTTTATTGATGTACTCTAATATTCTGTACTCTGATGTTACGTTACTATGATGTAATAAAAGTCTGCTGTTGTTGTTCTAATGTGTTGTATTCCCAGAGTTAACGTACTCGGGTTTTGAACGGTCTTGGTCGATTTTGCGATCGATCGGGCCGGGCGAAATTCGGGCCGTTACAAATAAAGATCACGCTTCATACCCTTTCCTTTTAGGACTATGTTCTTAACTTCTCTTCCAAAAGCTTTTATTCTCATTTGCTTCTATCATCTGTGTATATCCTATCGATCGAATCTTCGACCTTTAGGTAGGAAATTCCATGATTGTAAACATATGTTTGAGACATGTTATGTTTGATGGATGCAAGTGGATGCAAGTGTTTGCTAGTGGATGCATATACACACAAGTTAGGCACTAGATCGGCTCAATCACTCTCATACTACATATGGATATGTGTGCATTTTCTTTTCTTTTATGGATGGAAATGGACGAATTAGTATATGGATGTTGCAATTGGACAAATGTGTGTGCATACATATAGAACTTATATGATTTAATAGGTTTATTTACATACATATTGGATTCATGGCACTAATATACATTGCATTAAGGAGGTCAACTGAATCAGTAGACCGCCTGATTTTCACATTAGTGTTGGGACATATACACACACACTTCTGCATATGTTCATATAAGCATTAGAGGCTTTTAAGGACAATGGATGCCAATGGATGTTGTATGAGTAGATGGATGATGGATGGTAGGATATGCATTCTTCCCAACTTAGAGATTTTGGGGACGAAATCCTTTGAGTAGGGGAGAATGTAACACCCCAAATTTTAATGACATTAAAAGGGGATAAATTAAATAATAATTAATGTAACATTCGGAATTAGAGGGAACGGACTATGCCATTGCGTCCGTCTCAAAATTTTGGTCGGAAAGGACATTTGGTTTGCGTAAAACGGACAGCGTATGAAAAAGTTATGAGGGTTCGAAGTTTGTTTACGCACATGATAAATAAATAAATAAATAAATATATAACAAATTCCAGAACCTTCAAAAACAATTCAAAAATCAAAAATCGGGCCAAAGCGAGCTGAGCGGGAAAATTTCCGCTCGTTGGTGTCGACCCCCCTATAGGGGTGTCGACGTGGGTGTCGACCCCCCGATAAGGGTGTAGATCCCCCCAGACGAATCTGGGCAGAACTTGTTTGACGTACCTGGACTTGATTCTGGATCTGGTTCATTGGTTCTAGGCTATAAATATGGTCCCCTATTCTCTTATTTTCTCCATTGGAGATCATAGAGGCCATATGCTGTCGGGTTGAAAATTGAAACAGAATCAAAGTCTAGTACCATCAGTTTAGCTATTCAGAATTCAGATCTCTCTCACTCTCTCTAAATTTTCTGAACCTAACGCTTTGAGTTTCTAGTCACTTTTAGGTTTAAATAAATAATAGTAAATTGTGAAAGACTATGAATTGTATATGTTGTAAAGTATGAATCTATGCCAGTATTAAATCTTATACCATGTAGATCATGATAGATCTAATTCTCTAGATCTGATGCAATTGTGGCTATACTATGATGTTTCCTTTATGGATCTTGATTTGTAACTACGTTGTGGTAAATGTAAATCTATTAATCTTGACAGTTGCAACATTGCTAGATCTAATTTTGTATGTAAATCACCTTTCATGTTGCGATCAACTTAGATATGTTGTAAGTTGGGCATATTTAGATCTAAACATGCTTATGATCATGTTTTATGCTAGATCCACTTTATGATCACGTTTTGTGCTAGATCTATTTTATAATCATATCTTATGCTATGATAGATCTATCTCTTGAGATCCAATTCAATTGTGATTGTCCTAGTATGTTATTTTTGTTTCATTTGGATAGATCAAATCATTTATGTGAACCATGAACATATGCCACCTTGAATTGAGCAGGATTGGGTCCTGTAACGTCCCGTGTTTTAGCCGATTATTTAAATTATTTTTATTTATTTAAATATGTTGATTTGAACTTAAATATTCGATTTAACCATTTATTTTGGATATTTAAATTATATTAATAATATAATAATATTTTATTTTCAGAATATTTGGGAAAATGTTGAATTTGCAGTATAGAGTGAGCGGACGATTTAAAATGGTTTGAATATCGTTTATATTAAATTATAGTGGCGATTTCATTATTAAAACGATGTTATAATGTTTAATTTATAATTTAATTATAAAACGAGCTGCAGCGGCGCGGTAGTTCGTAATTTGGCGTTTTGAACTTTAAACGGCCGTAGAGGGCTCAATATGAGTTAGATTTTTTTGAAACGAGAAACGTCGAAATCTGTTGGATAATATCTTTCTAATGAAAGAGAAAAATCGAGTTTTCGTGTTGTAGATTTTGTTTTATGTCCAAATCAAAATTTGAAAAGGTCGCTATGGAATTTCCTTTATATATTATAACGTTATTTATATTAAATAAAGGGGTTTTTAAATTTTTATAATATCGATTTGTCTTGAAATTTAACTCGGGATATTTTATTGTGGTAGTATACGATTTTCTGGTCGTATATGGCCAATTTCAATATTTTAATATTATTATATTGAGGTACTTTAAAATTGGTTTATTTTATTTGAATTGGGCAGTTATAAAAGGGCCTTTATTCAAACGACCTCAGTTTTCAATGAAACAAATTTTATTGAGAACGCAACAGTAAATTATTTCTAGATTTCAAGTGGCGCGTCAATCGGGGTTAATTTGTGAGCGTATCAAAATAAAATGTAAATAAAAACGACCATTTGAACGTGAACGAGGGCCATTCGAGCAAACGAACTCAGAATTCGATGAAACTAGTTTCATTAGGACCGTATCGTCAAATTATACTATGCCGTCAATTCGCATCTTGAATGGGGTTTGTATGTGAGTGCAACAGTGAATAAAAGATGTTTGAAATTGCGATAGACACGAAATAAAAATCGTTGGTCGTTGTCAGACATCACGTCAAGTTAAAATAATAATTATTCCGCTCATATAAACCCCCCCCCCCCAACTCAGAATTTCCCCAGCCAATTTCATCCTCTTCATCAATTTTGCAAAAAAAAAACCTCAAATGCAAATCAAATTTATAACTTCAAATCCGCCATGAATTTGCTACGGCGATCTGAAGTAAAGTGATAGATCGGGTTGAGATCTAGCTGCTGTGAAAAGTTGGGGACGTTTCGTCGAGGGTGGTGGCCGGAAATCGCGATAAACGGCCAAAATTGACTTTCGAATTTTGGTCAATTTCTCGGCGATGGAGGATTTCCAGGTGGGGAGACCAGGGGCGAATGAAAGAGGGAAGATAAGGCTTCCGTTTGGCTGTGGTCTGGGGTCCTACGATTGTGTGTGGTCGGAGAAATCATAAGATGAACGGAAAAGTGTGTTTTTGGGAGCAAGGGTCGGATTTATTGATTTTCCGGCGACGTCAGCCATTATGGGTGTCGGGGCCTGAAGTGAAAACGAGGGGGGTGGTGACGCCGATCGAATGGTGGCGGTGGCGCGGAGTCTGGTGGCCGGGTAGCGGAGGTTTTTGGGTTGAAGTGATTTCCTTTCATGTTCAAATTTACGGCGGTCGGGGGAAGTTCGAGGTCGGGGCCGGCGGGTGGTGGAAGCTCTGGGTCAGGCGGTGGCTATGGTGGGGCCGGGGTCGATCCAGGTGGAGCGGAGGTGGCATATCGATGATCAAAGGGTTGCGTGCTTTTGCAATTTGGGGAAGAACGGGTTCAGGAATTATCGGAAGAAGAAGACGCGTTTTTTTCCTTTAATCCATGATGACATGGAAGATATTAAGGATAATTAAGATGATAAATGTAAGTGTTAATTAATTATTAATTTAATTTATATTTATAATAGTTTAAACTTTAAAACACCATAAGTCGTTCATACGATATCGAAATCTGACGAAACAGGATCCGTTGGGATCGCAGGGACGAGACCTAGACGATGGCACTGACTAGACCCTGATCTGACGCTACTGAAATTTTAGTAAATTTTGAACGTCCGTTCAAGATTTAAAGGAACAAACGCGTCAACCGCCAACCAAATAATCTAGTGAGTTAATTCTCACACTTTCTGGAATCCTATGATGTGGTAAATTCATATAAAAATATAATTTACCACTAAAAAGTAAAAATTTGTTGATTGGTTGCTATTGGCTGATTTTTGGTTAGATGGTTGCTGTTATTTATAATTCATCATTTTAAATGGTTGAAATTTATTTCATATATTATTATGAAATGTATAACGAGCTGTGATGCAGGGAAGAACAGGCTGGAGGGATCCGACCGGATTCGTCAAATATTAAACATGTTATTTGTTTGTTTTATATCGTTGAAATATGAACTGATTGAACCCTATATGGTAGAAAAACCTGTTTGAACATGATGGTTGAATAAATATTCACCTGTGTTGTGTTTAAAATCAACCGACAGTGTTGATTGGGTAATTGGCAGTGAACGGCCTAAAATGTTTAGTTTTTAAACGTCGTTCTACCGTTTGGTGAATCGACGTAGTTTTAAAGTTATAAATTATTTTATAACGGAACTAAAACTTTTCAGTCATTTTATATAATTAATTAAATTAGAAATTTATAAATAAGTATTTTAATAAAGTTATGTTAAAGTTAATTTATTACTTTATCAATTATAAAGAAAGAGACGACTTTTAATTAGAATCCAATTAGAAGGAGTAGAGTGGCGATAAATTAAATTTAAAGTCAATTAAGATTGTTATAAGGGGATTTATAAATCCGAGTTCAAACGAAATCGATAAATTAGAATTCATTTAACAAATGATTAATTAACGATAAGTTTTGATCAAAGGGGAAATAGGAGTTCATAAAGGGATTTATCATCCCAGGGTTCCAATCGAGATTTGTAAAAGTGATTTGTAAGTAGATGCAAGGTTTTAGATAAGATTTTACTTAAGTATTAAATTAAGTAAGGTGGATTGAATTGGAATGAACTTTTTATGGGAAATGATTATAAACTGAAATACGGTAATAGATTAATTCTAAGATAAGTGGTTATGAGATGTTAAACAAGTTTGAATAGGAAATGTGGAAGAATCCAAGCCAGGTTAAAAAAAAGATTTTAAACCCAACAATTACTTTGAATGTTAATGGATTGAATTAAGCAAAGCATTGAAATTGGAATAAGGATTTCAAAAGCAAAGGGGAATAGACATAGTGTTTTTGGGTCAAAATTTGGTAAATGGAATTTGAAAATAAAAATCCAAAGTAACAAGACCTTATCGGGAAGAAGGAGGATAAACGGATTTTAATTATATAATCCAAGATAAACAGTATTATAAGTAATGGTTGAAGGGAAGGGATTAGATTATTTGACAAGTGGTTTTATTGGTAAATCCAAAGGTTATAAGTGAAAGAATACTTGAAGTTAAAGTGGTGTTTTAGTGGATGTTCTACCTAAATAAAGGGATTAAGTAAAAAGACTTTGAACGAGGATTTCAATAGAATGAACGGTTGTACAAAACCAGATTTGAAATCAAAGGGCAAGTGAGATTTAATATCAGTGGTTAAGTGACGAACTAATATGATTCTATGGTAAGAACGTTGTCGATCAAGGTCTGAGAGGTAAATAAAATACCCCAACTTGAACGGCTACATTATTATCGAGGAATGGTATTGGTTTGAAAGAGGAAAAGTGTTGAAACTGGTATAATATCTCATACGAGAATTGTGAAACATAAGGGCTATTATTTGGAAGATAAATAAGATTACAATGTTAGTTACAATGCAAATAAGAGTATTTGGTTTTAAATTATAATTCGACACTTGTTTTGCCTTATCGGAATCGGTAATTTGGTTTAAAACATTAAGTAATATATATATATATACATATGTATATATCGAGATGTTGAATTTAAGAAAATTTAAATAAGAGTTTTGGTAATTATAATGATATTTCCTATAGTAAAGAAATGGAAAGTTTGGCATATATGTATATACCAACTCGTAGCATATCAAATGGTTTTGTTTTAATAAAATTAAGAATAAAGATAATGTTTAAAATATATTAGAAGATTTAAAAAGTTGATTAACCATTTGGTTAAGTATATATATATTTTAAACAGGCCAAGTAATGCCAAGTGTTGAATCAGCAAACTCATGTATTCACACTATTGTTATTATATATTTAAATCACCGACTATCAAACCTGACCAATACGATTGTTGGTACGGAAAGACCGGGATCGAATTTATATTCGAAAACCATTCCGACCAACAAATACGTGAAGACGCTGATTGAAGACGGAGCAAGTGAAGACCGTGGATCTTCATAAGCGGAAGGACTACGTGACGAATTTCTCTGGCTTGCAACCAGAGTTCTTTGATGTGTGATTCTGTCGTGGTTTAAATCCATGGGTTGCAAGGACAGCTCGCTACTGATCCATGGGGGGATTCCTATATTGGATGCGGTAGGAGGGTGCCTTCGGTTCATCCTGTTTCTGGATGACTTGTATGGACGAACGTCTGACAGAGTATTTCCTTAGAACCACGAACATTGATTTTTACAAATATACCGAGTTGGTGGCAAAGAGGGGCACTTCTTTAATACCCAGAGTATATTTGTGGACGTCAATTAGTGATTTGACAGATCTGACGATGTGGCATTCAAAGTGAATGATGACCAGATGTTTTAAAAGATAAATTCTAGCCTCAAGCCTCATCAACCGGGAAATGACAAAAATCGGGCAGGCAGCATGGCTATGTGGGTCGCTCCCATTAGGGTGTATGATCACCTAACTAGAGAAATTCTATTTGCTTCTTTAATCTATATTTGATGCTGTCCCCTTTCGGGAGGCGGTTGCTGATCCCAACCGTTGGTGATATACATTCGATACACTCAAGCAAAATGAGTGGTCGGTCATGTGTGGGCCGGGTTGCAAGACGTTCTTGTTGAACCCAGTGTATTCGCCTCTAGAGATACGCAATCGGCAGGTGGTCCCATACCATGTCAAGGTTGGAATCCAATATCACAAAAGCGCCCGCGGTTTCCAATTGTATACTATATATGTGGAGCGTGAGATGCAAGCGTTCCACTAGATTGTAAATTATTTGTATTTAGACATTATGATAATATCAGAATAAGTTATGATTTCAAAAACGTTTTGGGTTATAGTAAGGTAAAAACCGTCTATGTTTATGTGTGGGTTGGTCTTACTATTATCCTTTGATTTCAAAAGGATTTTCCAAAGGTAAGCAAGTTGTGTGTGTGTGCTGTGAATTTATCACTGATAGTATTCCAGACTGACCCGGTGTATTTTGCTTTGCTTCAAATGTGCTCGGGTCAGACCGAGTATGTTCCAGGTTAGGTTTTGCTTAGAGTTCAAGAGCTGGAAGCAGGCGGCTTCACCGCTAGTTATATAAAGTTATTACTCCGCTGTGTCTGATATATGTTGTACTCTGATGATTGGTATGTATATACAATTCTTTTGTATAAAGAAATTTGATATTTTATTTTATTCGTTTCGCTGTGAGATTTTGATGTGTTCTTCTTCTTTCTTCTATTCTATTATTCTTTCTTTCTTTCCTCACCCTCTAATTTCTTTCTATTGACAATCTGGGGTTCGATACTTGGGTTTTTGGCAAATAATACAGGTTTATGTATTATTGTCGAAAATTCGAGCGTCGAATTTTTCCCCGGGTCGTTACAGGTCCACACCTTTATCTTAATTGTAACCTATATGATGTGGATTTGGGTAGATCTATTTATAAACCTGTAGATCTAAACCTTTATTTATGATTAGATCTAATTTAATCTATTAGATCTAGAGCAAGTGGACATTTTATGTAGATCTAAAGTAATATTTATGTTATATCCCGTTATGATGATGATTACATGTTCATGACACTATGTATGTTCACCTTGATATGATGTTAATTACATGTCCATTCACTTTGTTATCATAATAGTATGTTTATGCCAATATATGTTGAAACTATCACCTCTATCATATTCCCTTTTTCATTGTTATGGCTAGACTACTCATTAGCCTAGATGCCGCCAAAATACGTGCGGATATGTTAGTGAAGGAAACGGGAGAAAAGGGATTTATAACTGGCATGTAATCTTTAAATGAATTGATATGTAATTCAAATTATTGGGTAAAATAGGTATTGACACCGATAAAAGGAAAGGATTAATTAATTGGTAAATTAATTAAAAATGGCATAATTTGAATATGAACATTTATGGACATGTAATTCAAATTATTGCCCAAATTATGTATTGACACCCAAAAAAGTGAAAGGTTTAATTAATTGATTGATTAATTAGAAATGGAATGTTTAGTAATTACAATTCGGAATTGTAATTGTATTTATGATACGAGGTTAGGTTACGTTAGTGGTGGAAGTCTGCCCGGACCCGTCCGGCATATCCAGCAGCCACTATCGTTGAACCTAATGTGGGACGTCTAAGTACGCGAATACGAATCAGGGTAAGATACGAGGTTAGGCCCAACTATGGAATAAGACTGCCCGGACCTAAACGACATATCCAGCATCCACATGTTGTAGGCCTAATGTGGGAGGTTTAGCCCATTATAAACCATAAATGGACATGGTAATGAATCAGACTACTTAACCTAATCTAATCCATAAGGGAATGTATGAATATGAACTAAATATAGGGTTAAGTAAAACATGCTTGGATCAGTGGGAGGGTTAAGTACATCTTGGGTAAGTGGGTACTATTAATATATATAGGCCCACAAACTTAACCGTTAAATAAACATGATTGAATCAGTAGGAGGGTTAAGTACATCTTGGGTTGGTGGGTAATATTTGTATATATAGGCCCACAAACTTAACCTGTCGGGGTTATGTAATTAAAGACATCATTAGGTAAACATAACCAGTGGAAAACCTAGTAGTGGGGAAGCAAGACAAAGGGGAGAGCTTGCATCATCTTGTGTGGGACCCATTTCAGTCAGTAACCCTTAAATAGGTATCAAATAGGTACTCCGAACTAGGTCGGAGTGGGGCACACTTACTGAGCTGATTGTAGGAGATCCAAACGTGGAGGCGGTGTTGATGGCGCGTTCCAACGGGGTCATGTGCGTGCATGACTCCGCGTGCTGGGGAAGATAAGACGCTGTGACATCAGTAGATATGGTTGTGCGTCCGGAAAATGAAGGGTTGCCACTTTAGGGAGTGATACAACCTACTGTGGGGCCAGCACAGGGTATCTACGGAATAGGGAGCCGATCGATTGGGGGTAGTAAATAGGGTACATCTAGTCCTGTCTTTTTCTATGGGGTACCTGTGTTTCTGTCTAGGTTAACACCAGTTATTTCTGTTTAGGTACTAGTTATGTTTGGGTTAAAACCCGTTACTAGAGTACACCTAAAACTACTTTTCTGTTTATGTTGGGATCATCCTAGTTTTGTTAAGCAACTGTGGAATATGTAATCCTATTACAAATCTGTTATACTAGTATTGGTGCAGAGCAAGGAAAGTATTAAGAAGCACTATCTATTCTATCCTATTGTCCTGTTTACCTTGTTATGCCTGCCATTTATGTATTGATCTCTCTTATCCACTTTATATGCCTATCATGTTACTTTTATTTATATACTGGCTAAAAGTAACTAGACTCTCCAGACTTATTGTCTGACCCTTTTTGTTTCTCCTTCTTTCTTCCGTTCCCCCTAGGTTCTCAAGTGAGGGAATTCTCAAGCTTAGTTAGGATTTTACTATCATCTTGCTTGGAGCTTCTAGATGTATTGCTCAAGGTTCTATCTTTGCTACTATGGCTTATGATTTGTGGATTATACTTTCTTTATTATTGTACTCTGATATTTAAAGTACAAGACAGAAGTTCTAATGATGAACATAGTTTATGTATTTTCAGAATATGGTGTAACCATGCTTTATGATTAATAAAAGTTGTTTTTATTCCACTGAAATTTTTTATATCTGTCTTTTAATGTTTCTGTTCTGTTTACTAAAACGCATCACGAAACTTAATGCATTCCCTTTGTAAGTGACACTAACGGACGTGGGGTGTCACAAGTATTGAGATCGTTACTACTTTACTGATATTATACTATAGGACACCTATGTCGCTTAAGACTTCCCTTAGACAGTTGGTGAGCATGCAATGGCCATATATCTTTGAATTACCACACTATCACTAGTTGGGCCCTTACAAGCTTCTAAAGGAAGTGGACATCCCGAGCTACCCTACTCCGTTTCTGTTTTATGCCTAACCACATTTAGAGAAGGAGGACCCAAAGACTTACTTCAAATCTAACGAGGGTGGGTCCCGTGACTTTGGTTCCTATCCAAGAAATAAAGCTTCAGAGGGATCCTAGTCATAACCATTTAAGACCTAAACAGACAAAAAGAGACATAGCCAATTAAGACCTTCTAAGTAGTAGTAAACTTGCCTGTTTTTACACATAATAGACTTATATATATAGTTATACACACACACACACACTAGACATCTCACATTAAACCGTATACCTGTAGATGCTGGTTATACCGATCGGTTCCGGGCAGACTTCTACTACAAGTTGGTTTAACCTCATGTCTAGTGTACTAAGTTTTTGAATGGCCTATGGAAACTAGGCATCTCACATTATTTGGGCCCACTTGTGGTTGCTGGATGTGCTGGTCGATTCCGAGCAAGCTTCTACCAGGCAACTAACCTCGTGTCTATGTGTCACTATTTATATATATTTTAAAGCCATTCTATATATGCACACACAAGCAAACGATTATATGTTTATTATAGGGACATTTCAAATTTGAATCTAATACATACGTTTATATAAGTATTATAAAAATAACGCCTAAATAACGTTAATATTCATATAAACGGTGAAACGTTCTAACGAGGTGGCAATAGTCAACTTTTATCCAAATCAAGGCATACAAATTTGGTTTTCCATACTTTTACCGCTACAACATTGGCATGATGACATAATGACAAAATAACAAATAATAGTGGTTGGAAAATATACATACATTCAATTTCAACTTGCATCCTAGGATTGTAGAAATGATTTCAATACTGAATTAAAAGTAGAATATTACATACACTTATACATATACATTTATAATTCATATTTTATCCAATTCAACTCTTTTGGGTGTTATGCACATAAAAATGTTTACATTTGACCTATTTCAATTGTGAATGTGTTTAGATCCAAAATAGGATCCAAACCCAATTTAAATCATGAAACAATCAAATCGAAACCTTTTTAGGTTGCGATCAAATGATAATTAAAGGTGAATTACATAAAATAGGAATAATAGTAGCAACACCCCAATTTCATCTTTAATCCAATATTAAAACCAAAAATCTACAAAAACCCAAATAATCATGACAATTCATACGTAATTACAAGATAAAGGATTTGAGGCTTTTAATGTTTACATTGTCGAATTTCCAAATCCTCCTAGATTTATTCACATGACAATCTAATAAAAACATGAAAATGCCTTGAGTAAACTAGATTGCACTCACAGATCTCGGTGGAATAGAGAGAATCTGTAGTAGATCTAGATCTTCTTTAATCTTTTACGGTCAAACGTGTTCCAACAATTCTCCTATATATATACATATATATATATGAGACATGTATTAGAATCTCATATATATATATATATATATATATATATGTTGATGCCAAATTCCACAATACTAAACTTATATGAACTATAATAAAGAGAGGTTAAGAATAGAGTTGGAGAAATAGAATAAAACCTTAACCTTATTCCTTTATTTTTCTTTGGAATTTAGCAATGGTGGAGAGGCAGCATGGAGGCAGGGATAAAGAATGATTAGGGTTTCATAGTGTAATAGGAGGGGCTATATATAGTTACCCATGTGAGCATAGACCGTTGGATTAATTAGAATTAATCCAAGCCTTTCATTTATATATAAACTCTTAGAAAAACCCTAACCAGCTAGACTTATTGGGTTGTCCAGCCGCCGAGCGGTCGACCCTTAGTAGTTGACCTGCGGTCGACATCCCTTAAGGGGAGGGGGGTCGACCCCTTCGGGACTGGAACGCCCAACAATGTCGCATTACTGAGTTGTTTATTTTATTTAATATGTTCCTTAATCTCTTAATCTTATTCGATATATACAATATATTTTGTTCCCCTAATCTTATCTTCAATTCAAAATTTGAATTCTCCCTCTTTATTTTTGATTTATCTTGGACAGACACACACACACACACACACACACACACATATATATATATATATATTATCCACTTAATTAATTATATATATATATATATATATATATATATATATTCTGCGTTTCATGTCCAAAATCATTTGTTCATAACTTCTTCACACATTGATCGTTTTCAGCATATTATATATGAAAACGGTTTAGAATTTCACCACGAATCCAAATAGAAGAATTTCAAAGCCAAATTTCTTAAGCTGCAGAATCTCATTTTCCAGCCTTGCCATTTAATTTCTTATTTTTAATTATTTATTTTATTATTAATACTTATGAATTTTATAGGGTGTTACATTCTTCCCCCCTTAAAATAGATTTCGTCCCGAAAACTGTTTAAGGGGCGAAAAACACAACTCGCCCGATCACATTCATGTTGTACATCCTTGTTATTTATAAATATCCATAAGCATCTATGACTTGTAGTGATTATGAACTGCAGACCCACTAAAGTAAGCTCTATCCTAGCATGTAGGTATAATAGATGATGCAATATGCACGCAAACAACCTAATTATGCATATATTTCTATAAGAGTGCTCTTGTGCAATGGTGTCCCATCCATTCCCTAACCTCCAATCTAGCAATCACAATGCATCCATAACATAAATATGAGGAAAATTTACCCAAGAAAAGCTTTAGGTGAGTCTATCTCATCTTATCGTCAATATCTCATGTGCTTTCCGCATGATCATTTCCCCATTGTACTCGAACGAGGCAAACGGTCTTGTTGTGGAGTCTCTTGATTTCGTGATCTACAATCCTTGAAGTGGCACAGGGCACCCTAAAATTCAAAAAAAGTTTTTCTATGTCCCTAATTTCATCAAGCTCGACTCTGATAGCAGAATCATGATGGCATTTCCTCAGATGAGATACATGAAAAACATTATGGGTCCTCGGTAGACGTTCCGGGAGATCCACTGGATATGCCAAATATCCTATCTTCTTGATGACACGAATATGCCTAATAAATCTGGGAGCCAACATCCCAGTCTTTCCAAACCGAACAGTCTTCTTGATAGGGGATACTTTTACGAATACCAAGTCCCCGACATTAAACTCAAGTTCCCTCTTTCGCTTAACGGCATACGATTTCTGACGGTCATGGGCTTCCTTCATCATGAGCCTAATCAAAGATATCTTCTACGTGGACTCACGGACGAAGTCTGGTCCGAGTATAACCTTGTCGGTAGTTTCCCACCAACAAATTGGTGACTTGCATGGCCTCCCATAAAGCGCTTCAAATAGGGCTATACTAATCGTCGTTTGAAAACTATTATTGTACGTGAATTCTATGAGCAGTAGGTTCTGCTCCCAAACTCCTCCAAAATCGATGATGCAAGCTCTGAGCAAGTCTCCTAAGATTCTGTTTACCCTTTCTATTTATCCATCTGTCTGCGGATGATAAGTTGTGCTTAGAATGAGGGTCATTCCCAATGCTATCTGTGGGGTTCTCCAAAATTCGCTTGTGAACAAGGGGTCTCTATCACTCACGATACTCGATGTAATACCATGTAATCCGATTATCTCTTTGCCATATAATTGGGCTAATGAGGATGCAGTCCTTATCTTCTTGACTGGTATAAAATGGGCGCTTTGGGTTAAATGATCTACCACAACCCGTATAGCCTCATTACCCTTTTGGCTTCTAGGAAGCGCATCTTCAAAGTCCATTGAAATATGTTCCCACTTCCATGTCGGGATCTCTAAAGGTATTAACAGTCCTTCGGGCTTCCCTTGTTCCGCTTTTACTTTCAGGCACGTTAAGCATTTGGCCACGAACTCAACTACATCTCTCTCCATTCCTTCGTAATGGAGATTTCTCTTCATAACATTGTACATTTTATCTCCACTCGGGTGTATGGCCAATTTTGACCTATGGCACTCCTCTGGAAATTCTTTCCTCAACCCTTAATCTTTGGGAATGTGAAGTCGTCTATCCCAAAGTAAACTCCAATCATCTCCAACTGAATACCTAACTGAATGGGGAAAGGTCTCCTTCTTTACCACTTTTTCTTTTATGTTTCTTATTTCCTCGTCATGGTCTTGTGCACTTTGGATCCTTTCTCTTAAGGTATATCGGATTATCATATGTTAGGGATTGCAGAAAGGATAGTTAAGGCAAAACAAACACTAGAGGGGGGTGAATAGTGTTTTTGAGAATTTAAACAAAATCTAAAACTTATGTGATAAACTATATGAATCAAACCCCAGAGAAAAAATCACAGACACATAATCAAACATAGATGCAAAATAAACAGAAATAAAAATGGAAAAAGGAAAGAACACACCAGATTTTATACTACTTCAGATTGCTCCTACATCCAGTCCCGCACAACGCTGGATTGCACAGTGTTTTATTACTATGTAAATATCTGCTACCCTACTTTGTAGTTAGGCTATACAAAGATAAGACTGAATCAGTTGACGAGTTTATTTAAAGGTACGATAAGTAGGCCCTTGGGTCGGTTTGGGGTACCCAGACCGAACCACCTCCCTTCTACATGAGCTAACCAATGAGCCAACTTTAGGAGATACTTCTGGATCAGTTCGCTCTATACACATCTGATCCGAAAAGCCATCCAGCTATATGACCTGATCCGAAAGTAGAAACTGCAAACGGTTATACACCACGATCATATAAAACCGGAACGGTTTCACTCCACTATCCCACGTTTCCAATGCGCTGTAACCTTCCTGAAGCCAGCGGATCCAAAAGTGAAGAGATGGCCCCCCGTGGCACCCGAACCGGATGGGTTCACAGCCTACAAATACCCCAAAACACTTCATTTAAAGGATCTTTTTGGAAAATTATCAACTCAAACTCCCATACCACCGAATTTCTCTACTTTATTTAGATTACATCCAAAATTTGGGAGTACAATTCCATAAATTGAAGAGAGATTATCAATTGTATAAGTGAGATTGAGCGAGAATTAGTATTGCATTTGTATTTAAATCATCAATCAAAGAAGCATAAAGTGAATATAGGCTCTTTAACGCCAAATCACTATAAATCGTGTGTTCTTGTCATTTTTCTTTTTTTCTTAGAATTATCATTCAATTGGGTGTTAGAACCATTTTTTGGTCTAACATTTTGGTGCTTTCACTGAGAAATCTGAATTCTCAACATTTTGGTTTATCGTTCTACTATTTGGATCCTCAAGTTCAAAAAAGTTAATCCACTTTCTTTAGTGTTTTTGGAAGTTTTCTGACTAATTTCAAGAGAATTAGACTTATTGCTAAAGGAAAAGGAAAAGAACCGCAAGTTGCTCGGGAAAACGAGACAGGTGAAGATCAACAAGCCATGATTGTCACCAGATCGAGGGGACAAAGTTCCGACCCGAAGCCGATGATCTGAACCGATCCGAAGATGCAAACCCGAACCGAACTGAAGACCTGAATATTTCTAGTACTATCCCCCCTTCGATCCAAACTAGAAATATAGCTGTGACTCGACCCGAACCGAATGTGACAAAAGCTTGTACTTCTACTCGAGCCCTTACAGATGCTCCAATGCCAGCCGCGACAACTAGTAATCAGCCTTCTCCCTCCGCACCCATCACACACATGGATTTCTCGCGCCTTCTCGATATGCTAGACAGCACCAGGGATGCTTTAGAGTCCCATAAACGCGATAGCATTCTTATGCGAGAAAACATGAAAGCTATGAGTAGGAAAATAAGTGAAATTCATAGACAAAGAGCGCCCTCTCCAACTCATCGTCTCGCTGCGGATCATTCATCCTCTACAGATAAAGAACATCCATGTCAGAGGAGGCCATATGAAAGGCCCGAGAATCTTGACCGGTTAACATTTGGATCGTTAGGATCCCGCGAGGATGCGGCCCGTTTTCTCGGACCTAACGACGCTAGCTTGAGAGAACCAATGCTTTTGCCAATGCGAGGATCCCATGTCCTTCCCAGAGATCCCGACATTACTATTCTTACTCAAGGACAACTTCTCCAGCCCACTCGTCCTGTGAATGACTGCGATCGTAAAGGGCAAGGAAGTTCAGTTGTAGCTCGAAACCAAATAACTTCACACGATGTAGGAATAAGGCATGTTAGAAGAAATAGGAGTGTGGATCCTCAGCTAACTTTAACCAATACCGAGGAAGAAGCGATGCTGCGCCAGATCATGGCTGATAGCCGACATTACCCCAATGAAGATTGGGGTATTGAGCATAGCCACACCCCTTTCACCGATGATATCCTGGACTTCCAATTTCCCTGACGATTTAATCTTCCACAAGTGGATCGATATGGGGGAAGAACCGATCCAGGACAACATTTGATGAGGTATGCATGGTATATGAATGCCTCAGTAGCACCTGATACAGTGAAATGTAAATCCTTCCCGATATATCTTGAAGATATCGCGTTAATGTGGTTCAATCAACTCCCTCCCAGATCGATATCATGCTTTAAAGAACAAAGCGAGCGTTTTATGAACCAGTTCCGAATCCATGCCTGGAAATCTAAAAGCGTCATTGAACTGTCTAGAATCAAGCAGACTCCTGGTGAATCTTTGAAGTCATATTTAGACTGCTTTAATCTAGCAGTTACCGAAGTAAGCGACCGACATGAGCCAACCATTTTGATGGCATTAATAGATGGGGTCGATCCAAACATGGAGTTTGGAGGATATCTGGCTGGAAAACCTCCATTGACAAGGGAATCATTATATGAAAAGGCAAATATTTGCCTGGGGCGGGAGGAAATATACGCCAATTGAAAAAGAAAATCTGATGGAACGTCCAGATAAGACATTCAAAGTAATATCGCTGTGAAATAGTCCGACGACAATTCAGGGAAGGTCGAGCTAAACGTCGACAACAAAAATGAAGCAAATAGCAATCGGTATAGAAACGATGGTGAAAGGAACAGGAATCGAGGGAATGACTCTTGAAAAAGGCATCGATTTCAAACATTCAAAAAATACACGTCGTTGAACGACACTCTAAAGAACATCTATCTGGATACTTATAACATCTTACAATACAAGAAACCTCCGCCAAGGAAATCCACTGAGAAGGAGCTCGCAACTGGGAAATTTTGTTTCTTTCATGGGACACACAATCACTCTACCAATGAGTGTCATCATCTAAGGGATGTTGTTGAAAATTACATCTAGAAGGAAAGTTGGATGAGTACAAAGTCGCCTCAAGAGACAGGGGGCAAGGAGGACAAGCCCCGAATCAAAACCAACCCACTTCTAAGCCCACAGCTCAACAGAAGGGAAAGAATATTGTCATCAATACAATAGTTGGGGGACCGCATCCAACTGTGTCCAGCAACAGGACAATGGAACAGTATGTTAATGCAGCCGAACATCCCGAAATAAGGGAATGTAGTAACCTTGAAGAAACCACACCAGTAAAACAACAGAAGACAGCAACTAATGACATTATCTTCCGAGACAGATAAAATGTTGGAGTTGAAGCACCGAGCACTGATCCATTGGTAATAACTACTGTTATCGGTCCCACAATAGTCAAGAAAGTCCTTGTGAGTAATGGGAGTTCTATTAACATCCTATTTAATAAGGCCTTTGATCAGATGAAACTGGAAATAAAGGACTTAAAGTCGTGTGAGGGGTGTATTCGTGGCTTTAATGGAACCTCAATCGCCCCGATTGGAGTGATAGACTATCCCGTCGAGTTAGGTGAGGAAGAGCATAAAAGAGTGAGGATTCTCCAATTTGTCATCATAGACATTGACTCACCTTACAATGCTTTCCTAGGACGTACAAAACTTATGTAATTCAGAGCTTGCATTGCTCCCTGGTGCCTGCTAATGAAATTTCCAATAGATGCCGGGGTGGTAATGATTCGTGGTGATCATGATACTGGTAGAGACTACCATAAGGCAGAGTTGAAGATGTTACGTAACAGAAAAAGCTCAGAGCCTAAGAATACTTCCTCTCCTCCTAAGGAGAACTCGGCACAGTGACTAAAGACAATACCGCCAAGGGAATCGCCCGACGACCCACCTGAAGATATCGACCCCAGAGAGGATGAGGAACTAAAAGCCAGGAAGGCGATAACCAACGAGGCAACTATTGACATTCAAATCGATAACGACGACCCGACAAAGGTCTTTAGGATTGGATCTCATTCGGATTCTTTCCGGATGAAAGAATTAACTGATTTTCTTGAAAGCAAACCTTGATGTGTTTGCTTGGACCCATGTAGACATGCGTGGAATTTCCCCCTCGATCCTGAGCTATTCACTACGCCTAAACCCAAAGCATCCTCCTGTGAAGCAAAAAAGGGGTATGTTGGGCCTAGATAGGTCAGCGCCTTGAAAGAAGAAGTGGGGAAGTTAAGGAATAACAGGTTCATCAGAGATTCGACATATCCCGACTGGCTGTCAAATCCCATCCTAGTTAAAAAATCAAATGGGAAGTGGCGAACGTGCATCGAATTTTCTGATTTGAACAAAGCCTGCCCAAAGGACAGTTTTCCACTCTCCAGAATCGACCAATTGGTTGATTCAACGGCAGGACATGAACTTGTCTCCTTCATGGACATATATTTCGGGTACAACTGGATCCCTATGCATGTACCGAATCAAGGACACATAAACTTTATTACAGACTTAGGATTGTATTGTTATGTGGTAATGCCATTTGGACTAAAGAATGCCGGAGCCACATATGAACGTTTGGTGAACTGAATGTTTTTCAGTCAGTTCAGGAAAACAATGGAAGTTTATGTAGATGACATGCTGGTAAAGTCCTGGCATTCTTCCAATCACACGATAGACTTGGCGGAGATGTTCGACATTCTATGGCGGTACGGGATGAAATTGAGCCCTCTGAAATGTTCATTTGGGGTTGCATCAGGAAAATTCTTCGGGTTCATAGTCAGTTCTCGGGGGATCAATATTAATCCTGATCAAATTGCAGCAATCAGGAACATAGTAGAGTCACAAAAGATTAGAGATGTTCAGAGTTCATCCGGAAAAGTTGCAACGTTAAGCAAATTCATTTCCAAAGCCATGGACAATTGTGTTCCTTTTTTTGATTTAATTAAACGTGTGAAACAAAACTTCGAATGGACCCCTGACTGTGTAGAGGCCTTTCAAAACTTGTTGGATCTGCTAGAGAAACCCCCAATTTTGTATAAGCCAGTATACCATGAGGACCTGTTCATATATTTAGTAGTGTCTTCTCATGCCATTAGCTTAGCTCTAGTACGCGAGGAGGAAAAAATTCAGAGGTCGGTGTATTATGTAAGCAAGAAGTTAGCGGCAGCAGCGCTCAATTACCCAAAGATAGAAAAACTTTCTTATGGCCTCGTGATTGCATCCCGAAAATTCTATCATTATTTTCAGACTCATCCAATTGTTGTGTATACTGATTAGCCGCTCCGACAGTTCCTACAATGACCTCAGGTATTTAGGAAATTGCTTAAATGGAACATCGAGTTGAGCCAGTTTGATTTAAACTTCCAGCCCAGGAGATCGATAAGAGGGCAAGCTTTAGCCAATTTCATCGCCGAATTCACAATCCCCGAAGAGGATGTATTAGATGATAAGGCTAACCCCTCGGATCAGAGTTTAGAACTTAACACTTGGAAACTATATATACAGATTGGGCTAAGAATGATTGAAGATCCGGCGCCGGAGACGTTTTAACGACTCCTAAGGGACGATGTATTAACTATGCTTTGCGGTTGGAATTCTCTGCCACCAATAATGATTCTGAATACGAGGCTCTGATTACCGAGCTAAAACTTGCTAAGGAATTAGGGGTAACCACACTAGACATTTTCTGTCATTCCAATATAGTTGTTTGCCAGGTCCAAAAGGAATTCCAGGCTAGGGGACCTCGACTTGTTACTTACCTTGAAAAAGTAGAGGAGTTGTTGGATAACCTGGAGAATTACAGCATAACTCACGTCCCGCGGATAGAAAATCAAAAACCGGACAGGCTAGCTAAATTTGCGAGTTCTGATAATTCGGAAGAGACAGAGATGGTTCCAATAGAGGTACTGAAGTCGCCATGCTTTGATCAGATGGAAGTCGACCCAGTACTGGAAGCTGAACCGGAAAGGGAGTCATGGATGAAACCAATTAAGAACTTCCTTAAAAGCGGAACACTCCTAGCAAAAAGAGCGAGAGATAAGCTATGATTCGTAAAGCCACAGGATATGTCTTATAAGATGAAATTCTTTACCACCAGGGATTTTCTATGCCCCTGCTCTGGTGTATAGCACATGACCGCATCAAATGTGTACTAAAAGAAGTACATGAAGGTGAATGTGGAGACCACACCGGGGGCCAAACACTAGCAAAGAAAGTATTACGGTATGATTATTTTTGGCCTACCATAACTAAAGACGCAGCTGATTATGCACGACGCTGCGATAAGTGCTAGAAATTTGCAAAAGTTCCTAGGGCACCTCCGAGTCAACTTAAATGAACGGTGAGCCCATGACCATTCGCTATGTTGGGGATAGACATTATTGGAACCCTGCCAAATGCTAAAGGAGGAGCAAAATATGCAATCGTGGCTGTGGATTATTTCACAAAATGGGCAGAAGTCGAACCCTTAACTACGATCATGACAAAGCGGGTGATAAACTTTGTGGTCAGGAATATCATTTTCGATTGGGAATACCAAAAACCATTGTAACTAACAATGGAACCCAATTTGATAGCACAGAATTCAGAAATTTCTGCCAGAAGTATAAGATTGACGAAAGCTAAACTAATGTAGCTCACCTGCAATCAAATGGACAAGTTCTGGCGATAAACAAAACTATTAAGTCCATCCTTAGAAAATGATTGGAACAGGCAAAGGCCATGTGGGTCGACGAATTACCATTAGCATTATGGGCTTATCGAATGACTTACAAGACGACAACAGGTCATACCCTTCTTTTACTTTCTTTTGGATCGGATCAGAAGCGGTCAATCCGGTAGAGTTGAAAGTTCCCTCTCATAGGGCAACATATTACGATCTAATTGACAAATAAAGCGCTTCTCCTTTAATCCCTGGATATGGTTGAAGAGAAGAGAGACAAAGCGGACTTGCATGCCTCGAGGCACAGGCGCCAAGTGGCACGTTACTATGACAGGAAGGTTCGTCACCTGACCTTTGAACCCGGAGACTTAGTATTGAAGCGTCTCTTTCCACCCCAGTTCATCTATTTCCGAAGTCGGAAGGACCATATACCATCCAGCGGAAACTTGATACATGAGCTTTCAAGTTAACGACTGTGGATGGTGAAGAGATTCCCAGAGCTTGGAATGCCCAACAATTGCTATAGTACTTGACTTAAACATGTGTTCTTTTCTTTTGTTTTATGAACCATGTAAAAAGGCATGACTTGCCTAGAAAAGTCTGGTTGACATAAACAAAAGATTATGAAGTGGACCTAGGCCACGACTTGGCCGAACCACTATAAAAATAACGTGTGTGATTTACTTTTCCTGCATAAATATCTTTACACTCTGTAATTGCCGTGATCTGAGTACAAAATAATAAATTTGAATTAAATTTTTTGAGTCCAGTTGTTGAAATTCTACCATTAGAAATTATGTATGGAAAGGAACCAGAGCTAACGATCTGACCTTTGCATAACAAGATCTAAAGGACAAGAAGATGATGTTCCAAACTCTAATTATCATTATTAGAGAAAGAGTATAAAGGACGGGTAGACGACGTCCCCAAAGCGTGAAGGTGCACCATGACAAAAGACCGCGTTGAATTCACTCTAACCTGACCATACAACAGAAGAGTATAAAGGTGCTGAGAATAAGTACCAATGAAAAAGAATCCTGGCCCCACTAAAGGGATGGGGGTAATTTAATGTCGAACCAAATCAATCTCGAACAAGCCCTGGCCAGACACTTTTTTCAAGATTGATTGGGGGCATATGCACTACACTTCCCTGTTGTTAATCGTTTGGCTTAATAATGATGTCATGACATTACACGTATTGTTGTTTGCAAGGAGCCCTGGCAGGACTATTTTTTTGTTTGGTTTATTATATAACTTACTACTTGTTGCTTGTGTTTGCATTTGATCAAAACGGATGACAAACATGCAAAATATACCACATCACAAAAAAACAAACTACTTTATTTACATAAGTGCAGGTTTGTACAGCGAAACTAAGCAAAAGATGCGAGGGTCGCACTCGCTATAACAACAGCCGGCCAGTGGAAAACAAAATAGATAAGATCAAACTACGTTTGCTTAGGCTTTGGGGAGGTTTTGAACTTCTTGGCGGCTTTGAGCTTGGCTTTCTCCTCTTTCTCAGCTTCAATGAAGATGCGCTTCCTCCCACCTTTGCCAACTGGGGGAACCATAGGACCAGGGGGAGTTTGGTGACTCAAGATCCCAATTATTGACCTGACAGATAGCTTGACAACAAATCCTGACTTTATAGCAATAGCCTGAAGAGGATCAACGTTGAGAGGTTCTTCTTTTTTGACCTTGGATTTTATAAGCGCATATTTGTTTGCCTTCATCTCGGCCAAAGTCATGTTGTCAGCTTTTTCAGAACCTCTAATCATTACTACATCGTCATTCTCCTCGTTCCCATCACCACCATCATCTACTTTTGGAGCATCTATCATATCTCCATCTTTGGGAATATCAGCGCTAAATGGCATGAGAGATTTGTCAGTGACTTCTTCCTTTTTGTCCCCGATCTTTTACAGATTTAGAGCCAGCAGCTTCATCCTTTTTCTCCTGATCCTCCTCAGTAGACTTTACACCGATGATTTCTCCTTGCTGTTCATCGGAATTTTTGGCTGGGTCTACATCTACAGGATGAGAAACGATAGTTATTAGCTCAGAAGAAAAAGAGGGTTCTTCAATTGTTTATCCAATTATATAACGAAAAGTTGAGACAGCTTTAAGAAATTGAGGTGAAAAGGTGGAAAAACCTTTAGAGGATTCTTCAACTTGAGCAACAGGAGTCTCTGGTATCGTTTCGGCAATAGGAGATAAGAAGGATGCCTTGGGAATTTCCGGATTCTCTGGGTTGTATCCCTCCACCTTAGTGACTTCAGCGGCAGCTGAAGAAGAACCAGCATCGATAGTTTCTTTCACTTTGGTCTGATGCCTCTCCTCTTCCGTAGCAACAGCAATAAGCTTATGCCCTTCAGCCAAGCGTACTGACTCTTCACCTTTCAGATATGCCATAAGTTTCTCTTTGTCAATGGAGTCCACCTTAAGCTCTTTCCTCTCCCATTCAACAATTTGATCCCACACGTAGACCAAAGTTGTTGTGTAGTCCTCAATTCAAGCAATGTCCCAGTGACGTATCACTTGGGCAAAAATTGTACCATACGCTCACCGTAACCGTCCAATTCTTTTTGAGTAAAAGAAAGCTGTGCATGGGAATCCTTGGCAGATTTAATGGCAATACTTGCATTTCCTTCAGCTAGAATTGCCCTCGATTTGACTTCCATCAGCTTGGCCTCTAACTTAGCATTTCACTTCACCAACTCGGCTTTCTCTTGCTCAATACCGGAACAATCTAATTTTTCCTTAGCACTTCGGAATTGGCATCCTCGGTTGGCTTTTTCAAATCTAAGCTTTCCTGGCTGTGAGATTCCATTACAGCGTGATAACACTTTTGTAGCTCCTCTTGTTGTTTTTTGTAGTTATCAAAATTTCGCAAAGCAAGAGCAAGTTAAGCATGTGTGTCCTCCACTTCCTTCTCTGTATCTTTCAGAATGGTTTCATCATACTCACCCATTTCCTTCATGTTATCTACATCAGTGATCAAGTCCCGAATGATCTTGGAGAGATTGCGTGAATACTTATACATCTTCTTATACTGCTTATCTACTAAATCTATTTTTTTCTTTAACATCATCCGCCCATTTCGAAGGCATCGACTAGAGAGTGGGAACAAATTGCATGGTCAAAGTAATGATCTGGTAATTGTTTCTTCAAAAATGCCAATTTCGCTCTAATCTTGGAATCGAATGACAGGGGTTTAACTAACGATAAGTCGACATTTCTTCGTTTAGCAGGTACAATCGATGTCTTGCCTTTATCTTGACCTTTCTCAGAAACTTTATGTTTGTCTTGTGGTTCAACATGCTTCTATAGTGGCTTCTTTTGAGAATGTTTCTCTTCAGGAGGAGCCGGAACTTTGGAACGTGGTTTATCTCCTTCACGACGGTCCTAATGACTCTTATGCTTGTCAAGAACGGCCGGAATCATAGTGTCTCCTGTCATCCCTACCAAAGTTTCCATGCCGATTATATTCGGTATCGAAGTCAAACCTGGGCATGCTTGAGCGTATTTTCCTGATATCGTAGCGTTGACGTGTAATTTGTCCTGCAAAATGATACAAATACTGTAACACCCCGTAATTTTATAACACTAAAATTCACAAATTAAAGTATACTTAATTTTTAGAAAAGAATTAAGTGAAATGGGTTGCGCAGAGAAATATATATATAAATTAAAAATTAAATAAATAAATATGCGAAAAAGATCAAAACAGCGAATTGGGAGGGGGAATAACCGAATCGGCCCATTTTTGAGGTCGACCCAAGCCCCGCTGGGTCGACTAGGGGTTAATCCAGGGTGTTTGGATGTCAACCCGTGGGCCGATTCCATCAAATGCAGATTTTGCATTTGATTGGTTCTCATGGTTCAGGGTTAATCTAATGGTCCTAAATAACTTCCTACACTTATAAATGCATCCTAATGCTAACCCTAAACCTAATTAAAATAGAATAGTTACCGTCGCCATGGAAATCAATGGAGCCGCCGCCAACTAAGAAAGAAGAAAAGCAAATTCAATTCTAATTCTCTCAACCCTAAAGCAAAGCAAAACTCTCTCTTTTCTTCTCTAAATTGTGAGTATGATGATCTTAACAAGATTATTATCATTTTAATTAGGTTGAGTTATGAATGGATTATGAGTAGATGATGTGAATTATCATATATGTTGTTGTAAACCCCTTTTTGCTATCATGTATATTGTAAATCCAATGTTATGTGATGATGATATCTTACATGTTGTAAATCATGCTATGATGATGTTATGTATGTTGAAAGTTTCTATGCTAAGTTGTGATGAATCATACATGTTAAAAAGGCCATGATGTTACCATCTATGCTAGTTAGTTCATATTAATTAAATCATCATGCTTGGGTTATGTTGATCTATATGACAAGTCACATATGTAAGTTAGATTGATTAGAAAAGTTATGAACATATACCAAAACATCTATTATGACATCTAGAATTATGCTGTGGCATATGTGATATCCTATGCTAGTTCAAACCATCATTATGTTGCCTAAAAACCCCATATGTAAGTTTATGTATAGATTTGGGCTATGATCATATCATATAAATTGAGATATTTAACAAGTTGACACCTTTTTGATCCTTAACATGTGTAGTTTATGCAAGTTTCACCCCTGTTATGATTAGATTTATTTTAATTGTCTATATGTTGTGATAATTTATCTTTGTGCTAGGTGTTAGACTATACAAGTCTAGCCTATATTATGCGTTGAATAAGCGAACGTATAAACGTGGGGTAGGGGTAATATTAAGGATTTAATATTAAAAAGTTGGAGTGCAATTGATATGATTTTGCATGCCATAAGTGGATGGCCATAATTGAGTCAATTATGGACATCATTAAAAGTTGACTTAATTAATAATTTGAATAGGGAATTATTAAAACTGGGGTAAAAGATTTTAAGTGTTAATCAATGCTTAGGACACGAGGTTGGACTCGTTTGTGACGTAAACCTGCCCGGACCCGCCCGGCAAATCCAGTGGTCACAAATGTCAGCCCAATGTGAGAGGTCCTAGGCCTAAACTAAAGCATAACGGTTGTAAAGACACAAGGTTAGACTCTTTTATGGTGTAAGACTGCCCGGACCCGCCCGGCAAATCCAGCTGCCATAAATGCCAGTCTAATGTGAGAGGTCTTTATGAGGTTATGGCCTGAATGAATTAAGAAATACTTAACCAGATAAACATGTAAGGTGGGACATGGGGGTTAAGTAGGTGCCTTAGGTGGCATGAGGAATCTAGGGGGTGCCCTTAGTGGCATGTGAAATACGATTAGTAAGACTTAACCAAACACACATGTAAATGAACATGACAAAGAGGGTTAAGTGGGATATACTAGTGACAAGCTTAGGTGGGTAGCTTGTGGGGGCCCATTTCGACCAGTATCCCAAACGTATCTTTGTGGGCTCGACCCAAGTCGAGGACGGGACACGCATGCTGGGTTCGACTGTAAGAGGCCAAAACGGGGAGCGGTGGCAACGCAAGTCCAACGGGTTTCGTATGCGTGTGTGGACCCGGGCTGGTAGGTAAGACGTTGTTGCATCGTGTAGGTATAAGCCGTGCATTCTCAAGTTATATCGGGTTGCCACTTTAGGGGAGTGATACACCCCACTGTGGGGCCAGCACGGGTATCTACGAGTAGGGAGCCGATCGAAGGTGGGTAGTAGGGTACACCTAGTGGAGATAGGGGCAGACGACACCTATGTAGTCAGCTAGGGGTACGTAAGGCTATTTATAAAGTTTCTGTGTGAAGCAAGTGGGATCAAACAATAGGGTGACTGGTGTGGTGCAGTGTAGTAATGTGCGGTGCAGTGTAGTAATCATTCGTTAGTAATTAGGTGTGCCTTTACCGTTATCTTTAACGTTATCTTAAATGCTATCTTTATCTTCCTAAGAGTTCATAGACATTTACTTGTCTTCCAGCTTATGCCTTAGTCTAGTTATTTTGATAATAGTATTGTTAGAATTATCATACTCGCTAGACTTTATGTCTGACCCCCTCTATTTCTATCCTTTTTCCCCCTCCAGGTCCTCAGGTTGGGCCCAGCTCTAGTGGAGTTTGATTGAATTGCTTCATCTCTCTTTGGAAAGCTTGGACCGTTGAAGTAACGTCCAGCTTGTTATCTTTTTAATGGCTATTTATGTAATGGGATTATGTATTTTGTTTTTATGAAGATGGATATTGTACTTGGTTATGATTTATGGTTTTATGATGTAACAAACATGTTTAATTTTCGCTGCAATAAAATGAAGTTTTAGATTTCCAAGTACTATTTATTATCTGTCTTGTTGTAATTTTTCTGTTCTATATTCACTTATAACCTCCATGGAAGTTAATGCATTCCCTTTGTGAGTGACATTAATGGATGTGGGGTGTTACACGTGGTATCAGAGCTTAAGGTTACCAGAACAGATAAAAATACTTTAGAAAAATAGTTATTTTTGGAAGAAGTGTTTTCAAAAACATGTTTTAATGAGAAATTTAAAGAGAAAAGTTTTTAAGAAAAACATAATCCCCAATAGCCACATATCTTTATCTTTCAAATTCTCCATTTTCAATCTTTCCTTTTTCGTTTCAGCATGGCTGAAGATCTTAATCTACCCGACGGTGTAACGATACCAGGATGGTATACGAGGCTATTGGAGGCTAGGGCCACTGCAGGTCCAGCCAATGTTCCTCCACCACCAGTTGCACCCGTTCCTCCTCCTCCTCCTCCTCGCGTAGATACTTTTGCAAAGACGTGCAAGGAATTCAAGGCTATGGGTGGAAAACCATTTCAAGGGTCAGAAACGTTTGTGGAAGCTAGAGATTGGCTTAAGGAGGTGGAAGAATTGCTAGAAATCTTTGAAGTAGAAGAAGGGAGGAGAGTTCGTTTAGCAGCTTGGTTTATGAAGGGAGAGACCTCGTTTTGGTGGGAGGTCACTAATGGGGAGCGTCCTGTTGACTCTTGGGCGGATTTCAGACATAGGTTCGAGGCGAATTTTCTCTCAAGGGCGGAAGAAAATCTATATATGGAAAGGTTCTTGACATTGAAGCAAGGAAGCTCATCAGTGAAAGAATATGTCAATAAATTTAATCAGTTAGCAAGGTTTGGCTTGGACTTAGTGAACACGCCGGAGAAGAAGGCACTGAGGTTCGTGAATGGCTTGAATGAACCATTGCAAGGGTTGGCTATGACCCACATCCCTATGGGTGCCACCTTTGAGAAGTTAGTAGAAATGGCGCTTATGCATGAGGAGAAAAGCGCTAAAGCTGATAAGGCACCCGAGAAGAAGGGGGATCAGAAGAAACCACAACAGCAAAACAAGAAGGGTGGTAAAGACAATAACGGCAAGGGAAAGAAGAAATGTTTTAACTGTGGGACACCAGGCCATCTCAGCAAGGATTGCCGAAAGAAAAAGAAGACAGGCTGTTTTCATTGTGGCGATGCGGGACATTTAGTGAAGGACTGCCCAAAGAAGGGCAGAGGGCAGGAGCTACCTCGGGAGGACAGGTGCAGGCTCTTATGGCACCAGGGCAGGCTAGGGGACAAGTTTAGGCTCCCGCGGTCCCACCGCTGCAAGAACGATGTAGAACCATTTCTGTTGAAAGCTTAGTTTTTCTGTTTGATCATCCTGTCCGTACCTTATTCGATTCGGGCGCATCACATTCTTTTATTTCTACATCATTAGTTGAATCACTGCACTTGAACACCAGTTTAGTAGAGGATCCCTTAGTTGTTTCTCATCCAATAGGGGGCTCAGCTTATTTGTCCATGATGTGTTTGGATTTGAAAATTTCCATACTTAGCGTTGAATTTAGATGTGATGCTTATGTGTTGGGCTTCACGGGCTATGGGCTAATTTTAGGAATGGATTGGTTATCCAGAAATGGGGCCGTTTTTGATTGTGAAAGGAGAGTAGTTAGGCTCGTGACTCGCCTTGGCAACACTCTCGAAATCTTCTGTAATCCCATAAATTCGGTTATGCTAAGTTATCTAGAATCGCTTGACGCGTCTGAGGAAAATCTATGATCTGTTAGAGTGGTCCGAGAATATTCGGATGTGTTTGAGGAGGTGAAATGCTTGCCTCCGAAGCGGGAGATAGATTTTCGAATATATCTTGTGGATAATGCGAAACCAGTATCTTTGCCAGTACGCCACATGGCTCCACGTGAAAGGAGGGAACTCGATAAGCAAGTGAAGGAGTTGCTTGAGAAGGGGTTCATAAGACGAAGTATATCGGAGTGGGGTGCTCCAGTAGTATTTGCCACGAAGGCGGATGGGTCCCTTAGACTGTGTGTGGACTATAGAGAACTTAATAAACTTACTAAGAAGAACAGACACCCACTGCCGAGGATTGACGATCTCTTCGATCAGTTAGTTGGCGCCTCAGTGTTTTCGCAGTTGGACTTAGCCACTGGGTTCCATCAGTTGATAGTGGCTGAGGATAGCATAGACAAGACTGCCTTTAGGACTCCGGACGGTTTCTATGAATGGCTAGTGATGCCCTTCGGTTTGACAAATGCCCCAGCATATTTTGTTGATTTGATGAGTAGGGTGTTTAGGGAGTACCTTAACAAATTCGTGGTAGTCTTTGTAGATGACATCTTGATATTTTCTAAGGATGAAGAAGAGCATGCCCTACATATTAGGGAAGTGTTGGAGACCCTACGAGCGCATTGCCTTAAGGCTAAATTTTCTAAGTGTCACTTCTGGAGGAAGGAAGTACGGTTCTTGGGGCACGTGGTTTCCAAAGAAGGGATAGCCGTGGATCCTGCGAAGGTGGTGGCCATCCAAGATTGGAAGGTCCCTAAAAATGCTACCGAAGTGAGAAGTTTCTAGGGGTTGGCTGGCTACTATAGGAAGTTTATCAAAGACTTCGCAAAGATATCAACTCCATTGACACGCTTGACGAAGAAGAACCTAGTTTTCACATGGGACATAGATTGTGATGATGCGTTCCAACGTTTGAAGAGAGCTTTGACTTCAGCCCCAGTCTTAGTATTGCCAGACGAGAGTAAGCCGTTTACCGTTTATACTGATGCTTGTGGGACAGGACTAGGCGCAGTCTTAATGCAAGAGGGTAGGGTAATAGCCTATGGTGGAAGGCAGTTGAGAGCGCATGAGAAAAATTATCCTACACATGACCTAGAATTGGCCGCTATTGTTTTCACACTTAAGTCTTGGCGTCATTATCTTCTTGGCAAGAAATTCGAATTATTTACTGACCACAAGTCTTTAAAATACCTATTCTCTCAAAAGGACTTGAACTTAAGGCAGCAAAGGTGGATGGAGTTCTTAGCGTCCTACGACTTCGAAATAGCCTATACCCCTGGCAAGGGTAACGTGGTGGCAGACGCCTTAAGTAGAAAAAGATTATCCTTAAGTCCTTTGTTTGTTGAGCGGCAAAGTTTAGAATTCATTTTGATGTTTGACCTTAGACCTTCCGTTGACTTCGTACCCGGTTTGCTAGCATCCTTGGAGGTTAGACCTACGCTTTTGGGACGGATTGGCGAGGCACAACGAGACGACCCGCAGTTGGTTGAGTTAGTAGAAAAACTCAAAGGAGGGGAGTCATCAAGCCATCTCCGTAGGTATACCCTAGACGATAAGGGTTGGTTACGTAGGGATGGTAGACTTTGTGTACCAAAAGACGATGACCTAAGGAAGACTATTCTTGACGAAGCACATCATTCGAAGATGACCATTCATCCCGGCGGGGACAAGATGTACAAAGACATGAAGAGAGTTTACTTTTGGGCCGGCATGAAGAAAGATGTGGCCGAGTATGTCGCTAGATGCTTGGTGTGCCAACAAGTAAAAGCGGAGCAAAAGAAACCCGGTGGGTTGCTTCACCCATTGGAAGTTCCACTATGGAAGTGGGAAAGTGTCTCAATGGATTTTGTGGATGGGTTACCGCGATCAAGGAAGGGTAATACGGGAATTTGGGTTATAGTAGATAGACTTACTAAAAGCGCCCATTTCATTCCCGTAAAGAGTAAGAGGACTGCTCCATGGTTAGCCTCCGTATACGTTCGAGAAATAGTTCGTTTGCACGGTGTTTCTTCTAGCATAGTGAGCGACCGCGATCCTATTTTCACTAGCGAATTTTGGAGAAGCTTACAAGAGGCGGTAGGGACTCAGTTATGTTTGAGCACCGCATATCATCCTCAGACGGACGGCCAGACTGAGAGGGTGAATCGCATTCTAGAGGATCTGTTGAGGCTATGTATCCTAGACTTTGGGGGTACATGGGAAGAGCATCTTCCATTGGTTGAGTTCGCATATAATAATAGCTTTCAGTCCAGCATTGATATGGCACCATTCGAAGCTCTTTATGGACGACCTTGTCGTTCACCTACATGTTGTTGGAAATCTACAGATAAGATCTTACTTGGGCCCGATATGATTAGGGAGACTTCGGAGAAGATCCACTTGATTCGAAGGAGGATGAAAGCAACACAGGATAGGCAGAAATCTTATGCGGATAAAAGGAGGACAGATCTCGAGTTTGAAGTTGGGGACATGGTCTTTGTCAAAGTGTCTCCATTACGAAACGTTGTTCGCTTTGGGTCCATTGGGAAATTAGCACCAAGGTTTGTAGGGCCGTTTCCTATTAAGGAGAAAATTGGACGGATGGCGTATAGAGTGGAGTTGCCCGAGAGACTTAGTGGTGTACAAGACGTATTCCATGTGTCACATTTGAGGAAGTACTTGCACGAGACCGCGGAAGTGGTAGAGCCGAGCTTTCTTAGAGAGGTGGAGATAGAGCATGATGCGACAATTCGACGAGCTCCTACGCGCATTCTTGGGTCGGAGATCAAGAGGTTGAGGAATCGAGAGGTCAGACTAGTCAAAGTGCAATGGGGAGATGATGAGAGCAACGCTACTTGGGAGACAGAAGAGAAGATGCGTTCACGATACCCTTTTCTTTTTGAGGGTATGTCTTTTAATTTCTCCTTTATCGCTTAGCTTGTACTTATCTTATCTTTAGTATATCCTCTCGCTAGTATCTTTGACCTTTAGTTAGGATAATCCTATGGTTGAAACATGTGTTTGAGACATGTTATGTATGGTGGATGCAAAGTGGATGCAAGTGTTTGCTAGTGGTTGCTCGTGGATGCATATACACACACTATTAGGCACCAGATCGGCTCAATCACTTCATATTGCATATTGCATATATATGGATGTATTTAGTAAAATGGATGTATAATGGTTGTATTATCATATAGTTGCTGCATTTGGGTGGATGGTTGTGCACGCATATAGAATTAATATGTATCATTAGGAATCTTTTGCATACATATTGGACGCATGGCACTATCATGAATTGCACTAAGGAGGTCGACTGAATCAGTAGACCGCCTAAGTTTGCATTAGATATGGACATATACACACACTGTGCATATAAACATTAAAGCATTAGAAGTCTTTTAAGGACAATGGATGCCGGTGTTTGATGGTTGAGTAGATGGATGATTAGATGGTAGGATATACATTCTTCTTGACTTGGAGATTTCGGGGACGAAATCCTTTAAGGAGGGGAGAATGTAACACCCCGTAATTTTATAACATTAAAATTCACAAATTAAAGTATACTTAATTTTTAGAAAAGAATTAAGTGAAATGGGTTGCGCAGAGAAATATATATATATATATTGATATATATATAAAAATTAAAAATTAAATAAATAAATATGCGAAAAAGTTCAAAACAGCGAATTAGAAGGGGGAATAACCGAACCGGCCCATTTTTGAGGTCGACCCAAGCCCCGCTGGGTCGACTGGGGGTTAATCCAGGGTGTTTGGCTGTCAACCCGTGGGCCGATTCGCTCAAATGCAGATTTTGCATTTGATTGGTTCTCATGGTTCTGGGTTAA
The DNA here is from genome assembly GCA_030737875.1 of Allium sativum. NCBI lineage: Eukaryota > Viridiplantae > Streptophyta > Magnoliopsida > Asparagales > Amaryllidaceae > Allium > Allium sativum. The sequence goes on from CM060920.1 coordinate 121,324,567, forward strand.
TCTAATGGTCCTAAATAACTTCCTACACCTATAAATACATCCTAATGCTAACCCTAAACCTAATTAAAATAGAATAGTTACCATCGCCATGGAAATCAATGGAGCCGCCGCCAACTAAGAAAGAAGAAAAGCAAATTCAATTCTAATTCTCTCAACCCTAAAGCAAAGCAAAACTCTCTCTTTTCTTCTCTAAATTGTGAGTATGATGATCTTAACAAGATTATTATCATTTTAATTAGGTTGAGTTATGAATGGATTATGAGTAGATGATGTGAATTATCATATATGTTGTTGTAAACCCCTTTTTGCTATCATGTATATTGTAAATCCAATGTTATGTGATGATGATATCTTACATGTTGTAAATCATGCTATGATGATGTTATGTATGTCGAAAGTTTCTATGCTAAGTTGTGATGAATCATACATGTTAAAAAGGCCATGATGTTACCATCTATGCTAGTTAGTTCATATTAATTAAATCATCATGTTTGGGTTATGTTGATCTATATGACAAGTCACATATGCAAGTTAGATTGATTAGAAAAGTTATGAACATATACCAAGACATCTATTATGACATCTAGAATTATGCTATGGCATATGTGATATCCTATGCTAGTTCACACCATCATTATGTTGCCTAAAAACCCCATATGCAAGTTTATGTATAGATTTGGGCTATGATCATATCATATAAATTGAGACATTTAACAAGTTGACACCTTTTTGATCCTTAACATGTGTAGTTTATGCAAGTTTCACCCCTATTATGATTAGATTTATTTTAATTGTCTATATGTTGTGATAATTTATCTTTGTGCTAGGTGTTAGACTATACAAGTCTAGCCTATATTATGCGTTGAATAAGCGAACGTATAAACGTGGGGTAGGGGTAATATTAAGGATTTAATATTAAAAAGTTGGGGTGCATTTGATATGATTTTGCATGCCATAAGTGGATGGCCATAATTGAGTCAAATATGGACATCATTAAAAGTTGACTTAATTAATAATTTTAATAGGGAATTATTAAAACTGGGGTAAAAGATTTTAAGTGTTAATCAATGCTTAGGACACGAGGTTGGACTCGTTTGTGACGTAAACCTGCCCGGACCCGCCCGGCAAATCCAGTGGTCACAAATGTCAGCCCAATGTGAGAGGTCCTAGGCCTAAACTAAAGCATAACGGTTGTAAAGACACGAGGTTAGACTCTTTTATGGTGTAAGACTGCCCGGACCCGCCCAGCAAATCCAGCTGCCATAAATGCCAGTCTAATGTGAGAGGTCTTTATGAGGTTATGGCCTGAATGAATTAAGAAATACTTAACCAGATAAACATGTAAGGTGGGACATGGGGGTTAAGTAGGTGCCTTGGGTGGCATGAGGAATCTAGGGGGTGCCCTTAGTGGCATGTGAAATACGATTAGTAAGACTTAACCAAACACACATGTAAATGAACATGACTAAGAGGGTTAAGTGGGATATACTAGTGACAAGCTTAGGTGGGTAGTTTGTGGGGGCCCATTTCGACCAGTATCCCAAACGTATCCTTGTGGGCTCGACCCAAGTCGAGGACGGGACACGCATGCTGGGTTCGACTGTAAGAGGCCAAAACGGGGAGCGGTGGCAACGCAAGTCCAACGGGTTTCGTATGCGTGTGTGGACCCGGGCTGGTAGGTAAGGCGTTGTTGCATCGTGTAGGTATAAGCTGTGCATTCTCAAGTTGTATCGGGTTTCCACTTTAGGGGAGTGATACACCCCACTGTGGGACCAGCATGGGTATCTACGAGTAGGGAGCCGATCGAAGGTGGGTAGTGGGGTACACCTAGTGGAGATAGGGGCAGACGACACTTATGTAGTCAGCTAGGGGTACGTAAGGCTATTTATAAAGTTTCTGTGTGAAGCAAGTTGGATCAAACAATAGGGTGACTGGTGTGGTGCAGTGTAGTAATGTGCGGTGCAGTGTAGTAATCGTTCGTTAGTAATTAGGTGTGCCTTTACCGTTATCTTTAACGTTATCTTAAACGCTATCTTTATCTTCCTAAGAGTTCATAGACATTTACTTGTCTTCCAGCTTATGCCTTAGTCTAGTTATTTTGATAATAGTATTGTTAGAATTATCATACTCGCCAGACTTTATGTCTGACCCCCTCTATTTCTATCATTTTTTCCCCTCCAGGTCCTCAGGTTGGGCCCAGCTCTAGTGGAGTTTGATTGAATTGCTTCATCTCTCTTTGGAAAGCTTGGACCGTTGAAGTAAAGTCCAGCTTGTTATCTTTTTAATGGCTATTTATGTAATGGGATTATGTATTTTGTTTTTATGAAGATGGATATTGTACTTGGTTATGATCTATGGTTTTATGATGTAACAAACATGTTTAATTTCCGCTGCAATAAAATGAAGTTTTAGATTTCCAAGTACTATTTATTATCTGTCTTGTTGTAATTTTTCTGTTCTATATTCACTTATAACCTCCATGGAAGTTAATGCATTCCCTTTGTAAGTGACATTAATGGACGTGGGGTGTTACAAATACACATTAGAATTAAGATTGGTGTAGAACACAAGTGTTGTGACGTGCAATGCAAGTGTAATGCATATATCCTAGGTGATTCCCCCCAACGGACCAGAGCCTGGAGTTAGGGCTGTGTGTGCGGTTTTCCCGGCTTTCATGGGAGTAACGTCTTCTTCTGTGATAAGAGTGAGAGGATCTGTTCTAAAGTCTTGTGAAGTATAAATAGCATCAGGCAAGGTAAGTTTCCCCAAACCCAGATATATAGAATCATCCATAAGAGAATCATCGCCTCGGGACGTAGTTGATGGTAGCCCTCTCGATGAAGATGGTTTTTCAGGAGTAGCTGCATCCACAGGAGTGATGTATTTATCCCTATCTTTGGCGGCTATGTTGGCTAATATATTGTCCTGAGTCAAAGTTGGAAAAGGACTCTTTTGAGGCGTAGTTGGATCTTTCGAACCTTCTCCTTTCTCAGTTATAATTTCAATTGGCCCTTCAACTGAGGGTATATATATATAGGGACCCTCTCCACAGCCTATGCTACGAGTGATAGCAAGTAAACGATGGCGATGGAGATACTCATCCAGAAAAACATGTCTGATAGTCGGGATTTTTTTATCACCATTAAGCAATTGGTTCAGACGGTCTGAATACACCTGATGTACTTCCTGTTTGGATTAGGAACTGCAAGTGAAAGTGAGTGACAATCAATACATTTATAGTAGTGATCGAAGTTAGAAATTGAAGTCTGGTATTTTTACTTGATTTAAGTCATCTCATGGCATATCCCTACAGTTGCTTGATATAGAACCATTCAGGTCTCGGATCACCAACTTTGCTACTGAACGGTACGCTAATGATTTTCCTCGTTGGCACCGATTCAAAATATACAAAGGACGAGGTATCTTGGTTTTGTTGTTTGAAATTGTAGAAAAAGCATACATCTTCAAAGGTAAGCTCCATCCCAACTATTTTCCGATAAGCAATATATAAGGTGTACAGGTAAGCGTAGGAGTTATGCTGGAGTTGCATTGGAGCAATTTGCATCCGTCTCAGAAAATCGACGACAAATGGAGGAAACGGAGGTATCATCCCGACAACACACATTATCCTATTGATCGCCATGTACCCTTCGAGTAGATTATGAGGACGATCTGTCTTAGCAGGAAGCTTAGTGTCTCTTCGGAGAATTCCATGCTTTAAACATATTCACGCAAGTTTGGCGTCGTCAATTGTCGATTCGACAGAGTTTCTTGGAGATTCTAAGACAAAGGCACTATCAAATTCGTCAGGAGCACGACTATCTCCCACTCCTCCTCTTCATCCAAAGAGATTTCACTTCTGGACGATGCTACACTTTCATGGATTTCCATTTCATAGTCTAAGCCCACACTATCCCAATTTGGATTTGAAGTAGAAGGTATATCTTCAATTATAGGATTGTCAGATGATCCTGCGGCTTCTTTTCTCTCTGCTAGCCTAGTTGAACGTCTTATAGCAATAATCGCTGTACTACCCAAGAGATAACAAAATTAGAGTATAGTTGCCTACGCCCCCTTTGTTGTGTGTGCGCGCTAAGATGTGCAAACGTGTACAATACTGAAATCAGAGAACACAAGATTAACAGAAAGTAAAGCAATATGGAAAGTAGTCATATGTTCGTTGAGTCCAGAAGGTTCAATTCAGAAGGCTCTATCATAACTGTCCACGAGTTCACAAGCTATACTTAATCTTGGTTAAATTGATTTAGGCATGCTTATGTTTCATACTGAGTATTAAGAGGATCAGTTCGGAAGCTCGTGTCTCGAGCGGATCGGTTTGGAAGTTCATGTCTTAAACAAATCAGTTCAAGGGTAGACACTTCAACTGGGCTGAGGGTTTGTATGCAAATGTCGGTTCGAAGTGAAAGTACTCGAGAGACAAAGCTTCGGATCGGTTCAAAATTAAAAGACAGAGGACCAGTTCACGTAGAGCTTTTATAAAAACAATTCCATTTGAATCGGCCTACACCGAACTGAACAACACCAACAACTTGAGACCTAGCCTCTTCACTTAAGCACTTTCAAGGCATCATCCAACTTCAGCTTTTGTGAACCGAACAGACACCATTTAATGTCCCACAGTCATTCCCCTTCAAACATTTCTGAAAGGAGACCACACGAGCATCGTCTTCCTCTACTTAACTTGAGACACAACCAAGAGTTGATACTCTTGACACTTGTGCTCATATCGTCATCACCCCACTTCGAGGCAACGTTGAAGTCGCTAGCGACTGTGGCGGTAAGCCATGGGGCCTTGATATCACGATTGATGTCGAATTGGACCAAATTACATGAATTGATTTGATTCTCGGGTATTGCATAATTAAATTCGGAGGAAGAAAGGTATCATGCTCACCAATATTCTTTAATGCGAAGATTTTAGTAAGTACTCATAGAGATCAAAAACTAGGGTTTTGGATATGATTTGGGGAAATTGGAAAGTAAAGATGTAAGAGAGAAAGAGGAAAAATGGATTTTGTATGGGTGAAAAAGGCTGTTGGCCTTCTCGAATGTGATGGCCCAATCCGAACCATTAATAACAAAGTTTAAGCATCCCAAACCGCCAACAGTTCAGCCATGCGCGAGGGAATCAGATAGTTGCTACCTAGTCCGATACTTCAAATTTCTGCCCGATCCATCCGCACTAGAAGGAAATTCAGATAAATTATATAAAATCACAAACTATCGAGTTTACTGGAAGAATTGCTCGGACCTTAAACAAAGTCTTGTGGTTATTGAGAACGACAAGAGTTATTCCAGCATTTTATGGTGTATTTATAGGCTCTGCAAATACCAAAGGATACAACTCCATGAAATGACTCTATAGGCAGACGGAAGCAACTATTAAATGGCATTGAATTGGAAACAAAAAATTCGATCATTTCAAAGCACGCCCTATTCTAAATAAACGCATTCTTCGAGGGAGCAAAATATTAGCCTACTTTGTAGTTAGGCTATACAAAACTAAGATCGAATCAGTTGACGAGTCTATTTAAAGGCACGGCAAGCAGGTCCTTGGTTCGGTTCGGGGCATCCATACCAAACCATCTCCCTTCTACATGAGCTAACCAATGAGCCAGCTTCAGGAGATACTTCCGAATCAGTTCGGTCTATACACATCCGATCTGAATAGCCATCCAGCTATACGATCCAATCCGAAAGCAGAAATTGCGAACGGTTATACGCCACGATCCAATAAAACCGAAAAGGTTTCACTCCACTAGCCCACGTTTCCAATGCGCTGTCACCATCCTAAAGCCAGCGGATCCGAAAGTGATGAGATGGACCTACGTGGCACCAGAACTGGATGGGTTCATAGAACACTTAATTTGAAGGATCTTTTTAGCAAATTATCGACTCAAACTCCCATACCACCGAATTTCTCTGCTTTATTCAGATTACATCCAAACTTTGGGAGTACAATCCCATAAATTGAAGAGAGATTATCAATTGTATAAGTGAGATTGAGCGAGAATTAGTATTGCATTTGTATTTAAATCAGCAATCAAAGAAGCATAAAGTGGACGTAGGCTCTTTAACGCGGAACCACTATAAATCGTGTGTTCTTGTCGTTTTTCATTTCATTTTTTCTTAGAATTGTCATTCAATTGGGTATTAGAACTATTTTTGGATCTAACAATATCCAATTACAACCCTTGATTTCACGGCTATAAGGTTAACACCGCTCTCGTTCCTTGATTTCAAGGGAACAAAAAAACACCGATTTCGTTCCTTGATTTCACGGCTACAATGAAAAACATCGATTCCCAAATACTTCCCAAACAATTACAATAGCCCTCCAACTCTTCAATAGCACTTGATTCAAAGAGTAATGAGTGGAGAGTGTAGAGAGAAGAATATTAGTGAAAACAGATTTGAATTCGGCAGAGTATAGGTGTGGGAATCATAAAAATGATAATAAATAATTGTGTAATGAAAGAGAATGAAAGTGGAGAAGAAGGAGTAATTAAAAATTTGAAATCAAGCCCTTTTTATAGTGTGTGAAAGGTTGCAATGCTCCAGAACCGTCACAAAAAGTGAAAAGACGCTTCCTTTCAAATTTGAAAAAATGACAGTTATATGTCCACATGGTGTTTTCTATATGTCGACATATACTTAGTACAAAAATAATTTTTGAGAATTTTTCAAGTGCTTTGATATAAATATATTCTGGAAATTCTTTAATTAAAATATAGTGTTATAAATTAATATTATAATGTAGAAAATCATATGAAAACATAAATATAAACTATATAAACATATTTATAAAATTATAAAGTTTAAAACTATTTAAATATAAAGTATAAATATATAAATATATAAAACTTGAGTTTGAAAATAAAAGTAAAGTAAGAAATAAAAATAGAAAAGATTGATAATAAAATAGAGAGGTTTAAAGATAGAATTTGAAATCAAAATTTGAAAAATAGAATTTGAATTTGAACCTGGAGTGCTATTTAGAGTCTTACATAATCAAGACTCCATAACTATATTAGTCTTGAATTTTGAATACTCATGAGTCTTGAAATATCTCTGAATTCTGAATCTCTAATATCTTTAAACTGTAGTCTTTAGTATTATTTCCTGTATATAAATCCTGCATATGTGTATGTATATATATATTCTAAACAAAAGTGTTAGTATATATTTTATAATCAATTAATATTGAAATAATGTTATTGTCATCAAAACTCCATTCTCCAACATCATAGCCCCAAGAAAACCATTAGAAGTGGTTGGTGAGGGTTGCAAATTAAATTTAGCAAGGAACACCAATTGTTTCCATTTTGAGATCGCATTCAAAGTCGCATGTTTCCTACTTAAAGCATCCTCCACAACATTCCCCTTGCCTGGGTTATACTGTCGTAAAGTCAAATGAGGCAATATATTCCATCCATCGTTGTTGGCTCAAGTTTATATCACGTTGGGAAAATAAATACTTTAGGGATTTATAATCAGTAAAGAGTTCAAACTTCTCCCCTAAAAGATAACGCCTCCACATCTTTAGGGTGAACACTATTACGGCTAACTAAACGTCATAAACTAGGAATATCTTTTCTGGATCCTTGAGTTGTCTATTATCATAGACAACTACTCTTCCTTTTTGCATAAGGACTGCTCCTAAACTGGTCCCACATGCGTCGGTGTAAATGGTGAACAATTTTGAACCATCGAGTATAATAAGGACTGGTGTGCTAGTTAATACTTCCTTTAATTTCTTAAAGGCTATATCACATTTATTACTCCAAGAAAACACCAAATTCTTTTTCGTTAATTGGGTCAATGGAGTAGCAATCTTGGTAAAGTCTTTAATGAATTTCCTACAATATCCAGCCAATCCAAGGAAGCTTCTTACTTCTATAGCATTCCGAGGTATCCTCCATTCCTTGATCGCCTCGATCTTTGCGGGGTCTACGGCTAAGCCTTCACTCGACATAATATGTACTAAAAAAATTATTTCATCCCTCCAGAAATGGCACTTTGAGAATTTTGCTTTCAATTGGTTCTTTCTTAATATCCCCAATACTTGGCTCAAGTGATCCTCATACTCCTTATGGTCGTTTTAGAATATAAGGATATCATTTACGAAGACAACCCCAATTTTACTTAGAATGCCCCTTAACACTTTACTCATGAGGTCAACAAAGAAGGCAGGTGCATTCGTTAGTCTGAAGGGCATAACTTGCCATTGGAATAATCTGTCTGGCTTCCTAAACGCGGTTTTGTCCTTGCTGTCCTCCGCAATTCTTAATTGGTGAAATCCAGTAGCAAGGTCTAGTTGGGAAATAATCGGGGTCCTCCCAAGTGGTCAAAAAGGTCATCAGTTCTAGGTAAAGGGTATATATTCTTCTTGGTCAATTTATTGAGTTCCCTATAGTCCATAGAAAGCCAAAAAGATCTGTTTGCTATGATGGCAAATACCACAGGTGCACCCCATTCTGAGGTACTTCGATGAATGAAACCTTTTTGCAACAACTCTGAAATCTTCTTATCTAACTCCCTTTTTTCCTTAGGCGCCATATGCCTAAAGGGTTGTGCTACAGGTCTAGCGTCTTTCTTTAGGTTGATACGAAAAGAGATTTCTTTGTGGGGCGGAAGTCCCGTGACTTCCTCAAAAACATCCAAGAACCCATAAACTACAAGGACCAAAGATGGTCCTTCAGAACTAAGAGATAAGGAATATAATAAGACTTTATCTTTGTTCCTAACATTATAAGGAATATTCAACCTACGTTCTCTTTGGCTCTAAAGACGAACGATTCTCTTATCGTAATCTAAGACAGTCCCATAAAACGATTGCCAATCCATACCTAGGATAAGTTCATAACCCATAAAATCCAACGCATATACCTCGCAATGGAACTCGACATTGTCGACCTCCAATACTAGGTCTTTGCACAACAGCTCAAGATATTTAGATCCTCGATATTATTGGCCACCTCTTTCGGACTATCGGAGATAGATATGGAAAGGTTCAACAAATTTTCTAATCGCTTGGAGATAAAAGAATTGGTTGCTCCAGAATCGAATAAGGTGTATACTGCATTTACTAAAACAGAGGTTGTACTTCTAGTGCGGGCTGCCCTAGGTCTCTTAGGGGTCGGCTTTGAATCGATATTGCCTCTATTGCATAATTCTGGCCACTCATGACAACATTGGACTTTGGGCAGTCATTGGACATGTGTCCTTCTTCATGGAAGTTGTAACATTTTCCCTTGAACTCCTTTCTCGCCAACGAGGTCCTACAATCCTTGGCCTCATGGCCCTTGCAGTTGCACCTTGTACAAGTCTTTGCGTCCTTTCTTAATTTGTTCTTCTTCTTGTTTTTCCACCATTCCTTCTTATTTTTGTTGGAGCTTCCTTCTCCTTTCTCTCCTTCTTTAACCTCCTTGGAGCTTTCAGTCGTGCATAGGGTAGTTGTCTCAACTAGAGTTTCAAAAGTTCCCCAAAACGTTACTTGGGTTAATAGGGTTTCCTTCAATGGGGAGTTCAGTCCTTTAACAAATCTAAGTGCTTTGTTTACGGGGGTGTCTACCAATCCTCTTCCAAACTTACATAATTCAGTAAATTTGGATACATACTCTTGCAGGCTCAAGCTTCCTTGCTTAAGGTGGATGAATTTCTCTAGTTGGATAGTCATTTCTGCCCTTAGCAAAAAATTCACTTCAAAACGGGTTTTGAATTTGACCCATGTAAACATCCGGCCCTCGTTTTCCACCGATATTAAGTTCCACCATTCAAGGGATTCGTCCTTCAAATGCCAGGCCACAATTCTTCCCTTTACTTCATCGGGCCAGCCAGTAGCTTCAAAAAGCCTTTCACAGTCCATAACCTAATATTGGGCACTAGCAAAACCTTCCTTTCTAGAAAACGATTTCCCTCCAAGATGCGTGAAAGTCTTACAAAAGGGGGAAGAGTCAAAGGCTACCTCAGCGGCAGGAGCTGTAGGCGCCGCTGGGGAAGGATTAGCAACAAGGACTTGTTCAACAGAACGGAGATACTGTTGAAACCATTCTGGCAAGTGTCTGGGCCTTGCCTGGTTATCCTGCTCAGTTGGGTTTTCAGCCATTCTACTATCTGAAAAGAAAAGGAAGAATTCTTTAATGGATATACTAAGATAGTAATTGAGCTGAAAAAGGAAGAAAAACGATAAAGATACCTAGTATAAATGCGTATGCTTATTAGGGTAAATATATATAATATATATAGTTTGAAAAATACTTTTCAAATTACAAATACGCCTCTCATACATATAATTCCCTTATAATTGTGTAAACTATGCTCTGATACCAAATGTAACCACCCGCCCGGAATTGGCTTAAATTTCGACCCAGAAAAAACCTATCGAAACTTAGAGCCTTTCTAACGGGTCGTTGGTTCCTGTAAGGTGCACAGAATATATGCATACACAAATACTTCAGATGGAAATCTGTAACGACCCACATTCTACGCATCAGAGGATCATAGAATATTTATCTCTTCCACATACGAAGTCATACTGTCGTGTAACATTGGGAGGTGACTATTGGGGTAATTTCCCATGTTCACGATTTTTGTCAATTTTTAAACGACCGTTTTGCCCCTAACGAATTTTGATTCGCCTATAACTTTTGATTCGTAAGGAGTTTTGACCTGAAATCACTTCCATTGGATTCAGATGATGGTTTAAATTTCCGTAAAGTGGTCACATTAATCAAACGGACTTACTGTTTAGGAGATATGGCTGAAAAAAGGTTTGAAAAGTGAAAAACAGCTTAACCGGGCCAAATAGGGTGATTAGCAGCAAGGCCCATTGGGGTATTTCAGGATTAGGGCTGCATAAGGGCTGAAAAGAGTTAGAGAAACCTTTCTTTGTCATTTTTACAGCCGCCACTTACCTCTCTTCAACCCTAACAATGACCTCCACCTTCTAAATCTCTGTTAAACATCTCCTAATCGTTTTCTAATCGAGGATTAAGCTAGCTACATCAAATCAAGGCAAATCAACACCAAATCAGAGTTGGATCTGCTGTGTTGCATTGGAAAACGCCCCAATACAGTAGAGTTTCAGATCTAAAGTTTTTTTGGTGGCTAAGGTGAGTGATTTGCATTTTTTTCACAAATTATGGCTAATTAGTGGTGATTAGTGTTAATTAGCGAAATTATACATGTTAAAATTCTGGAAAATTATGTAAAAATTCTTAATTATTATTTTAGGGCTCTGATAAAAATTTGGGTTAATTTGGACATTTTTTGTTAATCCTATCATTAGTTGTGGTTAAACATGATTAAGGGGGAAACCATAGATTTAGGAATGTTTGATCTTAAGTGACCTATATGCTTGATGTTTTGACCTTGTTGATTGATCCTATATGATGCTACTACTGTTTGAAATGTTTTATGATTGATTAGTAAAGTTGGAATGGTTGCAAACGCCATCGTATGGCGAAAATGGACGATATATGCTCGTTGGAAAATGTGCAGGGTTTCAGATCGGATCAGGTTATGGGGCTCAGGTCGGATCGGAGAACTGAGCAGAGAAACCGAACCGGATCGGAACCTAGCACAAGAGGAAAAGCATGGCAAGAAGGAAGGCCATTTGCATAGAGTTGGAGTTGGGTTCGGATCAAAAGCAGAGGCGTGGGGATCAGATCGGAAATGGTGAACACGAACCGACCCGAACCGGGGCTGGAGCAATCGAACCGAAACGAGTTGGAGTGGTGGTGGGAGGACTCGAACCGAATGGAGGATGGCACCCGAACCGAATCAAATGGGGGAACTTGAACAATATACAATCGAACCGAACCGGGAGTGTACTTCTATTTCTACGCGGTGACTCTTTTGAAGACCAACTCCAATTCAACCAAAGCCCGAGATGCAAAGGAAGTTCAAATGGGAGGTTATTACTCAGGATCCAAATGGGGATCAAAGAGTTAACTTCATGAGTTGGGCTTTGCTATGGGACGTGTGCAAAGGGTTTATCAATGTCTATAGCTTTGACTCACGACCGAGAGAAGGATCATTGGCTATGGATCAGTGCAGTGGAGTTATCATGACCCCATGTAGCAAAGTGATCGTAGCAGGGCTATGAGCTAGTGCAGTGGAGTTGTTATGACTCAATGGGGGCAGAGTGGACATAGCAAAGGATTAGTGGCTATGGATCAGTGCAGTGGAGTAATCGTGACATAGTGATCGTAGCAAAGGATTTGGTGATCAAAGTGGTAGATATTGTATACTTTACTCACTGAGTGAGAGATGTGAGGATGATTGCTATGTTTGACGTTTTCTATCACCATGACATGTACACCCCCCTCCCTATTATTTTCACCCCATGTATTAGTGTCACCGAAGAGTATTGTACATCATGTTGTGCTAACTCTTTGGTTGCAGGTTCAGGTTCAGGTATGGTTATGTATACCTTTTATTGTTCTGTTTTTGCTGCTTATTGCTTATACCAGACTTTTGTCTGACCCAGAGTTTTATATCTCTTCTTATTACTATGGGTGCTCTTAAACGAGCAGACTAGAGACAAGTTCGCTGGTTATGCACGAGTAGCTGTCCGGACACAAGCATGAGGCATACACGTATTATTCCCACATATTCTCCCTGTGTTGTTGCTGGTCACTACTTTGGGCATTAGTAGTGTACCTTTCTATTTTTGCTTTAGAGACAGTTCTAAAAGTTGTAATAAAGATCGTTTGGATCATAAGCTGTATTTTGAATTTTCCGCTGCTATGATGGTTTAGTTTTAAGCTTATACACTGTATCACCTATTTTATATCAAGTTATGTTGTTATTATATTTTTGTTCCATGCGCTATGTGATATACTACAGGTTCTTTGTTGGTTCACCATTCAAATTCCTTCCCTTTTCCTTTCTTTTGACGATCGTCCCGTGCTGGTTAGACGTCGGTACAACGCATTTCATTGCAAATGTCGGTTGGTGCGGGGCGGGCCATCACAAAATCTCACATAGCGGAAAGAGAAAATATAATACTAAAATAAGATTTATCATTTATTAAAAACCACAGAAATACAAAGTCAAAGTTACATCTGTTCAATGGTTATATCAAATAGTTCATTCTCACAAGTTTCCAAAAGAAGTAAAGCAATAATGTAAAGACCCGCAAATTCCCACCCTTTTGAATCGACCATAAACCACACAGGTCTGACCCAAAAGGTGAAAATCTACGAATACTTTAACTTTGGGGATACAACATATCAGAACAAAAACACAGACTTTTATAACATCAATAATAAATGTTACATCAGAGTACAGAATATATCAGAGTACATCAATAAATAATACAGCGGAAGATATATTTAAATTAAATTAAATACATTGCAGCGAAACCAATCTCAGCGGAAGGCCATCAATATTCTGGACCCGGCTTCAGACTTCAATCCAGGATCCTGCTTAACTATATCTGCAAAAGACTACTCGACTGCCCGTGTGGAAAGAGGGCACCCGAGTTTGCAAAGTGAAACAAACTACAGGTCAGTCGTGGGACTGGTGTGAGAATTCTTAACTAGTTTAACTAATAGTAATAAGGCAAATCCAAGGACCACGCCGCTAACGCGGAACGGGTTTACTCCAATGGATTGCCGTGCATAATAAAGTAAATCGTTAAACAACGCAATGTCTTTTTGGAAAAATGAAACCATTATAAGACCCAAGTCCCATCACACAATGCAACGCACACCAGAGGATAGGGTTTTACCTTATAATTGTCAAAAGATGCTTGATACGTAAAAAACGATAGTATTATTAGTGTGTATATGTTTTAAATAAAAACATTTCAATCATAAGTATCAATCCTAGACGGCATGGGTACCATATATCATGTCGCCAATACTAGTTCTACAATCAAAACCGCAAGGTCGTATTGGAAATTGGATTTCCATCATGAGTCGAGTCTAGGGGCAAGCTCCTCTCCGATTCGAGACACTCTAGCAAATGCCTCAGGATTCCCCGTAGTGAACCCTTGGATGCGGTAGGGCCGGTCCCCGCCTATGGGCAGTGGATTAGTTATGCCTGAACACACGTTTCCCGGTCCCTTTGGACCTATAGTATGACCACCAACGGCCTATAAAAAAAACAAGGCGCCTCAAAATCCATCATCCACATAAGTAAAATGTCAGGGCTGGTAGGTCACTGACACCACTCTAGCTAGAAAGAAACGTGTGCACTCCCTACGGTCCATATCCCGTTTTTGACTCATACCGGGGTGTGAGGCTCGCGAAGTCACGATATACACAAAGCTATGCCTAAACAGACTATGCTTTGATCATCATCCACAAGGCCTGCTTTTCAACAAAGCCTTGATCATTGCATCTTGGCATGCCACATCATCACTCCATATCATACTACCAACCCTTTGCCGAAATATATGAATGGGTGTTAAGCAAGAGAATAAATTCTCCGCCACCAAACATCCATACATTTGACAGAAGATTAATAACATGATATATAATGGAGTACGATGTCAGACACACGATCCATTTATAAGCTTATGCTCTGGGTCTGAGCGAAAGCCAAACCCGTACAAATCAACACTACGTCAAGGCAACTCCTACTATTACCTTATCATGGTAGCGAGCCATTCTAATGCAACAGTCATCATCGTCCATTCGATGTGGAGATTTGACGGTCTTCTATCGCCGTCTTCCAATCTTGGATTATTAACATCGTTTAATTATTTGGAATGAGATGAACTCGGGCTTTCCAAATAATCCTCGTATATATACATATATATATATTTAAAATCTTTCTTACACATTAATAATTATTTTTATTAAAGATTCATTCCTATTTTAATTATTTAAAATAATTAAATTTTTATATAACGACGCCTTAAGTCCATGGGCGACTATGGCGCTGCATTCAACCAATTTTGATTTTTACATTTCTCAGAATCTAACCGTTGGATCTTAACGTAATATATATCGTTGGAAAGATTTTTCCAAGTCGGTCCTAACGGTTTCAGTTTCGGGAAAATCCGACGGTCGGATCTTCTTGTATAGTCATTTAAAAGTACGATTTCAAAACGCGAACGACCGCGCTTGATTCATTTAATTTTATATATATATAAATATATATACAAATAATTCGTTTAATTTATCGTTCTTACATACATCTCCCCTTTTTCTTTATTCCTTTTTTTTTCACTTCTTAATCTTACATGAAAAAGGTAATTTATAATTAGACGGTGAATTATTCCCTTTTATTTTATTTTTATTTTTAAAATCTTTATAATTTACATTAAAACGTAAATTATAATTCATCGCTCTATTTATTCCATTTCATCTTTCAATTATATTATGATTCCATTTACATATATAAAATACTCATTCTCTTTCTAAATGCATTCTCAATCTCAATTACATCCAAAATGTAATTTTATTTTACGATTACATTTCCATTCTATTCACATTATAAATAATGTACATGTCCTACGATGAAAAATTCTCTTTTAATATGCATTAAAAATAATGTATTTTTATCCTACGGTATGTTTTTCTTTTTATTAACATTGAAAATAATGTTACCTTAACGTACAATGCATTTTCTATTTTTATTAACATTGAAAATAATGTTAATTTTTCTATCTTTACATTACGCATAAAAAAAATGTATATTTTGATACATCGCAAATTCCTACTTTATATTTACAAAATAAAGAGTAAACCTTGTCATGCGGTGAATTCCTACCTTATTTTACAAATAAAAAGTAAATCTTATCATACAGTGAAAATGCCAACTTACTTTTACCAATAAAAGTGTACGTCTTATCATGTGGTGAAAATACTCTAATATTAACATTATAAATAAATGTTAATGCCAATTTCTCTTACAATGTAAATTTCTCTTTTTATACATACATTAATAAAAGTGTGTTAATACATACTGTGCAATCTTCTTTTTAATCAATATCACAAATAATGTTAAACAATCTTTTCTTTTTATATAACATTAAAATAATGTTAATAAATCATATGGTCCATTCTCTTTTAATATTTACATTAGAATAATGTAAATCAATCTTTCCTTTTCATATACATTTATAAATAATGTACATTTTTCTTACGAGGTAAATTATCTTTTGTTTACATTATAAATAATGTTAGTCTTACATACGGTTCAATTCCTTTTTATTAACATTAAAAATAATGTTAAATTTACATACGGTTCAATTCCTTTTTATTAACATTAAAAATAATGTTAAATTTAGATACGGTTCAATTCCTTTTTCTTTTATTTACATGTATACTGTAAATGTCTTTTATTCTTTTCTCTTTACACTAAAAATGTAAATTCTCTTTTTATTTTTCATTTGCATAGAAAATGTAAATGTTTCTTTTTATTTTACATTTACATAAAAATGTAAATGTTTTTCTTTATTCTCTTTTTACATAAGAAAATGTACATATTGCTTTTATTTCCTTTACATTAGAAAATAATGTTACTTTTCTTATTTCCTATACATTAGGAATAATGTTTCTTTTTCTTATTTTCTTTACATTAGAAAATAATGTAACTTTTTCTTATTTTCTTTACATTAGAAAATATACATATTTTATTCTTTTTCTTTTATTTTACATTAGAAAATGTTAATGTATTTTTTTTCTTTTTCTTTTTAACAAAGAAAATGTTTGAAATTATTTTTCTTTTAACAAAGAAAATGTTAATGTCTTTTTCTTTTTAACAAAGAAAACGTTTATGTCTTTTTCTTTTTAACAAAGAAAATGTTTGAAAAGTCAATCTATATTTCTATGTAATATTTGCATTGTAAAATGCAAATAAAAAGGGGAATTTCATTTCTAATATAGACGTCTTTTCTAGTGCAAACATTTCTAATCTGAATATAATTTCTAATGCACATGTTTGATTCATTTCAACTATAAAATATGACACTAGTATTGGGTGTCACTACAACCGTATTAACACAACCATATAGATTAACGCCATAGTGAAATTTTTTTTTTTGGGTGTCGCTATAATCATATTAACCCAACTAGATAAATTAACATAACAGTGGAATTTTGGGGGGTCACTACACCCATATAAACACAACGATGAAATATGTGATACAATACTCAAATTATCGCTACGGTGGTTTTTGGTGTCATAATATCCAAATTAACACGACGGTGTAAATTGCGTCATCACACTATTTTAACACAAGTACAATTGGGTGTAGTCCTGATGAGTCACAATAAAGGTCCCAACTTCACTTTTATTTGTAAATGAAAATGGATATTTAAACTCACATTTTATATTATACATAAAAGTAAAGGTTAAACTTGCATTCCATTATGTTCACCAAAACCAAAATAAAAATTAGTATTTTGATTTGTGCATAAGATAAACATTTGCTTTTATTTTAGTAAGCAAAATAAAGATAAAAATTGTCCTTTAATTTATGACCATAAAAATTGTTCTTTTTGACAAAACCAACATAAAAATTGGTCTTTTTATTATGTTAACAAAAATAAACATAAACATTGGTCTTAACAGAAGCAACATAAAAATTGGTCATTTTATTTTGTTAACAAAAGAAACATAAGATTTAGTCTTTTTATTTTGTTAACAAAAGAAACATAAAATTTAGTATTTTTACTTTGTCAACAAAAACTATGTTAAAATTGTCCTTTTTATTTTAACAACAAAATTAAATGTTAAACTTGAAAACAAAATAATCAAACAAGATTGTATGTCTTAATTTTATTTAAGAAAATAGAATGAAAATAAAAACCAAAATTAAAGTAAAACTTTGTCATTTATGTTTTGCAAATAAAATTTTAGCCTCAAATAGAACGGAGCAAAGATAGAAATAAGATGGGAATTTTATTATGACTACATCAAGATTTTACAGGTCTGACTAACATAGTTATTCCATAGTATCACCACACATTCCAATGACCACGTGAACATCGCATACAAATATCACCATAACACAGATCAAGAACAATAGTATACAAATCAGAATCTCACGATTAACATTAACATATAATTATTTAATTTAGATCAGAGTTCTCACCTTGATTAGCGGGAAAAAAAAAATCATTTACGTCTACTGCTTTTTAATTTCGAGAATCAGAAAGTTTGATCCAAAATTTCGGCGAATCCGAGCGCTGTATGACAAAACTAATGGTATGTGTAGCTTCGTATCGTTGAGACCTTCGTTCTGATATATAATTTGCTATGGTTTGGAGAGGTTTGATTTTCATCATGTATTTTGAGGAGAAGAGAGCCGCCATTGCAAAGAGCAGGAAGAGGGAACTTAGAATTAGATTTTAGAGGATGATTAGGGTTAGGGAATATGAGACATTATTTAGGAGTAGGTAGTTTTCAGTTTAGGCCCATGTGTGTTTTAAAATTTAATATTTTATTTACATTTTAGTCCATTTTTACCGTCTTAAATTTCGTACGTTTGGTGCCTTTTTATGCAGCTACTTATGTATCCAACCACTAATTGTTCCTTTTATTAACTTTTTGTCTTCTTGTGCATAAAAAGAAGCTAGTTAAGAGAGAGATTTAATTTTAAATACATATATAAATACACCCACACACACAAGCATATAGATATATACAAACATATATGCATTAGTAATTTTTTTTTATATATACAACTCCTAATATATGCATTAATTCTATATTCTAATGACAAAACGAATAATATGGAAAGAAAGTTTAGATAATATCACATACTAAAAATAATGTAATTTTTGATTTACATGTAAGTTCATCAATATAATTTAGTCATACACACATACGAAGAAAATAATCAAAATAGAGATATATTTTGATGACAAAATGTTTCCTCTTATAGTGCAATTAATGTGCACACTCTCGGTGGATATTTTTTTTATTTTGAGCAATGGAAATTACTTGTAACCTTTTAGGGTGTTACATTTGCTATCTAAATACATTGGTTAATATATATATATATATATATATATATAGATAGAGAGAGAGAGAGAGAGAGAGAGAGAGAGTCAATGTATGCATGCAAATTTTTTTATTAAATAATTTATGCACTATGAAATTAACATTGAATAATAAATGTTATTTTTCTTGCATGATGCATGATACATGCTTTTCTATTTCCCTTTTTTATTGAATAATATATGTTATTATTAACCATGAAATTAACTTTCAGCGCTTTCCTATTTTTCTTGCAAGTTTACTGCTAATTTGGATTTAGTACTTACACAAAAAAATACTATATATATTTATTATTTTGTTGATGATTTTCTTTCACTCTAAACTTTCGATCATAACCTTTCTCGAATATATTTTCCATGATTACAATCAATGTTATTAGACATATGTTTAATGACAACTACTGTTTATACAAAAGCAATATAACAGGTTTGTATAAGTTTAACCCTTCATTTAAAGCAATTGTGGCATGCAAGGTAAGTTAATTTTTGTGTACATTTGAAACTTGCCACCATAGGTTATATCTCCGTATGCATGCCATTTAATTCTATGCATGTTAATTAATAAATTTTTTCTTTTTGTTACATTTTTTTTTTCTAAGTAATTTTCTTTTGAATTTAGAATAATAATTAAACGTTGATAAGAGAGACACCTTGTGCTTAGTCAACGAATTTATTTACTTCGTAACCTACCTAATATGAAGTGTAAACCAATAACTTGCTACAATGTGAGGAAAACATGGAACAAATACATGGCTCAAATTAGAAAGGAAAGAGACATATTGAATATTTGTTTTACAATAAACATATTGAAAAAGGTGCTATTAAGATTGAGTCCATAACGTATATATATATATATATATATATATATATATATATATATATATATTTTATGTATAAAAAAAATTATGTAAAGGATGTCATATTTAAAATAAATTGTTTAAAATATTCTAATTTCATTAAATTGACCAAAAATAATATTTTATTTTTGTACCAAAAATTCAGGGTCGTTACAATCTCCCCCACTTAAAAACTTTTCGTCCTCGAAAAGAATGAAGCTAAAAGTTGGTTAATTAAATAACTAATTTATATATATACTTTCTCCATTGGTTTAAATAATTTCATTAGTTGACTAACTTTCAAATATATAACTTTTTATATATTCAAAATCATATTTTCCAAAATAGAGTATAATTAATCACAAATACGTATATTATAGGCTTGCTACTCCCAACTCATTCTAGGGCATTACTTACCCCATCTCTAATGAGTTTTCTCATTCTAGGATACTGCTGATCCTATCTCTAATGAGTATTCTTATTGGATATTACTAATCCAATCTCTGATGAGTCTTTTGTTCAGTTCTAATGAGTTGTACCCCAAAGATTTGAGCTAACCAAAGCTCTGATACCACCTGTAAAGACCAGCAAATTCCCACCCTTTTGAATCGACCATAAACCACACAGGTCTGACCCAAAAGGTGAAAATCTACGAATACTTTAACTTTGGGGATACAACATATTAGAACAAAAACACAGACTTTTATAACATCAATAATAAATGTTACATCAGAGTACAGAATATATCAGAGTACATCAATAAATAATACAGCGGAAGATACATTTAAATTAAATTAAATACATTGCAGCGGAACCAATCTCAGCGGAAGGCCATCAATATTCTGGACCCGGCTTCAGACTTCAATCCAGGATCCTGCTTAACTATATCTGCAAAAGACTACTCGACTGCCCATGTGGAAAGAGGGCACCCGAGTTTGCAAAGTGAAACAAACTACAGGTCAGTCGTGGGACTGGTGTGAGAATTCTTAACTAGTTTAACTAATAGTAATAAGGCAAATCCAAGGACCACGCCGCTAACGCGGAACGGGTTTACTCCAATGGATTGCCGTACATATTAAAGTAAATCGTTAAACAATGCAATGTCTTTTTGGAAAAATGAAACCATTATAAGACCCAAGTCCCATCACACAATGCAACGCACACCAGAGGATAGGGTTTTACCTTATAATGGTCAAAAGATGCTTGATACGTAAAAAACGATAGTATTATTAGTGTGTATATGTTTTAAATAAAAACATTTCAATCATAAGTATCAATCCTAGATGGCATGGGTACCATATATCATGTCGCCAATACTAGTTCTACAATCAAAACCGCAAGGTCGTATTGGAAATTGGATTTCCATCATGAGTCGAGGCTTGGGGCAAGCTCCTCTCCGATTCGAGACACTCTAGCAAATGCCTCAGGATTCCCCGCAGTGAACTCTTGGATGCGGTAGGGCCGGTCTGTAATAACCCGAAAATCTGGGCCAGTTTAAAATTTTTATTTTGGCAATTTTAGCGAATTTTGAATATTTAAAATAGATTATTTTAAATAATATCGACGAGAAATTTATTTTGAATATAATTCGAACGTATATATTATATACGTCGTCGTTAGAATATATAATAATTATATATAATTATAAATAGAATTGAAAATGGCGCGGTAGTTCGAAAATTCGATTTCTAATTTCAAATGAATATACAGAATTCAATATAAGTCAGAATTGAACGAAACAAGAAATATTTGAATCTGTATAACTATATCTTTGTAACGAAGTTAACAAACTGAGATTTCATCTTAGAAATGATAAGATATGTCCAGTTTAAAATTAGAAATAGTCGCTGTGGAATTTATATATATTTTTATATATATAAGGCCCTTAAAAATAGCAATTTTGCAAACGACCTCGGATTTCGACGAAACCAGTTTTGTTGGGTCCGTGATGTTAAGTTATTGCTAGGTTTCAAATTTCATAAATTTTCGAATCAATATGTGAGCGTGGCAAAGGAAAACGTGTTTTGACCATTTCAGTTGTTTTTAATCGACTGGAAATTGGCCATTTTTCAAACGGTCTCAGAATTCGACGAAACTAGTTTTGTTAGGACCGTATCGTCAATACGAAGCTAGAAAATATTTTTCTGGAATTTTTCTAGTTAGTATGTGACCCCGGTAATTCGAAATGTACGTTTAAAATTCAATATAGTGATTTAAATGTAAATTTAACGGAAACTGATTGTAACAGCCGAAGCAGCCTTTGATACCTATCCCATTGTGTTCGGAATGGGGGTAAAACGCTAGGGACGACAGTCGTTGCGCCTCGTTTAGAGTCCATATGAAAAGACAACTTTTTTTTATTGGAAAATAAAATAAAATAAATATATAATTATACATAACCCCCTATCCTTCCCTCTCCAAAGTCACCCCCCCCCCCCCCCGTTAAAATCAAAACAGAAAAAAATCGCTCAAGCTCTCCTCCGTCCTAGATGGCTCCGACCGTCACCGCACCCCCCCAAGTGGCGGCGCAAACCCCCCCCCCCCCCCCTCGCCGATCCTCTATCCTCCAGCCTCCCCGTTCTCCTCTCTCCAAAAACCCTACTACCCCAACGCCTATCGCAACCGACTCCACAACGCGCCGCACCCTCCTCCAGCGCAGCCACCTCCTCACGCCATCGCCAGCTCCGGCGAAACCCCCCCTGTCTCCGACCGTGACTCCCCCGGCCTCCCTCCTTCGAAAGACAGTAAGCTCTTTACTTTTTGTTTATATTAAAAACTGTTTTTTTTTTTTATATATAAGTGTTATAAAAACTGATTTTAACATAATTTAAAAACTGATTTTTGTCATACTTTAAAAACTGATTTTAACATAATTTAAAAACTGATTTTATTTTGAGTTATAAAAGATGTGATTTTTGAGATATAAAGATTTGACTTTTTTTAAAATGATTAGAGAATAAAGATAGGATTTTTATCTAAGAAAAAGTTCATATTTTTGTTTAGAAAAGATCGTAGTTTTGATTTAGGAAAAAATTAGATTTTGATTTAGAAAAGATTAGATTGTTATTTCTATAAAGACGAGATTTTTATTCAATAAAAATATGATTTTTATATGTAGAACTTCGAAAGAAAAATATGATTTTTTATGTAAAGGAAAATGGGATTTTTCTTATGTATAAAAGTATAATCTTTAGGCGTTATAAAATAAAGATTAAATTTTTAAAATAAAGATTAGATTTTTAAAATGCAAAAGATTAGTTTTTTTTTAAGTAAAAGTTTGATTTTTATATATTGAATAGTATAATAAAAATTCGATTTTTATATAGTGAATAACGAAGTAAAAATTCGATTTTTATATAGTGAATAACGAAGTAAAAATTCGATTTTTATATATTGAATAGCGAAGTAAAAATGTGATTTTTACGTATGTAGTGAAAGCAGCAACGAAGGTGACAAAAAGGCGAAACGACGAAGACTTCTGCAAAAGAAGAGCCGTGGAGCTAGGATAGCTATAAGTGAGAATTTCTCACCTTTCCATTTCATTTCTAGTTATATATATATACTAGGATGCAGACGGTGCTTAGTAGCACCCGACACAATCGTCCACAGACCATGGACTTGTTTGTTTGGTTGCATAGATTAGTTGAATTATTTGTTTGAATTGAATTGTTTGGTGAGATGAAATTGATTTGATTGATGTGTGAATGGCGTGGGCCTTCACTAGACCGGGGATAAGGCTAGGCCTTGTCCCGTTTCTAGTATCGCGCCGTTATACCGCCGAAATTTTCTAAAAAGTGTTAGAAAAATTTAGATAGCTAAAATATTATTTTTAGCTATAACTACGATAAATAAAATAATTTATCGAATAGTGAAAAATAGGAATACACTTCCATTTACAAGTCGGCCGACTTGTTTATGCTCGCCTATTTTTGTGATATCGATTGGGACGATAATTTTTACACATCGCCCAAAGTGCACAAATAATGTTCTGTGTTTGATTGGTTGAAACCCCACACGGGTGTTGGGATGAAAATTGGTGTACACTAATCCCAATTGTTAGTTATATGTCGATCGATGGGTTGACAGGCTGTGTTAAGCGTCGATTATTTATATTTGATGCTTATACAGTTATGCGATGCACTTTGGATGATGGATGATTGTTTATATACTTGTGTTGTATGAAAATCCATATAAATCACTTTATATGGTAATTGATTGGGCCTCATTCCAGTTTAGAAATAGAAATATTTGAAATAGAAATATTTGAAATAGAAATATTTGAAATAGAATATTTGAAAATAGAAATTTATGAAGCCGTGTTGATTAGATTGACGCCATTTTGACGTGAACGATATTTATTTCAATTTTAAGTGATTTCGAAATGAATTGAATTGAAAGTGATTTCGAAATGAATTGAATTGAAAACGAATTCAAAGTGAATTGAATTGAAAACGAATTCAAAGTGAATTGAATTGAAAACGAATTCAAAGTGAATTGAATTGAAAACGAATTCAAAGTGAATTGAATTGAAAACGAATTCAAAGTGAATTGAATTGAAAACGAATTGAAAGTGAATTGAATTGAAAGTGATTTCGAAATGAATTGAATTGAAAGTGATTTCGAAGTGAATTGAATTGAAAACGAATTCAAATTGAATTGAAATTTGAATTGAATAGAAATGAATTTTAAAACGAATTTATAGAGAAGAATTCAATTTTGATTTGAATTGAAACGGAAGTTGAAATTGCTTTTGAAACGAATTTAAAACTATTTATATAATTCGTTTTAAATAGAAATCGACGAAATATATTATATATATATTATATATATAATATAATGGCCTGAATAGAACGCGCCGCGCCGCGGCAGTTCGTAAATTTCGACCATTTATTTCAAACGGACATTGCGGGAGATCCGACCGTCGGATTCTCCTAAAACCGGAACCGTTGGGTTCGTATCGAAAAGAGCTTTCTAGCGAATGTTAGAAATTTGAAATCTAACGGTTGGATTTGGAATTATGTCCAAATCAAATTTGAAAAAGGTCGCTGTAAGTGCAGTTCGGTGGCCATTGTTGGAAATCGACTGTACGGGCCTTGATAAAATTATTAAAAATAGTAATAATTTGTGTAAAATCATAAGAAATGATTTGTGAAGATTTGGGATGAAAAACTTCATGTTTGAAAAGATAAAAATAGATTTTTATCGAAATGAACTAGTTTTGAACTAGAATTATAATTCTATTTATTTTTAAATAAATAAATTGAATTTGAAAAGGGTTTTGAAAATAACCAAAATTTCCAATGATTGCATTGGAGTGGATTTGAATCGAAATTGTCTTTGGAATATTTCGATGTTGGGATTCGTGATTATACAGGTGTTGTTATGGAAATTTGAAAGATATATATTTATATCGTTATTTCCAATACGACATTTGTTAGTCGTAGAATTTGATATTGAATATAAGCCGATATATTTTCTATTCAGAGCCTTGTATTGAATATCAAATGTGATTTGGGTTTGTCGTGAATGGTGTCTTCACTAACACTGTTCTTGAACCCAGTTGAGAAAAGATTAAATCTTTTTATTTAGATTTAATGAAGTGTACCAATTAAATAATATTTAATTGGAATTGAATTGATATTGATTTTTGGGTTTATCGTGGACAGTGTTTTAAATAACACTCGTTCTTTAACCCGATAATCAATGGGATGTGATTTTGGGTTTATCGTGAACTGTGTTTTAAAAGACACTGATTCTTTAACCCAGTTAACGATTAAAACTAAGTGGAGTTTTAATGAATCTTTAAATAGATTGAATAGATCGAGAATGGAGTATCACCAGTTTTACTCCAGGCGATAGTTAAATCTTTAATTAGATTTGAACGTGAAATGGTAATTGAATTACCGATAACACTGTGGTGTTAGATATGAAGTACTACCAGTTTTACTTCATGGGATGAATAGGTTGGGATTGGGAAATAAAATAAATGATTACTTCGGTGTGGTTCGCTAATCCCGACTAGATTGAATTGATATTCAAAGGAGATTAAAGAATAAATTTAAAGAATTTATCTTGGATAAAATTAATGGGAATATTTGGATAAAAGAATATTCTGAATTGGAATGAGGCGTATGTTGTGTTTGTGTAACACTTTTATAATATATACGCGAGTTATTCAGAAAGACCGGGTTTATCCCATTCTGAATAACTGATTCGACGTGGTGTCGAAGATGAAGACGGTGGTCGAAGACCAGAAGTTTTCACGTCGTTTGGGTGATTACTGATGATCTTGATTGGGTTGTACACCCAAGAAGATGGAAACAGTTGGTGATCGTCCAGACGTACTTGGAGATCGATGGATATGCGGGGTACTAGGTGCCTCCGGTTTCGTTCAGACCCAGAACGGACTTGTAAATGGACTGTGTGTCTGACATTGGATTTTAGTCCGTGTGATTGATCTCTATTAAATATATATCTGTTTGGCGGCGGAGAATTTATTCTCTTGCTTAACGCCCTTCTCTGAGACGTACGAGCTCAGGGGTTATATATTGATGGATATCAAACGCATGGAGTGAATTGCCTGTGTGGCATGCCTAAGTGGCAATTGATCGAGGCTTCTGTTGAAAAGCAAAGTCTTGTGGTGATGATCAAAGCACAGCCTGTGTGGCACAGCTTTGTGTAACGTGAATTCGCGAGTCTCGCACCCCGGTTGTGAACCAAAAACGGGAGAGGACCTCAGGGAGGGCATGCGTTTCTTTCTAGCTAGGGTGGTGTCAGTGACCTACCAGCCCTGACATTTATATACTTTTCACCTGTGTGGTTGTTGCTGTTGCGAGGCGCCTCGGTTTGATCGGACGATCCGGGTCCGATGGAGTCATTTGTTGGCTCGTTGACACCCCAAAGGGTGGGGAAGCGCATGTTCAGGGTTTAAGTTTAATCCACATCGGTGGACTGGCCCTGACGATCCAAGGGTCACTCGAGCTCTGATCCTGAGACACGGGCTAGAGCGTCTCGAATCGGTTGAGGACTATCTTTTGCCTCGGTTCATAGATGGAAATCCAATTTCCAAATACGTGACATTTGCGGTTTTATTTGTAAACCTATATATGGCGACATGATATATGGTACCCATGCCGCCTATGATTGATACTTATGATTTGAAGTTGTTTTATACACTATGCACTTATTATAGTATCAAATGATTTGTTTTAAACGTATCAAACATTCTTTGGCTGTTATAAGGGAAAACCCTATCCCCCGGCTTGCGTTGCATTGTGTGATAGGACCTGGGTCTTATAACAGCTTCATTTTTCTTTATTTAGCATTGCGCTGTTTGTTTTATGCACTGGTATTCTTGGGAGGAAACCCGTTCCGTGTTATACGGCGTGGTCCCTTGATTTACCTAATGATTTAAAATAAAGATTAATAACTGTTTTAGTTCTCACACCAGTCCCATGACTGACCTGGAGTTTATTGTTTTAACCTAAACTCTGGGTGCCCCTATTTTGACACGGGCAGCTAGTAGTTTTGGTTTTGCAGATTTATATTCACAGGATCCTGGTTTACAGCTGGAATGATATCCGGAAAGCTTTGTATCCGTATATCTCTTCTAGTTGTGTATTGTATTATTTTCCGCTGCTATGTATTTAAATGTAATTTAAATCTCTGATATTTCTATGTAATATTCATTTATACTCTGTATATTCTTGTAATCTGATGCATTGTTGTAATATACAATGAAATGTTCTTCTGTATGCGTTCTGTTGTGGTTTGTTCTCGAACTATCCGACGCTTTCCTTTACGGGGAAGTTGCGGGTTTTCAAAGTTGGTATCAGAGCTTTGGTTTACAAAGCTCAGAGAACAAGGCACATTAGAACCATACGAAAGAATTCATCAGATATTGGATTAGTAAAATCCAATGGGAATGACTCGTTAGAGATGGGATCAGTAGTATCCTAGAACGAGTGTGAAGAGTATATTTTTCAAATGAAAACAAATTTTGTTTTGAACATTTAAATCAATTATTCGTATTTGATTATTTATATTGATGTGGACAATCCAGTATATATAGATTTTGCGTATACGTCTGATCCGCGTGTATTCGAAGTTTTAATATATTGGATAGATATAGAATCACACTCTAGTCGCCCGGAGATGGTACTGATGATAGCACGTGCATCATCAGTATTTATGTTCGTGTTTTGAAGGTGTGTTTTCTATATATTTCCATTAGACTGGTGTGAGAACCAAACCTAATATAGTTAGAACACATTGTTGTGAATTGGCATCAAAAACATGATTTTCTGTATATGTATCAAAATTATGAATTTGAAACTTTAAATTCACTAATTGATTGATGTTTGTGTTGTTTGTTTATTTGTTTGCTAATTTTTAACCAATTAGCCTAATGGAATCAAATATTGAATTGTATTGAAATTTGGTTGCGTTTGCTAGCATATACATATATATCGTTGAACAGGTCATAGCAAGGAGGCTAGAGCCAGAGAATAAAATTTGTTTGCCCGACAAATAGGTACATGTTTACTACATAATTTCCTGTTTTGTTTGGGTGATGATGATTTTGTGAGCCTATTGGCTAGCCGCTTGGCTTTTTCTTTTTCTTTTTGAGATCTGAAGGACCGGGGAAGCTATTTGAAATTCCCCGATGCTCCCATTGCAGGGGAGGTTATGGCGAAATTTTTCAAAAATTTAGGGTGTTAGCCAAATTTTTGAAATTTTGGAAAATTCTCAGAAACTGAAAAGTTAGAGAATGGAAGCCTGATCGAACGTAGAGTTGATTAATCAAACCACTTTCGACTTTGTTCCTTTTCGGGGACGAAAAGTTTTAAGTGGGGGAGATTGTAATAACCCGAAAATCTGGGCCAGTTTAAAATTTTTATTTTGGCAATTTTAGCGAATTTTGAATATTTAAAATAGATTATTTTAAATAATATCGACGAGAAATTTATTTTGAATATAATTCGAACGTATATATTATATACGTCGTCGTTAGAATATATAATAATTATATATAATTATAAATAGAATTGAAAATGGCGCGGTAGTTCGAAAATTCGATTTCTAATTTCAAATGAATATACAGAATTCAATATAAGTCAGAATTGAACGAAACAAGAAATATTTGAATCTGTATAACTATATCTTTGTAACGAAGTTAACAAACTGAGATTTCATCTTAGAAATGATAAGATATGTCCAGTTTAAAATTAGAAATAGTCGCTGTGGAATTTATATATATTTTTATATATATAAGGCCCTTAAAAATAGCAATTTTGCAAACGACCTCGGATTTCGACGAAACCAGTTTTGTTGGGTCCGTGATGTTAAGTTATTGCTAGGTTTCAAATTTCATAAATTTTCGAATCAATATGTGAGCGTGGCAAAGGAAAACGTGTTTTGACCATTTCAGTTGTTTTTAATCGACTGGAAATTGGCCATTTTTCAAACGGTCTCAGAATTCGACGAAACTAGTTTTGTTAGGACCGTATCGTCAATACGAAGCTAGAAAATATTTTTTTGGAATTTTTCTAGTTAGTATGTGACCCCGGTAATTCGAAATGTACGTTTAAAATTCAATATAGTGATTTAAATGTAAATTTAACGGAAACTGATTGTAACAGCCGAAGCAGCCTTTGATACCTATCCCATTGTGTTCGGAATGGGGGTAAAACGCTAGGGACGACAGTCGTTGCGCCTCGTTTAGAGTCCATATGAAAAGACAACTTTTTTTTATTGGAAAATAAAATAAATATATAATTATACATAACCCCCTATCCTTCCCTCTCCAAAGTCACCCCCCCCCCCCCGTTAAAATCAAAACAGAAAAAAATCGCTCAAGCTCTCCTCCGTCCTAGATGGCTCCGACCGTCACCGCACCCCCCCAAGTGGCGGCGCAAACCCCCCCCCCCTCGCCGATCCTCTATCCTCCAGCCTCCCCGTTCTCCTCTCTCCAAAAACCCTACTACCCCAACGCCTATCGCAACCGACTCCACAACGCGCCGCACCCTCCTCCAGCGCAGCCACCTCCTCACGCCATCGCCAGCTCCGGCGAAACCCCCCCTGTCTCCGACCGTGACTCCCCCGGCCTCCCTCCTTCGAAAGACAGTAAGCTCTTTACTTTTTGTTTATATTAAAAACTGTTTTTTTTTTTTTATATATAAGTGTTATAAAAACTGATTTTAACATAATTTAAAAACTGATTTTTGTCATACTTTAAAAACTGATTTTAACATAATTTAAAAACTGATTTTATTTTGAGTTATAAAAGATGTGATTTTTGAGATATAAAGATTTGACTTTTTTTAAAATGATTAGAGAATAAAGATAGGATTTTTATCTAAGAAAAAGTTCATATTTTTGTTTAGAAAAGATCGTAGTTTTGATTTAGGAAAAAATTAGATTTTGATTTAGAAAAGATTAGATTGTTATTTCTATAAAGACGAGATTTTTATTCAATAAAAATATGATTTTTATATGTAGAACTTCGAAAGAAAAATATGATTTTTTATGTAAAGGAAAATGGGATTTTTCTTATGTATAAAAGTATAATCTTTAGGCGTTATAAAATAAAGATTAAATTTTTAAAATAAAGATTAGATTTTTAAAATGCAAAAGATTAGTTTTTTTTTAAGTAAAAGTTTGATTTTTATATATTGAATAGTATAATAAAAATTCGATTTTTATATAGTGAATAACGAAGTAAAAATTCGATTTTTATATAGTGAATAACGAAGTAAAAATTCGATTTTTATATATTGAATAGCGAAGTAAAAATGTGATTTTTACGTATGTAGTGAAAGCAGCAACGAAGGTGACAAAAAGGCGAAACGACGAAGACTTCTGCAAAAGAAGAGCCGTGGAGCTAGGATAGCTATAAGTGAGAATTTCTCACCTTTCCATTTCATTTCTAGTTATATATATATACTAGGATGCAGACGGTGCTTAGTAGCACCCGACACAATCGTCCACAGACCATGGACTTGTTTGTTTGGTTGCATAGATTAGTTGAATTATTTGTTTGAATTGAATTGTTTGGTGAGATGAAATTGATTTGATTGATGTGTGAATGGCGTGGGCCTTCACTAGACCGGGGATAAGGCTAGGCCTTGTCCCGTTTCTAGTATCGCGCCGTTATACCGCCGAAATTTTCTAAAAAGTGTTAGAAAAATTTAGATAGCTAAAATATTATTTTTAGCTATAACTACGATAAATAAAATAATTTATCGAATAGTGAAAAATAGGAATACACTTTCATTTACAAGTCGGCCGACTTGTTTATGCTCGCCTATTTTTGTGATATCGATTGGGACGATAATTTTTACACATCGCCCAAAGTGCACAAATAATGTTCTGTGTTTGATTGGTTGAAACCCCACACGGGTGTTGGGATGAAAATTGGTGTACACTAATCCCAATTGTTAGTTATATGTCGATCGATGGGTTGACAGGCTGTGTTAAGCGTCGATTATTTATATTTGATGCTTATACAGTTATGCGATGCACTTTGGATGATGGATGATTGTTTATATACTTGTGTTGTATGAAAATCCATATAAATCACTTTATATGGTAATTGATTGGGCCTCATTCCAGTTTAGAAATAGAAATATTTGAAATAGAAATATTTGAAATAGAAATATTTGAAATAGAATATTTGAAAATAGAAATTTATGAAGCCGTGTTGATTAGATTGACGCCATTTTGACGTGAACGATATTTATTTCAGTTTTAAGTGATTTCGAAATGAATTGAATTGAAAACGAATTCAAAGTGAATTGAATTGAAAACGAATTCAAAGTGAATTGAATTGAAAACGAATTCAAAGTGAATTGAATTGAAAACGAATTCAAAGTGAATTGAATTGAAAACGAATTCAAAGTGAATTGAATTGAAAACGAATTCAAAGTGAATTGAATTGAAAGTGATTTCGAAATGAATTGAATTGAAAGTGATTTCGAAGTGAATTGAATTGAAAACGAATTCAAATTGAATTGAAATTTGAATTGAATAGAAATGAATTTTAAAACGAATTTATAGAGAAGAATTCAATTTTGATTTGAATTGAAACGGAAGTTGAAATTGCTTTTGAAACGAATTTAAAACTATTTATATAATTCGTTTTAAATAGAAATCGACGAAATATATTATATATATATTATATATATAATATAATGGCCTGAATAGAACGCGCCGCGCCGCGGCAGTTCGTAAATTTCGACCATTTATTTCAAACGGACATTGCGGGAGATCCGACCGTCGGATTCTCCTAAAACCGGAACCGTTGGGTTCGTATCGAAAAGAGCTTTCTAGCGAATGTTAGAAATTTGAAATCTAACGGTTGGATTTGGAATTATGTCCAAATCAAATTTGAAAAAGGTCGCTGTAAGTGCAGTTCGGTGGCCATTGTTGGAAATCGACTGTACGGGCCTTGATAAAATTATTAAAAATAGTAATAATTTGTGTAAAATCATAAGAAATGATTTGTGAAGATTTGGGATGAAAAACTTCATGTTTGAAAAGATAAAAATAGATTTTTATCGAAATGAACTAGTTTTGAACTAGAATTATAATTCTATTTATTTTTAAATAAATAAATTGAATTTGAAAAGGGTTTTGAAAATAACCAAAATTTCCAATGATTGCATTGGAGTGGATTTGAATCGAAATTGTCTTCGGAATATTTCGATGTTGGGATTCGTGATTATACAGGTGTTGTTATGGAAATTTGAAAGATATATATTTATATCGTTATTTCCAATACGACATTTGTTAGTCGTAGAATTTGATATTGAATATAAGCCGATATATTTTCTATTCAGAGCCTTGTATTGAATATCAAATGTGATTTGGGTTTGTCGTGAATGGTGTCTTCACTAACACTGTTCTTGAACCCAGTTGAGAAAAGATTAAATCTTTTTATTTAGATTTAATGAAGTGTACCAATTAAATAATATTTAATTGGAATTGAATTGATATTGATTTTTGGGTTTATCGTGGACAGTGTTTTAAATAACACTCGTTCTTTAACCCGATAATCAATGGGATGTGATTTTGGGTTTATCGTGAACTGTGTTTTAAAAGACACTGATTCTTTAACCCAGTTAACGATTAAAACTAAGTGGAGTTTTAATGAATCTTTAAATAGATTGAATAGATCGAGAATGGAGTATCACCAGTTTTACTCCAGGCGATAGTTAAATCTTTAATTAGATTTGAACGTGAAATGGTAATTGAATTACCGATAACACTGTGGTGTTAGATATGAAGTACTACCAGTTTTACTTCATGGGATGAATAGGTTGGGATTGGGAAATAAAATAAATGATTACTTCGGTGTGGTTCGCTAATCCCGACTAGATTGAATTGATATTCAAAGGAGATTAAAGAATAAATTTAAAGAATTTATCTTGGATAAAATTAATGGGAATATTTGGATAAAAGAATATTCTGAATTGGAATGAGGCGTATGTTGTGTTTGTGTAACACTTTTATAATATATACGCGAGTTATTCAGAAAGACCGGGTTTATCCCATTCTGAATAACTGATTCGACGTGGTGTCGAAGATGAAGACGGTGGTCGAAGACCAGAAGTTTTCACGTCGTTTGGGTGATTACTGATGATCTTGATTGGGTTGTACACCCAAGAAGATGGAAACAGTTGGTGATCGTCCAGACGTACTTGGAGATCGATGGATATGCGGGGTACTAGGTGCCTCCGGTTTCGTTCAGACCCAGAACGGACTTGTAAATGGACTGTGTGTCTGACATTGGATTTTAGTCCGTGTGATTGATCTCTATTAAATATATATCTGTTTGGCGGCGGAGAATTTATTCTCTTGCTTAACGCCCTTCTCTGAGACGTACGAGCTCAGGGGTTATATATTGATGGATATCAAACGCATGGAGTGAATTGCCTGTGTGGCATGCCTAAGTGGCAATTGATCGAGGCTTCTGTTGAAAAGCAAAGTCTTGTGGTGATGATCAAAGCACAGCCTGTGTGGCACAGCTTTGTGTAACGTGAATTCGCGAGTCTCGCACCCCGGTTGTGAACCAAAAACGGGAGAGGACCTCAGGGAGGGCATGCGTTTCTTTCTAGCTAGGGTGGTGTCAGTGACCTACCAGCCCTGACATTTATATACTTTTCACCTGTGTGGTTGTTGCTGTTGCGAGGCGCCTCGGTTTGATCGGACGATCCGGGTCCGATGGAGTCATTTGTTGGCTCGTTGACACCCCAAAGGGTGGGGAAGCGCATGTTCAGGGTTTAAGTTTAATCCACATCGGTGGACTGGCCCTGACGATCCAAGGGTCACTCGAGCTCTGATCCTGAGACACGGGCTAGAGCGTCTCGAATCGGTTGAGGACTATCTTTTGCCTCGGTTCATAGATGGAAATCCAATTTCCAAATACGTGACATTTGCGGTTTTATTTGTAAACCTATATATGGCGACATGATATATGGTACCCATGCCGCCTATGATTGATACTTATGATTTGAAGTTGTTTTATACACTATGCACTTATTATAGTATCAAATGATTTGTTTTAAACGTATCAAACATTCTTTGGCTGTTATAAGGGAAAACCCTATCCCCCGGCTTGCGTTGCATTGTGTGATAGGACCTGGGTCTTATAACAGCTTCATTTTTCTTTATTTAGCATTGCGCTGTTTGTTTTATGCACGGGTATTCTTGGGAGGAAACCCGTTCCGTGTTATACGGCGTGGTCCCTTGATTTACCTAATGATTTAAAATAAAGATTAATAACTGTTTTAGTTCTCACACCAGTCCCATGACTGACCTGGAGTTTATTGTTTTAACCTAAACTCTGGGTGCCCCTATTTTGACACGGGCAGCTAGTAGTTTTGGTTTTGCAGATTTATATTCACAGGATCCTGGTTTACAGCTGGAATGATATCCGGAAAGCTTTGTATCCGTATATCTCTTCTAGTTGTGTATTGTATTATTTTCCGCTGCTATGTATTTAAATGTAATTTAAATCTCTGATATTTCTGTGTAATATTCATTTATACTCTGTATATTCTTGTAATCTGATGCATTGTTGTAATATACAATGAAATGTTCTTCTGTATGCGTTCTGTTGTGGTTTGTTCTCGAACTATCCGACGCTTTCCTTTACGGGGAAGTTGCGGGTTTTCACACGGTCCCCGCCTATGGGCAGTGGATTAGTTATGCCTGAACACACGTTTCCCGGTCCCTTTGGACCTATAGTATGACCACCAACGGCCTATAAAAAAAACGAGGCGCCTCAAAATCCATCATCCACATAAGTAAAATGTCAGGGCTGGTAGGTCACTGACACCACTCTAGCTAGAAAGAAACGTGTGCACTCCCTACGGTCCATATCCCGTTTTAGACTCATACCGGGGTGTGAGGCTCGCGAAGTCACGATATACACAAAGCTATGCCTAAACAGACTATGCTTTGATCATCATCCACAAGGCCTACTTTTCAACAAAGCCTTGATCATTGCATCTTGGCATGCCACATCATCACTCCATATCATACTACCAACCCTTTGCCGAAATATATGAACAGGTGTTAAGCAAGAGAATAAATTCTCCGCCACCAAACATCCATACATTTGACAGAAGATTAATAACATGATATATAATGGAGTACGATGTCAGACACACGATCCATTTATAAGCTTATGCTCTGGGTCTGAGCGAAAGCCAAACCCGTACAAATCAACACTACGTCAGGGCAACTCCTACTATTACCTTATCATGGTAGCGAGCCATTCTAATGCAACAGTCATCATCGTCCATTCGATGTGGAGATTTGACGGTCTTCTATCGCCGTCTTCCAATCTTGGATTATTAACGTCGTTTAATTATTTGGAATGAGATGAACTCGGGCTTTCCAAATAATCCTCGTATATATACATATATATATATATATTTAAAATCTTTCTTACACATTAATAATTATTTTTATTAAAGATTCATTCCTATTTTAATTATTTAAAATAATTAAATTTTTATATAACGACGCCTTAAGTCCATGGGCGACTATGGCGCTGCATTCAACCAATTTTGATTTTTACATTTCTCAGAATCTAACCGTTGGATCTTAACGTAATATATATCGTTGGAAAGATTTTTCCAAGTCGGTCCTAACGGTTTCAGTTTCGGGAAAATCTGACGGTCGGATTTTCTTGTATAGTCATTTAAAAGTATGATTTCAAAACGCGAACGATCGCGCTTGGTTCGTTTAATTTTATATATATATAAATATATATACAAATAATTCGTTTAATTTATCGTTCTTACATACATCTCCCCTTTTTCTTTATTCCTTTTCTTTTTTTTTTCCACTTCTTAATCTTACATGAAAAAGGTAATTTATAATTAGACGGTGAATTATTCCCTTTTATTTTATTTTTATTTTTAAAATCTTTATAATTTACATTAAAACGTAAATTATAATTCATCGCTCTATTTATTCCATTTCATCTTTCAATTATATTATGATTCCATTTACATATATAAAATACTCATTCTCTTTCTAAATGCATTCTCAATCTCAATTACATCCAAAATGTAATTTTATTTTACGATGACATTTCCATTCTATTCACATTATAAATAATGTACATGTCCTACGATGAAAAATTCTCTTTTAATATGCATTAAAAATAATGTATTTTTATCCTACGGTATGTTTTTCTTTTTATTAACATTGAAAATAATGTTACCTTAACATACAATGCATTTTCTATTTTTATTAACATTGAAAATAATGTTAATTTTTCTATCTTTACATTACGCATAAAAAAATGTATATTTTGATACATCGCAAATTCCTACTTTATATTTACAAAATAAAGAGTAAACCTTGTCATGCGGTGAATTCCTACCTTATTTTACAAATAAAAAGTAAATCTTATCATACAGTGAAAATGCCAACTTACTTTTACCAATAAAAGTGTACGTCTTATCATGTGGTGAAAATACTCTAATATTAACATTATAAATAAATGTTAATGCCAATTTCTCTTATAATGTAAATTTCTCTTTTTATACATACATTAATAAAAGTGTGTTAATACATACTGTGCAATCTTCTTTTTAATCAATATCACAAATAATGTTAAACAATCTTTTCTTTTTATATAACATTAAAATAATGTTAATAAATCATATGGTCCATTCTCTTTTAATATTTACATTAGAATAATGTAAATCAATCTTTCCTTTTCATATACATTTATAAATAATGTACATTTTTCTTACGAGGTAAATTATCTTTTGTTTACATTATAAATAATGTTAGTCTTACATACGGTTCAATTCCTTTTTATTAACATTAAAAATAATGTTAAATTTACATACGGTTCAATTCCTTTTTATTAACATTAAAAATAATGTTAAATTTACATACGGTTCAATTCCTTTTTCTTTTATTTACATGTATACTGTAAATGTCTTTTATTCTTTTCTCTTTACACTAAAAATGTAAATTCTCTTTTTATTTTTCATTTGCATAGAAAATGTAAATGTTTCTTTTTATTTTACATTTACATAAAAATGTAAATGTTTTTCTTTATTCTCTTTTTACATAAGAAAATGTACATATTGCTTTTATTTCCTTTACATTAGAAAATAATGTTACTTTTCTTATTTCCTATACATTAGGAATAATGTTTCTTTTTCTTATTTTCTT
The DNA here is from genome assembly GCA_030737875.1 of Allium sativum. Lineage (NCBI taxonomy): Eukaryota > Viridiplantae > Streptophyta > Magnoliopsida > Asparagales > Amaryllidaceae > Allium > Allium sativum. Next base: position 121,362,095 of record CM060920.1, read on the forward strand.
TACATTAGAAAATAATGTAACTTTTTCTTATTTTCTTTACATTAGAAAATATACATATTTTATTCTTTTTCTTTTATTTTACATTAGAAAATGTTAATGTATTTTTTTTCTTTTTCTTTTTAACAAAGAAAATGTTTGAAATTATTTTTCTTTTAACAAAGAAAATGTTAATGTCTTTTTCTTTTTAACGAAGAAAATGTTTATGTCTTTTTCTTTTTAACAAAGAAAATGTTTGAAAAGTCAATCTATATTTCTATGTAATATTTGCATTGTAAAATGCAAATAAAAAGGGGAATTTCATTTCTAATATAGACGTCTTTTCTAGTGCAAACATTTCTAATCTGAATATAATTTCTAATGCACATGTTTGATTCATTTCAACTATTTAATATGACACTAGTATTGGGTGTCACTACAACCGTATTAACACAACCATATAGATTAAAGCCACAGTGAATTTTTTTTTTTGGGTGTCGCTATAATCGTATTAACCCAACTAGATAAATTAACATAACAGTGGAATTTTGGGGGGTCACTACACCCATATAAACACAACGATGAAATATGTGATACAATACTCAAATTATCGCTACGGTGGTTTTTGGTGTCATAATATCCAAATTAACACGACGGTGTAAATTGCGTCATCACACTATTTTAACACAAGTACAATTGGGTGTAGTCCTGATGAGTCACAATAAAGGTCCCAACTTCACTTTTATTTGTAAATGAAAATGGATATTTAAACTCATATTTTATATTATACATAAAAGTAAAGGTTAAACTTGCATTCCATTATGTTCACCAAAACCAAAATAAAAATTAGTATTTTGATTTGTGCATAAGATAAACATTTGCTTTTATTTTAGTAAGCAAAATAAAGATAAAAATTGTCCTTTAATTTATGACCATAAAAATTGTTCTTTTTGACAAAACCAACATAAAAATTGGTCTTTTTATTATGTTAACAAAAATAAACATAAACATTGGTCTTAACAGAAGCAACATAAAAATTGGTCATTTTATTTTGTTAACAAAAGAAACATAAGATTTAGTCTTTTTATTTTGTTAACAAAAGAAACATAAAATTTAGTATTTTTACTTTGTCAACAAAAACTATGTTAAAATTGTCCTTTTTATTTTAACAACAAAATTAAATGTTAAACTTGAAAACAAAATAAACAAACAAGATTGTATGTCTTAATTTTATTTAAGAAAATAGAATGAAAATAAAAAATAAAATTAAAGTAAAACTTTGTCATTTATGTTTTGTAAATAAAATTTTAGCCTCAAATAGAACGGAGCAAAGATAGAAATAAGATGGGAATTTTATTATGACTACATCAAGATTTTACAGGTCTGACTAACATAGTTATTCCATAGTATCACCACACATTCCAATGACCACGTGAACATCGCATACAAATATCACCATAACACAGATCAAGAACAATAGTATACAAATCAGAATCTCACGATTAACATTAACATATAATTATTTAATTTAGATCAGAGTTCTCACCTTGATTAGCGGAAAAAAAAAATCATTTACGTCTGCTGCTTTTTAATTTCGAGAATCAGAAAGTTTGATCCAAAATTTCGGCGAATCCGAGCGCTGTATGACAAAACTAATGGTATGTGTAGCTTCGTATCGTTGAGACCTTTGTTCTGATATATAATTTGCTATGGTTTGGAGAGGTTTGATTTTCATCATTTATTTTGAGGAGAAGAGAGCCGTCATTGCAAAGAGCAGGAAGAGGGAACTTAAAATTAGATTTTAGAGGATGATTAGGGTTAGGGAATATGAGACATTATTTAGTAGTAGGTAGTTTTCAGTTTAGGCCCATGTGTGTTTTAAAATTTAATATTTTATTTACATTTTAGTCCATTTTTACCGTCTTAAATTTCGTACGTTAGGTGCCTTTTTATGCAGCTACTTATGTATCCAACCACTAATTGTTCCTTTTATTAACTTTTTGTCTTCTTGTGCATAAAAAGAAGCTAGTTAAGAGAGAGATTTAATTTTAAATACATATATAAATACACCCACACACACAAGCATATAGATATATACAAACATATATGCATTAGTAATTTTTTTTTTATATATACAACTCCTAATATATGCATTAATTCTATATTCTAATGACAAAACGAATAAGATGGAAAGAAAGTTTAGATAATATCACATACTAAAAATAATGTAATTTTTGATTTACATGTAAGTTCATCAATATAATTTAGTCATACACACATACGAAGAAAATAATCAAAATAGAGATATATTTTGATGACAAAATGTTTCCTCTTATAGTGCAATTAATTTGCACACTCTCGGTGGATATTTTTTTTATTTTGAGCAATGGAAATTACTTGTAACCTTTTAGGGTGTTACATTTGCTATCTAAATACATTGGTTAATATACATATATATATATATATATATATATATATATATAGAGAGAGAGAGAGAGAGAGAGAGAGAGTCTATGTATGCATGTAATTTTTTTTATTAAATAATTTATGCACTATGAAATTAACATTGAATAATAAATGTTATTTTTCTTGCATGATGCATGATGCATGCTTTTCTATTTCCCTTTTTTATTGAATAATAAATGTTATTATTAACCATGAAATTAACTTTCAGCGCTTTCCTATTTTTCTTGCAAATTTACTGCTAATTTGGATTTAGTACTTAGACAAAAAAAATACTATATATATTTATTATTTTGTTGATGATTTTCTTTCACTCTAAACTTTCGATCATAACCTTTCTCGAATATATTTTCCATGATTACAATCAATGTTATTAGACATATGTTTAATGACAACTACTGTTTATACAAAAGCAATATAAAAGGTTTGTATAAGTTTAATCCTTCATTTAAAGCAATTGTGGCATGCAAGGTAAGTTAATTTTTGTGTACATTTGAAACTTGCCACCATAGGTTATATCTCCGTATGCATGCCATTTAATTCTATGCATGTTAATTAATAAAAAATTTCTTTTTGTTACATTTTTTTTTCTATGTAATTTTCTTTTGAATTTAGAATAATAATTAAACGTTGATAAGAGAGACACCTTGTGCTTAGTCAACGAATTTATTTACTTCGTAACCTACCTTATATGAAGTGTAAACCAATAACTTGCTACAATGGGAGGAAAACATGGAACAAATACATGGCTCAAATTAGAAAGGAAAGAGACATATTGAATATTTGTTTTACAATAAACATATTGAAAAAGGTGCTATTAAGATTGAGTCCATAACGTATATATATATATATATTTTTTTTTATGTATAAAAAAATTATGTAAAGGATGTCATATTTAAAATAAATTGTTTAAAATATTCTAAATTCATTAAATTGACCAAAAATAATATTTTATTTTTGTACCAAAAATTCAGGGTCGTTACAAATAACTACTAATAATTGCATCACAACTTTGCCTTCTTCATAAGCTTCAATTATCACTCTGTTCATGGCTTTTACCCTAGCTACTGACCTGTTAGATATGTTGAGGAAAGGTGTCAGATCATAAAGTTCCGTGTGACTAAAATATAGTGTTACTTAATACCCATACCCTATATTTTTAGCAGGTTACATATGAGGTGGCATTCTCGGGCACTTATAGCCTTATTAAAGGTGGATTCTTATGATCTCTTATAATCCTGAGGCGAACCCCAAGCCCTTTAAGACCCCGTTCAAATACATTAACATTCTTAAATCTATACTCTCATTTGTAACATGAGAAGTAGTATTGCGAATGTTACTACTTAACTGATATTACACTATAGGACACCTATATCGCTTAAGACTTCCCTTAGATAGTTGGTGAGCATGCAATGGCCACATATCTTTCAATTACTAATCTGTCACTAGTTGAGCCCTTACAAGCTTTTAGGGGAAGTGGGCATCCTCGTGAACTACCATACTCTGTTTCCGTTATATGCATAACCACTTTTAGAGAAGGAGGACCCAAAGACTTACTTCAAATCTAATGAGGGTGGGTCCCGTGACTTTGGTTCCTCTCCAAGGAATAAACCTTCGAAGGCATCCTAGTCCTAACCACTTAAGACCCAAACTGGATAAAAAGAGAGTCAGCCACTTAAGACCTTCTCAAGGCATAGTAAACCTGACTATTTTCACACACAACAGGCTTATGTATATAGTTATATATACACACACACACTAGACCTCTCACATTAAACCGTATACCTGTGGATGTCGGATATGCCGGTCGGTTCCAGACAGACTTCTACTACAAGTCGGTATAACCTCGTGTCTAGTGTACTAAGTTTTTGAATGGCCCATGGCAACCTATACATCACACATTAGTTGGACCCACTTGTGGTTGCTGGATTTGTCGATCGGTTCCGGGCAGGCTTCTACCACAAATGGCAACTAACCTCATGTCTATCTGTCGTAGATCTAGACCCGCTATAATCTTTTGTAGTCAAACATGCTCCAACAATTCTCCTATTATATACATATAAAAAACTTGTATTAGATACTCATATATGTATATATATATATATATGTATGTATGTATGTTTATGCCAAATTCCAGAATACTAAACTCATATAAACTAGAATAGAGAGAGGTTAAGAATAAAGCTAGAGAAATAGAAGAAAACCTTAACCTTATTCTTTTATTTTTCTCTGGAATTTAGCAATGCTGGAGAGGCAGCATGGAGGCGGAGATAAAGAATGATTAGGGTTTCATTGTGTAATAGAAGGGGCGATGTATAGTTTCCGTGTGAGCATAGACCGTTGGATTAATTAGAATTAATCCAAGCCCTTCATTTATATATACCCTCTCAGTAAAAACCCTAACCCGCTAGATTTATTGGGTTGTCGAGCGGTCGACCCTTAACAGTTGACACACCTTCGGGGCTGGAATGCCCAATAAGGCTGCATTGCTAAGTTTATTTTATTTAATACGTTCCTTAATCTCTTAATTTTATTCTATGTATATAATATATTTTGTCCCCCTGATCTTATCTTCAATTCAAAATTAGAATTCTCCCTCTTTATTTTGAATTTATCTTGGACACATGCACACACACACACACATATATATATTATACACTTAATTATATATATGTATATATTCTGTGTTTACCATCCAAATTCATTTGTTCATAACTTCTTCATACATTAGCCGTTTTTAGCATATTATATACGAAAACGATTCAGAACTTCACCACGAATCCAAATAAAATAATTTCATAGCCAAATTCCTTATGATGCAAAATCTCATTTTCCAGCCTTACCATTTAATTGCTTGTTTTTAATTATTTATTTTATTATTAATACTTATGAAATTTACGGGGTGTTACATGTTTAGCCGGTCATACAATTAACGACGTTTCAAAATAGGATTGGCGGTGATAGTTAGAGTCATGGGTGAATGATCATTTTGCTTGTATCATCTCGTGTAGATTATTCGACGTTGAAAGAGATATCTCTTGGGTGCTTGTATGATGTTGGTTTAGGCCTTCGGGGCTTGTGATTAGGAGATGCCGACATCGGTTAGAATGGTCTACGCTTGATAAATAATTGCCATGAATGTATTGTTGTTCCTACTTGATTGTATTAAAGGGTATCAATGTCGGATGTGGGGAAGACGAGTTTGGGTTCTTTTCTAGTGTGTTGGTAGATTAGTTGATTAATCTACCTATTCTCATATACTTTATTGATGATGCTAGTTGGTTGTTTTATCGCTCACTAAGAATGTTGTCTGACTCAAGGTTTTATGTCTCCCTCTTATTACCTTGGGATGTTCATCCATGTGTTGGATGGGCAGACTGAGTAGCAGGTGACATGTGATATCTTGATGAGCACGATACTGCTAAGCGATGATGAGCAGGAGGCTGGCGTATTATTTTCTGCTATCTTCTATTGTTGTTTTTGTAGGATCTAAATTAACCCTAGAGGGGCGGTGAATAGGGTTTATCGCAGATTATCACAGAGTAATTAAATAATAACAACACAGATAATAATCAGAGTAATTGCGGAAAATAAATAACACAGATATACCGAGCTTTGGAAAAACCCTGCCTACTGCTGCATTCCCCAAGGTTTCTACTAGGTGTTAAAACAATCTCTACGCTTACAATCCCCTGTAAACTCGCGACACTTGATCCCAACTGTTTTTAATCCTACGCTCAAAATCCTGCACTGGTTTCTATCCCCGAAACCAGATTTCCCCGAATTACAAATCCCATAATTCGTCTTCCTAGTTTTAGAGACAAACTAGAAAACTATCACTCAATTACAAATTGAAAATCTAAAAAACAAAAAACAAAAAAACAATTTAAAACCCTTATAAAAACCCTAGTTTCTCTTCTGATAATATGTCCTTTAGCCCCCTTTTATAAAAACTTTTAGCTTCCTTTAAAAACTAGGGTTATATAGGCCGAACCTCTTCCATATGTGCTTCACCCCACTTCATTTCAGTTGGCCCGATCTTTTTGGATTCTCTGGAATAAAAAATGGTGATGGCGATCCAGCTAAGGTTTGCAATATCCTTTGATTTTAGGCGGCTGCTCTCTCTTCTCTGATATGCTCGAACTTCTGGTAGTTATCTTTGTTTAATTTGAGTGGAATACTTTGATTTTGATCCAAGCGATTTTGTGTTCTCTGGTATGTTTTATAATTCGAATTTTTTTCTTGAATTGTATTCGAACTTGGATAGATTAAAAGCCTGTGATGATTGGTGTTTGTATAGGATTTTAATCCGATATATGCTCTGATTTCTTATTCGACTCGGTCATGATATTGTGTAAATTTTGGGGCTTGATGCAATCTTTGGATTTGGAAACTTCAACCTTTATTTGATACTGGCGTGTGACTTTGAATTGATCTTGAGCTTGCGAGATTTCTCGAACTTCGTATACACTTTTACTTTGTCCATATCTTAGGAGCTAAAACATTTCCAGTAAATTCGAATTGAACTTATTTGATGCTTAACATTTTTTGGCTTTCTACTGATGAACTTCCTTTAAAAGATGAGCAGATGTTATCTTTGATTTGCCAAAACTTTTACTTATGCCTTTGCTTGGATAAGAATAGTTTTGATGCTGATTTGATCTTGCTGAAAATAAGAACTGATGCTATGCTTGACATATTTGTTGTGCTTGGTTTATTTATGGCCCTTTCCTTCAATATTTGGTACTCGTGTTTGTATTTGCAGTTTCATTGATCTGCGCTTTACCTGAACTGGTAATTCAAATGTCCATTTATTACTGCCTCGACTTGCCATTTCACGCTCGACTTTTAAGTTGTTGCTAGAGTAGATTGATCATTTCCCATTGAACAGATTTTTAACACACACTGCACTTTTATACTTCATGCTCCATGATCATTTTACTGTGTGCACCCCCATGTTATACAGTTTCACCCATGCATCATACAGTTGTGCTCGACCATTTTTGTGTTTGTTGTTGCCACCTTGTTGTAGCTGAATTCTTCATGCTGCCTTGGTCCATATTGCATTGTGCTATTAGACATATATACACTTCCCTGATGTGTATACTACCTAGCACTTTTCTAATACTTTAATCGTCTATTTGAACTGGTACGAGCAGATTCTACTTGTAGTTTTAAAAACTGATGCACTTACACGTATTATACATGCTGCACAAAGTATCGATTTGCTCCAAGCACTTGTCTATGATGCTTTGCAATTGTTCACCTACTTGGCCGATCATCTCTTAAAAAAACTGTGTAGATCCCTCATGTATTGTTGTGTACACCATTTTGTTGATGCTACTTGTCTATGTATAGTGTAGTAACACATTTATGTCATTGCTGAAACTCCTTCATGTAACATGACCAATCCTTTGTATTGCCTGAATCAGTTGTGTACTTCTTTCTTGTTAATTAGTCTGCATCTTTTACTAGTCTGCTACTTAGCTTATTTGAAATGTTGGTCTGACTTGTTCATGTGTGCACCATTACACTGCACCCCATTGCTTTACTGCTTACATCATGCATGCTTTTACATTGTATACATTTGGGTACACATTGCAGACTTATTCTTTCCCTTGTTAGAAAGTTATCTCCATGTTTGTTGCCACCTCACCATAATGTTGTACCATACTTAAATATGCAACTCTATTATATATTGCATGATCTTCACTTGTATTTGAAAAACTGTTACACACATTTAGTTCTTGTGCAAGTTGCATCTCGATTGCTGTTTGAACACATTTGGTGTTGCTTCGCTGATTTAATATTGGACTCTAACCTGCCATGAATTTGTTGTATTTGTGTCTACTTGCTTGACCATGGTTCGACCAATTGGACATGAGTTGACTATGTTTTCATGTGCACTGAGTCGGGAAGGTCCACATGGCTACTCCTCAGTTGCTCGCTGCAGTGCACACGTATACGTGTGTACATGCGGCCATGAGACAATTTTTCCTGTCACTGCATATCAGACCAAGTACAGAAAAGTGGTGAAAAACACACCGTAATTTTGAGGCAAATAAAATTTAAAAATAAAATTTTATTTTATTTTTGTTGCAGTCTACTGTGTGTGTTCTTCTGTATGTGATAGGTATGAATGTGACTGGACTGACAGAAGAATGCTGTGAAGACAGAAGATTGAAGATGAAGATAAGAACAGTGTTAGTGTGTGTGTGTATATGTAAATGTACTGAGTGATAAGTGATGTATGTAATGAGGAATCTGTGCATATGAGAGTGGTTGTAGACACGGCTGAATAGAATTGTACTATTATTTGTAATGATCAATATTGATTGAAATAAAAATATATTTTTGCTGTTCAATTCAATTTGTTTCATTTTGTTTGAATCTTTTAAGTACAATTTCTGTGATGTGGTAAATGTGTCATGTCAGACATATTCAAAAATATTTGAATTGTAAATAGTGGAGTGATGTATATGTACTATTTCAACTGTAAAAATAAAATATTTATTCGAATAAAAACACTGTTTGGATATTCAATTATGTATAGTAGTGTTCTATTCAATAAATATTTATTTTTGTGTGTAAAATATAGAATAGTACTTCTTACAAACACATTTATGAAATAATATATATATATGTTTGTTATCATCAAACAAAAATCATACTGTCATACTCAACAATCTCCCCTTTTTGATGATGACAAACAAATAAAAGATTTTGAATGTGTTTGAACGTGAAATATATTACTCTCCTTATTTGTATGCTCCCCCTACAACTGAACTCCCCTTAGATATTTAATTTCCAGTCTTAAAATATTTTTGAATTAAATACTCTTCAATCAAAATCTTGACAATTCTCCCCCTTTTGTTATCATCAAAATGATAACAGAAATCGAAACAGTGATGAATATAGACTAAAATATAGTTCAGATTGAGAGAGAGAGAATATATATGGTAAAAATCATTTAATAAAAAAAAATCATAATAATCTTTAAATCGTAAGCAAATTTCACTTTCAGAATGAATGGATTTACGATGGATTTATAGAAAGAGGAGAGTTCAATAATGTAAAGACCTGAAAATCCCCATCCTTTGAATCGACCATAAACCGCACAGGTCTGACCCAAAAGTTGGAAATTTTTGAACACTTTATCTTTGGGAATACAACACATCAGAACAACAGAAGACTTTTATAAAACATTATAATAATGTTACATCAGAGTACAGAATATCAGAGTACATTGAATAAAATACAGCGGAAGATAAATTACAATAAATTCAATACATTGCAGCGGAAGACTCTGTATGCTCTGGACACAGCTTTAAGCTTCAATCCAGAATACTACTCAAGAGATAAATATATGCAAAACAAGCTACTCGACTGCCCATGTAGAAAATATGGGCACCCGAGTTTGCCAGTGAAACAAACTACAGGTCAGTCATGGGACTGGTATGAGAAATCTAACTTAACTAATCTAATAATAAGGCTAATCACAAGACCACGCCGCTAACGCGGAACGGGTTTACTCCATTGGATTGCCAGTGCATAAAATAAAGTAAATCGTTAAACAATGCAATGCTCTTTAGAAAAATAAAACCATTATAAGACTCAAGTCCCATCACACAATGCAACGCAAACAGGAGGATAGAGTTTTACCTTATAATGGTAAAAAATGCTTGATACGATAAAAACGGATTTTGATATTATTATTAGTGTATATATGTTTCAAAAACAGTTTCAATCATAATGTATCAATCATAGACGGCATAGTACCCCATCCTACTATGTCGCCATATTAGTTCTACAATCAAAACCGATGGTGTCGTATTGGAAATTGGGTTTCCATCATGAGTCGAGGCTAGGGATCGTCCTCTCCGATTCGAGACACTCTAGCAAATGCCTCAGGATTCCCCGCAGTTAACCCTTGGACCTTCAGGGTCGGTCCACACATACGTTAGTGGATTAGTTATGCCTGAAAACATGCTTCCCGGTTCTTTTGAACCTCTAATATGGCCACTAACAACCTATAAAACCGAGGTACCTCATAATTCATCATCAACATAAGTAAAAATGCCAGGGCTCGTAAGTCGCTGACACCACTTCTTAGCTAGAAAGAAACGTGTGCACACCCTGTAGTCCAACTCCCATTTTTTACTCATACTGGGGTGTGAGGTTTGCGAAGTTACATTATACACAAAGCTACGCCTAAACGTGCTATGCTTTGATCATCTACCACAAGGCTTACTTTTCAACAAAAGCGTTGATCATTTGCATCTTGGCGTGCCACATTGACAATCCACGCCACCGAACGGATATACATTACATATAAATCAATTCAATTTACATGGAATGAAATCCAATGTCAGACATACATCCATTTACAAGTCCGTTCTGGGTCTGAACGAAACCGAAGTCACCTTATTCCTCCCCGTATGTCCAATACGAAGGAGAGGCACTCGCTTATCCGGACAATCAACAAGTACATCCGGACAACTACCACTTTAACCCTTTATGAGGAGCGACCCAGTGTCGGGCATCAATAGTCATACATTCGATGTGAAGATCGCCGGTCTTCAATCACCGTCTTCAATATCTTCGATTTAAAACATCGTATAATCATTTGAAATGAGATTGAACTCGGTCTTTTCAAATGATTCTCACATATGTATAATTTTAAAAACCTTTTCATATCATTAATAGTATTTAATAACAATTCATTGCTATTTTTATTTATATATAAAAGTAGCTCGAATTAATTTAACGACGCTTCAGGTCGCTATGCAGCCCTGGCGCTGCTTTTATCAAATTTTGATTTACACATATCTCGAAATCTAACTGTTGGATTTTAACAAAATTTATCTTGTCGAAAAGATCTTCCCAAAGCGGTCCTAACGGTTCCAATTTTGGGGAAATCCAATGGTCGGATCATTCGGTATAATTGTTTAAAATTACGATTTTGAAACGCGAACTACCATGCGCGATTCGTTTAATTTTAATTTTAATTTTATATATATAAATATATACCTATATATATAATTCACTCGACGAATTCAAAACCATTTATTGATCAACTAATTTATTTCCACTATGCATTGTTCTAGCGAATCATACATTCAATAAAAATGTAATTTTTATTGATTAACTAAATTATTTCAACTATGCATATTTCTCATCATTTCTATATACAATAAGAATGTAAATTTATTGTTAAATGTTTCTATTTCAAACAATGAATATTTGCCATCATTTTTATACACAATAAAAATGTAAAATTTTATTGTAAAACCTTTCTTTTTCAAAAGTGATCATTTTATATGAATCATGCTTTACATTAACAATGTAAATTTCAATGCTTCCACATTATTATCCAAACTATAAATACTTTACATAATTCCTTCTTTTCATTAAAAATGTGAATTTTAACGTTTCAACCATTTCATTCCATACGATGTATATTTTACATAATTCCTTCTTTACATTAAATGTGTGAATTTTAATGTTTCAACAATTTTATCTATACAATGAATATTTACATATATTTTCTCTTTACATTAAAAATGTAATTTTAATGTTTCAAACATTTTATCTTTACATATAAATTCTAATATATGCATTTACAATAAAAGTGGTATTTTGTCCCTGCATATAAATCCTAATATATGCATTTGCAATAAATGTGATATTTTATACTTACATATAAATTCTAATATATGTAAGTACAATAAAATGATATTTTATACTTGCATATAAATTCTAATATATGTATTTACAATAGAAGTGATTCGAAGTGATTCTTTCACTTTTGATGACAATTCTAGTCTATTTTTGTTTAATCCTTTTTAATTGATACAAATGTATATTCTTGTTTCATCCTTTTTGAAATGGCAAAAATGTATATGTTTGTCTTATTCTTTTTAAAATAACCAAAATTGAATGTTTTTATTTCATTCTTTTACATTTTAGAAAAATGAATATTTTCGTCACATTCTATTTTAAATGAAAAAAATGTATCTTTTTGTTTAATCATTTTTAATGAACCAAAAATGTCTCGTTCTTTCTAATGAACAAAAATGTATCTTTTGCTTCATTCTTTTTAAATGACAAAAGTGAACATTTTGCCTCATTCTTCTTAAATGAAAAAAAATGAATGTTTTAGTCTCAATCTATTTAAATGAAAAAAGTGAATGTTTTATTTACATTCTTTTTGAATGACAAAAATGAATGTTTTTGTTTCATTCTATTTAAACGAGAAAAATGAACATTTTTATCTGTACAACGTATATTTTACATAAATAATACTTTACATTAAAAAAAATAGAATTTTTAATGTTCTCACATTTTTCTCAATCCAATGAATATCTCATTGCATTCTTACATTAAATATATGATTTATTTTGTCAATTCTTATTCAATATAAATGATATGATTTATTTCGATACCTTTTTCCTATGTACTCTAATGACAAATAAAAGAATATTTTATTTGTTTACTTTTTTCTATGTGTTTAAATAACATATAAAAGAATATTTTATATGTAAACATTTTCTATTCTAAGATCATGTAAAAGAATATTTTATATGTAAACATTTTCTATGTATTCTAATATCATATAACAGAATATTTTATATGTAAACATTTTCTATTCTAATATCATATAAAAGAATATTTTATGTATAAACATTTTCAATTCTAATATCATATAAAAGAATATTTTCTATGTAAACAATTTCTATGTCTTTTAATGACAAATAAAAAGAGAGTTTTAATGTCATAACATTTACCTATATTTCCAATGACAATAAAAGGAGAGTTTTAATGTCATAGCATTTTTCTACATTTCTAATGACAATAAAAGGAGAGTTTCAATGTTATAAAATGACTAATTTCGTTGATAACTTTCAATACAACAAAAATGATAAATTGGTTTGTTAACTTTAAATATACTGTAACGACCCGCCGTTTTGACCGCTCCAAGTCGGTAATTAAACCAACTCGAACCGTTCAAAACGTCAGATTGTTTTGGCTTATACAGTTTAAAACAGAACAGACGCAGAATCACAGAGTACAATAAATTGCAGCGAAATAAAATTTCATATAAATTATCAGAGTTTTATACAAAATTTGCACAGCGGGAAAATAAATGTAATGTATACAAAATTTCATACATAGCTTAAAAAAAAATAAGACTTTACTTTTGTCGAGCTTGCGCATGTACGTCTCTACGTGCCGTCTTCACGTCTTCGCATTCTCCTTGCGTGCCTCACCGGTTCGTTGTGAGCTGGGAATCTTCTAAAGTCTGCAGTGCGCGTATCTGACCCGAGCGTATTGCATAAAAAAAAACACAACAGACACTCGGGTCAGGATTAAACTTATTTCAAATCAGTAACTTCGATAAACACTAAATATAATTAGTTTAATCCCGAAAATTTAATAAAACAAATTTGATCATAATAACCAACGAACCTACCAAACCTGGGCCGAAATATTTGCATGCAACGATACTAAGATGGGGACGGCACAAGGACATGCAGCAAAGGGGTATGATTCCATGTATGATATAACATGCACAAGAAAACTACAACACTACATGTGGAAATGAGGCTAAACGTGCTGCAAACACGCAACGTCCTAACACATGAACCGAGATAACAGTACATGCATGCAACATGGATATACTGACAATACTAATTAAAATGCATACAACATGGACATACTAAAATGCATGTAAGGACATACTGATAATCAAAATGCATGCAAGGACATACTAATACACCACTTAATCTTAAACAGCAGGGACATGTATCAACGCATTCATTCTTCGGTCTAGTATAAAGTGGTTGCCGGCAAATAAAACAAGGTTCTAACTTTCATAAAAATCGAGGCATAGTGGCGCACTAATGTTGTACATGTATGAAGAGGCAAATGCCTGCTTTAAGAAGAACAGGGTAAGGCCATGTATACTGTGCAGAAGTTAAAGGATTAGCATGCAACAGTAAGACATCCGAAGGGGAATACACATACACATCATGGTAGACAACGCAAATGGCAAGATATAAGAGGCCTAAGGTAAACAAGTAGCCGTTTCATTCACAGCACTTATAAATCACGCCCAAATATGAAGTTCTGGTTCAACCAATAGTGATTAAATTAGCCAAGGTACAGTGTGCAGTTCTTATATAAGTACATGTTTCCTTAATTCTAGTTGGTAGGCGTGAGTTTCAACTAGCATGGGGATCATAATACATGCAGGAAATTATGCAGACTCATGTTCAACTACACAAAAGCACCAAGTAGACCCGACATCAGCCATGCAAAAGCAAATTTAGTTCATAGGTGCTAAGATTTGATTTGTTTGCATGGGTATTACATGTTACAGAAAAACAGAGCCAAACTAAACAATGCAAAGACCAGAAATTCAAGCAACATCTGGATTTTTATCAAGACAACTCATAAGTACTTGGAAGGCAATCAACAAAAATTACAGAAGCAAAGAACAAGCTTCAACTAATTATACTTGGTGAGACCAAAGCAAGTAGCAAGTCCCAAAGGAAGAGACAGTCCCGGGTGTACAAATAATTTCGACAGAGGAGACTTAGACAGGGACTAAACACAGCATGCATCTTATGTGAACTAAGTATACAGAAAATATACTTCAGCAAGTGATTACACCCAAATGATTTTCAGGAAGATAACAGGGCAAAGCAATAATTGTATTTAGCGAGAACGATGCGACGGACTTGAAAAGAGTTTAATCGAAATTCGTGAGTGGGTTAACACTCACCTGCAAAGGCGAAGGAAGGCGCATGCAGAAACTGAAATCGGTCGACGCCGTCACTTACGAACGGAGCGGTAAAGGCGGCGGCTTGCGAGGCGCTCTGCAGTGGAGCGGTTGCTTGCGGTCTCGGGTGGGTTCAAACGACGGTGTCTGCGTTCGGTCGATGCCAGGAGAAGGCGAAGTTCGGTTTTGGTAATAGCGACAGGACGGAGAAGGCTGAGGCGATGGGAAGAGCGACTATTGTCGTTGGTCAACGTGGTGGGTAGGGGCGGAGGTCAGGTGGTTCGGTGGCTTCGGAGGCAAGGGTGATGGCTGCCATAAATTCGATTTGGGGAGGAAGATTTGAACTTGGAAGGAAAACAGTGGCCATTTTCAGATTTGAGGAAGAAAATCGATTTGGGGACAAAATTTATGCTGAGCAAATAAATAAAAGGGATAAGGGACACGGGTTTGCCAAAAGGGGAGGACGCGTGGTCAAACAGGTATACGTGTTGCGAAGTAAAATGGAAAAGGGGAACAAGTGTGAACAAGAACGGTGAATTCTCTAGGATATGGACACGTTTTTATTATTACCGCAAGCCATGAACATGTGTCCTCAATTTTAAATTTTATAATCTCTCAAATAATATATTTCGATAAATTTTAAAATATTACTATCAATAAGTTTAACAAAACATGTAACGACCCGCATTCTGCGCATCATAGGATCGTAGAATATTTATTTCTTTCACATACGAAGTCGTATGGTCATGTAACTTTGGGAGACGACTATTGGGGTCATTTCCCATGTTCATGATTTTTCTCGATTTTTAAATGACCATTTTACCCCTAGTTGGCACTGTTTTGGCCATAACTTTTGACTGGAAAGGAATTTTGACCTGAAACCACTTCCATTGGCTTCGAATGATGGTTTCTCTTTCCGTAGAGTGGTCACATTAGCCAAACGGACTCACCGTTTGGGAGATATGGCTGAAACAAGTTTCAGATGGTGAAAGACAGCTTAATTGGGCTTAAGCGGGTGATTAGCAGCTAGGCCCAAGGGGAATTTCGGGTTTAGAGGTATAGGAGGACTGATTAGGGTTAGGTTATCATTTTCATTTCAGTTTTGAGCCGCCACAAACCTCCTAGAGATCCTAGTAATGGCTTCCTACATCTAAAACACCCCAAATCACTCTCTAATTGAAGATTAGGCTTAGCAACACCAAATTAAGGAGAAAAAGCACCAAAGCAAGGTTGGAACTGCTGTTAGACATCAGTATTCGCCCCAAATCAGAGGAGTTTCAGTTCTGAGAATTTCATTTGTGGCCAAGGTGAGTGATTTGCATAGTTTTTGCACTAATTACAGTGATTAAGGGTAATTAGTGAAGATTAGCGAATTTAAACGTAAATAAATTCTGGAAAAATTCTTAAAATTCTAAAATAATGTTTTAAGGCTCTGTTAGAAATTTGGGTTAATTTCGATGTGTTTTGCTAATCGTATGCTTAAACATGATTAGGAGGGATTATGAGAAAATGTGAGGTTTTGGCCACTTTTGATCCATTTTGATTCATTTAAATTGTTGTTTGTTGTTTGTGGTTGCTATTACATGTTACTATGACTCTATGGTATGTTTCATGATTGATTAGAATAGTTAAATTGCTCGAAAACGTCGTCGAATGGCGTAGAAAGCTCGCTGGAAAGTTGCAGAAGTGTGCAGGCTCCGAACCGGTTCGGATCGGAAAAAGGGGTCGGATCGGACTAGGGAACTGACCAAGGGAATCCGAACTGGATGAGGGCTTGCCACTGGAAGAAGTTTGGCAGAAAGGAAGGCCATTGCTTAGAGTTGGAGTTGGACAGAAGATCGGATCGGAGCGATGGAGCGGATCGGATCGGAGTAAGCTAGGGAGCGGAGCGGATCGGATCGGAAGAGTGATTGAAGGCCAGATCGGATCGACTTGGAGACGCAGGGATCGGATCGGAATACGTGAAGAAATAAGGAGGCGGATCGGAGCGCTGGAAGGAAGGACACCCGACCTGACCTGAAGGAGAAGGACCCGACCCGGAGCGAAGTAACCGACCCGAATCGAATGAAAGAAGCCAAGGAGAAGGACCCGAACCGAACCGAGCACGGGTGACCGAACCGAACCGAATTATAGAGCTGCTACTGCACGACAACTTTTCTGAAGACCCACTCCAATTCGACCAAACCCGAGATGCAAAGGAAGTCCAAATGAGAAGTTAGAGCTCAAGATTTAGATGGGAATCAACGAGCTCGCTTCATGGTTGGGCTTTGCTGCGGGACGCGTGCTAAGGAGTTATCGACACCTATAGCTTTGGACCACTATGGTAGGAGGTACGAAGGCGGATTCAGGGCCATTATGGCATTGGTAGAACCAAGGGCTATGACCAATGAAGTGGGTCATTGAAATGTTTGGTCATGACTCCAAGTGTTTGGCTTGGTCACAGCAGGGTTTCTACAAGTCGGGATTCGTCGTTGCCTCAGTTTGTCTAGTGTTCCAAAGTGGTAGATGTCGTACGCTTTAGGCACTGAGTGAGAGGCGTGAGGATGGTTGCCATGGATGATTTGTTTGCTATCATTATGACATGCACACCCCACCCCCGTATTCTTACACTATTTATTATGGCACCTTGGAGTATCGTACGGTATGTAGTACTAACTCTTTGGTTGCAGGTCCAGGTTCAGGTATGGCTTAGTATACCTGTTATTATTCTGTTTAGATGCTTATCGCTCATACCAGGCTTTATGTCTGACCCAGAGTTTTATGTCTCTTCTTATTACTCTGGGTGCTCACACGAGCAGACTAGAGACAGGTTAGCTGGTGATGCACGGGTAGATGATCCGGAGACGAGCAGGAGGCTTCCACGTAATATATATAGTATTCTCCCTGTGTTGTTGAAGATCACTGCTTGGGCATTGTTGGTGTATCTTCTATTTTAGCTTTCTTTTGTTTAGAGACAGTAAATTTGGAAAGTTGTAATAAGCTGTATTTGGACTTCCGCTGCTTTGAGATTGATGTTGGTTTTAGTTATCAGCTTATGCACTGTCTCGCCTGTTTTGTGTCAAGTATATTATTATTATATTTTATTCCATGCGCTGTGAGACATTCTACAGGTTTCTGGATTAGTTCATTCCCTTCTTTTCTTTCTTATGACGACCGTCTTGTGCTAGTCGGGCATGTGTACAGCGCACTTCTGGAAGAAATGCAGGCTGGTGCGAGGCGGGCCGTCACAAAACAAATCAAATTCAAACATCAAAATTTATATTCACATTTATAAAAAAAATCAACTCAAAAATCAATTTTACACAGTCTAGAATTTAAAAATCATAAAAATAAATTTCTAATAAATATCAAACCCAAATTAATTCATATTTTTAAAACGTCGAAAATTTCTGGGCCGATACAATCTCCCCCACTTAGAACTTTTCGTCCTCGAAAAGGAGAGATCGAAAAATGAATTTAAAGCATGGAATAATTTCTTCGACTCAAGATCCCGTTTTCATTGCAAATCATTCGAAATACTACACTTTCTTTTATATCGAATTATACTTCACTTCGGGATTTTAAAACTAAAATCACTTTTCAAAACTTCAAACATATTATGTTAAAATCAATATCAATACATATGTTCCATTTCCTCGAGAAGTTTCTCCCCATGACAAGGTTACTCGGGAACGACCTATCGCACGAAATAGTGTATATATATATATATATATATATATATATATATATATATATATATGACGTCTCTCCTTTCCCCGGAGCCGACCATCATAAGGACTCAAAAATCCCAAATCACACACACCCTTTCTTTAGTCACGGGTTACCCAATTCCATGGTTCATATCAAATCATTTCATATCCCGAAGGTATAAATCATTTCGCAACAATAATTCGCAAATACTTTTAATTATAATATTGTTGTTTCAAAACATTTCAAATATCGGGGATTCAAGTCGTCGAAATTTCCTTTTGTTTATAAACCACTTTTTAAACTATATCATATCCAAGTGTTTGGAAAACAAGTTCAATCAATACGATTTCTTAATATCTTCTCAAATCAAGTAAGCTTTTCAAATTTCCAAACTAAAAACTTCACAAATCATTCATAGAAATTGTATCGAAATTCTTTAGATCAAATTTTATATAATCGAATTATTTTCCTTTCAAAACATTAGTTCCAATATAATTCAAGACATATTTGGAAATCCTTTACACAAAAATATAGGACCGTATAATCATTCCCATTTCAAATATCATATCACGCTAGGAAGGTTACATTGTCAACTAGTCGGAAAAATCTCTCGAATGATCTTTGTACCACCACGCTTCCGTTACGCTACTCTGATTTGGCGTATACATATTTCAAGCGAATTTGTTCCAAAATATTTACTCAAAATATTTGAAGTTAATTGCACCATTTATATCTCAAGATCCAATTTCTATGTGTTGGCTAAATTCTACATTTCCAAACCCATAAATTAGTATGTAAAGTCCATTTGTCGATATTTTATTAACATAGTATTATCAACACTTCAATATTTATTCGGCAAATCAATTTATATTCTATAACCGTGAAGACGTCACAAAAAAAAAACATCTCAAATGTTTATTTAAATAGCTTTAAGTATTTCTCGACGTCTTAATCAGAAATATACAGTAATCCCATTTTCGAAACTCGAAAATAAATATCTGTGATGTCGGGATCATCAACAGAATTATCCTCAAGCGACTAGAATGTGATTCTATATCCATCTAGTACATCTTCGATTTCATATATATGTTAGCTAGGCGTATATACAAAGTCCGTACATACTTGACAGTCCAATCTCGACGTCAATAAAATTCTCGCAACCATTTCCATTACACTTTAAATTCCTTCCAAATCAAAAATTTCTGAATTAACTACATCCTTATGTATCTTTCATAAAGTTTGGAAACTTTCATTTCAATTATCTTGAAATTTCAAATTTTCTTTCATTTTCCTTTATAATTTCCGAACACTCAGCGAACGACTTCGAGAACCTTCATCGTAAGGAGCCTAAAGAAGTTTTATTTTCGAAATTATTTCTTTAAAGTACTTTATTTCCAAATCTTCTTTAAAAATTGCTTTATTTTCGAAAATCCTTTCAAAAATATTTATTCTTCGAAATCCGCTGATTCTAGTGTCAATTCTACATTAAACCGGATAAGCCAAGCTTTGTATGAACCAAAGCTCTGATACCACTGTAACGACCCGCCGTTTTGACCGCTCCAAGTCGGTAATTAAACCAACTCGAACCGTTCAAAACGTCAGATTGTTTTGGCTTATACAGTTTAAAACAGAACAGACGCAGAATCACAGAGTACAATAAATTGCAGCGAAATAAAATTTCATATAAATTATCAGAGTTTTATACAAAATTTGCACAGCGGGAAAATAAATGTAATGTATACAAAATTTCATACATAGCTTAAAAAAAAATAAGACTTTACTTTTGTCGAGCTTGCGCATGTACGTCTCTACGTGCCGTCTTCACGTCTTCGCATTCTCCTTGCGTGCCTCACCGGTTCGTTGTGAGCTGGGAATCTTCTAAAGTCTGCAGTGCGCGTATCTGACCCGAGCGTATTGCATAAAAAAAAACACAACAGACACTCGGGTCAGGATTAAACTTATTTCAAATCAGTAACTTCGATAAACACTAAATATAATTAGTTTAATCCCGAAAATTTAATAAAACAAATTTGATCATAATAACCAACGAACCTACCAAACCTGGGCCGAAATATTTGCATGCAACGATACTAAGAAGGGGACGGCACAAGGACATGCAGCAAAGGGGTATGATTCCATGTATGATATAACATGCACAAGAAAACTACAACACTACATGTGGAAATGAGGCTAAACGTGCTGCAAACACGCAACGTCCTAACACATGAACCGAGATAACAGTACATGCATGCAACATGGATATACTGACAATACTAATTAAAATGCATACAACATGGACATACTAAAATGCATGTAAGGACATACTGATAATCAAAATGCATGCAAGGACATACTAATACACCACTTAATCTTAAACAGCATGGACATGTATCAACGCATTCATTCTTCGGTCTAGTATAAAGTGGTTGCCGGCAAATAAAACAAGGTTCTAACTTTCATAAAAATCGAGGCATAGTGGCGCACTAATGTTGTACATGTATGAAGAGGCAAATGCCTGCTTTAAGAAGAACACGGTAAGGCCATGTATACTGTGCAGAAGTTAAAGGATTAGCATGCA
Organism: Allium sativum; assembly: GCA_030737875.1. Lineage (NCBI taxonomy): Eukaryota > Viridiplantae > Streptophyta > Magnoliopsida > Asparagales > Amaryllidaceae > Allium > Allium sativum. The sequence continues at coordinate 121,383,586 of CM060920.1, forward strand.
ACAGTAAGACATCCGAAGGGGAATACACATACACATCATGGTAGACAACGCAAATGGCAAGATATAAGAGGCCTAAGGTAAACAAGTAGCCGTTTCATTCACAGCACTTATAAATCACGCCCAAATATGAAGTTCTGGTTCAACCAATAGTGATTAAATTAGCCAAGGTACAGTGTGCAGTTCTTATATAAGTACATGTTTCCTTAATTCTAGTTGGTAGGCGTGAGTTTCAACTAGCATGGGGATCATAATACATGCAGGAAATTATGCAGACTCATGTTCAACTACACAAAAGCACCAAGTAGACCCGACATCAGCCATGCAAAAGCAAATTTAGTTCATAGGTGCTAAGATTTGATTTGTTTGCATGGGTATTACATGTTACAGAAAAACAGAGCCAAACTAAACAATGCAAAGACCAGAAATTCAAGCAACATCTGGATTTTTATCAAGACAACTCATAAGTACTTGGAAGGCAATCAACAAAAATTACAGAAGAAAAGAACAGGCTTCAACTAATTATACTTGGTGAGACCAAAGCAAGTAGCAAGTCCCAAAGGAAGAGACAGTCCCGGGTGTACAAATAATTTCGACAGAGGAGACTTAGACAGGGACTAAACACAGCATGCATCTTATGTGAACTAAGTATACAGAAAATATACTTCAGCAAGTGATTACACCCAAATGATTTTCAGGAAGATAACAGGGCAAAGCAATAATTGCATTTAGCGAGAACGATGCGACGGACTTGAAAAGAGTTTAATCGAAATTCGTGAGTGGGTTAACACTCACCTGCAAAGGCGAAGGAAGGCGCATGCAGAAACTGAAATCGGTCGGCGCCGTCACTTACGAACGGAGCGGTAAAGGCGGCGGCTTGCGAGGCGCTCTGCAGTGGAGCGGTTGCGTGCGGTCTCGGTTGGGTTCAAACGACGGTGTCTGCGTTCGATCGATGCCAGGAGAAGGCGGAGTTCGGTTTTGGTAATAGCGACAGGACGGAGAAGGCTGAGGCGATGGGAAGAGCGACTGTTGTCGTTGGTCAACGTGGTGGGTAGGGGCGGAGGTCAGGTGGTTCGGTGGCTTCGGAGGCAAGGGTGATGGCTGCCATAAATTCGATTTGGGGAGGAAGATTTGAACTTGGAAGGAAAACAGTGGCCATTTTCAGATTTGAGGAAGAAAATCGATTTGGGGACAAAATTTATGCTGAGCGAATAAATAAAAGGGATAAGGGACACGGGTTTGCCAAAAGGGGAGGACGCGTGGTCAAACAGGTATACGTGTTGCGAAGTAAAATGGAAAAGGGGAACAAGTGTGAACAAGAACGGTGAATTCTCTAGGATATGGACACGTTTTTATTATTACCGCAAGCCATGAACATGTGTCCTCAATTTTAAATTTTATAATCTCTCAAATAATATATTTCGATAAATTTTAAAATATTACTATCAATAAGTTTAACAAAACAAATCAAATTCAAACATCAAAATTTATATTCACATTTATAAAAAAAATCAACTCAAAAATCAATTTTACACAGTCTAGAATTTAAAAATCATAAAAATAAATTTCTAATAAATATCAAACCCAAATTAATTCATATTTTTAAAACGTCGAAAATTTCTGGGCCGTTACATATACAAACAAAAATGATAGTTTGTTTGTTAACTTTTGATGCAAACAAAAATGGTGATTTTGTTTATTAACTTTTAATGCAAACAAAAATGATGATTTTGTTTATTAACTTTTAATGCAAACAGGAATGAAACTTTTGTTTATTACAACAAAATGACCATGAAATTATGTCTCTTTTTATTTCAACAAAATGACAATGAAATTATGTCTTTTTTTATTTCCACTAAATGACAATGAAATTATGTCTTTTTTTTTATTTCAACTAAATGACGATGAAATTATGTCTTTTTTTTATTTCAACTAAATGACGATGAAATTATGTCTTTTTTAATTTCAACTAAATGACGATAAAATTATGTCTTTTTTTATTTCATCTAAATGACGATGAAATTATGTCTTTTTTGTTTCAACTAAATGACGATATTTGTTGTGTCAATTTTAACAAAACTATTGCGACAAAAAAATAACTATTATTTTTTAACAAAACTAATGCGAAAACAATAACTATTATTTTTTAACAAAACTAATGCGAAAACAATAACTATTATTTTTTAACAAAACTAATGCGAAAACAATAACTATTTTGTTTTGTAAATTCTAATTTCACAAAAATGATGGTCTCATTTTGAAAAATCTAATTTGACAAAAATGATGATTTTATTTTGATCAATTTAATTTCACCGAAAAGACATTTCTAATTTGACGAAAATGGTGATTCTATTTTGACAAATCAAATTTCAACAAAAAGGACACATTTTTTTTAATTTGTCAATTCTAGTTTGACAAAAATAATGATTTTATTTTGATTCAACAATTTTGTTTCAACAATAATCATCACGCCAACAAATCCACATAACAAACATCAACCAATTCAGATTTCATAACCGTCAATAATAAGGATTTCACAACATATATGGAATTCACATAGCGAGGAATAATTAAATTTTAATAATTAAATATAGAAATCTCACCTTGATTTTGAATTCGCCTAAATTCGCAGCAAGTTCTAAATATGTCCCTGTCTCTTCTAGAATGTAGAGGACGTTGTCATGTTCACGATGGTTCCTTTAATTATATTTCAACCGCGAGTTTTCAACTTTTGATTCAAAACTCGAGTTAAATTTTCTTCGAATCGGTTGTACGAGGGGAAAATCGGATTGCACCACGTCGGAGATGGAGAAAGCGCGCCTATCGATGGTTGTGGAGAGTGCTTAAAGTTCCTCTAATTGATCAATGGGTTTTGGTGTGTGAATTGAGAGTTATTGGGGGAAGAAGGATTGAACAGTTTAGGCCATTAGACGTAATAGTGGTGGCGGCTACAAATAATAGAATTAGGTTTATTTATTTTTATCTGGAGAAGAGGGAGAAGATTTAAAATTTATAGAAGAGAACTGCAGAGAAGAAGAAAAAAATTTGAGGAATATAATTGAGTAGGATATGTGATTTATTTCTGAAAGGGGCTCTTCACATATGGTAGGTTATGAAAGAAATAAATTTACTGACTAGAAATTAGGTGTCGTCTAATTAATATTTATTTCTAGCAGTAAATTACTTATAACCTAATGCATAGAAAGAAATTGAAGGTGCATGTGTTATGTGAAAAAAAATGAGATACACGACCTTTCACATTTGCGTATCAGGCGTTATTTTTATTCTATTTTTTTATTTGTGGCAAATTTTGAGACTAAGTTGAATTCACTTGAAAATTATGAAAAATAAAAAGAAAGCAACATTTTTATATATATATATATATTAGTAAGGAAGGGGAGAGAGAGAGAGACTTGTAAGTGCATGTATTAAAATGTAGCATGCGTTTTGATAATTTGACTTTAAAAGGGTGTAAAATGAAGAAGTAAAGAGAGGCAACAACGTTTAAAATGTGAAGGAGATGAATGAATGCATGCATGTATATTTATGTTAAATTTATTTGTCTTTCCTGATGTTGAAAGGCATGCGCATGAATTTATGCCAAATCCATTGGCATTCATGTAACGACCCTCAGTCTGGCCCGGCCTAAACCGAACTAGAATGAAGATTGTTTTGAGAACAGAACACATCAGAACACAAACAAGAGAACATTTCCATTGCTTATTACAACAATTACATCAGAGTACAAGAATATGAGTACAAGAATAAATACTTTACAACTTGAAAATATAAAATCCGAGTTATTACATAATACATTGCAGCGGAAAGATAATAATACAAAATAATACAGCGGGAGACTAATATGCTCTGGACACAGCTTTAAGCTTCAACCCAGATTCCTGTTATAAATGAAAATCTGCAAAAACCAAAACTCCAACTGCCCGTGTGGAAAATAAGGGCACCCAGAGTTTAGGTTAAAACAATAAACTCCAGGTCAGTCATGGGACTGGTATGAGAACTCAAAACTAATTTAGCTAATAAGACAAATCCAAGGACCACGCCGCTAATGCGGAACGGGTTTTATTCCAATGGATTGTCGGTGCATAAATTAAAGTAAATCGTTAAACAACGCAATGATTTTTGGAAAAATGAAACCATTATAAGACCCAGGTCCCATCACACAATGCAACGCACACCAGAGGATAGGGTTTTACCTTATAATGATCAAAAGATGATAAATACGTTAAACCGATATTATCATTAGTGTGTATATGTTTTAAAAGCAATTCAAAATAAATGTATCAATCCTAGACGGCATGGGTACCATATATCATGTCGCCATACTAGTTATACAATCAAAACCGCAATGGTCGTATCGGAGATTTGAATTCCATCATGAGTCAAGGCTAGGGAGGAGCTCCTTACCGATTCGAGGCACTCTAGCGGATACCTCAGGATTCCCCGCAGTGAACCCTTGGATAGCTGCAGGGCCGGTCCCCGCCTATGGGCAGTGGATTAGTTATGCCTGAACACACGTTTCCCGGTCCCTTTGGACCTATAGTGTGACCACCAACGGCCTATAAAAATAACGAGGCGCCTCAAAATCCAATATCCACAATGAGTAAACTGTCAGCGCTGGTAGGTCCCTGACATCACTCTAGCTAGAAAGATAACGTGTGCACTCCCTGCGTTCCCTTCTCCCGTTTTTGACTCATACCGGGGTGTGAGGTTCGTGAAGTTACGTTATACCCACAAGGCCTGCTTTTCAACAAAAGCCTTGATCAATGCATCTTGGCGTGCCACATTGTCAGACCATACCATATCATTGATCATCTACCAATATATAACCGGGTGTTAAGCGAAGAATAAATTCTCCACCACCACACAGTTATACGTAAAACAGAGATCAACAAGTACAATATAAAGGAATACCATGTCAGACACGCAATCCATTTACTAGTCCGTTCTGGGTCTGAACGAAACTATATCCGGTAGAATTCCCAAATACGTCTGAATGATCACCAACTTTCCCTCATCTTGGGTGTACGGTCCAATCAAGATATCAATAATCATTCATTCAATATGGAAATTTCCCGTTCTTCAATAACCGTCTTCATCGTCGATCTTCAATCATCGTATGAATTTATTCGGAATGGGTTGAACCCGGTCTTTCCGAATAATTCGCGCAATTTAAAAAACGTGTGTTAAAGTAACACAAACAACGTCTCTTTCCAAATCAAGAATATTCTTTTGATTAAATGATCTTTTCTCTAGGAAATTTTCCCCTTAATTTTATCAAAGATAAAATTCCTTTAAAACATATAGTTAAATAATCCTTTGGATATCGTTTCAAAAGATTTAATCTTTTCTCAACTACATTAAGCCCTATCCATCTAGTCGGAATTTACGTCTTACCGAATAAATCATTTATTTCATTAGCCCAGTCCCAACCTATTTAACCCATGGAGTAAAACTGGTGGTACTCCATATCTAGACCCAATATGTTACGGTAAATTTAATTACTGTTTATCATTTAAATCTAATTAAAGATTTAACTAACGCATGGAGCAAAACTGGTGGTACTCCATTCTCGATCACTTATTGAATTTAGTAAATTCAATTTCTTTATTCCTCTTTAATTCTGATTAAAGGTTCGTTAAAACTCTATTTGGTATTAACCTTCCATAAATTATTATTTAATGATTTTTCAACTTTAAGAAATTAATCTTATCTTAATTGGGTTAAAGAACAAATGTTGCTTAAAACATTGTTCACGACAAACCCCAAAATCCTATTTCTTTAAATTTCAATTTAATGTATTAAATTGGAAACTTCGCTCTAGAAAATTTCATTAAATCTTTAATTAAAAGATTAATGAATGAAAAATCATAATTTCACTATTGATTTGGGTTTCAAGAACTAATGTCATTTAAAACATTATTCACAATCAACCCACCATCAATTTCCAAATAAATTTTCAATTTTGTTTAATAATTGAAAAATCTCTTCTTTAAATCTTTATTAAAAGATTTATTCTTTCTTAAGTAGGATTCAAGAACAGTGTTATTTAAGACACCATTCACGACAAACCCAGCATCTTATTTAATATTAAATATAAAACTTTGAATAAAATATATCGACCTATATTCAATATTAAATTCTAAACCAACATATTTTAGCGTTCCTAACTTTAATAAAAGAATAACTTTTATTAACAAACATTATATAGCGTTTCTAATCTTTAATAAAAGAATAACTTTCATTAACAAACAATATTTAGTGTTTCTAATCTTTAATAAAAGGATAACTTTTATTAACAAACATTATTTAGCGTTCTAATCTTTAATAGAAGAATAACTTTCATTAACAAACAATATTTAGTGTTTCTAATCTTTAATAAAAGGATAACTTTTATTAACAAACATTATTTAGCGTTCTAATCTTTAATAGAAGAATAACTTTTCAAAATGCAAGCTTTCAAAATAAATTAATCATTTATTGTTTCATTTATTCTTTTAATGTTCAATTTAATATTACAATAAAATGTCATTTTTGAAATTTTAAACTTTATGTATTAATTTAATCATTAATACAACATTTATTATTACAATATTATATTTTCAAAATGTATAACTTTTGAATTTCAATTTATATATGTTAATTAAGTATTGATTATTGCATTAACCTCTCACATTAGATATATATTGTTGCGGTTGCTGGATGTGCCGGGCGGGTCCGGGCAGTCTTATACCACAACTCAATCTAACCTCGGGTTAAGCAATACTCATTTTATTATAATAATTATTAAAAATTCCAAACGTTACATTTCAAATTTCAAATCTTAAATCTTCATTCCTTTATTGTATAATAAATATAATTCATGGAAATATCCATTCACGTATAAAAAACGCAATTTAACTATTCGGTTTAGTGTACATCAAATTATATTAAAACGCATTAAAATTACATTTAATTCTTTAATTGTAAATTCTTTTGAAAACTTTTGAAATTCCCTCCTTGGAATGAGACTCACATCAAATACCATTAAATAATGGATTTTAAATCATACATGTAATCAACAATAACATTCATCACATAATAACATTCATATAATGTCCACATCACATTTAAACAACATTTAAGGAATAATTTATTAACTGTGCACTTGGGCGATGTGTGAAAATATCAGCCCAATCAACACATATGAGACAGGTAACTCATATATGGCAGTGTAGCAAATTCCAATTATCATAATGAATTATCATAAATTAGTTAATTACAGAATTTCAATTCAACATTGAATCAATACACAAAAATCAGGCATTCCATAGCAACAATTTACAACCAAACATGCATATCACAGAATTAATTCCCAGACATTCATCACAGACATTTAAAATATATTTATTTCAGAAAATAAATAATTACTGAAAATAAAAATTGAGTGAGAAAAGAGTTCTCACCGAGATTTGACTTTATCGGGTCCAATTGGGTGGTTTTGGACCCAAATTTGGCCCAAAATTCAACATCCTCAGAATTTAGCGAAATTGGTGTCTATGCATTGCTAAAAATATACCGATCATGGCAAACCCTGTTTTGAGTCATTTCGAGTTCGTTACAAAAAGTTATGATTTACTGAAGTTTGGATAATTTTAAATAATTATTTATATTCATGAAAATACCTAAAAATTTGACTGTCTTCAAATTGGACGAAATTAGTGTCCACGCGAAGCTCTCGTCACCACGATCGCGGCGAACCTGAAATCGTCGAATTTCGACTTAGTATGCAAAAGTTATGCGCGTTCGAACATTGGATATTAAATTAATTAATTAATCAAATAATCAACCTTTTCTCTCTCTTCATTTTCTGGTCAAACCAGTGCTTTTAGAACTTTGACCGGACTTTCCCGCCACACCGTTGACCTGCACCGCCGCCGCCGCCCACCATTGGAACCGCCTCGACGAGGCGAAGCTTCGCCGGAAGTGGGCCCCCCCCAGGCCACCGCCGACGGCCGGAAATCGCCGATTTCCGTTCGTCAGGTTGCGGGCCCCACAGGCCACATCCTTGCTCCGTTCTACCTGAAATTTTTACAGCACCTTCCTCTCGCGCATACGAACAACTTTCGTGTTGGTGACTTCGTCCAGTTCTTCTCTGATTTGCGGGAAAAAATTCATTTGTGTTTGCTGCTCCGTTTTATCAGTTTTGCCGTTGATCTGAGATTCCGGCGAATCCGTGCGACATTAGACGCTGAATTTTTCGTGGAAGGTAGATAATAAGATGATGATCAATACCCAGAAGGGGTTTGATTTATTTTGCTTTGGTTTGGGAGAAATAAAATTTTCAGTTTGAGGGTTCTTTTTGCAAAGAAGATTTTAGGTGGAGAAGCCATTGAAATTGAAATGAGGAAGAAGGTGGTTATGGTTTGTTTCTCTAGGTTATGGCTGAAATAAGATAATATATAGGCTGGTGTAATTGGGTTTTAAAACCCTTGTTTATTTTCACTTATTGGATAATAGGCCCATGTTCATTTTTTAATTCAATTTCTTGCATTTTTGACCGTTTAAAAATTACTACGCTCACATACTAATTTCGAAATTAATGAAAATTTAAACATAAATAATATTTGACATTACAAACCCAACAAAACTAGTTTCGTTAAATTTCGAGTCCATATGAATATTTGGTGATTTTTTTTATTTATTAAAATTGACCGTTTCTAGAAAAAAAATCAATAACTGCCACAAAATGACTCCAAAAATTATGAAATTTGGAATTTAACTATATTTAAATATTCCTGATCCATGGAAACTGGTTTCGCCGGATTCGGAGGCTGTTTGCAAAATTTCCATTTTTGGCGCATATATTTTAATATTAAAAATACATAAAATAATGAAAATTTTCCGAAACTCAAAATATCTCGATGCTTATACTTTTTCTTTATGTAAACGTCATTCTGGACTCAATGGAAGTAGTTTCGAGTCCAAATTCAGTCATATGCAAAAAGTAACGTTTTGGGCCTTTAAATAATATTATATTATTAAATTCTACAGCGTTTTCTAAAAACTTGAATTTTTCATAACTTACAAAATAAAAACTGAAATTTTAATTTCTAAAATTCTTTGGATAAATGTTTTCAATACGGTCCCAATGTGTCCAGTTTTTATCCAATTCCAATTTAATATTGATTTTATAAGATTTTCCAAAGTTCAAAGTTGAAAACTGAAATTACCGCGCTATTTAAAGTTCAGTATAGAATTATTATAATTTATAATTTGCAACGTCGTATTAAATAGATTTTAATCGTTATTATTTAAAATATATCATTTTAAATATCAAAATCCATTAAAATAACCAAAAATAATATATTCTTTTTGTTCCAAAAATCCGGGTTGTTACAATCTCCCCCACTTAAAATCTTTTCGTCCTCGAAAAGGAATAGAGTTAAAAAAATTATTTTATAAATCAACTCAACTTCCAATAATTTTAATATGGCTTAAGTTCATCAAATTTTCAACTTATAATAATTTATTAATTTTCCTAAAATTTGGCTAACACCCTAAATTCTAGAAAAATTTCGCCAGAGTCTCCTTCGCACGGAGAGTATTGGAAAAACGCAAACTGCCTCATAGGGCTCTCATCATCCCAAAAAGAAAAAGAAAACAGAAGGGGGGAAGAAGAAAGTGAATGCCAAGCGGCTAGCCAATCGGCTCATAAAATCAAAACCCACAAAATAAAGTAAATATGTACCTATTTGTCGGGCATACAATTTTATTCCTCTGCTCTAGCCTTGCCATGACCTGTTCAACGCATATGTATATATTTGCATGCAATTTCAATATTTTATTGGTTCAATCGGCAAGCAATCAGCACAGCCAGCAATCAATTAGTGGATTAATTTTTCAAATGCATAACTTTCATATATATATATATATATAAAATCATGTTTTTGATGCCATGTCACACAATAGCTAGGTTTTGGTTCTCATACCCGTCAATGTGGAAATATATAGAAATCCCACTTTCGAAACACGAACATGAACTAATGATGCTGACATGTCAATCACTAGTGTCATCAGGGTCATCTCCGGGCTACTAGAGTGTGATTCTATATCTACCCAGTATATTGAGATTTCAAATACACGTTGATCAGACGCATATGAAAAACCTACTAATACCTGATAGTCCAAAATATAATAATCAATTACGTATAGTAAGTTATAGATTTTCAAAACTAATTTTGGTTTTAAGAAAATGGCACTCTTTAGACTCATCCTAGGATACTGCTGATCCCATCTCTAACGAGTCATTCTTATAGGATATTACTAATCCTATCTCTGATGAATTCTTTTGTTCGGTTCTAATATGTTTTGTTCTCGAGCTTTGTAAAACCAAAGCTCTGATACCAACTGTAACGACCCTCAGTCTGGCCCGGCCTAAACCGAACTAGAATGAAGATTGTTTTGAGAACAGAACACATCAGAACACAAACAAGAGAACATTTCCATTGCTTATTACAACAATTACATCAGAGTACAAGAATATGAGTACAAGAATAAATACTTTACAACTTGAAAATATAAAATCCGAGTTATTACATAATACATTGCAGCGGAAAGATAATAATACAAAATAATACAGCGGGAGACTAATATGCTCTGGACACAGCTTTAAGCTTCAACCCAGAATCCTGTTATAAATGAAAATCTGCAAAAACCAAAACTCCAACTGCCCGTGTGGAAAATAAGGGCACCCAGAGTTTAGGTTAAAACAATAAACTCCAGGTCAGTCATGGGACTGGTATGAGAACTCAAAACTAATTTAGCTAATAAGACAAATCCAAGGACCACGCCGCTAATGCGGAACGGGTTTTATTCCAATGGATTGTCGGTGCATAAATTAAAGTAAATCGTTAAACAACGCAATGATTTTTGGAAAAATGAAACCATTATAAGACCCAGGTCCCATCACACAATGCAACGCACACCAGAGGATAGGGTTTTACCTTATAATGATCAAAAGATGATAAATACGTTAAACCGATATTATCATTAGTGTGTATATGTTTTAAAAGCAATTCAAAATAAATGTATCAATCCTAGACGGCATGGGTACCATATATCATGTCGCCATACTAGTTATACAATCAAAACCGCAATGGTCGTATCGGAGATTTGAATTCCATCATGAGTCAAGGCTAGGGAGGAGCTCCTTACCGATTCGAGGCACTCTAGCGGATACCTCAGGATTCCCCGCAGTGAACCCTTGGATAGCTGCAGGGCCGGTCCCCGCCTATGGGCAGTGGATTAGTTATGCCTGAACACACGTTTCCCGGTCCCTTTGGACCTATAGTGTGACCACCAACGGCCTATAAAAATAACGAGGCGCCTCAAAATCCAATATCCACAATGAGTAAACTGTCAGCGCTGGTAGGTCCCTGACATCACTCTAGCTAGAAAGATAACGTGTGCACTCCCTGCGTTCCCTTCTCCCGTTTTTGACTCATACCGGGGTGTGAGGTTCGTGAAGTTACGTTATACCCACAAGGCCTGCTTTTCAACAAAAGCCTTGATCAATGCATCTTGGCGTGCCACATTGTCAGACCATACCATATCATTGATCATCTACCAATATATAACCGGGTGTTAAGCGAAGAATAAATTCTCCACCACCACACAGTTATACGTAAAACAGAGATCAACAAGTACAATATAAAGGAATACCATGTCAGACACGCAATCCATTTACTAGTCCGTTCTGGGTCTGAACGAAACTATATCCGGTAGAATTCCCAAATACGTCTGAATGATCACCAACTTTCCCTCATCTTGGGTGTACGGTCCAATCAAGATATCAATAATCATTCATTCAATATGGAAATTTCCCGTTCTTCAATAACCGTCTTCATCGTCGATCTTCAATCATCGTATGAATTTATTCGGAATGGGTTGAACCCGGTCTTTCCGAATAATTCGCGCAATTTAAAAAACGTGTGTTAAAGTAACACAAACAACGTCTCTTTCCAAATCAAGAATATTCTTTTGATTAAATGATCTTTTCTCTAGGAAATTTTCCCCTTAATTTTATCAAAGATAAAATTCCTTTAAAACATATAGTTAAATAATCCTTTGGATATCGTTTCAAAAGATTTAATCTTTTCTCAACTACATTAAGCCCTATCCATCTAGTCGGAATTTACGTCTTACCGAATAAATCATTTATTTCATTAGCCCAGTCCCAACCTATTTAACCCATGGAGTAAAACTGGTGGTACTCCATATCTAGACCCAATATGTTACGGTAAATTTAATTACTGTTTATCATTTAAATCTAATTAAAGATTTAACTAACGCATGGAGCAAAACTGGTGGTACTCCATTCTCGATCACTTATTGAATTTAGTAAATTCAATTTCTTTATTCCTCTTTAATTCTGATTAAAGGTTCGTTAAAACTCTATTTGGTATTAACCTTCCATAAATTATTATTTAATGATTTTTCAACTTTAAGAAATTAATCTTATCTTAATTGGGTTAAAGAACAAATGTTGCTTAAAACATTGTTCACGACAAACCCCAAAATCCTATTTCTTTAAATTTCAATTTAATGTATTAAATTGGAAACTTCGCTCTAGAAAATTTCATTAAATCTTTAATTAAAAGATTAATGAATGAAAAATCATAATTTCACTATTGATTTGGGTTTCAAGAACTAATGTCATTTAAAACATTATTCACAATCAACCCACCATCAATTTCCAAATAAATTTTCAATTTTGTTTAATAATTGAAAAATCTCTTCTTTAAATCTTTATTAAAAGATTTATTCTTTCTTAAGTAGGATTCAAGAACAGTGTTATTTAAGACACCATTCACGACAAACCCAGCATCTTATTTAATATTAAATATAAAACTTTGAATAAAATATATCGACCTATATTCAATATTAAATTCTAAACCAACATATTTTAGCGTTCCTAACTTTAATAAAAGAATAACTTTTATTAACAAACATTATATAGCGTTTCTAATCTTTAATAAAAGAATAACTTTCATTAACAAACAATATTTAGTGTTTCTAATCTTTAATAAAAGGATAACTTTTATTAACAAACATTATTTAGCGTTCTAATCTTTAATAGAAGAATAACTTTCATTAACAAACAATATTTAGTGTTTCTAATCTTTAATAAAAGGATAACTTTTATTAACAAACATTATTTAGCGTTCTAATCTTTAATAGAAGAATAACTTTTCAAAATGCAAGCTTTCAAAATAAATTAATCATTTATTGTTTCATTTATTCTTTTAATGTTCAATTTAATATTACAATAAAATGTCATTTTTGAAATTTTAAACTTTATGTATTAATTTAATCATTAATACAACATTTATTATTACAATATTATATTTTCAAAATGTATAACTTTTGAATTTCAATTTATATATGTTAATTAAGTATTGATTATTGCATTAACCTCTCACATTAGATATATATTGTTGCGGTTGCTGGATGTGCCGGGCGGGTCCGGGCAGTCTTATACCACAACTCAATCTAACCTCGGGTTAAGCAATACTCATTTTATTATAATAATTATTAAAAATTCCAAACGTTACATTTCAAATTTCAAATCTTAAATCTTCATTCCTTTATTGTATAATAAATATAATTCATGGAAATATCCATTCACGTATAAAAAACGCAATTTAACTATTCGGTTTAGTGTACATCAAATTATATTAAAACGCATTAAAATTACATTTAATTCTTTAATTGTAAATTCTTTTGAAAACTTTTGAAATTCCCTCCTTGGAATGAGACTCACATCAAATACCATTAAATAATGGATTTTAAATCATACATGTAATCAACAATAACATTCATCACATAATAACATTCATATAATGTCCACATCACATTTAAACAACATTTAAGGAATAATTTATTAACTGTGCACTTGGGCGATGTGTGAAAATATCAGCCCAATCAACACATATGAGACAGGTAACTCATATATGGCAGTGTAGCAAATTCCAATTATCATAATGAATTATCATAAATTAGTTAATTACAGAATTTCAATTCAACATTGAATCAATACACAAAAATCAGGCATTCCATAGCAACAATTTACAACCAAACATGCATATCACAGAATTAATTCCCAGACATTCATCACAGACATTTAAAATATATTTATTTCAGAAAATAAATAATTACTGAAAATAAAAATTGAGTGAGAAAAGAGTTCTCACCGAGATTTGACTTTATCGGGTCCAATTGGGTGGTTTTGGACCCAAATTTGGCCCAAAATTCAACATCCTCAGAATTTAGCGAAATTGGTGTCTATGCATTGCTAAAAATATACCGATCATGGCAAACCCTGTTTTGAGTCATTTCGAGTTCGTTACAAAAAGTTATGATTTACTGAAGTTTGGATAATTTTAAATAATTATTTATATTCATGAAAATACCTAAAAATTTGACTGTCTTCAAATTGGACGAAATTAGTGTCCACGCGAAGCTCTCGTCACCACGATCGCGGCGAACCTGAAATCGTCGAATTTCGACTTAGTATGCAAAAGTTATGCGCGTTCGAACATTGGATATTAAATTAATTAATTAATCAAATAATCAACCTTTTCTCTCTCTTCATTTTCTGGTCAAACCAGTGCTTTTAGAACTTTGACCGGACTTTCCCGCCACACCGTTGACCTGCACCGCCGCCGCCACCCACCATTGGAACCGCCTCGACGAGGCGAAGCTTCGCCGGAAGTGGGCCCCCCCCAGGCCACCGCCGACGGCCGGAAATCGCCGATTTCCGTTCGTCAGGTTGCGGGCCCCACAGGCCACATCCTTGCTCCGTTCTACCTGAAATTTTTACAGCACCTTCCTCTCGCGCATACGAACAACTTTCGTGTTGGTGACTTCGTCCAGTTCTTCTCTGATTTGCGGGAAAAAATTCATTTGTGTTTGTTGCTCCGTTTTATCAGTTTTGCCGTTGATCTGAGATTCCGGCGAATCCGTGCGACATTAGACGCTGAATTTTTCGTGGAAGGTAGATAATAAGATGATGATCAATACCCAAAAGGGGTTTGATTTATTTTGCTTTGGTTTGGGGGAAATAAAATTTTCAGTTTGAGGGTTCTTTTTGCAAAGAAGATTTTAGGTGGAGAAGCCATTGAAATTGAAATGAGGAAGAAGGTGGTTATGGTTTGTTTCTCTAGGTTATGGCTGAAATAAGATAATATATAGGCTGGTGTAATTGGGTTTTAAAACCCTTGTTTATTTTCACTTATTGGATAATAGGCCCATGTTCATTTTTTAATTCAATTTCTTGCATTTTTGACCGTTTAAAAATTACTACGCTCACATACTAATTTCGAAATTAATGAAAATTTAAACATAAATAATATTTGACATTACAAACCCAACAAAACTAGTTTCGTTAAATTTCGAGTCCATATGAATATTTGGTGATTTTTTTTATTTATTAAAATTGACCGTTTCTAGAAAAAAAATCAATAACTGCCACAAAATGACTCCAAAAATTATGAAATTTGGAATTTAACTATATTTAAATATTCCTGATCCATGGAAACTGGTTTCGCCGGATTCGGAGGCTGTTTGCAAAATTTCCATTTTTGGCGCATATATTTTAATATTAAAAATACATAAAATAATGAAAATTTTCCGAAACTCAAAATATCTCGATGCTTATACTTTTTCTTTATGTAAACGTCATTCTGGACTCAATGGAAGTAGTTTCGAGTCCAAATTCAGTCATATGCAAAAAGTAACGTTTTGGGCCTTTAAATAATATTATATTATTAAATTCTACAGCGTTTTCTAAAAACTTGAATTTTTCATAACTTACAAAATAAAAACTGAAATTTTAATTTCTAAAATTCTTTGGATAAATGTTTTCAATACGGTCCCAATGTGTCCAGTTTTTATCCAATTCCAATTTAATATTGATTTTATAAGATTTTCCAAAGTTCAAAGTTGAAAACTGAAATTACCGCGCTATTTAAAGTTCAGTATAGAATTATTATAATTTATAATTTGCAACGTCGTATTAAATAGATTTTAATCGTTATTATTTAAAATATATCATTTTAAATATCAAAATCCATTAAAATAACCAAAAATAATATATTCTTTTTGTTCCAAAAATCCGGGTTGTTACAATTCACTTCGCCCTTAATTTGTTTCTCAACGTTATCATTTATTTCTTCAAAAGACTTTTGAAATTCAAACTTAAAATTATTAATGAGGTGTGAGATAGAAAAAAACTTTCCCTACACTGTGAATCTCAGATTTAGAACAACGATAAAATTTTCTTTCTTAATATATATTACTTCTTTCAACTTAAAATTTAAATTGCATATAAAGCCAGAAAGTTTGTATTACATTGGTTGTATTACAAATAGCACTGTTTTATAATAAATTTTAAACTTAGTATTTTTTTTCTTTGACGCATTTTCTATTTAAAATTTCTCAAAATAATTTTTTTTAATTGGTTCTGATTTTCCGGGTTGTTACAATCTCCCCCACTTAAAATCTTTTCGTCCTCGAAAAGGAACTGAGCTGAAAGTTGTTTAACTTACCAACTCAACTTTCATTCTTTTATTGGTTTCAATAATTTTGTTAGTTGAACTAATAATCACACAACACAATCATCAATCAATTAGTTGATTAGCTTTTCAAACATATATATATATATCTTTTATACATTCAAAAATCATATTTCCTAAAATTGGATTATATATATAATCACAAATACGTTAACTATAAACTTGTTACTCTCGACTCATTCTAGGGTAGTACTACCCCCATCTCTAATGAGTTTTCTCATTCTAGGATACTGCTGATCCTATCTCTAATGAGTATTCTTATTGGATATTACTAATCCAATCTCTGATGAGTCTTTTTATCAGTTCTAACGAGTTGTACCCCCAAAGATTTGAGCTAACCAGAGCTCTGATACCAACTGTAAAGACCCGAAAATCCCCATCCTTTGAATCGACCATAAGCCACACAGGTCTGACCCAAAAGTTGGAAATCTTCGAATACTTTAACTTTGGGAATACAACACATCAGAACAACAACAGAAGACTTTTATAAAACATTATAATAATGCTACATCAGAATACAGAATATCAGAGTACATTGAATAAAATACAGCGGAAGATAAATTACAATAAATTCAATACATTACAGCGGAAGACTCTAAATGCTCTGGACACAGCTTTAAGATTCAATCCAGAATCCTTCTCAAGAGATAAATATCTGCAAAACAAGCTACTCGACTGCCCGTGTGGAAAATATGGGCACCCGAGTTTGCTAGTGAAACAAACTACAGGTGAGTCATGGGACTATTATGAGAAATCTAACTTAACTAATCTAATAAAAAGGCTAATGACATGACCACGCCGCTAACGCGGAACGGGTTTACTCCATTGGATTGCCAGTGCATAAAATAAAGTAAATCGTTAAACAACGCAATGCTCTTTAGAAAAATGAAACCATTATAAGACTCAAGTCCCATCACACAATGCAACGCAAACCGGAGTATAGAGTTTTACCTTATAATAGTAAAAAATGCTTGATACGATAAAAACGGATTTTGATATTATTATTAGTGTATATATGTTTCAAAAACAGTTTCCATCATAGATGGCATAGTACCCCATCCTACTATGTTATCATACTAGTTCTACAATCAAAACCGATGGTGTCGTATTGGAAATTGGGTTTCCATCATGAGTCGAGGCTAGGGATCGTCCTCTCCGATTCGAGACACTCTAGCAAATGCCTCAGGATTCCCCGCATTGAACCCCTGGATCTTCAGGGCCGGTCCACACATACGTTAGTGGATTAGTTATGCATGAACACACGCTTCCCAGTTCTTTTGATCCTCTAATATGACCACTAACAACCTATAAGACCGAGGTACCTCATAATCCATCATCCACATACGTAAAAATGTCAGGGCTGGTAAGTCGCTGACAACACTTCTTAGCTAGAAAGAAACGTGTGCGCTCCCTGCAGTCCTACTCCCGTTTTTGACTCATACCGGGGTGTGAGGTTCGCGAAGTTACGCTATACACAAAGCTACGCCTAAACATGCTATGCTTTGATCATCTACCACAAGGCCTACTTTTCAACAAAAGCCTTGATCATTTGCATCTTGGCGTGCCATATTGACAATCCACGCCATGCGATCAATAACTACCCATATATACCCTTTGAGGGTGTTAAGCAAGAGAATAAATTCTCCGCCACCAAAAGGATATACTTTAGATAGAAATCAATTTAATTTACATGGAATGAAATCCAATGTCAGACACACATCCATTTACAAGTCCGTTCTGGGTCTGAACAAAACGGAGTCACCTTATTCCTCCCCGTATGTCCAATACGAAGGAGAGGCGCTCGCATATCCGAACAATCAACAAGTACATCCGGACAACTACCACTTCAACCCTTTACGAGGAGCTACCCAGTGCGAGGCATCAGTAGTCATCCATTCGATGTGAAGATCGCCGGTCTTCAATCACCGTCTTCAATATCTTCGATTTAAAACATCGTATAATCATTTGAAATGAGTTTGAGCTCAGTCTTTTCAAATGATTCTCGCATATGTATAATTTTAAAAACCATTTCATATTGTTAATAGTATTTTATTACAATTCATCGCTATTTTTATTTATATATAAAAGTAGCTCGAATTAATTTAATGATGCTTCAGGTTGCTATGCAACCCTGGCACTGCTTGATTTACACATATCTCGAAATCTAACCGTTGGATTTTAACAAAATTTGTCTCGTCGGAAATATCTTCTCAAAGCGGTCCTAACGGTTTCAGTTTTAGGGAAATCCGACGGTCGGATCATTCGGTATAATCGTTTAAAATTACGATTTCGAAACGCGAACTACCGTGCGTGATTCATTTAATTTTAATTTTAATTTTATATTTATATATACAAATATATACCTATATATATAATTCACTCGACGACTTCAAAACCATTTATTGATCAACTAATTTATTTCCACTATGCATTGTTCTAGTGAATCATACATTCAATAAAAATGTAATTTTTATTGATTAACTAATTTATTTCAACTATGCATATTTCTCAACATTTCTATATACAACAAGAATTTAAATTTATTGTTAAATGTTTCTATTTCAAACAATGAATATTTGTCATCATTTTTATACACAATAAAAATGTAAAATTTTACTAAAAACCTTTCTTTTTCAACCAGTGATCATTTTATATGAATCATGCTTTACATTAGCAATGTAAATTTCAATGCTTCCACATTATTATCCAAACTATAAATACTTTACATAATTCCTTCTTTTCATTAAAAATGTGAATTTTAACATTTCAACCATTTTATTCCATATGATATATATTTTACATAATTTCTTCTTTACATTAAAAGTGTGAATTTTAAAATTTCAACAATTTTGTCTATACAATGAATATTTACATATATTTTCTCTTTACATTAAAAATGTAATCTTTAATGTTTCAAACATTTTATCTTTACATATAAATTCAAATATATGCATTTACAATAAAAGTGGTATTTTATCCCAGCATATAAATCCTAATATATGCATTTGCAATAAAAGTGATATTTTATACTTACATATAAATTCTAATATATGTAAGTACAATAAAATGATATTTTATACTTGCATATAAATTCTAATATATGTATTTACAATAGAAGTGAATCGAAGTGATTCTTTCACTTTTTATGACAATTCTAGTTTATTTTTGTTTAATCCTTTTTAATTGACACAAATGTATATTCTTGTTTCGTCCTTTTTGAAATGGCAAAAATGTATATGTTTGTCTTATTCTTTTTAAAATAACCAAAATTGAATGTTTTTATTTCATTCTTTTACATTTGAGAAAAATGAATATTTTCGTCACATTCTATTTTAAATGACAAAAATATATCTTTTTGTTTAATCATTTTTAATGAACCAAAAATGTCTCATCTTTCTAATGAAAAAAATGTATCTTTTGCTTCATTCTTTTTAAATGACAAAAGTGAACATTTTGCCTCATTCTTCTTAAATGAAAAAAAAATTGAATGTTTTAGTCTCAATTTATTTAAATGACAAAAGTCAATGTTTTATTTACATTCTTTTTTGATGACAAAAATGAATGTTTTTGTTTTATTCTATTTAAACGATAAAAATGTACATTTTTATCTATACAACGTATATTTTACATAAATAATACTTTACATTAAAAAAAATAGAATTTTTAATGTTCTCACATTTTTCTCAATCCAATGAATATCTCATTGCATTCTTACATT
This sequence comes from Allium sativum, assembly GCA_030737875.1. NCBI lineage: Eukaryota > Viridiplantae > Streptophyta > Magnoliopsida > Asparagales > Amaryllidaceae > Allium > Allium sativum. Next base: position 121,403,935 of record CM060920.1, read on the forward strand.
AAAAATATGGTTTATTTTGTCAATTCTTATTCAATATAAATGACATGATTTATTTCGATACATTTTTCCTATGTACTCTAATGACAAATAAAAGAATATTTTATTTGTTTACCTTTTTCTATGTGTTATAATAACATTTAAAATAATATTTTATATGTAAACATTTTCTATTCTAATATCATATAAAAGAATATTTTATGTGTAAAAATTTTCTATGTATTCTAATATCATATAAAAGAATATTTTATATGTAAACATTTTCTATTCTAATATCATATAAAAGAATATTTTATATATAAACATTTTCTATTCTAATATCATATATAAGAATATTTTATATGTAAACATTTTCTATGTCTTTTAATGACAAATAAAAAGAGAGTTTTAATGTCATAACATTTTCCTATATTTCCAATGAAAATAAAAGGAGAGTTTTAATGTCATAAAATTTTCTACATTTCTAATGACAATAAAAGGAGAGTTTCAATGCGACAAAATGACTAATTTCGTTGATAACTTTCAATACAACAAAAATGATAAATTGGTTTGCTAACTTTCAATATACAAACAAAAATGATAATTTGTTTGTTAACTTTCAATATACAAACAAAAATGATAGTTTGTTTGTTAACTTTTGATGCAAACAAAAATGGTGATTTTGTTTATTAACTTTTAATGCAAACAAAAATGATGATTTTGTTTATTAACTTTTAATGCAAACAGAAATGAAACTTTTGTTTATTACAACAAAATGACCATGAAATTATGTCTCTTTTTATTTCAACAAAATGACAATGAAATTATGTCTTTTTTTATTTCCACTAAAGGACAATGAAATTATGTCTTTTTTTATTTCAACTAAATGACGATGTAATTATGTCTTTTTTTTATTTCAACTAAATGACGATGAAATTATGTCTTTTTTTATTTCAACTAAATGACGATGAAATTATTTCTTTTTTTATTTCAACTAAATGACGATGAAATTATGTCTTTTTTTGTTTCAACTAAATGACGATTTTTGTTGTGTCAATTTTAACAAAACTATTGCGACAAAAAATAACTATTTTGTTTTAACAAAACTAATGCGACAACAATATCTATTTTGTTTTGTAAATTCTAATTTCACAAAAATGATGGTCCCATTTCGACAAATCTAATTTGACAAAAATGATGATTTTATTTTGATCAATCTAATTTCACCGAAAAGACATTTCTAGTTTGACGAAAATAGTGATTCTATTTTGACAAATCAAATTTCAACAAACAAGACACATTTTTTTTAATTTGTCAATTCTAGTTTGAAAAAAATAATGATTTTATTTTGATTCAACAATTTTGTTTCAACAATAATCATCACGCCAACAAATCCACATAACAAACATCAACCAATTCATATTTCATAACCGTCAACAACAAGGATTTAACAACATATATGGAATTCACATAGCGAGGAATAATTAAATTTTAATAATTAAATATAGAAATCTCACCTTGATTTTGAATTCGCCTAAATTCGCCGCAAGTTCTAAATATGTCCCTGTCTCTTCTAGAATGGTAACAACCCGGAAAATCAGAACCGATTTTAAAATTTTATTTTGGCGATTTTAATGGATTTTGAATATTTAAAATGAATTATTTTAAATAATAACGATGAAAAATTTATTTTCGATGAAGTTAAAATGAATAATTTTATTTTAATTATATAACGAGCCTGAAATGGCGCGGTAGTTCGAAAATTCGATTTCGAATTTCAATTCAATATACGGAATTCAATATAAGTCAAAATTGGACGAAACAAGAAATATTTGAATCTGTTTAATCATATCTTTCTAACGGATGTAAGAAACTGAGATTTTGTTTTATAAGTTGAAAGATATGTCCAGATTAAAATTCAGAAAACTTGCTGTGGTATTTATATATATTTTAATATATATAAAGGCCCTTAAAAATAGCCATTTTGCAAACGACCTCCGTTTTCGACGAAATCACTTTTGTTAGATCCGGGATGTCAAATTATTGCTAGATTTCAAAATTCATTATTTTTGAAGTCAGTATGTGAGCGTGGCGAAGTTAAACGTGTTTTAACAGTGTTAGTCAATTTGGATCAACCAGAAAATGGCCATTTTTCAAACGGTCTTCAAATTTGATGAAATTAGATTTGTTAGGACCGTATCATCAATACGAAGCTAGAAATAATTTTTCGGGAATTTTTAGAGTTAGTATGTGGCCCCGGTAAATTGAAATGTGCATTCAAATTCAATATATAGATTTATATTTTAAATTTAACTATAACTGATCGTAATAGCCAAACTGGTTTATGAAACATGTCCCGTTGTGTTCAGAATTGGGGTAATTAGCTAAGGGCGACAGTCGTTGGGTTCGATTTAGAGTTTAGATGTGAAAACCAATATTTTTGGAATTTAAAGAATTAAATAAATATAATATAAATATATATGGCCCAATCAAATCTCGCCAAACCCTAATTATTCAACCCGTGGAAAACGAGCCCCCAGCCTCTCAACGTAAGGCCGAAACCACTCCAAATTTGTTCCCTATTTTTCTCCTAATCAATGCGTTGAAATCCAAAACTATTTGAATGAAAATAGTAGAGCGATCTGAGCTCTTTCAATCTATACTAGTAGCATGAGCTATCGTTGATTGTGGAGGAATAATCTCGAGCCCAAAGGGCATCTATTCGCGCACTATTTCCCATGCCTGGGCCCTATCGAGTTGCGCACGGCTCTCGACAGAGATGGAGGACATTGGCGCGCTTCTCAGCGCGGTGGCGGATCAGCTCCTGGTCGCTTCGTTGGGCGTGCATGGGGAGGGTTTATGGTTCGGCGTTGGGTTCGTTTTTGGAACGATGAGCAGGAAGAAGACAGAGGGTAATTTGGTAAGGAAGGTAACATTTTTTTTTGTGTTGCTTATTTTAATTAAATTAACTGATTTATTTAGTTTAGTTAATAATGTTAAATCTGATTTTTTCTATATAAATAAAATTAAGTATAAAAATCTGGTTTTTATATGAAAAACATTCTTATGAAAATGTGTTCTTTTATTATATTATATAAATTGCTTTAGACAAGAATATGTTTTTAAAAATATAAAGACCTTGCTTTTAAAAATATAAAGACCTTGCTTTTAAAAAGGTAAAGACCTTGTTTTTAAAAATATAAAGAAGTGATTTTTCTATATATAATATCAAAATAAAATATGATTTGCTTTCAAAATAAAAAATGATTTGCTTTCAAAATAAATTTTGCTTTGCTTTCAAAATAAAAATATAGCAATATAAAAATATGATTCATATATATGCATAACGTAAATAAAAAAAATATAATTTTATATATGAAGCGAAATAAAAAATATGATTTTTAATGAAGTAAAGATATGATTTTTATAAGGAAGTAGCGTATAAAAATAGCGATTTTTAAAAATATAAACATCATATTAAAAATCTGATTTTTATTATGAACAACGTAAAGAAGACTACGTTGGAATGTCAAGCAAATCCGGACTGCTCTGAAATTCAGAAATAAAACTGGCGGAGTGGATCCCAAAGGTGAGAACTTCTCACTTTTATTTTATTTTCTAGTTAAAATATATACTAGGATGTAGACGGTGCTTAGCAGCACCCGACACCCATCGTCCTCAGATCATGGGCGACTTGTTTGTTTGTTTGATTGTGTGGTGAAATTTTATTGTGTGACGTGGAATGAAATAAATAAACATTCTTGTATTGAAATAAAATATTTTATAGTTAAAAATATAACTTTTAACGTGTATATGAATAAAATAAATATTCATTTACAAATCAGACGATTTGTTTATGTACACACATTTGACTGATATTGATTGGGACGATAAATATCACACATTGCCCAAATGCACAAATAAAATACATTATTTGTTGATTGAAAGCCCACATAGGTATTGGGATGATATATGACATACACTAGTCCTAATAATTAGCTGTATGTCGATCGATTGATTGACAGGCTGTGTAAACATTAAATATTTACATTTGATGCTTATGCAGTGTAGAATGCACTCTAGATGATGGTTGACTGTGTTTGATTGCTGTTGTGTACATGTGTATATGAAATCCATATAAATCACATTATATGGTAATTGACTGTGTCTGATTCCAGTTCAGAAAGAATGAATATTTTAAAATAATGATTATTTTAAAATAAGGACTATTTTCAAATAATACTCAGTAAAAGATCAAAATCTGATTTTGATGTCCGATTTGGGATGGACACGAAAATATTTAAATATATGAAGCCATGTTGATTAGATTAACGCCATTTTGACGTGAACGATATTTATATCGATTTTATTTGTAACGACCCGCATTCTACATATCGAAGGATCGTAGAATATTTATTTCTTTCACATACGAAGTCGTATGGTCATGTAACTTTGGGAGACGACTATTGGGGTCATTTCCCATATTCATGATTATTGCCAATTTTTAAATGACCATTTTGCCCTTAGCTGATCTTGTTTCGGCCATAACTTTTGATTGGAAAGGAGTTTTTACCTACAACCACTTCCATTAGATCCGGATGATGGTTTACCTTTCCGTAGAGTGGTCATGTGTGAAAAACGGACTTACCGTTTGGGAGATATAGCTGAAATAAGGTTTGGAAGATGAAAAACTGCTTAACCGGGCCAAATGAGGTGATTAGTAAATGGGCCTATAACCCATTTCAGGATTAGGGTTATGGCGAGGCTAAAATGAGTTAGGTTTTCATTTCATTTCAGTTTTCTAGCCGCCACTTTCATTCTAGGAACCCTAACAATGGCCTCCATCATCTAGAATCACCTCTAATCACTTTCTAATCAAGTATTTGCCTAATCTACATCAAATCAAAGGGAAATAGCACCAAAGCAAGGTTAGAACTGCTGTGTTGTCTTGGGAACAACGCCAAATTAGAGGATAGTTCAGTTTTGAAAGTTTATTTGTGGCTAAGGTGAGTGATTTGTATAGTTCCTCGCTAATTATGGTTAATTAAGGGTAATTAGTGTTAATTAGTGAATTTAAACATGATTAAATTCTGGAAAAATGTTCATAAATTTCAAAATATTGTTTTAGTCCTCTGTTAGAAAATTTGGTTAATTTGGTTAAGTTTTACTAATCCTATCATTAGTTTTGCTTAAACACGCTTAAGGGAAAATATGAGATCTTTGCTATGTTTGATCCGTTTTAACTTATCAAGTTGTTGTTTTGGTGTTTATTTTTTATTCTCTAAGTTGCTATGACTGTATGGTATGTTGTGTGATTGATTAGAAAAGTTAGATTGGTCAAAAACGCCATCGAATGGCGTAAAACAGTCGCTGGAAAGAAGTGCAGGAAATTACCCGAACCGGATCGGATCGAGGGGGAAGCACGATCTGAACTGTAAGAACCCGTAACTTCCCCGTGAAGGAAAGCACGAATACTTTGAGAACAACACACAAAAGGACGCATACGGAAGAACATTTCATTGTTATTACAACAATTCCATCAGATACAATAATATACAGAGTATAAATGAATAAAATACATTCGATAAATATCAGAGATTACAATAAATTACATAGCAGCGGAAAATAATACAAAACACAACTAGAAGTGATGCACGGATACAGAGCTTTCCGAGCATCGTTCCAGCTGTAAATCAGGACCCTGTGAATATAAATCTGCAAAACCAAAACTACTAGCTGCCCGTGCGGAAGATAGGGGCACCCAGAGTTTAGGTTAAAACAATAAACTCCAGGTCAGTCATGTGACTGGTGTGAGAACTAAAACAGTTATAATTCTTTATTTTAAAGTTCGGTAAATCAAGGGACCACGCCGTATAACACGGAACGGGTTTCCTCCCAAGAATACCTGTGCATAAAACAAACAGCGCAATGCTAAATAAAGAAAAATAAAGCTGTTATAAGACCCAGGTCCCATCACACAATGCAACGCAAGCCGGAGGATAGGGTTTTTACCTTATAACAGCCAAAGCATGCTTGATACGTTGAAAACACATTATTTGATACTATAATAGGTGTATAGTGTCAAAACAATTTCAATCATAAATATCAATCATAGGCGGCATTAATGACCCATACCACTATGTCGCCATACTAGGTTCTACAAATAAAACCGCACTATCACGTATTGGAAATTGGATTTCCGTCATGAGCCGAGGCAAGGGGCAAGCTCCTCTCCGCGTTCGAGACACTCTAGCAAATGTCCCAGGACCCCACTATGATCCTTGGAATCGGCTGGGCCGGTCCTCTCTTACTTTTGAGGATTGGCAATTCCTGAACACACGTTTCCCGGTCCTTACAGACCTATATCCGAGGCGCCTCGCATTCCAACAACCACACAGGTGAAAAGTATATAAATGTCAGGGCTGGTAGGTCACTGACACCACCCTAGCTAGAAAGAAACGTCATGCTCTCCCAGCGGTCCATCTCCCGTTTTTGACTCATACCGAGGTGTGAGGCTCGCGAATCCACGTTACACACAAAGCTATGCCACACAGGCCGTGCTTTGATCATCAACCACAAGACTTTGCTTTTCAACAGAAGCCTTGATCAATTGCCACTTACGCATGCCACACAGGCAATTCACTCCATGCGTTTGATATCCATCAATATATAACCCCTGAGCTCGTACGTCTCAGAGAAGGGCGTTAAGCAAGAGAATAAATTCTCCGCCGCCAAACAGATATATATTTAATAGAGATCAATCACACGGACTAAAATCCAATGTCAGACACACAGTCCATTTACAAGTCCGTTCTGGGTCTGAACGAAACCGGAGGCACTTTCCTCGCATATCCATCGATCTCCAAGTACGTCTGGACGATCACCGACTGTTTCCCTCATCCTGGGTGTACAGCCCAATCAAGATCATCAGTAATCACCCAAACGATGTGAAGACTTCCGGTCTTCAACCACCGTCTTCATCTTCGACATCTCGTCGAATCGGTTATTCAGAATGGGTATAACCCGGCCTTTCTGAATAACCCACGTATATAATAAACAAATGTTACACAAACACAACAAACGCCTCATTCCAATTCAGAATATTCCTTTATTCACCGAATCACATTCTTAGGGAAAGGTTCCCATTAATTTTATCCAAGATAAATTCTTCTAAATTTATTCTTTAATCCTCCTTTGGATATCATTTCAACTAGTCGGGATTAACGAACCACACCGAAGTAATTATTTATTTTATTTCCCAATCCCAACCTATATATCCCATGGAGAAAACTGGTAATACTCCACATCTAACACCACGGTGTTATCGGTAAAATTAATTACCATTTCACGTTCAAATCTAATTAAAGATTTAACTATCGCTTTGGAGCAAAACTGGTGATACTCCACTCTCGATCACTTTTCAGATTGGATAATTTAAATTATCAATTCACTTTTCAATCTAATTAAAGATTCATTAAAACTCCACTTAGTTTTAATCTTTTCAAAAATCAATATTCTGCCTTTAACTGGGTTAAAGAACCAATGTCATCAAAAACACGATTCACGACAAACCAAATCACATTTGATATTAAATACAAGGCTCTGAATAGAAAATATATCGGCTTATATTCAATATCAAATTCTGAAACCAACAAATATCGTATTGGAAATAACGATATAAAATATCTTTCAAATCCCCATAACAATATTTGTATAGTCACGAAATCCAACATCGAAATATCCCGAAGATAATTTCGATTCAGCTCCAGTCCAATCCACGTATTGGAAATTATCGATTATTTTCAAAATCACTTTCAAATTCAATTTATTTATTTTAGAAATAAATTGATTTCAATTCTAGTTCAAAACTAGTTCATTTCGATAAAAATCTATTTTTATCTTTTCAAATGTGGAATTTTTCACCCCAGTTCTTTCCAATTCACATATTATAATTTTACACAAATTATAGATAATTTTAATAATTTTATCAAGGCCCGTACAGTCGATTTCCAACAACGGCCATCGAACTGCACTTATAGCGACCTTTTTCGAATTTGATTTGGACATAATTCCAAATCCAACCGTTAGATTTCAAATTTCTCATATTCATTGGAAAGCTCTTTTCGATACGAACCCAACGGTTCCGGTTTTAGGAGGATCCGACGGTCGGATCTCCCGCAATGTCCGTTTGAAATAAATGGTCGAAATTCACGAACTACCGCGGCGCGGCGCGTTCTATTCAGGCCATTATATATATATAATATATATATATTATATATTTCGTCGATTTCCTTTTTAAAACGAATTTTATAAATCGTTTTAAATTCGTTTCTGAAACAATTCAACTTCTATATTCAATTCAAATCAAAATTGAATTCTTCTTTATAAATCCGTTTTAAAATTTATTTCTATTCAATTCAAATTTTAATTCAATTTGAATTCATTTCAATTCACTTTCAATTCAATTTGAATTCGTTTTCAACTCCATTCATTTCGAAATCGTTTTCAATTCAATTCATTTCGAAATCGTTTTCAATTCAATTCATTTCGAAATCGTTTTCAATTCAATTCATTCCTATTTTATTCAAATTCAAATTCACTTCCTATTCAATTCGAATTTTAATCTAATTCAATTGAATTTCATTTCAAAATATTTAGTTTTGAAATCACTTTTCAATATTCGTTGTAAAACGAATAAAATCGATATAAATATCGTTCACGTCAAAATAGCGCATCTCTAATCCACACGGCTTTATATATTTCAAAAACTTCTATTCAATTCAACACATGAACCTATATTTCTTTCAGCACACGACTAATCTCAACACATGAGTACTGTCAACACCTCACTATTTTTGTTATGTAAAATATTTTATAAAACTATGGTATCTATCGTTTGATTTTAATTAGGCTCCACCGTAAAGTAGATTCTAATCGTAAATATGATAAAAATGTAATTTATTTTATTTAAAATATTCTACTCAACACATGAATAGTTTCAACACATGATCATCGTCAACACATGACTATTTTTATATTCAACACATGAATTTTCTTTTATAATATTCATTGTTTTCCCGATTGGAATGAGGCCCAATCAATCACCATATAGTGTTAATTATATGGATTCCATACAACACATGTATATAATAGCATTGAAAAATAATCAACCATCAACCAAAGTGCACTACACTGTATAAGCAGCAAATATAGATATCCGACGCTTATAACAGCCTGTCAATCCACCGATCGACATATTTAATCAATCAGGATGAGTGAACTTCAAATTTCATCCCAACACCCGTGTGGGGTTTCAAATCAACAAACACACATTTTTGTTTGTGCAGTTGGGCGATGTGTAAAATTTATCAACCCAATCAATATCAGTCAAATCAGTGTAAATAAACAAATCGGCCGATTTGTTTATAAATATTTATTTATTCACTTTCACGTTAAAAATTATATTTTTAACGTCAAAAAAATATTTATTTCAACACTTGAATTTCTATTCAGTTCATTTACACAATAAAAATGATATTTTTATTTTTCTAACATATTTTAGAAAATTTCGGCGGCATAACGGCACGATACTAGAAACGGGACAAGGCCTAGCCTTATCCCCGGTCTAGTGAAGGCCCACGCCATTCACGCATCAATCAAATCACTTTCGTTATGCAAACCACAAAATTTGGAGTAAGAGTCTAACCTAGTCTTACTCCTTCGCCTTATAACGGCGCACGTCTAATCCTAACCAATTTATCGATTCGATTTTTCACACCACAAACCACATTCAAACCAATATCTCAATCAATCACCAAACATCCAAACAAACAAGTCCATGGTATGTGGACGGGTGTCGGGTGCTTCTAATAAGCACCGTCTGCATCCTAGTATATATATATATAACTAGAAAAAGAGAATTAAGAGTGAGAAGTTCTCACCAAAAGCTATCCAAGCTCCACGGCACTTCATTTGCAGAAGTCTTCGCCGTTTTCGCATCTTCGTCAGCTTCGTCGCCCGTAGCCACTATATATATAAAAATCGAATTTTTATTTCGCTATTCAATATATAAAAATCGAATTTTTATTTCAAAGTTCAACATATAAAAAATCGAATTTTTATTTCAAAGTTCAACATATAAAAATCGAGTTTTTATTTTGACGCTATATGGATAAAAATGCTATTTTTACACCGCTACTATATAGATAAAAATTCTATTTTTACATCTTTATTCTATATATAAAGATCTCGCCTTTTCAACTATAAAGTTTTCGCCTTTATAAAAATAAAGTTTTCGCCTTTATAAAAATAAAGTTTTCGCCTTTATAAAAATAAAGTTTTCGCCTTTATAAAAATAAAGTTTTCATCGTTATGAAAATCACCACTTTATTTCAACGTATATAAAATAAAAATCAGATTTTTATTTCGCTACGTATACAAAGATTATATTTTTATATTCTCTATCCCATAAAGATTATATTTTTAATACTTTAAAAATATAAAAATCATATTTTTAACACTTCTAAATAGTAAAGATTATATTTTTAATATTTTAAAAGTATAAAAAAACATATTTTTAACACTTTAAAAATATAAAGATCATACCTTTATCTTTCTACAATGTAAAAGATTACATTTTTAACACTCTACAACATAAATAAATAAATAAAACAGTTTTTAAAGTAAATAAAAAAAATCGGTTTTTAAGTAAAGAAAATTCAGTTTAAAGTAAAATTAAAAAAACAGTGTTTAAAATAAATAAAATTCACAGTTTAAAGTAAATAAAAAAACAGTTTTAACATTATATATAAAAAAAAAAATCAGTTTTCTATTCATTTAAATAAAATAAATAAGCTAAAAACTTACAGGGGGGGTTTGTGGGAGCGTCGGCCTTCAGGTGGGAGGCGGGGAGTGGCTGCGTCGGAGGAGAAGAGGGAGGAAGGGGCTTGGTCGGAGTCGAAGGGAGGCGGGTGCGGTGGAGGTAGGGCGCAGGGTTTGGGTAGAGGGGCTGTCGCGGTGGGAAGAGGGAGCGGGAGGAGGAGCGATAGGGGAAGGAGAAGAGGAGGGGGGGGGGTTTCGCGGCGGAGGCCCATCGGGGGGGGGGGGGGCGATGCGGTGGCGGCGGCGGCTCTCTCCCCCCCGTCGCCTTCGTTTGTTTTTTTTTTTTTTTTTTTTTTTTTTTTGAAATTGATTCTGTTTTAATCGGGGGGGCCTGCGTTAAAAGGGGGAGAGTTTTATTTTTATTAATTTAATTATTTAATTATTTTATTTTAATTCAAAAAGTCAACTTTTTCAAACGACCCCTAAATGAGGTCCACCGCCTGTCGTCCATAGCGTTTCACCCCCATTCCGAACACAATGGGATATGTATCGTAAGCTGATTCGGCTGTTACAATCAGTTTCCTTTGAATTTACATTTAAATCGCTATATTGAATTTTAAACGTACATTTCAAATTACCGGGGTCACATACTAACTCGAAAAATTCTATAAAAATATTTTCTAGCTTCGTATTGACGATACGGTCCTAACAAAACTAGTTTCGTCGAATTCTGAGACCGTTTGAAAAATGGCCAATTTCCAGTCGATTAAAATCAACTGAAACTGGTCAAACGCGTTTTCCTTTACCACGCTCACATACTGATTCGAAAAATTATGAAATTTGAAACCTAGCAATAACTTCACATCCCGGACCCAACAAAACTGGTTTCGTCGAAATCCGAGGTCATTTGCAAAATGTCCATTTTTAAGGGCCTGAATTCCATAGCGACTATTCAGAATTTTCAACTGGACATATCTTTTGATTCCCGCTACGAAATTTTGATTCTTCGGATTCGTTAGAAAGATATTCACAATTAGATCCTAATGTTTTTGGTTTCATTAAAATCCGGATTGTTTTGCACCCGGTATGTTCAATTGAAGTTTGAAATCGAATTATCGAACTACCGCGCCATTTTCAATTCTATTTATAATTATATATAAATATTATATTCTAATGACGGCGTATATAATATATACGTTCTAATTTATATTCAAAATAAATTTCCGTTGTTTTTATTTAAAATAATTCATTTTAAATAAACAAAATCCGCCAAAATTGCCAAAATAAAAATTTCAAACTGGCTCGCATTTTCGGGTTATTACAATCTCCCCCACTTTAAACTTTTCGTCCCCGAAAAGGAACAAAGTCGAAAGTGGTTTGATTAATAAGCTCTACATTCGATCTGGCTTTCATTCTCCAACTTTTCAGTTTCTGAGAATTTTCAAAATTTCAAAAATTTGGCTAACACCCTAAATTTTCGAAAAATTTCGCCATAACCTCCCCTGCAATGGGAGCATCGGGGAATTTCAAATAGCTTCCCCGGTCCTTCAGATCTCAAAAAGAAAAAGAAAAAGCCAAGCGGCTAGCCAATAGGCTCACAAAATCATCATCACCCAAACAAAACAGGAAATTATGTAATAAACATGTACCTATTTGTCGGGCAAACAAATTTTATTCTTCGGCTCTAGCCTCCTTGCTATGACCTGTTCAACGTAAGTATGTATATGCAAGCAAATGTAACCAATTTCAATACAATTCAATATTTGATTATATTAGGCATAAATGGTTAAAAATTAGCAAACTAATAAACAACCAACACAAACATCAATCAATTAGTGAATTAGAGTTTCAAATTCATAATTTGATATATATACAAAAAAAATCATGTTTTGATGCCAATTCACAACAAAGTGTTCTAACTATATAAGTTTTGGTTCTCACACCAGCCTAATGGAAATATATAGATATCACACCTTCGAAACACGAATATAAATACTGATGATGTGGCCACATCACCAGAATTATCCCCGGGTGTCTAGAATGTGATTCTATATCTATCCAGTATATTAAAACTTCGAATATACGTTCATGACGCGTATACGCGAAATCTATATATACTCGATTGTCCATATTCAAAATAAATAAATATTCAAATACGTATAAAGAGATTTAAATTTTCAAAACAAAATTGTTTTCATTTGAAAAATATACTCTTCACACTCGTTCTAGGATACTACTGATCCTATCTCTAACGAGTCATTTTAATTAGATATTACTAATCCAATATCTGATGAATTCTTTCGTATGGTTCTAATGTGTCTTGTTCTCGAGCTCTGTAAACCAAAGCTCTGATACCACTGTAAGAACCCGTAACTTCCCCGTGAAGGAAAGCACGAATACTTTGAGAACAACACACAAAAGGACGCATACGGAAGAACATTTCATTGTTATTACAACAATTCCATCAGATACAATAATATACAGAGTATAAATGAATAAAATACATTCGATAAATATCAGAGATTACAATAAATTACATAGCAGCGGAAAATAATACAAAACACAACTAGAAGTGATGCACGGATACAGAGCTTTCCGAGCATCGTTCCAGCTGTAAATCAGGACCCTGTGAATATAAATCTGCAAAACCAAAACTACTAGCTGCCCGTGCGGAAGATAGGGGCACCCAGAGTTTAGGTTAAAACAATAAACTCCAGGTCAGTCATGTGACTGGTGTGAGAACTAAAACAGTTATAATTCTTTATTTTAAAGTTCGGTAAATCAAGGGACCACGCCGTATAACACGGAACGGGTTTCCTCCCAAGAATACCTGTGCATAAAACAAACAGCGCAATGCTAAATAAAGAAAAATGAAGCTGTTATAAGACCCAGGTCCCATCACACAATGCAACGCAAGCCGGAGGATAGGGTTTTTACCTTATAACAGCCAAAGCATGCTTGATACGTTGAAAACACATTATTTGATACTATAATAGGTGTATAGTGTCAAAACAATTTCAATCATAAATATCAATCATAGGCGGCATTAATGACCCATACCACTATGTCGCCATACTAGGTTCTACAAATAAAACCGCATTATCACGTATTGGAAATTGGATTTCCGTCATGAGCCGAGGCAAGGGGCAAGCTCCTCTCCGCGTTCGAGACACTCTAGCAAATGTCCCAGGACCCCACTATGATCCTTGGAATCGGCTGGGCCGGTCCTCTCTTACTTTTGAGGATTGGCAATTCCTGAACACACGTTTCCCGGTCCTTACAGACCTATATCCGAGGCGCCTCGCATTCCAACAACCACACAGGTGAAAAGTATATAAATGTCAGGGCTGGTAGGTCACTGACACCACCCTAGCTAGAAAGAAACGTCATGCTCTCCCAGCGGTCCATCTCCCGTTTTTGACTCATACCGAGGTGTGAGGCTCGCGAATCCACGTTACACACAAAGCTATGCCACACAGGCCGTGCTTTGATCATCAACCACAAGACTTTGCTTTTCAACAGAAGCCTTGATCAATTGCCACTTACGCATGCCACACAGGCAATTCACTCCATGCGTTTGATATCCATCAATATATAACCCCTGAGCTCGTACGTCTCAGAGAAGGGCGTTAAGCAAGAGAATAAATTCTCCGCCGCCAAACAGATATATATTTAATAGAGATCAATCACACGGACTAAAATCCAATGTCAGACACACAGTCCATTTACAAGTCCGTTCTGGGTCTGAACGAAACCGGAGGCACTTTCCTCGCATATCCATCGATCTCCAAGTACGTCTGGACGATCACCGACTGTTTCCCTCATCCTGGGTGTACAGCCCAATCAAGATCATCAGTAATCACCCAAACGATGTGAAGACTTCCGGTCTTCAACCACCGTCTTCATCTTCGACATCTCGTCGAATCGGTTATTCAGAATGGGTATAACCCGGCCTTTCTGAATAACCCACGTATATAATAAACAAATGTTACACAAACACAACAAACGCCTCATTCCAATTCAGAATATTCCTTTATTCACCGAATCACATTCTTAGGGAAAGGTTCCCATTAATTTTATCCAAGATAAATTCTTCTAAATTTATTCTTTAATCCTCCTTTGGATATCATTTCAACTAGTCGGGATTAACGAACCACACCGAAGTAATTATTTATTTTATTTCCCAATCCCAACCTATATATCCCATGGAGAAAACTGGTAATACTCCACATCTAACACCACGGTGTTATCGGTAAAATTAATTACCATTTCACGTTCAAATCTAATTAAAGATTTAACTATCGCTTTGGAGCAAAACTGGTGATACTCCACTCTCGATCACTTTTCAGATTGGATAATTTAAATTATCAATTCACTTTTCAATCTAATTAAAGATTCATTAAAACTCCACTTAGTTTTAATCTTTTCAAAAATCAATATTCTGCCTTTAACTGGGTTAAAGAACCAATGTCATCAAAAACACGATTCACGACAAACCAAATCACATTTGATATTAAATACAAGGCTCTGAATAGAAAATATATCGGCTTATATTCAATATCAAATTCTGAAACCAACAAATATCGTATTGGAAATAACGATATAAAATATCTTTCAAATCCCCATAACAATATTTGTATAGTCACGAAATCCAACATCGAAATATCCCGAAGATAATTTCGATTCAGCTCCAGTCCAATCCACGTATTGGAAATTATCGATTATTTTCAAAATCACTTTCAAATTCAATTTATTTATTTTAGAAATAAATTGATTTCAATTCTAGTTCAAAACTAGTTCATTTCGATAAAAATCTATTTTTATCTTTTCAAATGTGGAATTTTTCACCCCAGTTCTTTCCAATTCACATATTATAATTTTACACAAATTATAGATATTTTTAATAATTTTATCAAGGCCCGTACAGTCGATTTCCAACAACGGCCATCGAACTGCACTTATAGCGACCTTTTTCGAATTTGATTTGGACATAATTCCAAATCCAACCGTTAGATTTCAAATTTCTCATATTCATTGGAAAGCTCTTTTCGATACGAACCCAACGGTTCCGGTTTTAGGAGGATCCGACGGTCGGATCTCCCGCAATGTCCGTTTGAAATAAATGGTCGAAATTCACGAACTACCGCGGCGCGGCGCGTTCTATTCAGGCCATTATATATATATAATATATATATATTATATATTTCGTCGATTTCCTTTTTAAAACGAATTTTATAAATCGTTTTAAATTCGTTTCTGAAACAATTCAACTTCTATATTCAATTCAAATCAAAATTGAATTATTCTTTATAAATCCGTTTTAAAATTTATTTCTATTCAATTCAAATTTTAATTCAATTTGAATTCATTTCAATTCACTTTCAATTCAATTTGAATTCGTTTTCAACTCCATTCATTTCGAAATCGTTTTCAATTCAATTCATTTCGAAATCGTTTTCACTTCAATTCATTTCGAAATCGTTTTCAATTCAATTCATTCCTATTTTATTCAAATTCAAATTCACTTCCTATTCAATTCGAATTTTAATCTAATTCAATTGAATTTCATTTCAAAATATTTAGTTTTGAAATCACTTTTCAATATTCGTTGTAAAACGAATAAAATCGATATAAATATCGTTCACGTCAAAATAGCGCATCTCTAATCCACACGGCTTTATATATTTCAAAAACTTCTATTCAATTCAACACATGAACCTATATTTCTTTCAGCACACGACTAATCTCAACACATGAGTACTGTCAACACCTCACTATTTTTGTTATGTAAAATATTTTATAAAACTATGGTATCTATCGTTTGATTTTAATTAGGCTCCACCGTAAAGTAGATTCTAATCGTAAATATGATAAAGATGTAATTTATTTTATTTAAAATATTCTACTCAACACATGAATAGTTTCAACACATGATCATCGTCAACACATGACTATAATATTCATTGTTTTCCCGATTGGAATGAGGCCCAATCAATCACCATATAGTGTTAATTATATGGATTCCATACAACACATGTATATAATAGCATTGAAAAATAATCAACCATCAACCAAAGTGCACTACACTGTATAAGCAGCAAATATAGATATCCGACGCTTATAACAGCCTGTCAATCCACCGATCGACATATTTAATCAATCAGGATGAGTGAACTTCAAATTTCATCCCAACACCCGTGTGGGGTTTCAAATCAACAAACACACATTTTTGTTTGTGCAGTTGGGCGATGTGTAAAATTTATCAACCCAATCAATATCAGTCAAATCAGTGTAAATAAACAAATCGGCCGATTTGTTTATAAATATTTATTTATTCACTTTCACGTTAAAAATTATATTTTTAACGTCAAAAAAATATTTATTTCAACACTTGAATTTCTATTCAGTTCATTTACACAATAAAAATGATATTTTTATTTTTCTAACATATTTTAGAAAATTTCGGCGGCATAACGGCACGATACTAGAAACGGGACAAGGCCTAGCCTTATCCCCGGTCTAGTGAAGGCCCACGCCATTCACGCATCAATCAAATCACTTTCGTTATGCAAACCACAAAATTTGGAGTAAGAGTCTAACCTAGTCTTACTCCTTCGCCTTATAACGGCGCACGTCTAATCCTAACCAATTTATCGATTCGATTTTTCACACCACAAACCACATTCAAACCAATATCTCAATCAATCACCAAACATCCAAACAAACAAGTCCATGGTATGTGGACGGGTGTCGGGTGCTTCTAATAAGCACCGTCTGCATCCTAGTATATATATATATAACTAGAAAAAGAGAATTAAGAGTGAGAAGTTCTCACCAAAAGCTATCCAAGCTCCACGGCACATCATTTGCAGAAGTCTTCGCCGTTTTCGCATCTTCGTCAGCTTCGTCGCCCGTAGCCACTATATATATAAAAATCGAATTTTTATTTCGCTATTCAATATATAAAAATCGAATTTTTATTTCAAAGTTCAACATATAAAAAATCGAATTTTTATTTCAAAGTTCAACATATAAAAATCGAGTTTTTATTTTGACGCTATATGGATAAAAATGCTATTTTTACACCGCTACTATATAGATAAAAATTCTGTTTTTACATCTTTATTCTATATATAAAGATCTCGCCTTTTCAACTATAAAGTTTTCGCCTTTATAAAAATAAAGTTTTCGCCTTTATAAAAATAAAGTTTTCGCCTTTATAAAAATAAAGTTTTCATCGTTATGAAAATCACCACTTTATTTCAACGTATATAAAATAAAAATCAGATTTTTATTTCGCTACGTATACAAAGATTATATTTTTATATTCTCTATCCCATAAAGATTATATTTTTAATACTTTAAAAATATAAAAATCATATTTTTAACACTTCTAAATAGTAAAGATTATATTTTTAATATTTTAAAAGTATAAAAAAACATATTTTTAACACTTTAAAAATATAAAGATCATACCTTTATCTTTCTACAATGTAAAAGATTACATTTTTAACACTCTACAACATAAATAAATAAATAAAACAGTTTTTAAAGTAAATAAAAAAAATCGGTTTTTAAGTAAAGAAAATTCAGTTTAAAGTAAAATTAAAAAAACAGTGTTTAAAATAAATAAAATTCACAGTTTAAAGTAAATAAAAAAACAGTTTTAACATTATATATAAAAAAAATATATCAGTTTTCTATTCATTTAAATAAAATAAATAATAAAATAAATAAGCTAAAAACTTACAGGGGGGGTTTGTGGGAGCGTCGGCCTTCAGGTGGGAGGCGGGGAGTGGCTGCGTCGGAGGAGAAGAGGGAGGAAGGGGCTTGGTCGGAGTCGAAGGGAGGCGGGTGCGGTGGAGGTAGGGCGCAGGGTTTGGGTAGAGGGGCTGTCGCGGTGGGAAGAGGGAGCGGGAGGAGGAGCGATAGGGGAAGGAGAAGAGGAGGGGGGGGGGGTTTCGCGGCGGAGGCCCATCGGGGGGGGGGGGGGGGGGGCGATGCGGTGGCGGCGGCGGCTCTCTCCCCCCCGTCGCCTTCGTTTGTTTTTTTTTTTTTTTTTTTTAATTTTGAAATTGATTCTGTTTTAATCGGGGGGGCCTGGGTTAAAAGGGGGAGAGTTTTATTTTTGTTAATTTAATTATTTAATTATTTTATTTTAATTCAAAAAGTCAACTTTTTCAAACGACCCCTAAACGAGGTCCACCGCCTGTCGTCCATAGCGTTTCACCCCCATTCCGAACACAATGGGATATGTATCGTAAGCTGATTCGGCTGTTACAATCAGTTTCCTTTGAATTTACATTTAAATCGCTATATTGAATTTTAAACGTACATTTCAAATTACCGGGGTCACATACTAACTCGAAAAATTCTATAAAAATATTTTCTAGCTTCGTATTGACGATACGGTCCTAACAAAACTAGTTTCGTCGAATTCTGAGACCGTTTGAAAAATGGCCAATTTCCAGTCGATTAAAATCAACTGAAACTGGTCAAACGCGTTTTCCTTTACCACGCTCACATACTGATTCGAAAAATTATGAAATTTGAAACCTAGCAATAACTTCACATCCCGGACCCAACAAAACTGGTTTCGTCGAAATCCGAGGTCATTTGCAAAATGTCCATTTTTAAGGGCCTGAATTCCATAGCGACTATTCAGAATTTTCAACTGGACATATCTTTTGATTCCCGCTACGAAATTTTGATTCTTCGGATTCGTTAGAAAGATATTCACAATTAGATCCTAATGTTTTTGGTTTCATTAAAATCCGGATTGTTTTGCACCCGGTATGTTCAATTGAAGTTTGAAATCGAATTATCGAACTACCGCGCCATTTTCAATTCTATTTATAATTATATATAAATATTATATTCTAATGACGACGTATATAATATATACGTTCTAATTTATATTCAAAATAAATTTCCGTTGTTTTTATTTAAAATAATTCATTTTAAATAAACAAAATCCGCCAAAATTGCCAAAATAAAAATTTCAAACTGGCTCGCATTTTCGGGTTATTACAATCGCTCGCACTTGAAGCTCCACGATTCGACCTGAGCATGGTGCACGACCTGAAGAGAGCACCCAATCCGAACCGCATCACTTGACCCGAACCGATGCACCAGGGATGGACTTGAGAGGCTCGACCCGATCCGGAGTGCTTGGGAAGGAGAACTGAACCGCTTGCCGGAAGTCACGATCTGATGCTCTGGAGATGATCTGAACCAATCTGAAGTAGGGGCCACGATCCGACCCATAGGGGGTATTCCGATCTGAACCAAGATGCTTGGGTTTGAGGCGTGAACCACGATCCGAACTGGAAGTATGAGTTGAAGTGAAGAACAGGAACCGAACTGATCCGGAGAAGACCAAAACCCGAGATGCAAAGGTAGTCCAAATGGGAAGTTTGTACCCAGGATCCAGTTGGGAACCAACGGGTCAACTTCATGAGTTGAGCTTTGCTGCGGGACGTGTGCAAAGGGGTTATCGACGTCCATGGCTTTGATTCACCACCGAGACGGATGTTAGGCTACGTATCAGTGCAGTGGGGTAGTTACTACTCCATGGGGCAGAGTGACCGTAGCGTGGCTATGAGCCAGAGCAGTGGAGGTGTTATGACTTCATGGGGCAGAGTGGACACAGCAAGGACTAGTGGCTATGGATCAGTGCAGTGGTGTCATTATGACTCCATGGGGCTGAGTGATCATAGCAAGGAATGGGTGGTTAGAGCAGTGGATATCATATGCTTTACGCACTGAGTGAGAGATGTGAGGATGGTTGCTATGTTTGATTGTTGTTATCACTATGTCATGCACACCCCCACCCATGTATTCTTTACACCTTATGTTTAGTGGCACCTTAGAGTATTGAGCGGTATGTTGTGCTAACTCTTTGGTTGCAGGTCCAGGTTCAAGTATGGTTTAGTATACCTGTTATTGTTCTGTTTTGATGCTTATCGCTCATACCAGACTTTTGTTTTACCCAGAATTTTATGTATCTTCTTATTACTCTGGGTGCTCTTATACGGGCAGACTAGAGACAGGTTAGGTGGTATGCACGGGTAGCTGTAACGGAGACGAGCAGGAGGCTCCCACGTATGATATATATAGATATTCTCCCTGTGTCGCTGCTGGTCACTACTTTGGGCATTAGTAGTGTACCTTTCCTTTCTTTTGCTTTAGAGACAGTCTTAAAGTTGTAATAATGATGATGTGGAACATAAGCTATAATTGGATTTTCCGCTACTATGATGTTTAATTTTCAGCTTATGCACTGTCTCACCTGTTTTATGTCAAAGTATGTTATTATTATATTTTATTCCATGTGCTGTGAGATATTCTACAGGTTCTTTGTTTGTTCACCAGTAAGTTCTCTTCTTTTTCCTTTCTTTGGCGACCTTCCCGTGCTGGTTGGACATCGGCACATTGCACTTTCATGGGAAATGTCGGCTGGTGCGGGGTGGGCCGTCACATTATTCATTTTTATAATGAGTATCGAAAAGGAATGGATTTCAAAATCTAATGTTTTGAAAATATTATCATTTATATATCGGTGATATGGAATATTCAATTTTGATCTGAAATTGAATACGAAGTTGAAATCGTTTTGAAAATGAACTTAAAACGATTTATAAAACACGTTTTAAATGGAAATCGACGAAATATATATTATATATATAATATAATGGAATGAATAGAACGCGTCGCGTTGCAGCAGTTCACGAATTTCGACCGTTGACTTCAAATGGACATTACGGGAGATATGACCGTCGGATTCTCCTAAAATCGGAACCATTAGGTTCGTATCGAAAAGAGCTTTCTAACGAATATGAGAGATTTGAAACCTAATGGCTGGATTTGGAATTATGTCCAAATCAAAATTGGAATGTAAGTGCAGTTCGATGGCCGTTTATGGAAACCGACTGTATGCGCCTTGATAAAATTATTAAAAATATCAATAATTTGTGTAAAATCATAAGACATGATTTGGAAAGAAGTGGGATGAAAAATTCCATATTTGAAAAGATAAAAATAGATTTTTATCGAAATGAACTAGTTTTGAATTAGAATAATAATAAATCCAATATTTTTAAAATAAATAAATTGGATTTGAAATGGTTTTAAAAATAACCAGGATTTCCAATATATGAATTGGAATGGATTTGAATCAAAATCATGCTCGTAATATTTCGATATTGGATTTCGTGATTATACGGGGATTGTGGAGGAATTTGGAAGATATATATATCGTTATTCCAATACGATATTTGTTGGTTTCAGAATTTGATATTAAATATAAGCCGATATATTTTCTATTCAGAGCCTTGTATTTAATATCAAATTGGATTTTGGGTTCGTCGTGAATGGTATCTTTAATAATACTATTCTTGAACCGAATGGAGTTAAGAAAATTAGAAACTAACTAGATATTAGTTAAGTTGAATGGTTTCCTGGGTATTGATCTGATGTTGGTTTCGGTCTTCGGGGTTAATACTTAGGGGATTGTTCTCTTACTAATTTACGGTTAGAGGCTAATGTGAATTGGGTTTATTGTGAACTGTGTTTTTAACGACATTCGTTCTTTAACCCGATTTACAGTGAAATGTGATTTGGGATTTATAAATCCTTTTATTTAGATTTAACGGGAATTTTCCAAGGTAACGTTTTCCAATTTAATATATTAAATTGGAATTGAATGAAATTCGATTTGATAATAATCGAAGTGAACTTCTGTGGAGGAAGACTATTAATACATATGGAATTTAAGAGGCGTTGCCGTTATTCCATTTATATTATTGGTCGGATATGGAAATTGATATCAATAATATATTGATTTGTTTTTCCGTGAAGATTCCATAATTAATGGAATGTGATTTGGGTTGTCGTGAATGGTATCTTTAATAATACTATTCTTAGACCCAATGGAGTTAAGAAAATTAGAAACTAACTGGAGATTAGTTAAGTTGAATGGTTTCCTGGGTATTGATGTGATGTTGGTTACGGCCTTCGGGGTTAATACTTAGGGAATTGTTCACTTGCTAATTTACGGTTAAAGGCTGATGGAATGGAATGTGATTTTGGGTTTATCGTGAACCGTGTTTTAAATGATATTGGTTCTTTAACCCAGTTAAAGACAGGATATGGTTTCCCAAGTTAAACTGTCATTAATATTGATTTTTGGGAAGATTAAAACCAAGTGGAGTTTTAATGCATCTTTAATTAAATTGAAATGATATCCAATGGAAGATTAAAGAATAAATCAAAGAATTTATCTTTGATAAAATTAATGGGAACCTCCCCCAAAGTATAAGAATATTTGAATAAAGGAATATTCTGGACTGGAATGAGGCGTACGTTGTGTTTTTGTAGCACTTGTTTATAACATACGCGAGTTATTCAGAAAGATCGGGTTTAACCGATTCTGAATAACTGATTCAACGATGTGTTGAGGATGAAGACGGTGGTTGAAGGCCGGAGGTCTTCACATCGTTTGGATGATTACTGAGGTTTTGATTGGGCTGTACACCCAAGACGAGGTAATAATTGGTGATCTTCCAGACGTACTTGGAGATCAATAGATATGCGAGGACCTCTCCCCTGTATTGGACATATGGGAGAGGAATAAGGTGCCTCCGGTTTCGTTCAGACCCAGAACGAACTTGTAACACCCCGTATTTTCTGTGAACATAAAAGTAACAAAACAAATTATAATTAATTTATAAAAGAAGAAATAAGGAAAACGGGTTACGCCATTGCGTTCGTCTCAGAATTCTGCTTGAGATAGAGTCCGAGTTTGCGTAAATCAGACTTCGTATGAAGAAGTTATGACACTTAGAAGTCTGTAGGCCCAATACAAGGTTAGGTGAAACAATCTGTAAGTCTGTTAATCTGTATATTTGATCCGTTAGTCTGAAAACTTGTTAATCTGTATATCTGATTTGTTAGTCTGAAAACTTGTTAACTTGTATGTCTGATCTAAGAACTAGTTAATCTGAACTTTGTACATCTGAAATATGTAAGCAAGTTAATCTGAAATCTGTTAGTCTGGGGACACAAGGTTAGGAGGGGTAATTACTTGTGTCATCTGTTGTTTGGGACCCATATTAGTCAGTAACCCTTTCTGGTATCAAAAACTATGACCCAACACTTGGTAGGGGTCCAGGGCACGCTTACTGAACTAATTGTAAGAGGTTCACTCTGATAATGGCGAGGAGTGTTGATGGTGCATTCCAACCGGGTCATGTGCGTGCATGGATCCGGTCTTCTCTGAGGATGTAAGACACTGTGATATCTGTAAATTGGTCTATGTCTATATGTTGCCACTCTAGAGAGTGATACACCCTTCTGTAGGGTTGGCACAGGGTATTTATGTATTAGGGAGCCGATCGCTTGGGGTAGAATTTAGGGTACCCTTAGTTCTGTCTGTTTCTGTTGGGGTACCGTCTGTTTATGTTGGGGTGGTAACACCTGTCTGTTTCTGTGTGGTACCGTCTGTTTGGGTGGTAAAGGCCCATTACTAGTGTACACTTAATTCTAACATTCTGTTTCCGTAGGGAATATTCTGTTACCGTCTGTCTCTGTTCGGGTGGTAAAGGCCCATTACTAGCATTCTGTTTCTATAACCATCTGTCTTTGTTCGGGTGGTAAAGGCCCATTACGAGCATTCTGTTTCTGAATGTCTGTCTCTGCTAGGGTGATAAAGGCCCATTTCTAGCATTGTGTTTCTAAAGAGATCATTCTGCTTTCTGTTTAGACATTAGTACAACACCTAATTCTGTTATACTAGTACTAGTGCAGAGAAGTGAAAACCAAGTAAGAAGCTTAGTTTAGCCTATATCATTATGTCTCTTCTGTTAACCTGCTACTCCTGTTATGGTTATCTCTCATCCAGTTTTATTTACATGTCACGATACTGTAATCTGTTTATATGCTGAAAGTCACTGGACTCACCAGACTTATGTCTAACCTAGTTTGTTTCGCCTCTTTTCTTCTGTTTCCCTCCAGGTTCTCAGGGTGGAAACATAGGAGCTTGTTTCAGGTTCCATCTGCTTGAAGTGCTAGAAGTGCTTGAAATATTGGTTGGCTTTGATTCTACCTATTTATGGCATTCTCTGTTGGGGATTATGAATTTAAAATTATGCATTCTGAAGGATTTTGTATAAGACTGATATTTGTGTACTTGGGTTTTGGTATTGTGATGTAACCAAACTTATTTCTGTTTCTGCTGTAATAAAGTTATAAAATTTTCAAGTCTACTTTACATATCTGTCTTGTAAATTTCAGTTCTGTTTACTTATAACGTTCCATCGAAGTTAAGGCATTCCCTTTGCGAGTGACCTTAGCGAAAGTGGGGTGTTACACTTGGTATCAGAGCTAAAGGTTACCCGATTAGATAAAAGTTTTTGAAATCTATTTTCAAAAAGATTTTAAAAAGGTAGTATTTTCAAAAGGAAAGTTTATTTTGAAAGACATAGTCCCCAAAGCCATATATCTATCCTTTTATTTTCTATTTAATCCTTGTTTCCTTCTTTTCTGAGTCTCCGGGGCTCCTGGCTTTCTGGGAGGTAACCTCATCGCAACATGGTTCCGTAGGCATGATGAGACTACGACGCCTGCCGAAGGGTAAAGAAGTGCCTAACTTCCATCTGTAGCCGTAGTAATTTCACCTACGGCTAATCCTCTTTCGAGCTTCGTAGGGTTTTCCGCCCAATGGGGGCAGCTTTAGAGAAAGACTTGTTACCACGTAAGAAGACTAGTTATTTTCAGTGCGGTGAGACAGGACAACATATCAAGGATTTCCCCAGAAGGCAAGGGAAAAGGGCAGAATTCTATGAAAGGTAGGGGAATTCTTTCGTGGTTGGTGAACAGGATAGAGGTGGAAAATTTTCCGTAGAAAGTTTAATTTCCTTATCAGATCATTCTGGCATTATAATTCTGTAATTGAGTCTCTGCACTTTAATACTAGTCTTGTTTCTGATCCCGCTATGATCTCAAACCTCATAAGGGTTACGCTCATCTGTTTGAGATAAGTTGGGGTTTGAGGGTATCTGTGTTAGGCGTTAAGTTGACCATGATGCATACATTCTGTTTTTGTGGGATATGGTAGGGTTTTATCATGCTTAGTTTCCTAAGAATCATTTGATAATATGATCTGTACCAGTAGTTTGTAAGTATCTGAATATTACTGAAAAGGATAGGGGTTTTTACTCGAAGCGTGAAGTAGATTTCCAGTTTTGACATGGTTTAGTGGGAATAATTTTCTGAGTGTCATTCTGATGTTGATTTCGGTCTTCGGGTTTGATACTTAGGGATTTATTCTCTTAACCGATGTCTAATGGGAACAGAACTTTTGTACTTGCTTCTATCACTCGACTGTATCCTATCGATCAATTCTTTGACCTTTATGTAGAAACTAATGGGTGTAAACATGTGTTTGAGACATGTTATGTTTGATGGTTGCAAGTGGATGCAAGTGGTTGCTCGTGGATGCATATACACACACTAGGCACTAGATCGGCTCAAAAACACTCTCATACTGCATATGGATGTGTGTGCATTTTTCAATTTTTGTGGATGCAAAATGATTGACTCATCACATGGATGTTGCATTTGGATGAATGGTTATGCACTCATATAGAAATGATATGTATCAAATAGGATTTCTTGCATACATAATTGGACTCATGGCACTAACATAATTCGCATCGAGGAGGTCAACTGAATCAGTAGACCGCCTGATCTTTGCATAAGATAAGTGACATATACACACACTTTTGCATATGTTCATACAACATTAGAAGTTTTCTAAGGACAATGGATGCTTGGGAATAATGGTTGAGTAGATGAGTGATTGGATGGTAGGAAACATTCTTCTTAACTTGAAGATTTCGGGGACGAAATCCTTTAAGGAGGAGAGAATGTAACACCCCATATTTTCTATGAACATAAAAGTAACAAATCAAAGTATAATTAATTTTTAAAAGAAGAATTAAATAAAACGGGTTACGCCATTGCGTTCGTCTTGGAATTTTGCTTGAGATAGAGTTCGAGTTTGCGTATATCAGACTCCGTATGAAGAAGTTATGGCACTTAGAAGTTTCAGGATTTAAAATAAAAACCAGCCCGAATTCAAATTCAAAGTTTCGAAATTCAAATCGCACACCCGGGCTGAGCGGGAAAATTCCCACCCAGCCCGGGTCAACCAGGGGGTCGACCTGGGTAAAACAGGTCGACCATGGGGTCGACCTCCCCCCCCCCTTTTTCTAGTTCCGAGGACAGATTCGTTTTTTGTATTTAGACTCCCGTTCTGACCAGATTCATTGCTCCTAAGCTATTTAAACACCCCCAAACCTCGCTTTCTCTCCACACAGTTTCATTACTCCTATACTCTGCCCTAATTCATATTAATATAAATCAATAGCGTCGTTACTCTACTGAAACCTAAGCTAGAACAAGTGCTCCTTCTTCTTCCAATCTGAATAGGATTAAAAGAGAACAACTACAATGCCTTTTTCTTTTAGAATCCAATCAAGGTGAGTACAGTTATTTTTAGATATGAAAATTTAATTGTGATCTTGACATGGTTATAAAACTGAATTGGAGATTATGCATGTTCTTGTTTATCAGATCTATTTTCCTGTGTAGATCTATCGTTTTCCTGTTTATCAGATTTGTTTTCCTGAGTAGATCTATCTTATTATTGTAACTATTCTGTATCTCTTCTTTCCTTCTGTTCTATAGCCAGGCTACCACGAGCCTGAGAGAAATCTCATAAGAGATTGAAGCACGAACGCTAAATTTGGGGAAAATAATGAATGATGCATAATTGGACATGACTGATTTAAGAAAAGGGCATATGTTGTAATTTAAGATCTAGATCTAAGCATACTATATATGACGACTTATGATTTGGAAGAAGGAGAGTTATTGTATGAAAACATATGACTTGTAATTTTGGGACATAATACATGTTGTAACTTAAGATCTAGATTTGGGGGCATATTTTATATGACGATCTATGACTTGGAAGAAAAAGGATATATGATTTAGGCATAAAAGATCTATATTAAAATAGGATAACTATTAATTTTGAATACGCCTAAACGGGGATTTTTGATATTTGACATACACTGAAACCAAAGGCTATAATTTGGTATAATTCATATTGTATATCATGATTTGGGGTTTTTGGAGAATATTCTGTACTATGTAAATTCAACTAGGAATTTGGGGCATATGTTATATTGTGAATTATGACCATAATTTGAGCATGTAAAATTAGGCTTAATTTTATGATTAAGCGAGGTATGTCAATGGAATTTTAAGGGACGATTAATTCTTTAAAACTGCCTAATCTGCTAAATCTGTTGAAACTGAATACTTTAATTTGGGGTATGAAAATCTGTAGGCTCGATCTAAAATTGAGCAAAACATGTTAATAGAACTTTGGATAATCTGCTGTAACTTGTAAAGAAGTTAATTTGTTGAATCGGCATAATTAGTCTGATATTGGCATAATCTGTGAATGAATACTTTAGCTAAAAATAAGAATGCTGAGACACGAGGTTAGACTCTGTTTCCGGTAGAAGCTTGCCCGGACCCAACCGGCTTAACCAGCAACCGCAAACTGTCAGTCTAATGTGAGAGGTCGTAGGCATAAAGATGCTTAGACACGAGGTTAGGTCTGGCTTGTGGCAGAAGTCTGCCCGGAACCGCCCAGCACATCCAGCGGCCACAAGCTATCGACCTAATGTGAGAGGACTATGCATTAATATTTAATTAGTGCAAATCTAAGATAAATATGATGCCTAAAACGTATTGGGTAGATAAGGTTAAATCTAAGATAAATGTAATTAATCGCCTAAGATACGAGGTTAGACTCTTTTGCGGCTCGGACCCGCCCGGCAAATCCAACTGCCACAAATGTCAGTCTAATGTGGGAGGTCTTAGGCATAAATTAAATGCGTAAAAGTTGTAAAGACACGAGGTTAGGCTCGTTTGTGGTGTAAGACTGCACGGACCCACCCGGAAAATCCAGCTGCCACAAATGCCAGTCTAATGTGGGAGGTCTTTACGAGGTTACGGTCTTAATGAATTAAGAAACACTTAACCAGATAAACAAGTAGTGGGACATGAGGGGGTTAAGTGGGTGCCTTGGGTGGCATGTGGAATTAAGTGGGTGCCTTGGGCGGCATTTGAAATACGATTAGATGCACTTAACCAAGATTGAAACATGTAAAAAGACATGATTAAGAATGGGGTTAAGTGGGGAAAACCTTAGAGGGGACCAAGCTTAGGTGTCATGCATGGGGGCCCTTTTCAAACCAATAACCCATTAAGTATCTTTGTGGGCTTGACCCAAGTCGAGGATGGGACACGCATACTGGATTTGATTGTAAGAGGTCAAAACGGGTTAGCGGTGGCAATGCAAGTCCAATGGGTTCATATGCGTGTGTGAGCCCGGGCTGGTAGGTAAGACATTGTTGCATCGTGTAGATATAAGCTGTGCATTTTTGGTTGTATCGGGTTGCCACTTTGGGGAGTGATACACCCCACTGTGGGGCCAGCACGGGTATCTACGAGTTAGGGAGCCGATCGAATGGGAGTAGTGGGTACACCTAGTGGAGATAGGGGCAGACGACACCTATGAAGGTAGCTAGGGGTACACTAAACTACCATTATCATTATTAAGTTCTGTAGGCGGGATCAACCTTTACGGCGACTAGTGGTGGTGCAGTGTAGTAATTATCTTATATTGATTAGGGGCGCCTTTAACGTTATCTTGGTTCATCTTATTTCCTCATTTTGTTCAGTCATACCCAATTGTTCACAGTCATTTCCTTATTTTCCAGCTTATGCCTTAGCCTAGTTATTTTGATAATTATATTGTTAAAGTTATCGCACTCGCCAGACTTTATGTCTGACCCCCTTTTCTTTCCACCTCTTTTCTTCCTTCCCCCCCCCCAGGTTTGCAAGGAGGGAATACTACAGCTTAGTGCCGACTTCTTTCAGTTGCTTGAAGAAGAGTAGATGTACCGCTTTGGACTCCTTCATCTTTATGGCTTTGCTTATGCTCAGTGGGGATTTTATGCATTTATGTTATTTAAGTATTTGCTTCTTTATGTACCTTGAAGTTTTTGAAAAACGACTACTGATCCTGTTGTAATGGCTTTGGAAACTATTTATGTAAACTTGTTTTGAGTTATGATGAAATAAAGTAAGTTTTATCTTCCGCTGTGTTGTTTTATTTATTTATTCTTGTAATTTATCTGTTCTATACAAACAATAACGCTTCCTGGATATTGATGCATTCCCTTTGTGAGTGACATTAATGGACGTGGGGTGTTACAGCATTGCCCTTTCCTGGTGTATATGCGATGTCGAAATCATAGGAAGCCAAGAATTCTAACCATCTTTGTTGTCGGAGATTTAGATCCTTTTGAGAGAAAAGATACTTTAACGATTTATGATCGGTAAATAACTCGAATCTTTCTCCCAAGAGATAATGCCTCTACATCTTCAATGCAAATACAATCACTGCTAATTCCAAATCATGGGTAGGGTATCTTCTCTCGTGCGGTTTCAATTGCCGACTTGCATAAGCTACAACGCTACCTCCTAGCATCGATACAGCACCTAGCCCCGTACCACATGCGTCTGTATATACTGTCATCTCTTCATTCCCCTTAGGAATGACTAACACTGGTGCACATGTCAACTTTTCCTATAGGCTCTTGAATGCATTCTCGCACTTTTCGTCCCAGACGAAAGCTTGATTCTTCTTGGTCAAATAAGTCAATGGTGTCGCTATCTTGGAGAAGTCTTGGATAAACTTACGATAATATCTGGCTAACACCAAGAAACTTCTTACGTCTATTGCATTCTTGGGTGTAGACCAATCTTGTACCTTTTCCACTTTTGCAGGATCCACGAGGATACCATTCTCTGAAACAACATGGTCCAAGAACCTCACTTCCCTCATCCAGAAGTGACACTTAGAAAACATCGCTTTCAATTGGTGTTTTCTCAACACCTCCATCACTATCCTCAAGTGTTCCTTGTGTTCTTCCGCTGTCCTCGAATAAACAAGTATATCGTCCACGAACACAAGAACAAACTTATTCAACTAATCTCTGAATACCCTATTCATAAGATCCGCAAAATATGTTGGTGCATTGGTCAATCCGATCGGCATGACCAACCACTCATAAAATCCAGACGGTGTCCAAATGGCCGTTTTAGATATACTCTTAGCTTCCACTCTAAGCTGATGAAAACCTGTCGCGAGATCCAACTGGGAGAATACTCTCGCGCCACTCAACTGATCAAACAAATCATCTATCCGTGGTAGAGGATACTTATTCTTCCTCGTCACCTTATTCAATTCGCGGTAGTCCACACACAATCGAAGGGAACCATCTGCCTTGGTAGCAAACACAACTGGTGCTCCCCACTTAGAAACACTTCTTCTGATAAATCCCTTCTTCAAAAGATCGCTCACTTGCACCCCGAGCTCTCACTGCTCCCTTGGTGCCATACGACGAAGTGGCATCACTGTAGGTCTGGCATCTTTTACTAGATCAATACGGAACTCAATCTCTCGGTGTGGTGTAAGTCCAGTCACTTCCTCGAAGATGTCCGGATACTGGCCAGCCACGGGCACATCTGACAACTCATCATGCGGGATGTCGAGGGAATTTAGAAAACTAGCCATTACCCCATCATTAGGTAGACCACCAAACACTACCCTCCGCCCATCATCCACTCTAACTGTCACCAAAAAGCCCTCACAGTCTACCACCACCCCGTATCTTTGGAGCCAATCAACTCCTAAAATAACGCCAAACCTAGTAAAGTCCAAAACAAAGCAATCACAAACAAACATGCATCCATGACTCGATAAGACCACATTACGACAAATCATGCTAAGGCTAGTTGAACCACCAATCGGATTCGTCACTACCAAAGGTCTATCGACAATCTCAGGCTCCAATCCTAACCTATCTACCAGGTCACTAGATATGAAGGAACTGGAAGCTCCGGTATTAAACAATACTCGAACAGGAACATCATAAACAGAAAGCATACCTTGAATAACAACATTCTTTCCTTTCTCCGCCGCGGTTGGGGCATTCGACGAAGAAGGAACAACATTAATAGCATATGCTTTCACAATCTGCTTTTCTTTAGGGGGGTTGCAGACACTTATCCTTGTGATGTCCCACTTGGCCACAGTTGAAGCACTTCCTATCCGCTGGCTTGGCCCAACATTCTTTTGCATAGTGGCCCTTCTTACCACAGCTGAAGCACTCAACGTCTTTCTTATTCTTTTTCTTCTGGCCATCCTTGGTCTGATTCTGCTTTCTCTTATTCTAAGAACCATTCTTGCCTCCACCGCTTGCTTGCGGCTTTGGCTCCTCTGCAAATGCAACCTCAGTCTTCGACTTAGGGTAAAGACTCTCTGACCTCAATGTTTTCCCCACAATCGATTCAAACGTCTCATCGATGTGGTTAATAAGCCTTTCCCCCAAGTACTGATCTAAGCCTGTTATGAACTTCTCGTTCTTCTTCTCGGGAGTGTCGATAAGAGATAATCAATACTTTGATAAAGAATCGAACTCAGCAATATACTCCGAGACAGCTCTACCATTCTTCTTTAGCTCCAAGAACTTCCTAAATAACTCTGACTTCTGAGTAGCTGGGATAATTTTTTCACCAAATCGGGCCTTAAACTGATCCCATGTAACTTGATCCTCTGGAGTAGCTGCCTTAATAGCGTTCCACAATTCATTGCCCGTCCTTGCAGCTGATGAGACGCTAGCTTTCTCTTCATTCGCATCCTCGATACCTAAGTCTTCGAAGATAGGCTCACAACTATCCAACCAATCCTGAACATCCGTAGCCGACTCCGTTCTGTGGAACGACTTCCCACCAAGGCTAGTGTAATCCTTACAGAGCTTGGCGAAATCGGCCCTAGGCGCCTGCACCGCTGCACCACCACCATTTGCAGCATTGGGAACTGCTCCTTGCACATTTCTAAGCATCTCTCTCATGAAGTCAGTAAACATAGCCCTCATGTCAGGAGCATTCCCATTGTTGGCTCCTCTACCAACACCCCTCGTATATCGGCTCATCGTTCAATCTGTAAAGAGAAATGATTAACCATCCTCTTTGTGGTGTCAGTGAAGTGTGACTTCATCCTTAGCTATACTAATAGTATATATATAGCTTTTGAAAACCAAAATAATCACAAATACGCGCTCTCATATACGTATTATCTCTCCCTGGTGTCTTTCCCTAGGTTAATTACGCAACCTAGAGCTCTGATACCAAATGTGACGACCCGCCCCGCACCAGCCGACATTTCCCATGAAAGTGCCATGTGCCAATGTCCAACTAGCACGGGATGGTCACCAAAGAAAGGAAAAATAAGAGAACTTACTGGTGAACTTACAAAGAACCTGTAGAATATCTCACAGCGCATGGAATAAAATATAATAATAACATGCTTTGACATAAAACAGGTGAGACAGTGCATAAGCTAAAAATTAAACATCATAGCAGCGGAAAATCCAATTACAGCTTATGTTCCACATCATCATTATTACAACTTTAAAACTGTCTCTAAAGCAAAAGAAAGGAAAGGTACACTACTAATGCCCAAAGTAGCGACCAACATCGACACAGGGAGAATATCTATATATATCATACGTGGGAGCCTCCTGCTCGTCTCCGGTAAAGCTACCTGTGCATACCACCTAACCTGTCTCTAGTCTGCCCGTTTAAGAGCACCCTCAGTAATAAGAAGAGACATAAAACTCTAGGTCAGAAAAAAGTCTGGTATGAGCGATAAGCATCAAACAGAACAATAACAGGTATACTAAACCATACCTGAACCTGGACCTGCAACCAAAGAGTTAGCACGATATACCGCTCAATACTCTAAGGTGCACTAACACATGGTGTATAGAATACGGGGGAGGGGTGTGCATGTCATAGTGATAACAAAAAAATCAAGTATAGCAACCATCCTCACATCTCTCACTCAGTGCTTAAAGCATACGATATCCACCACTTTGACCACCCAATTCCTTGCTATGATCACTCTGCCCCATGGAGTCATAATGACACCACTGCACTGATCCATAACCACTAGTCCTTGCTATGTCCACTCTGCCCCATAAAGTCATAACAACTCCACTGCACTGGCTCATAGCCATGCTATGATCACTCTGTCCTATGGAGTAATAACTACCCCACTGCACTAATACGTAGCCTAACATCCGTCTTGGTGGTGAGTCAAAGCTATGGACGTCAATAACCCCTTTGCATACGTCCCGCAGCAAAGCTCAACTCATAGAGTTGACTCATTGGTTCCCAACTGGATCCTGAGTACAAACTTCCCAATTGGACTACCTTTGCATCTCGGGTTTTGGTCTCCTCCAGATCGGTTCGGATATGCTCCTCTTCACTATGCTTCGGATCGTGCTCCTCAAAGTAGTCCTATCTGTGATCATCCACATCGGGTCGGGTCGGATTTCCTTCCCATCCAGGTCGGTTCGGTTCGGATCGCCTCCATCTTGTACTCAATATATCGTTTCGTGACAAGCCCCTTTGGGTCGGATTGGTTCGTGGAAGGTCCTCCAGTTCGGGTCGGATCGGTTCGTGGAAGGTCCTCCAGTTCGGGTCGGATCGGTTCATGTAAGGTCCTCCAGTTCGGGTCGTGAGTCTCTTCAGATCGGAGTCCTCAACTTACTCATGGTCGAGTCCTCATCGGTTCGTGGTGTCCTTGTCACGAGTGGTTCGGATCGGGTAGTGCTCAACGATCGGGTCGGGTCGGAGCTGCATGGTGCTCCATGGTTCGGTTCATGCTCCCCTCCTCCGATCCGATCTGGTTCCTGTACTGTATACTGCAACTTTCCAGCGACTGTTTTACGCCATACGACTGCATTTTCGACGAATCTAACTTTTCGAATCAATCACAAACATACCATACAGTCATAGCAACATATAGAAACGAGCACTAACATCAAAACGACAATTTGATAGGTTAAAACGGATCAAACATAGCCAAAATCCCATATTTCCCCTTAAGCATGTTTAAACAAAACTAATGATAGGTTTATTAAAACTTAACCAAACTAACCAAATTTTCTAATAGAGGCCTAAAACAATATTTCAAAATTTATAAATATTTTTCCAGATTTTTAACATGTATAATTTCACTAATTACCCTTAATTAACCATAATTAGCGAGGAACTATGCAAATCACTCACCT
This sequence comes from Allium sativum, assembly GCA_030737875.1. NCBI lineage: Eukaryota > Viridiplantae > Streptophyta > Magnoliopsida > Asparagales > Amaryllidaceae > Allium > Allium sativum. The sequence continues at coordinate 121,439,019 of CM060920.1, forward strand.
TAGCCACAAATAAAACATCAAATCTGAAATGATTCTCTGTTTGGCGCTGTTCCCAAGGCTATACAACAGTTCTTCCTCGATTCTTGTGCTAATCCGCTTTGATTTGATGTAGATTTGGCTTAATTAGCGATTAGAAGGTGATTTGGGGTGTTTTAAAAAGTGGAGGCCATGGCTAAACTTGAAGAAACAAAAAGTGGCAGCTGGAAAATGATAGAAACTGAATTTCCTAACCCTCTCAGCCTTCCCATAACTGTAATCCCAAAATGGGTTATGGGCCTACTCACTAATCACCCAAATTAGGCCCGGTTAAGCTGTTTTTCACCTTCTAAACCTTGTTTCAGCCGTATCTCCCAAACAGTGAGTCTGTTTGGCCAATGTGACCACTCTACGGAATTGTAAACCATCATCTGAAGCCAATGGAAGTGTCAAAACTCCTTTCCAATCAAAAGTTATGGCAGAAACAAGATCAGCTAGGGGCAAAACTGTCATTTAAAAATCGGCAAAAATCATGAACATGGGAAATGACCCCAATAGTCGTCTCCCAAAGTTACATGACCATACGACTTCATATGTGAAATAAATAAATATTCTACGATTCTTCGATACGTAGAATGCGGGTCGTTACAGTTATCCTTGCATAGCCTGGCGAAATCGACCCTAGGCGCCTGCACCGTTGCACCACCACCATTTGCAGCATTAGGAGCTGCCCTCTGAACATCCCTAAGCATATCTCTCATAAGGTCAGTGAACATCGTCCTCATATCAGGAGCATTCCCATTATTAGCTCCTCTACCAGTACCCCTCGTATATCGGCTCATCGTTCAATCTGTAAGGAGAAAACGATTAACCATCTCTTCAGTGGTGCCAGTGCAATACGACTTCATCCTTAAATATATTAATAGTGTATATATATATAACTTTTGAAAACAAAAATATCACTAATACGCGCTCTCATATACGTACTATCTCTCTCTGGTGTCTTCCCTAGGTTAACTACGCAACCTAGAGCTCTGATACCAAGTGTGACGGCCCACCCTGCACCAGCCGACATTTCCAATGAAATTGCATTGTGCCAATGTCCGACTAGCACAGGACGGTCGCCAAAGAAAAGGAAAGAAAGGAATTTGAACTAACAAGGACCCTGTAGAATGTCTCACAATGCATGGAATAAAATATAATAATAACATACTTGACATAAAACAGGCGAGACAGTGCATAAGCTGAAAACTAAACCATAATCATCATAGCAGCGGAAATCCAAAATATAGCTTATGATCCATAACCATTATTGCAACTTAAAATACAATCTCTAAAGCAAAAGAAAGGAAAGCTACACTACTAATGCCCAAAGCAGTGACCATCAACAACACAGGGAGAATATATATAGAGAATAGTACGTGTAAGCCCCCTGCTTGTCTCCGGACAGCTACTCGTGCACAACCAGCTAACCTGTCTCTAGTCAGCCCGTTTAAGAGAACCCAGAATAATAAGAAGAGACATAAAACTCTGGGTCAGACAAAAGTCTGGTATGAGCGATAAGCCGTAAAAGAGAACAATAACATGTATACTAAACCATACCTGAACCTGCAACCAAAGAGTTAGCACAACATACCGTACAATACTCTAAGGTGCCACTAACATATGGTGTAAAGGATACGGGGGTGGGGGTGTGCATGTCATAGTGATGGCAAACAATCAAGCATAGCAACCTTCCTCACATCTCTCACTCAGTGCGTAAAGCATACGATATCCACCGCTTTGATCACCTAATACTTTATTACGATCACTCTGCCCCATGGAGTCGTGACGACTCCACTGCACTGATCTGTAACCACTAATACTTTGCTATGTCCACTCTGCCCCATGGAGTCGTGATAAATCCACTTCACTGGCTCATAGCCATGCTACGATCACTCTGCCCCATAAAGTAAAAACTACCCCACTGCACTGATCTGTAGCCTAACATTCATCTTTTGGTGGTGAATCAAAGTTATGGACATCAATAACTCCTTAGCACACGTCCCGCAGCAAAGTCCAACCATGAAGTTAACTCATTGGTTCCCAACTGGATCCTGAGTACAAACTTCCCATTTGGACTACCTTTGCATCTCGGGTTTGGTCTCCTCCGGATCGGTTCGGAGTCAAGCTTCTATTCAGATCGGCTCTCTTCTTCTCGTTCAGTCCATGGTCGTCAACCCCGCTCGGGTCGGGTCGTGTTCTCCCCATAGGATCAGGTCGTGGTGCCCAAGCTGAGCCATGGTGCCACACTGGTTCTTTCCCATCATGCATGCTTCAGTTCGGTTCGGGTTGTGACTTCGGGTAGGGTTGGAGTAGGACTACGGTAGGTGATCTTCCTTGACCATCGATACGTGAGCTTCTGAAGCAGTTCGTGGTGATCAAACTGGAGCGGTTCTTGAGAAGGAGGTGGTTCTCCACGAGCGGGTCGGGTCGGGCTTCCATCATCGGTTCATGATACTTGCTTCGCGAGTGGGGGAGAGCGATCCGATCCGATCCCTGCACTATTTCCCGCAACTTTTCCAGCGATTGTTTTACGCCATACAACGGCGTTTTCGACCAATCTAACCGTTCTAAACAATCATAAAACATTCCAAGCAGTCATAACAACATGTATAATCAACCATAAACACCAAAACAACAATCTAATGTGTTAAAATGGATCAACATACCCAAAAACCCATGTTTTCCCCTTAATCGTGTTTAGCAATAACTAATGTTAGGATTAGCAAAACTTAACCAAATCAACCCAAATTTCTAACAGAGACCTGAAACAATATTTCGAAATTATAAATATTTTTCCAGAATTTAATCTTGTTTAAATTCGCTAATTAACACTAATTACCCTTAATTAACCATAATTAGTGTAAAAACAAGGCTAATCACTCACCTTAGCCACAAACAAAACTTTCAAAACTGAAACTCCACAGATTTGGGGCAATCTCCAACATCTAACAGTAGCTCTAACTCTGAAATGGTGCTATTTCTCCTTGATTTGATGTTGCTAAGCTTAATCCTTGATTAAACGGTGATTAGAGATGATTCTAGATGTTGGAGGCCATTGTTAGGGTTTCTATGATGTATGTGGCGGCTGGAAAATGAGTAAAAATCGAAATCCCAAACCTAACAGCCCTTAAATACTCAAAATCCCGAAATCCCCCAATGGAGCTAGCTGTTAATCGCTCGGTTAAGCCCAATTAAGCTGTTTTTCACCCTCTAAACCTTAATTCAGCCGTATCTCCCAAACGGTAAGTCCGTTTGGCTAATGTGACCACTCTACGGAAAGGTAAACCAACATCCGGACCTAATGGAAGTGGCTTTAGGTCAAAACTCCTTACCAATCAAAAGTTATGGCCAAAACAAGATCAACTAGGGGCAAAACGGACATTTAAAAATCGGCAAAATTCATGAACATGGGAAATGACCCCAATAGTCGTCTCCCAAAGTTACATGACCATACGACTTCGTATGTGAGAGAAATAAATATTCTATGATCCTTCGATGCGTAGAATGCGGGTCGTTACAGTTCCACTGTGAGATTCTATGCACTATTTAGTTCATTCTTTTTTTTATTTTGTTCAACTATGGATGGTTTGAGCTTAATTGTGGTTTATTTTCAACTTGAGTGTTGCAAAAGAAGTGTTGTACCATTTCGTATTAGAGCTTTGGTTGAGTGAATACCAAAGCCTGTTGGGATAAACTCATTAGGGATAGGGATAGTAATACCCTAGAATGAGTTGAGTATTATATATGAGAGCGTACTTGTAATTTTTATATAAAATAGTTTAAAAGTTAAAGATTTTAAATGATTTTATATACAAATTTGTAAATAATTTGGATTATAAAGTAATGTTCTTATATAATTTATTGAATGAAATACGGTTGGTTTATAAGAATACAAGTAATGTTATAAAATTTAATGTCTAAGCCTAAAAAGTGGATGATGAGTGCAGGAACATAGCCAACTATTCGTGATTTTGTTTACGACATTGTCAGCGAAATATTATATGTATACATATAAATATGTATTTAAATATAAGTTAGGATCCTCACTTATAAACCAACATATAGTTAGTGGTATAATTCTAAGTACGTACGTATATAATATGTATGCTAAATCTAGCATCTAGAATAATGGGACATGCATTATTTAATTAAGTACCAAAACATTCTTGAATTTTTTGCTTTCGTCCCTACCAAGTTAAATTTGGTGGGTTGCCTTACTATGTTCATTTTACTCTTTTAATTATCCATGTCCACATCCTATGCAGCTTCCCCATCTTCACACCAAAACATATACAAGTTTCGAAATACCTGTAGCTCCTTGGTTGATCTATTATTTCATGAATTCGTATAGCCTTTATATGTTGTTGCTACCCAACATTGTATATGTTTAGCTTGTCAATGCCTACCCTTGTCCATGTAGTGTACGGTTTATTTATTCTTCAGTTCATAGAGTTTTAATTCTTAGGTATAGTGAGATTTGGAAGTTATACCATACATGACACACTTTGTTAAATCAAATTTTCAACCAAGTGTTTTGCATAATATTTCCTATCCTGAAGCATACTTTAGCTGCATTGTTTTTTTTGGGTGTATTAGAAAGTTAGACCCAGTATGTGTTATAGGTGTGTGTATAATAGTATTATAGTAAAAAAATTACTATTTTTAACTAGTTCATATAAGCTTTGGTATAATAGGTTTTATGTTTGGTTTCCAATGCAATTTTATATTTGATGACAATTTTGTGATATACTTTTTGAAAAAGCCTAGCATACGTGCATTATTAAGTAATGAGTATATATGTTTTGAATTATATAGGAATGTTTTACTGTATTTGTAGAAGTTTTGAAAACTAGGTAAATATTAGCTTTATAGATACCTGATGTGTTGTGATTTGTACATGAAATCACATATGTTGATGGAGACGAGGCATGGATGTGCGTGGCGATAGTGGAGATGGAGCAGCGGCAGAAAGAAGGCAGGGAGGAAAAGTTGTTATGTGTTGAGCTTCAGCTCAGATGTCTGTGCCATGCCTGTCAGACGTCTGAGTTGCCAGGGTTTGTAACCCGAGAGCAGGGACAGACGTCTGACCAATCTGGGTCAGACGTCTGAGCGGGTTTTTTTCTACGGCTTGACTTGGTCTTTTCTGTGACTTATTCTGCAGGTAATGAAGGGGCAAATTGGGTATTTGCCTAGGGCTTCTATTCTCCTATAAAAGCAGCATCTAGGGTTGGATTAAAAGCATGGTATGACCGAATAGAGTGGAGGCTATGTGCCTCTAGGGCTTGTTTGCCCTAGAGAGGAAGATTAGGAATTGAGGGCTGAGAGAAGCTATTCCTATTGGTGCCTCCAATTAATCCAAGGGTTAGCCGTCGTTCTTCATTGTTCTCCTTCTCCAACAAGAGTTGTAGTCATCTAGATATTCTTTCCCTTTCTCAACAAGGTTATTGATTCTTGTAGTTTGTTTATTGTTGGTTGTTGAACCAGTGTGTGTAAACAAAATTCGTTTTGAGAATCAATAAAGAGGGTGGTTGGGTGGAATATTTTGTGTTTGCGCGTGTGATTTCATATCTGTGTTTGTTTCCATAGAAATCATCTTTAAGTAATTGGGTGAATAAGATCTTGGACGCTTCCGCAAAGGCGCAGGTTTTCACAACAGTTGGTATCAGAGCTAGATCACCGCAAAGCTTAGAGTGATTGTGGATTGGAAAGAAATTGAATTTTTTTATGTCAGATATGATGGCGCTGTTGGTGATGACTAATTTTGATTGGGGATTTGAAGGCCTCAATGGTTTGGTTGATGGAGATGAAGAGAAACCCTCCGATGTGGATGAGGGAAGATGGAAGAAGACGAAGATGTTGGAAATTGGTTTGACTTGCCTGTACCTTGGTGATTCGGTTCATGTTTTCGACATGGGTCTTCACGTTGATGATGCTCAAGGGATCAGGAGTGATCGAGGAAGGAGCTCAGGTCAAGTGATAGACGGGTGTCGATGTGGAAGGCGAGTGACGGTTGAAGAACCTAGTCCACACCAAGGTGGAGAGGTTAGTTTGGTCATTGCTGATGTGTTCGACAGGGGTCTTCATGTTGATGATGCTTGAGGGATCCAGGGTGATCGAAGTAGGAGCTCAGTTCATGTGGTAGACGGGTGTCAATGGTATTGCAAGCACTTTTAGACCATTGGTTTATGCACGGTGCAGCTCAGGTGGTAGATGCATCTTTTGCAGGCGGTGGGTTGTGTTTGTAATTGAGGTGTGGTCGTAGTCCTTTCAAATCGACTAGGTGTGATTGTTGCCCTGAAATCAATTGAGTCCCTGTACCGGAACAGGTGGGGTGTATCTCGTGCCTAGAAATCGAGGTTGGTTTTAATTGAGAGAATGTGTCGTTGAAAGAGCTAGATGACTTGTGTATTGGAAGATCGTTTGATGTGATGCGATTTCATATCAAGGTGGAGTGCTGTGATTTGTGACATGAAATCGCATATGTTGATGGAGACGAGGTGTGGATGTGCATGGCGATAATGGAGATGGAGCAGTGGCAGAAAGAAGGTAAGAAGGAAAAGCAGTTATGTGTTGAGCTTCAGCTCAGACTTCTGAGCCATGCCTGTCAGACGTCTGAGTTGTCAGGGTTTGTAACCCGGGAGCAGGGACAGACGTCTAACCAATCTGGGTCAGACGTCTGAGCGGGTTTTTTCTTCGGCTTGACTTGGTCTTTTCTATGATTTATTCTGCAAGTAATGAAGGGGCAAATTGGGTATTTGCCTAGGGCTTCTATTCTCCTATAAAAGCAGCATCTAGGGTTGGATTAAAAGCATGGTATGACCGAATAGAGTGGAGGCTGTGTGCCTCTAGGGCTTGTTTGCCCTAGAGAGGAAGATTAGGAATTGAGGGATGAGAGAAGCTATTCCTATTGGTGCCTCCAATTGATCCAAGGGTTAGCCGTCGTTCTTCATTGTTCTCCTTCTCCAACAAGAGTTGTAGTCATCTAGATATTCTTTCCCTTTCTCAATAAGGTTATTGATTCTTGTAGTTTGTTTATTGTTGGTTGTTGAACCAGTGTGTGTAAACAAAATTCGTTTTGAGAATCAATAAAGAGGGTGGTTGGGTGGAATATTTTGTTTTTGCGCGTGTGATTTCATATTTATGTTTGTTTCCATAGAAATCATCTTTAAGTAATTGGGTGGATAAGATCCTGGACGCTTCCGCAAAGGCGCAGGTTTTCACAACATGATGCTTTTGGAAATCATTTATATTCAAAGCTTGAAGGCTTATACTCTATTTACTTAGATCACGCATGTTTAGAAATGTTTACCCTTGATAACTAAACACTTAAAACATGTTTAAGTTGTGCATACGTATGAATCCTGATGTTTTTGAAAATTATTTACACTGAACCCACGCACTTTTGAAACTGTATGTTTTTTTGAAAGGATATATACAAAACTACATGTTCATATGAAATTTCATATCACTGTACCTTTGAAGCTTGTTTATGAAACTGCTATATTGTAGTCATTGTTCCTTCAAAATCTCAAGTATACCTATTTCATTTATGAAATAAAAGCCTATTGCGTTATTCCAGAAGTTGACGTATATGGAAATAAAAAATTCTACTAGAAACCGTTCAGGTTAGGGTAAAGATATTGATTTAGACTATATATATATTTGTGAAATGTATGATAAAACTGAATATGTGAATAGAATTTATAAATTGAATTTACTATACGGAATTGAGAAATCTTACAAATAACTATTAGATTAATCGAACTTGGAAATTATAATTGACCTGTTATAAACGGAATTTGTACTAGTTATAATGATATTCTTTTATTGAACTTACATGAAAATAATCTTTGAGAGGATTGAAAATATCAAGAGCGAATGTTATTCGAACAAGAAACAAATCCAAACTATTAATTCTAAAATGTTAGAATTTGGAAATTAATGAACTTATATTTATATAAGTATGAAACTGAAATAGTTGAAATCTATTGATTATCAAAATCTTTGAATTTGACAAAGATTCGATATTGAAGAAATTCGATTCTTATGTAAAATGGAAATTATATAAGATGTAGTGAATTTGATACTACTGGTTTGAAAGAGTAAATGAAATTTTATATAAGCATGATATATGTAGAGTTATGAAATGAAAAATACTATATGTAGTATCATATGTTTTAAAATCGAAGATATGGGAAGTGCCTTCCATCGAAGATCACAATTCTACTCGGTAGGATTGCGTTGGAACTATACTCGGTAGTTCCATCAAAAATAGGGGTCCTACTCAGTAGGATCGTGTCAAACTCTCATTCGATGAGGTCGCGTTGGAATCTCACTCGGTGGGATCATTTTGAAATCCCATTCGATGGGATCACATCGGAGTCTACCCAATGGATTCAACTTGAATTGACTATACTTATTTGATATTGATAGTGTAAATCAAGGGTAATGATTTTCTACAATACTATTGGTTTCTACCGGGACAACAGACGTAACCGTTTAAGTATTGCGATCTTTTAGGTTTTGTTTCATAGCATAAATCAAGGGCAATGTTTGTCTATAGTACTGTCGGTTTCTGCAAGGATAACAGACATAAACACTTATGTGCTACGATATATGTGGTGTTTTCATGGTGTAAGTCGAGGAGCGTTGAAGCCTATATTTATAAATGATTCCACTGGGATAGTGGCGCAACCACTGCGTAATTGCGATTCATGAGGAGCGTGCTTTCCACATATATTTTTAAATATTTTAAGTATTTTCATTGGATGTTAAAACAAAGTCTATTAAGTACTTATTGATTTTTTTAAATGCACCTAATAAACAGATGCCTAAATTTTACAAGAACAAAAATATACTTGTTAAAACATCTAGTTATAAAGGTATTTTAATATGAAAAAAGAAAAAAATTATACGAAAATTAAATATTGCATAACTTCAACATAATAAAATGAGAAATAAGTTTTTAATGTTTTTGAAAATAAACTATTTTGAATCTTTTAAAATACCAATTCTTCTGTTCCCTTCCTTTTCGAGGACGAAAAGTTTTGAGTGTAGGAGATTGTAATGAACCATAATTTGGACTAGTTATAGAATAATATATTATATGGAATTTTGAATAAGATAGTTTGAGATTTAAAATTCAAAGATTTCTTAATGGAAGTAAGTTTGTATCATTAAATTTAGATTAAATTGACTATAATGTTTCAAATAAAAAGAAAAAAAAACAATATTAACTTGCATTTGTGTTAAATTACACTAATGATCATAGAAATGAAAATAATAATTTGAGAAAAATAATTTATATGTTTTCTTTATGAAGTTAATTATAATTTTATCAAAAGAATAAATATGAAATTAAAAACCATATTTTACGATCATTAACTAACTGTTGCAAATAATGCCAAAAAATGATTTGATGTTAAACTTAAATTTTGAATTAAATTCTGAAATTTTATAATTGAGATAGGCTTATATAGACAAAGCGTAGGAATAAATTTCACAGTAAAATACGGAAGTTTGTTCGATAATGTTATTTAAGTGCAAATCAGTTCAAATATTGAACGAACGAGATTATTTCCGAAACCTAAATGTTCCAACATGAGAAAAAATATTTTGCTCATTTTGAAGTCAACGACGCAATTCATTTCGCGAAATTCGGGCGTTTCTACGTCCATTGGGATTTTCTGTGTGAATTAACCGCGCATCATCGGTAAAAGTTGGAGTTTTGATAAAAGAGTCACGAAACTGATATCTGGATACCATCATGTCTATCTCCTCACGCTAACCATAGTAGTATATTCATTTGTACATTTTGGTATCTGATGGATGTCTTAATCATAAAACAGTGTGTCATATTAATGCCCTACGTTGTATCATTTTTGAGTTATGTGTCTCTATGTGTATATGTAGTATATGTTGAATCAGTATACATGTCTACCTGTATTGCTGATATCGTGGGATGCGAGAATGAATGTATACTGATTCAAACTTCAATATATATATATGTGTGTGCATGTGTGTGTATGTGTGCGTGTATGTGTTTGTGTGTGTATGTGTGTTTGTATTGATTTTTGTTATCTCGCATAAATTGGGTTCACATGTTTGAATTGAAACTTCCACTTTATTTGGATCTTATCATGCATTCTCTTTCTTTATATTCAATCTCATGTCTCTCATTTCCCTATAGCCACCAAGATTTCTACTTCTTCAGATCTGAACTTAAAAAAAAACCATCTGACACTCTGTTGCCATACTAATATAAAGGAGTGTTGCTTCTTCTTTCGTTTTCTTGTCTTCTCTTTCAAATGCATGAAGCCTCGTACATAAAAAAGAGGAACCACGAACAAAATTTAATGCTTTTCCACCACCAACAAGGTCTGCACATGCTCTACGTCGGTCATCCATAAACAGTCCAATCCTCCTACCGGACCACAACGCTTCGTTCAGAAGCCATCGAGACCTTCCCCCTACAAAAAAACTCGTCCTTGTTCCCTCCTCCACACAAACTGCTCTACCTCCAACTCTGAAACCAGACCCAACCCGTTGTTTAGGATGGCGGCTCCCCTCCTCCATAAACACCATCTCCTTCGACCTTTTCTGTTCTGTGTCCACACGCGTCTCTCGACCCACCCACTTACCATCTGAAACACATTAACAGCCCGAGTAACTTCACGTCATGGCCTTATCCACGCTGGCTCCGAACTTCGCTGCTTCATCCAGTCTCCTCCATCCTGGCTTTGACAAGTCCTTCATCGAAGCATCAACAAATATATGATGTTGGAGTTCACTTTTGTGAAATATCGGGGTATAAATGTATGTCTATAATGTGATGGTTTTTGATCTAATGCACTTATATTACGCTATGAGATAAGTTGTTGTTAAATTGTGTAACCTATGGTTGAAGATAACATTGAATCATTTTGTCTTTTCAATAATTAGTGTAGCAGCAAACTATGTAGTTCATTCATGTCTGGAACGTTTCATATTTATGTCCGTTCGTTGCCGCATGGCTCAATTCGAGAAATTTTCAGATTCACGGGAATAAGCTGAGTGTTTTAACTCATGATTTATATGCTTATGCTAAGTAAACTTGTGGAATGCACGATAAATGTGTTGCTATACTAGTTAACTGTAGATGGTGATTAATGATTTTAATTAATATGGACAATTAAGATTACTGCTAGTTGATGGTCGAGATTAGTATCGATTTAAATTGATTGACTGTTGGTTGATTTGTTGTTGATTTATATTCGATAGTTAAATTAAATAAAATGGTATTTATCATGTTTAATTCTAAATGAATTAAATGAATATATTGGTCATTTAATCAAATGTAGAAATAAGCTTTGAACTTGAATTTATTGACATATAATATTGAATTGGAAAATATTAAATTTCACGAATTTGAGATTTATTAAATTAAATTTTAATTTAATATTAAATTTAAATAGTATCCATAGTCGAACACATTGATATATGATTGTTGCATCATAAGTTGGCTCGTATCTTGATTGCATGCTTGAATTGATTAATTGTTATGATGTTTATTATTATTGGTGTTATTAGTACATATTCTTATCACTGTATCAATAGTTATCGAAATAATGTGGGTTTTTAATGGTTATGTATACATGGACTTGGAGACCCGAATGGAGTTAAAATGATATATGTGTATATATATATATACACATACATACATACATACACACACACAGTTTTTATTACTTGATTCATTTAAATCGCATTATATAAAGAAGTTGAATTTGAATATTCGTGTTTGTTAATAAATTTTGTTCTAAATTTTATTTGAAAATTTGTAGTCAATTTAGTGAAACTTGGCGTTTAAACTTATTTAATAATGAATTGAAAATTTAATTGGTTTAAGTTATTTTTTCAGAACTACATTTAGTTACGTTAAATTAGATTTGAGTTATAAAACTATTTAAACCAGAAATGAAACATAAATTTATTTTAAATGAGTTTGAAGTATGAAATTGCCTAATTCAAGATTTACACATAATTTAAAGTGAAGTTGAATTTACCTTAAATTGTGAAGTTTAAATGGCTTCCAATTGATATTCGAAATATAAATTGTTTTGGAATTATGTTATTAAATGGTCTAAAATAAATAACGATATTTGATATGATAGGATATTTGAAATCAAGTATTTTTGAAGTTATAATCTATATAACTTGTTTATAAATATGTTTATAAACAAATGATATTTTTGTATTATTAGGTTTAGAATGTAAACCATGTTGAATTTGAAGTAGTTTTCAATAAATTTGGAAATTTATCGAAGTTAAAACTAATGAATTGCTTACGAATATTTTTCTAATTTTTTTTCCTCAGGTAACAGATTTACCTTATATGTTACCAGTGAAACGGATAACCCAAAATTGGAAAATAAGTATTGGTTCGAGGGTTCCTTTAGATCCTGGCGATAATCCATCATGGATACTCATTGATAGATTTACGTTGTAACACCCCGTAATTTTATAACACATTAAGATGATAAATTAAAGTATACTTAATTAAATATTGGAAATTATGTAAAGTGGAATGTTCCATTGCGTTCGTCTCGGAATTCTACTAAAGATAGACTCCGAGTTTGCGTAAAACGGACATCGTATGAAGAAGATATTAAGGTTTGAAGTTTGTATACGCATAAGATATATATACATAACCAAGTCAAAGCCGTTCAAAATAATTCAAAATTAGAAGCGAGAAGTCTGGGAGGGAAATGGACCCGTTGAGGGTCAACATACCTTAGGGGTGTTGACCCTTGGGTCGACACCATAAGGAGGGTGCCGGCACCTATGTCGAAACCCCTCCCAGATCCAGGTGAAATTCATTTCTGCGTACATGGACTGAATTGCTGGCTATATTCATTGACCCTATGATATAAATAGGACCTTATACCCATTGTTTTATTCATTCAAAAATAATGGAGAGCTAGATGCTGCCTCTACCTAGATTGAAATAGCCTAATCCTTCTTCTACAACCAAAGTTTGACAAATTCAAAGTTCTGTACTCTTACATCTGCAATTATTCCTTTGTTCTTAGATCCATTCTCTATGAGTCTATGTTATTTTTAGATACAAACACTCAAAAGTTATTTTGACATGTATATGAATTAGATCTAAGCCTGTGACTAACTGAATCATATCAGATATGCCATAACCTATGTATCTAATTTAATTTGACATGACTATGAAATGGATCTGAGCCTATGCTTATTTATCATGTCAGATCTGCCATTATTTATAGATCTAATTCACTGCTTAGATCTCATCATGCCTATTTATGATCTCCCAACTATGTTAAAATCAGTCCTATCATTACATCTTCATCAGATTTGTTCCTATATGTCTATCTTGTCATTAAGCCCAATTCTGTCACTATATGTTTATTAGTTGCTATGCCTATTTCTGCCATCATGTGTAAGTCTTGTTATTATGTTTATTTCTGTTCTCTTCCCTTCATTTTTTCCCTTTTATTTTATAGCAAGGCTACCTTTGAGCCTAGACATGCCGCTGAAATATGCGAACACGTGAAATTGGGAACGAGGGGAAAACGTTAAAATTGGGGCATAACTTCTATTGGGAAATTTGGGCATAACTTGGATTAAATACATGAATATGGATTGGGGGCATAAATCAAATTGTGATTTATATCTTAATTTAGGGCATATGGTACATGATGAACATGACTTGGAAAAGGGGCATAAAAACTAGTAATGAAATAGGGATAATTGTTAAATAGTGAAAATGCATAGATTTACAGTAATTAGAAACTGTAACTGCACTTAGACATGAGGTTAGATTACACTTATGGTAGAAGTCTGCCCGGACCGACCGGCATATCCAGCAACCATAAGTGGTGAATCTAATCTAAGGGGTATAAGGGCATAAATATGTAACGGGCTAAGACACGAGGTTAAGTCCGACTTATGGAAGAAGTCTGCCCAGAACCGCCTGGCATATCCAGCATCCATAAGTTGTAGGCTTAGTGTGGGAGGGCTAGCGCATTATAACCATAAATGAATAAATGGTGATGAACTTGAAATTCTTATCCTGGTTGAATTCATATGGATTACATGAACATGTTAACTTGAGTAGGGGTTAATTAAACTTGCTTGAAATAGTGGGAGGGTTAAATATATCTTAGGGTGGTGGGTAATATATATATATATATATATATATATATATATATATATATATATATATATAGGCCCACAAACTTGACATGTGGGGTTATGCAATCTTTTTACACTGGTATGGCTAGTGCGGATGCAAGCGTAGGGTGTAGCTTGTATTATCTTTTGTGTGGGACCTGTTTCAGTTAGTAACCTATATATAGGTATCAAACGAGTACTCCAAACTAGGTCGGAGTCGGCGCACGCTTACTGGGCTGATTGTAAGAGATCCAAAAGAGGGGACAATGTGAGAGGCGCATTCCGACGGGGTCATGTGCGTGCATGGGTCCGGACAGGGGAGGCTAAGACGCGGTGACATCGGTAGATATGGTTGTGCACATCCTAAAATTAAAGGGTTGCCACTTTAGGAAGTGATACATCCTACTATGGAGCCAGCACAGGGTATCTACGGAGTAGGGAGTCGATCGATTGGGGTAGTAACTAGGGTACATCTATACTATGGTATGTTTAGGACCCCGTTATTATCCTTAGTGGTAACTCTGGTATGTTCAATTGGGATGCCTGTTGTTGTATGGGGTTAAACCTCTCACTAGAAGTACGCCTAAGTCTATCATCTTATACTTGTTGGGATCATCTTGTTCATATGATACTAGTATTGGTGCAAAGAAAGAGAAAAGTATTTGAGAAGCGCTATACATTTATGTTCCATTTGGTTTATCATGTTACCTTGTCATACCTGCCTTATGTGTTGTTATCTCTCCTATCCAGTTAATATGTCTGCCATGATGCTTTTACTTATTTATCTGCTAAAAGTAACTTGACTCGCTAGACTTTATGTCTGACCCATTTTGTTTCCCCTTCTTTCTCTTCCGTTGTCCCCCCTTCCAGGTTCTCAGGGTGGGAATACTCAAGCCTGACCAGGATTCTGTTTTCATTCTGCTTGAAGCTGCTTAGATGTACTACTTGATTTCGTATCTTCTCTATTATGGCTATGTTTATGGGGATTATGCTCTTTCATGTTTATTATACTATGATGATTTTAGTACAAGACATAAATTTTAAGTTGATGTATTGGGTTTTATGTATTTCAGACTTATGATGTAACTATGTTTTGAACCACGATGTTTTCTGCTTAATAAAATTTTAAATTTCATTGTTATTTTATGTTTTTCTTGTAATGTTTTTGTTTCTGTTTACCTATAACGCTTAACGAAATTTAATGCACTCTCTTAATGAGTGACATTAACGGACGTGGGGTGTCACATTTGGTATCAAAGATGAAGGTTACCAGATCGGATAAAAGATTTTGAAATTTGTTTTCAAATAGATTTTAAAAGAAAGCATTTTCAAAAGAAAAGTTTATTTTGTAAAACATGTTCCCCAAAGCCATAGAAAATATCTTTCGATTCTCTGTTTGAATCCCCTTTTCCTTTTCTTTTCAGCATGTCTGGGGAACCTAATATTCCTTAGGGCGTTACGATACCAGGCTAGTTCTGTAGGTATTTAGAGGCCACGGCGCCTACCGGTGGTTAAGCAGACATTCCTCCCCCAGCCGCCCCTGTTGTTTCTCCTCCTCTACGAGCAAATAATATCTCTAAGATCTGCAAAGATTTCTGTGCTATGGGCGGAAAGCCATTCCGAGGAACCAAAACTTTCGTGGAGGCAAGGAATTGGCTTAAAGAGACGGAGGATTTGTTTGGAATTTTCGAAGTTGGCGATGTAGGAAGATTTAGCTATCTGCTTGGCTACTGAAAGATGAGGCTTCATTCTGGTGGGAAGTGACACAAGCAAGGCATCCAGTGGAGACTTAGGATGATTTTCGGTAGAGGTTTGAAATGAAGTTTCTTTCTCAAGCTGAGAAAAGTATGCAAATGGAAAGGTTTCTGGTGCTCAAGAAAGGAGGCATGACTGTCAAAGAGTATGTTAACAAATTTAATCAACTGGCAAGGTTTGGTTTGGAGCTAGTAGAAACCCTACATAAGAAAGCTTTGTGATTTGCTAAACAATTGAATGAACCCCTCCATGGGTTAGCTATGTCTCATATTCTTAATGGAGAAACTTTTGAAAGGCTCGTTGATATGGCATTGATGCATGAGGAAGATAAAGGTGAAATGAAAGAGGTTAAGGCTGAGAAAATACAAAATAAGAAAGTGTGTGCCAAAAAGGACAACAACAACAACAAAAGAAGGGAAGAAAGGACGACAAAGCTAGAGAAAAGAGGAAGTGTCATAATTGCGGACGCGAAGGTCACTTGGTCAAGGATTGCAAAAGAAAGAAGAATGTTTGTTTCAATTGTGGAGCGGTAGGACACTTTTCTAAGGTGTGCCTGAAGAAGCAAGGACAAGGTCAAAAGGCAGGATGTTTGGGAGGGCAGGTGCATGCTTTCGTGGCCAGTGCACCAGACAGAGGTTGGAAAGTTTCCGTTGAAGGTTTGATTTCTCTTTCCAATCATCCAGTTAGAACTCTTTTTGATTCTGGTGCTTCGCATTATTTTATGTATGATTCTGTGGTTGAGTCTCTGCACCTTAGTACTAGTATGGTTGTGGATCTCGTTGTTGTCTCAAACCCCATTGGCGGTACGACTCATTTGTCTATGATTTGTTGGGGTCTGAGAATATCTGTGTTAGGCGCCGAGTTTGAGTGCGACGCATATGTGCTTGGTTTCATGGGCTATGGTTTGATTCTAGGGATGGATTGGATAGCCATGTATGGTGCCATTCTGGATTGTGTGAGTAGGGTCGTTAGACTTTTGACTTGCCGTGGGAGGACCCTCAAGATTTCTTATAACCCTAAGGGGTCTGTCATGCTTAGTTTCCTAGAGTCATTTGATGCATCTATCGATGATTTGTGATCTGTACCAATAGTCTGTGAGTATCCTGATGTTTTTTATGAGGTTTAGGGCTTACCTCTGAGGTGTGAGATAGATTTCCATATATACTTGGTAGACCATGCAAAGCCTGTTGCATTGCCTGTGCACCACATAGCTCCAAGAGAAAGGAGGGAGCTTAGCAAGCAAGTAGGGGAGCTACTTGAGAAAGGGTTTATTAGGCAAAGCATGTCTGAATAGGGTGCTCCGGTGGTATTCACAACTAAGGAGGATGGTTCGCTTCGCTCATGTGTGTATTATAGGGGGTTGAATAAACTCACTAAAAATAACAGGCACCCACGACTGAGGATAGATGATCTGTTTGACCAGGTTGTTGGGGCATCTGTTTTCTCTCAGTTAGACTTGGCTATGGGATTTCATCAGTTTAGGATGGCCGAGAATAGTATAGACAAGACCGGTTTTAGAACTCCAGATGGTTTCTTCGAATGGCTCATTATGCCTTTTGGGTTGACGAATGCACCCGCTTGTTTTGTTGATCTAATGAGTAGGGTGTTTCGGGAGTTTCTAAATAATTTTGTAGTGGTCTTTGTTGATGACATCTTGATTTTCTCGAAGAGCGAGGAAGAGCATGCCTTACATTTAAGGGAGGTTTTGAAAACTGCGTCTGCTTAAGGAGAAGTTCTCCAAATGTCATTTTTGGAGAAAAGAACTGAGATTTCTAGGGCACGTAGTCTCTAAAGATGAGATAGCAGTAGATCCCGCAGAGGTAGTTGCAATTCAAGATTGGCAGATCCCAAAGAATGGAACGGAGGCGAGAAGTTTTCTGGGGTTAACAGGCTATTATAGGAAGTTCATTAAGGACTTCGGAAAGATATCAGCCCCACTCTCCAGGCTGGCGAAGAAGAATATGAAATTTTCTTGGGATGTAGATTGTGACGAAGCTTTCCAGCAATTGAAGAGAGCTCTGACAATAACCCAAGTCTTGACCTTGCCCGATGGGAACAAAGTGCTCACATTATACACTAATGCATGTGGTACAAGGCTTGGTGCAGTTCTGATGCAAGAGGGAAGGGTATTATGTTATGGAGGTAAACAGCTAAGGGTTCAGAGAAGAACTACCCAACCCATGACTTAGAGCTAGCTGCCATAGTATTCGCACTTATGACGTGGCGCCATTATTTGCTTGGAGTGAAGTTTGAGTTGTATACTGATCATAAATCTATCAAGTACTTGTTCTCACAGAAGGATCTTAATTTAAGGCAACAAAGATGGATGGAGCTTGTGACACCCCATCTCCATTAAGGTCGCTCGCAAAGGGAATGCCTTAATTTTGGTGGAGCGTTTATTGTGTATAGAACAGAAAATTAAACAAGACAGATAAATATATTGGTACTTGGAAAATAGAAACAACTTTTATTGAAGTGGAGAAATAGTTTGGTTACATCACGTCAAAAACCAACTACAAAACAAATACACTTATTATCCATCTTGGCAAATAAGTTCTGAGTACATAAAATAAAAGACATAACCCCAACATAAAATAGCCATAAATAAGATAGGCTGAACTTTACTTCAGCAATCCAAGCAACTTCCAAAAGAAAGAGATAAAGCGGTCCAAATCAAGCTCCACTAGTACTAGTCCCACCCTTAGCACCTTTGGGGGGGGAGGAAGAAAAGAGGTGGAAACAAAGGGTCAGACATAAAGTCTGGCAAGTGCAATAAGTTTAACAATATAATCATCAAAGTAACTAGGATAAGGCATAAGCTGGTAAATAAGGAAATGACTGTGAACAAATGGGCATGACAGAGCAAACAAAGGAAATAAGTTGAATAAAGATAACGTTAAAGGCGCACCTAATCACTATAAGATAATTACTACATTGCACCACACCAAACAGGCTAAAAGTTGATCCCCACCTACTAAACTTAGTAATCATAATAGTAGTTTTGTGTACCCCTGTAACACCCCGAATTTTAGTTAATACTAATATTCACTAATTGCAAAATAAATAATCTCAGATGTGAGAATTGGGGGAAACGGGCTACGTCATTGCGTTCGTCTCGGAAAAATACGCGAAATAGAGTCCGAGTTTTCGAGAATCGGAGTCCGCATGGCCCAGTTATGGCCTAATGAAGTTTTCAGAAAATTCAAAGTTCAAAACAGATTTAAAATTCAGGTTCAAATTTCGAAATTGGGGCCATTGGGCCCAGGCGGGAAAATTCCCGCCTAGCTAACCAGGTCGACAGCCCTGTCGACTGGGCAGTCGACTTGGCTAAGACCAAGTCGACAGCCCTGTCGACTTGTGTGTCGACAGGGGGTGCTCGGTCAGTTTGGCCTGGGGCACCATTTTAGGGTTTGGCTGTGTTTTGGGGCTGATTTCTGGAAGCTTCCGAGATCTGATGGTCCTAATCTAATTTAGGGTTAATCTAATGGCCTAAAACACTTGCCTAATCTATAAATACACCCTAAGCCTACCCTAATTCATACTAAAAATAGATTCAAGGGCCTCATGCCGTCAAATTAAAACTAGAAGGAGCCTCCACCAAAGTTGAGAGGAAGTTAGCATCTCAAATCAACTCTAATCAAGTTCTAATCCACTCTAGCAACTTAATCTTCCACATTGGAGTGCTAATTAGTTAATTGTGAGTTTCTATGCCTTTAGCAAGCAATTGCTAAACTAATTAGGTTAGGATATTATGAGGCTATGGTTGTAAATGTGGATCTTAGTAAGTTGTGGTTGTCATATGCTATATGTGCATAATGATTAGTTTGCATGTTTATGCTATTTGTGAGTTATGAAAGTTTGCCTCTATGTATGTCATGTTATGCAAGTTTATATGTAAGTTTATGTGCAAGTTCATATGCAAGTTTGTCTCTTTTTATGATATGCACAACATATGCAAGTTGCCTATATGTATGACATGTTATGCAAGTCCATATGCAAGTTTATGTGCAAGTTCATATGCAAGTTTGTCTCTTTTTATGATATGCACAACATATGCAAGTTTGCCTATATGTATGACATGTTATGCAAGTTCATATGCAAGTTTATGTGCAAGTTCATATGCAAGTTTGTCTCTTTTTATGATATGCACAACATATGCAAGTTTGCCTATATGTATGACATGTTATGCAAGTTCATATGCAAGTTTATGTGCAAGTTCATATGCAAGTTTGTCTCTTTTTATGATATGCATAATATATGCAAGTTTGGGTTAATGATTTATGCTAGTTGGGTTTAATGTTATGATGCAAGTTGACACCTTTTAAAACCCATGTTAATGCTAATGTTATGATAAGTGGAACCCATTATAATTAGGATGAATCTTCCCATTTATATGTCATGTTGTGTGAACGAATTACGTGGGGAACGATGGGGTTAATATGCATGTTAACAAAATTGTGTGGAGTTGGTATGATTAAGCATAACATAACATGAATGGACATAATTGGGAATTTACCTATTAAGTTAGGTCTACCCATATTATGGAGTTGGGAATTTACCTATTAAGTTAGGTCTACCCATACTATGGAATTGGGAATTTACCTATTGAGTTAGGTCTACCCATATTCTTAAAAATGTGTAATTAATTAGGGATAATTAATACAAATTATGGGGGTGATTAATTAGTTGTAATTAATCAACTAAGACACGAGGTTGGACCCTTTTGTAGCGGAAGTCTGCCCGGAACCGTCCGGCAAATCCAGCAGCTACAAATGATTGGCCCAATGTGAGAGGTCTTAGTCATAAATTAAATACGTGATTAAAGTAAAGACACGAGGTTAGACCCTTTTTATGACAGAAGTCTGCCCGGACCCAACCGGCATATCCAGCAGTCATAAAAGGTGGTCTAATGTGGGAGGTCTTTATGAGGTCATGGTCTTAATTAATTAATTAAGAAACACTTAACCATATTAGCATGTAGAGGGACATGAGGGGTTAAGTGGGTGCCTTGGGTGGCATGAGGAAAACTAGTGGGTTGCCTTGGGTGGCAATAGAAAATACGATTAGTATACTTAACCAAAATTATAACATGTAAGTGAACATGGTTAAAGGGTTAAGTGGGATTCACTAGTGGGGGCCAAGCTTAGGTGGATAGCTTGTGCCAAGTGATGGGGGCCCATCTCAGCCAATATCCCAAACGTATCTTTGTGGGCTCGACCCAAGTCGAGGACGGGACACGCATATTGGGCTTGACTATAAGAGGCCAAAACGGGTTAGCGGTGGCAACGCAAGTCCAACGGGTTTCATATGCGTGTGTGGACCCGGGCTGGTAGGTAAGACGTTGTTGCATCGTGTAGGTATAAGCCGTGCACCGTTGACATTATTGGGTTGCCACTTTAGGGGATGATACACCCCACTGTGGGACCAGCACGGGTATCTACGTTAGGGAGCCGATCGAATGGGGGTTAGTGGGTACACCTAGTGGAGATAGGGGCAGACGGCACCTATGTAGTCAGCTAGGGTTACACGAAACTACCGTTAAGTTTTACTAAGTACTCTTAGTGGGGTCAACCTTTAAGTTAGTAATGACTGGTGTGGTGCAGTGTAGTAATTATCCTTGGGTGGGTAGATGCGTCTTTATCGTTATCTTAGTTCATTCTAAGTCTGATTGGCTACTGAGTGTAGTCATTTATCCCCAGTCACACCGTACCAAGTTATATCATACCCTAATTACTTTAATGATTGTATTGTTAAAGTTATAGGACTCACTCAGACTTATGTCTGACCCCGTTGTTTTTATCTTTTTCCCAACCCTCAGGTTCTCAGAGTGGGCCCAACACGAGTGGGCTTTGATCAGGCTGCTTTTATTACTCTCTTGGAGCTTGGACCCTAGATGTAGAGCTCAGCTTACCCTTTTCTTTTATGGCTATCAGTTCATGTATTGGGATTATGTACTTTTATTTATCAGGATGGATATTTTGTACTTGACTCTTCTTATGGTTTTGTGATGTAACCAAACATGTTTTATTTTCCGCTGCAATGAAATGATGTTTTAAAATTTTCAAGTACTACTTATATCTGTCTTGTTGTAATTTTTCTGTTCTATATTCACTTAAAATACTCCACCAATGTTATGGCATTCCCTTAGCGAGTGACCATAGCGGGTGTGGGGTGTTACACGTGGTATCAGAGCCGAAGGTTACCAGAACAGATAATTTTTTTAGAAAAAAAACTATTTTTCTAAAACATTTTGGAAGAAGTATTTTCAAAAACATGTTTTTGAGAGAAAAAGTTTTTGAAAGAAAAGCATAATCCCCAATAGCCATATCTTTATCTTTCGAATTCTCCGTTTTGAATCTTTCCTTTTCCGTTTAAGCATGGCTGAAGATCTTAAAATTCCGGGTATGACGATACCAGTATGGTATAGCAGATTGATGGAGGCTAGGGCCGCCGCTACGGGGTCAGCAAATGTTACTCCACCACTCGTTGCACCCAATCTTCCTCCTCCTCCTCGCACGGATACATTTGCTAAGACTTGCAAAGAATTTAAGGCTATGGGAGGGAAATCTTTTCAAGGATCAGAAACTTTCGTGGAAGCTAGGGATTGGCTTAAGGAGACGGAAGAGTTGATAGACATCTTTGAGATGGAAGAAGGAAAGAAAGTTAAGTTAGCTGCTTGGTTAATGAAGGGAGAGGCCTCGCTCTGGTGGGAGGTCACTAATGGAGAACGCCTTGTTGACTCTTGGGCAGATTTCAGGCAAAGGTTTGGGGCTAAGTTTCTCTCAAGA
This sequence comes from Allium sativum, assembly GCA_030737875.1. Lineage (NCBI taxonomy): Eukaryota > Viridiplantae > Streptophyta > Magnoliopsida > Asparagales > Amaryllidaceae > Allium > Allium sativum. Next base: position 121,461,764 of record CM060920.1, read on the forward strand.
GCGGAAGAAAATCTGTACATGGAAAGGTTCTTGACTCTAAAGCAAAGAAACTTATCGGTGAAGGAATATGTCAACAAATTTAATCAATTGGCAAGGTTTGGTATGGACATGGTGAATACTCCGGAGAAGAAAGCTCTGAGGTTCGTTAAAGGCTTGAACGAACCGATGCATGGAGTGGCTATGTCTCACATCCCTATGGGGGCCACTTTTGAGAAGCTAGTAGACATGGCACTTATGCATGAGGAAGAGAAGGGTCCCAATGCTAATAAGGCACCCGAGAAGAAAGGAGATCAGAAGAAACCTCAACAGCAACAGCAAAACAAGGGTGGGAAAGGCAACGGTGGCAAGGGAAAGAAGAAGTGCTTCAATTGCGGGACACCAGGCCACCTAAGCAAAGACTGTCGCAAGAAGAAGAAGACTGGCTGCTTCAACTGTGGCGAAGCAGGGCATCTAGTGAAGGACTGCCCTAAGAAGGGGTAGAGGACGGGATCTACCTCTGGAGGGCAGGTGCAAGCTCTTATGGCACCAAGTCAGGCAAGGGGGCAAGTTCAGGCTCTCGCAGTTCCACCGATTCAGGAGAGAGGTAGAATTATTTCCGTTGAAAGTCTAGTCTTTCTGTTTGATCATCCTGTCCGTACTTTATTCGACTCTGGCGCATCGCATTCGTTTATCTCATCATCATTAGTTGAGTCACTGCACTTAGACACCAGTTTAGTAGATGAACCCTTGGTTGTTTCAAACCCAATTGGGGGCTCCACTTATTTGTCCATGATGTGTTTGGGTTTGAAGATTTCCATACTTAGCGTTGAGTTTAGATGTGATGCTTTTGTTTTGGGCTTCACGGGCTATGGGTTGATTTTGGGCATGGACTGGTTATCCAGTAATGGTGCCGTTCTTGATTGTGAAAGGAGAGTTGTTAGGCTTATGACCCGCTTGGGTAACACTCTCGAGATCTCTTGTAATCCCATGGAATCTGTTATGCTAAGTTATCTTGAGTCACTTGACGCGTCGGTCGAAAGTTTGCGATCTGTTAGAGTGGTCCGGGAGTACTCGGATGTGTTTGAGGAAGTGAAGGGCTTACCTCCGAAGCGGGAGATAGACTTCCGAATATATCTGGTAGACAATGCTAAACCAGTATCTTTGCCAGTGCGCCACATGGCTCCTCGTGAGAGGAGGGAACTCCATAAGCAAGTGGGTGAGTTGCTTGAGAAGGGGTTCATAAGACGAAGTATATCGGAGTGGGGTGCTCCAGTAGTTTTTGCCACGAAGGCGGATGGGTCCCTCAGACTTTGTGTAGACTATAGAGAACTCAATAAGCTTACAAAGAAGAATAGACACCCATTGCCGAGGATTGATGATCTCTTTGATCAGTTAGTTGGCGCCTCAAGGTTTTCGCAGTTGGACTTAGCCACGGGGTTTCATCAGTTGAGAGTGGCTGAGGATAGTATAGAGAAGACTGCCTTTAGGACTCCGGATGGTTTTTATGAGTGGCTTGTGATGCCATTTGGTTTGACGAACGCCCCCGCATACTTTGTTGATCTGATGAGTAGGGTGTTCAGGGAGTACCTTAATAAGTTCGTGGTGGTCTTTGTAGATGACATCTTGGTCTTTTCCAAGAGTGAAGAAGAGCATGCCCTACATCTTAGGGAAGTGTTGAAGACTCTTCGAGTGCATAGCCTTAAGGCTAAATTCTCTAAATGTCACTTTTGGAGGAAGGAAGTGTGATTCTTAGGGCACGTGGTCTCTAAGGAAGGAATAGCTGTGGATCCCGCAAAGGTAGTGTCCATCCAAGATTGGAAGGTTCCTAGAAATGCTACCGAAGTAAGAAGTTTCTTGGGGTTGGCGGGTTACTATAGGAAGTTTATCAAAGACTTCGCGAAGATATCAGCCCCATTAACCCGCTTAACGAAGAAGAATCTTGTTTTCACATGGGACGTAGATTGTGAGGATGCGTTCCGACGGTTAAAGAGAGCTTTAACCACTGCTCCAGTTTTAGTGCTGCCAGATGGGAGTAAGCCATTTGTTGTTTACACCGATGCTTGTGGGACAGGACTAGGCGCAGTCTTAATGCAAGAGGGAAGGGTAATAGCCTATGGTGGAAGGCAGTTGAGAGTGCATGAGAAAAATTACCCTACCCATGATCTAGAGTTGGCTGCTATTGTTTTTGCGCTTAAGTCTTGGCGCCATTATCTTCTTGGCGAGAGGTTTGAATTGTTCACAGACCACAAATCTTTGAAGTACTTATTCTCTCAGAAGGATTTGAATTTAAGGCAGCAAAGGTGGATGGAATTCTTAGCGTCCTATGATTTTGATATAGCATATACCCCTGGCAATGGTAACGTGGTGGCAGACGCCTTAAGAAGAAAAAGGCTGTCCTTGAGTCCATTGTTCGTGGAATGGCGAAGCTTGGAGTTTATATCGATGTTTGACTTCAGACCTTCAATTGACTTGGTACCCGGTTTGCTAGCCTCCTTGGAGGTTAGGCCCACTCTTTTGGGACGAATTGGTGAGGCTCAGCGAGACGACCCACAGTTGGTTGAGTTAGTAGAGAAGCTCATAAGGGGGGAGTCGTCCAGCCATTTGAGTAGGTACACCCTGGATGGTAAGGGGTGGTTACGTAGAGACGGTAGACTTTGTGTACCGCAAGACGAGGGATTGAGGAAGGCTATTCTTGATGATGCACAACGTTCTAGGATGACCATTCATCCCGGTGGAGACAAGATGTACCAAGACATGAAGCGGGTTTTCTTCTGGGACGGGATGAAGAAAGATGTGGCCGAGTATGTCGCTCGATGCTTGGTGTGCCAACAGGTGAAAGCGGAGCAAAAGAAACCAGGCGGGTTGCTTCACCCATTGGAAGTTCCGCAATGGAAGTGGGATAGCGTCTCGATGGATTTTATTGACGGGTTACCAAGATCGAGAAAGGGTAATACGGGAATTTGGGTTGTGGTAGACAGACTTACTAAAAGCGCCCATTTCATACTTGTGAAGAGCAAGAGGACGGCTCCATGGCTAGCTTCAGTATATCTTCGAGAGATAGTTCGATTGCATGGGGTACCCTCTAGCATAGTGAGTGATCGAGATCCTATCTTCACTAGCGAGTTCTGGAAAAGTTTGCAAGAAGCAGTGGGGACTCAATTGTGTCTGAGCACCGCATATCATCCTCAGACGGACGGCCAGACTGAGAGGGTGAATCGTGTTCTAGAAGACCTTTTGAGGCTTTGTATCTTAGATTTTGGAGGTACATGGGAAGAGCATCTTCCATTGGTGGAGTTCGCATATAATAACAGCTTTCAGTCCAGTATTGGTATGGCTCCTTTCGAAGCTCTTTATGGAAGGCCTTGTCGATCACCTACATGTTGGTGGGAATCTACGGATAAGATCTTGCTTGGGCCTGATATGGTTATGGAGACTTCTGAGAAGATTGACTTGATTCGTAGAAGGATGAAAGCAGCGCAGGATAGGCAAAAATCTTATGCGGACAAGAGGAGGACGGATCTGGAGTTTGAGGTTGGGGACATGGTCTTTGTCAAAGTATCTCCATTACGGAATGTAGTTCGCTTTGGGTCCGTTGGGAAGTTAGCTCCAAGATTTGTTGGGCCGTTTCCTATTAAGGAAAGGATTGGACGGATGGCATATAGAGTGGAGTTGCCCGACAGACTTAGTGGTGTACATGATGTATTCCATGTGTCGCATTTGAGGAAGTGCCTACATGAGACCGCTGAGGTGGTAGAGCCGAGCTTGCTTAGAGAAGTGGAAGTAGAGCGTGATGCGACTATTCGACGAGCTCCTACTCGCATCCTTGGGTCAGAGACTAGGAAATTGAGGAATCGAGAGGTTCAACTAGTCAAAGTACAATGGGGAGAAGATGAGAGCAACGCTACTTGGGAGACGGAAGCGAAGATGCGTTCATTGTACCCATTCCTTTTTGAGGGTATGTCTTTTAACTTCTCCTTTATCGTTTGACAAGTACTTATCTTATCTTTAGTATGTCCTCTCGTTAGTACTTTTGACCTTTAGATAGGGTAAACCTATGGTTGAAACATGTGTTTGAGACATGTTATGATTGATGGATGCATGTGGATGCAAGTGTTTGCTAGTGGTTGCTCGGGGATGCATATACACACACTCTAGACACTAGATCGGCTCAGTCACTTCATATTGCATATTGCATATAATTGTGTGTACGTAGCTATATTTATGGATGTATAATGATTGTGTTATCATATGGATGATGCATTTTGGTGAATGATTGTGCACTCATGTAGATATTGTATGTGTCGATAGGGTTCTCTCGCATACATAATGGATGCATGGCACTATCATGGTTTGCATATGTTCATACATTAGATAGGGAACATATACACACACTTTTTGCATATGCTCATAAATCATTAGAAATTGTTTTAAGGACAATGGATGCCCGTGTTTGATGGATTGAGTAGATGGTTGTTTGGATGGTAGGATATGCATTCTCCTTAGCTTAGAGATTTCGGGGATGAAATCCTTTAAGGAGGGGAGAATATAACACCCCGAATTTTAGTTAATACTAATATTCACTAATTGCAAAATAAATAATCTCAGATGTGAGAATTGGGGGAAACGGGCTACGTCATTGCGTTCGTCTCGGAAAAATACGCGAAATAGAGTCCGAGTTTTCGACAAACGGAGTCCGCATGGCCCAGTTATGGCCTAATGAAGTTTTCAGAAAATTCAAAGTTCAAAACAGATTTAAAATTCAGGTTCAAATTTCGAAATTGGGGCCATTGGGCCCAGGCGGGAAAATTCCCGCCTAGCTAACCAGGTCGACAGCCCTGTCGATTGGGCAGTCGACTTGGCTAAGACCAAGTCGACAGCCCTGTCGACTTGTGTGTCGACAGGGGGTGCTCGGCCAGTTTGGCCTGGTGCACCATTTTAGGGTTTGGCTGTGTTGTGGGGCTGATTTCTGGAAGCTTCCGAGATCTGATGGTCCTAATCTAATTTAGGGTTAATCTAATGGCCTAAAACACTTGCCTAATCTATAAATACACCCTAAGCCTACCCTAATTCATACTAAAAATAGATTCAAGGGCCTCATGCCGTCAAATTAAAACTAGAAGGAGCCTCCACCAAAGTTGAGAGGAAGTTAGCATCTCAAATCAACTCTAATCAAGTTCTAATCCACTCTAGCAACTTAATCTTCCTCATTGGAGTGCTAATTAGTTAATTGTGAGTTTCTATGCCTTTAGCAAGCAATTGCTAAACTAATTAGGTTAGGATATTATGAGGCTATGGTTGTAAATGTGGATCTTAGTAAGTTGTGGTTGTCATATGCTATATGTGCATAATGATTAGTTTGCAAGTTTATGCTATTTGTGAGTTATGCAAGTTTGCCTCTATGTATGTCATGTTATGCAAGTTCATATGTAAGTTTATGTGCAAGTTCATATGCAAGTTTGTCTCTTTTTATGATATGCACAACATATGCAAGTTGCCTATATGTATGACATGTTATGCAAGTTCATATGCAAGTTTATGTGCAAGTTCATATGCAAGTTTGTCTCTTTTTATGATATGCACAACATATGCAAGTTTGCCTATATGTATGACATGTTATGCAAGTTCATATGCAAGTTTATGTGCAAGTTCATATGCAAGTTTGTCTCTTTTTATGATATGCACAACATATGCAAGTTTTCCTATATGTATGACATGTTATGCAAGTTCATATGCAAGTTTATGTGCAAGTTCATATGCAAGTTTGTCTCTTTTTATGATATGCATAATATATGCAAGTTTGGGTTAATGATTTATGCTAGTTGGGTTTAATGTTATGATGCAAGTTGACACCTTTTAAAACCCAGGTTAATGCTAATGTTATGATAAGTGGAACCCATTATAATTAGGATGAATCTGCCCATTTATATGTCATGTGTGAACGAATTACGTGGGGAACGATGGGGTTAATATGCATGTTAACAAAATTGTGTGGAGTTGGTATGATTAAGCATAACATAACATGAATGGACATAATTGGGAATTTACCTATTAAGTTAGGTCTACCCATATTATGGAGTTGGGAATTTACCTATTAAGTTAGGTCTACCCATACTATGGAATTGGGAATTTACCTATTGAGTTAGGTCTACCCATATTCTTAAAAATGTGTAATTAATTAGGGATAATTAATACAAATTATGGGGGTGATTAATTAGGTGTAATTAATCAACTAAGACACGAGGTTGGACCCATTTGTAGCGGAAGTCTGCCCGGAACCGTCCGGCAAATCTAGCAGCTACAAATGATTGGCCCAATGTGAGAGGTCTTAGTCATAAATTAAATACGTGATTAAAGTAAAGACACGAGGTTAGACCCTTTTTATGACAGAAGTCTGCCCGGACCCAACCGGCATATCCAGCAGTCATAAAAGGTGGTCTAATGTGGGAGGTCTTTATGAGGTCATGGTCTTAATTAATTAATTAAGAAACACTTAACCATATTAGCATGTAGAGGGACATGAGGGGTTAAGTGGGTGCCTTGGGTGGCATGAGGAAAACTAGTGGGTTGCCTTGGGTGGCAATAGAAAATACGATTAGTATACTTAACCAAAATTATAACATGTAAGTGAACATGGTTAAAGGGTTAAGTGGGATTCACTAGTGGGGGCCAAGCTTAGGTGGATAGCTTGTGCCAAGTGATGGGGGCCCATCTCAGCCAATATCCCAAACGTATCTTTGTGGGCTCGACCCAAGTCGAGGACGGGACACGCATATTGGGCTTGACTATAAGAGGCCAAAACGGGTTAGTGGTGGCAACGCAAGTCCAACGGGTTTCATATGCGTGTGTGGACCCGGGCTGGTAGGTAAGACGTTGTTGCATCGTGTAGGTATAAGCCGTGCACCGTTGACATTATTGGGTTGCCACTTTAGGGGATGATACACCCCACTGTGGGACCAGCACGGGTATCTACGTTAGGGAGCCGATCGAATGGGGGTTAGTGGGTACACCTAGTGGAGATAGGGGCAGACGGCACCTATGTAGTCAGCTAGGGGTACACGAAACTACCGTTAAGTTTTACTAAGTACTCTTAGTGGGATCAACCTTTAAGTTAGTAATGACTGGTGTGGTGCAGTGTAGTAATTATCCTTGGGTGGGTAGATGCGTCTTTATCGTTATCTTAGTTCATTCTAAGTCTGATTGGCTACTGAGTGTAGTCATTTATCCCCAGTCACACCGTACCAAGTTATATCATACCCTAATTACTTTAATGATTGTATTGTTAAAGTTATAGGACTCACTCAGACTTCTGTCTGACCCCGTTGTTTTTATCTTTTTCCCAACCTTCAGGTTCTCAGAGTGGGCCCAGCACGAGTGGGCTTTGATCAGGCTGCTTTTATTACTCTCTTGGAGCTTGGACCCTAGATGTAGAGCTCAGCTTACCCTTTTCTTTTATGGCTATCAGTTCATGTATTGGGATTATGTACTTTTATTTATCAGTATGGATATTTTGTACTTGACTCTTATTATGGTTTTGTGATGTAACCAAACATGTTTTATTTTCCGCTGCAATGAAATGATGTTTTAAAATTTTCAAGTACTACTTATATCTGTCTTGTTGTAATTTTTCTGTTCTATATTCACTTAAAATACTCCACCAATGTTATGGCATTCCCTTAGCGAGTGACCATAGCGGGTGTGGGGTGTTACAACCCCTAGCTGTCTACATAGGTGCCTCCTGCCCCTATCTCCACTAGGTGTACCCACTACCCCCATGCGATCGGCTTCCTAACTCGTAGATACCCGTGCTGGTCCCATAGTGGGGTGTATCATTCCCCAAAGTGACAACCCGATACCACTGAAGATGCACGGCTTATACCCACACGATGCAACAACGTCTTACTTACCAGCCCGGGCACACACGCGCACATGACCCCGTAGGACTTGCGTTGCCACCGCTAACTCGTTTTGACCTCTTACAATCAAACCCAATACGTGTGTCCCGTCCTCGAGTTGGATCGATCCCACAAAGATACTTAATGGGTTACTGGTCTGATAAGGGCCCTCATGCCTGACACAAGCTTCCCACCTATGCTTGGTCCCCTCTAGTACATCCCACTTAACCCTTTCTTATTCATGTCTTCTTACATGTTTCAACTTGGTTAAGTATTTCTAATCGTATTTCACAAGCCACACAAGGCCACCCACTTAACCCCCATGCCCCACCACATGTTTATCTGGCTAAGTGTTACTTGATTCATTAGGACCGTAACCTTGTAAAGACCTCCCACGTTAGACTGACATTTGCGGTTACCGGATTTGCCGAGCGGGTCCGGGCAGTCTTATACCGCAAAAGAGCCTAACCTCGTGTCTTTACAATCGTTACGCATTTAATTCGTGCCTTTGACCTATCATATTAGACTACCGTTTGTGGTTGCTGGATTTGCCGGGCAAGTCCAGGCAGTCTTACACCACAAACGAGTCTAACCTCGTGTCTCAGGCAGTTAATTATTACATATCTTTATTTAACCCAAAAGTGGATTAATATCCCTATTCAAATTTGTCAATAAATTCCAAATATACTTATGTCCATAATTGTCACCTAAATTATGTCCATTTATTTCAGGTTTACAAATTATACCAATTATTGCCTCAAATTAATTGTATGCCTTTTAAGGCCATTACATGCCAATTCTCAATATGTGTATATTCAATATTACCCCCATCGTCCCCACGTTGTTCGTTCGCTTATCATGATATATATATATATATATTAGACTAGCAATTAGTCTAACACATAAAAGGGAAGAAACATCGCAAATTTGCATAACACACAAAATGGATCTAACTTGCAAATAAGGATTACAACATAACTTGCATAAACATTGTATTGTCATGAATCTAAACATAGACCTAAAGGTGTGAACTTGCATGTATGAGTATAGTTTTCGCCCAAACTTGCATAGGCCATAGTCACAAACTTGCATAAAACTATGTATGTCATAGATCTAAACCTAAAGGTGTAAACTTGCATATATGTGAATCCAATTACTACCTAAACTTGCATATAGTCATTTTACTTGGTTCACATGTAAACTTGTGTACAATTCACATAGAAACTAGCATATAATCTACACCCAAACTTGCATATAAAATGATGTCAGACATAAATCAAGTTGAACAAAGGTGATTGGGCATATAAAAAGGGATCCACAACAAAAGCTATCATTATGAAAAACTAGCATATATTCACAAAATATCACATTTTTCCAATGATTCACAAACATAGCCATATAACCCAAATTATAACTCAACCTAATTAACTTGTTAATTATCTTAATAAAGAAATCAAACTCACAACTTAAAGAAGGTCTTGAGTTCTGGGATCTGTGTTCTGTAGTTGAATTAGCTCACCTTTGAAGTAGACAAATTCGTTGTTGTTGTTGTTATAGACTTGAGTTGAATTGAGTTGATTAGCTTTACTTTGCTTCTAGTTAGTGGCGGCTACTCTAGGTTGTGGGGTGATAGCATGACAGCCATGGTTCTAATTTTGATTAGGTTTAGGGTTTGAGTCTACATGTGTTTATATAGAGATTAGGATTAATTTAGGCCATCCGATCAACCTAGAAGCAACCTGAATCATCCAAAAAGCAAACTCAGCCCTAATGACTCAACAGCAGCTCAGAATTGGGCTTAATTCAAATCTGCCCGAGGTGGGTAGGTCGACCCCCAGGTCGACCCCTAGGTTGACCTATAGGGTAGGTCGACACTAAGGTCGACCACCTGGTCGACCTGGCCTGGGGCGGGAAATTTCCCGCCCTGTCCGGTTCTGAGTCTGAATTAGTTTTTGAATTTAAATTTGAATTTCTGGAAACTTCCGATAGCCATAACTTCTTCATACGAAGTTCAATTTACGCAAACTCGGACTCTATCTCAACCAGAATTCCGAGAAGAACACAATGGCGTAACCCGTTTCCCTTGATTCTTCTCCTAAAAATTAAGTATACTTTAATTTGTTTCTTATACGTTCAAAGAAAATACGGGGTGTTACATTCTCCTCTCCTTAAAGGATTTCGTCCCCGAAATCTTCAAGTTAAGAAGAATGTGTCCTACCATCCAGTCATCCATCTACTCAACCATCATACACAAGCAACCATTGTCCTTAGAAAATTTCTAATGTTGTATGAACATATGCAAAAGTGTGTGTATATGTCTCTTATCTAATGCATAGATCAGGCGGTCTGCTGATTCAGTTGACCTCCTCAATGTGAACCATATTGGTGCCATGAGTCCAATTATGTATGCAAGAAATCCTATTTGATAAACATCATTTCTATCTGTGTGCATAACCATTCATCCAAATGCAACATCCATGTGATGAGTCAATCATTTTTCATCCACAAAAATTGAAAAATGCGCACACATCCATATGCAGTATGAAAGTGTTATTGAGCCGATCTAGTGCCTAGTGTGTATATATGCATCCATGAGCAACCACTTGCATCCACTTGAGACCATCAAACATAACATGTCTCAAACACATGTTTACACCCATTAGTTTCTACCTAAAGGTCGAAGACTTGATCGATATGATACAGCCGAGTGATAGAAGCTAGTACAATTAAAACAAAAGTTCTGTTCCAATTAGACATCGGTTAAGAAAATAAATCCCTAAGTATCAACCCCAAAGACCGAAATCAACATCAGATGGACACTCAGAGAATTACTCCCATTAAACAATGTCAAAACTGGAAATCTACTTCACGCTTCGAGTAAAAAACCCTATCCTTTTCAGAAATATTCAGATACTTATAGAGTACTAGTACAGATCAGATTATCAAATGATTATTAGGAAACTAAGCATGATAAAACCCCACAATATCCCATAAAATCCAGAATGTATGCATCACAGTCAACTTAACGCTTAACACAGATACCCTCAAACCCCAACCTATCACAAACAGATGAGTCGTAACCCTTATAGGGTTTGAGACTATAACGGGATCAGAAACAAGACTAGTATTAAAGTGCAGAGACTCAACTACAGCAATTAAAATGCCAGAATGATCAGATAAGGAAATTAAACTTTCTACGAAAATTTTTCCACCTCTATCCTGTCCACCAACTACGAGAGCATTCGCCTACCTTCCAGAAGATTCTGCCCTTTGCCCTTGCCTTCTGGGGCAATCCTTGATCAGATGTCCTATCTCACCGCACTGAAAACAACCAGTCTTCTTACATGTTAACAAGTCTTTCTCTAAAGTTGCCCCTATCGCGCGATAAACCCTACGTAGCTCGAAAGAGGATTAGCCATAGGTGAAATTACTGCGGCTACAGATGGAAGTTAGGCACTTCTTTGCCCTTTGACAAGCACCGTAGTCTCATCATGCCTACGGAATCATGTCGCGATGAGGTTACCTCCTAGAAAGCCAGGAGCCCCGGAGACTCAGAAAAGAAGGAAACAAGAATTAAACAGAAAACCAAAAGATAGATATATGGATTTGGGGACTATGTTTTTCAAAATAACTTTCCTTTTGAAAATACTTCCTTTTTAAAACCTTTTTGAAAATAGTTTTCAAATTTTTTTTATCAAATCTGGTAACCTTCAGCTCTAATACCAAGTGTGACACCGCATCTCCATTAAGGTCACTCACAAAGGGAATGCCTTAATTTTTGTGGAGCATTTATTGTGTATAGAACAGAAAAGTAAACAAGACAGATAAATATATTGGTACCTGGAAAATAGAAACAACTTTTATTGCAGCGGAGAAATAGTTTGGTTACATCATATCAAAAACCAACTACAAAACCAAATACACTTATTATCCATCTTGACAAATAAGTTCTGAGTACATAAAATAAAAGACATAACCCCAACATAAAATAGCCATAAATAAGATATGCTGAACTTTACTTCAGCAATCCAAGCAACTTCCAAAAGAAAGAGATAAAGCGGTCCAAATCAAGCTCCACTAGTACTAGTCCCACCCTGAGCACCTTGGGGGAGGCGGGGAAGGAAGAAAAGAGGTGAAAACAAAGGGGTCAGACATAATGTCTGGCGAGTGCAATAACTTTAACAATATAATCACTAAAGTAACAAGGATAAGGCATAAGCTGGTAAATAAGGAAATGACTGTGAACAAATGGGCATGACAGAGCAAACAAAGGAAATAAGATGAACAAAAATAACGTTAAAGGCGCTCCTAATCATTATAAGATAATTACTACATTGCACCACACCAAACACCCTAAAAGTTGATCCCCACCTACTAAACTTAGTAATCATAATAGTAGTTTCGTGTACCCCTAGCTGTCTACATAGGTGCCGCCTGCCCCTATCTCCACTAGGTGTACCCACTACCCCCATGCGATCGGATTCCTAACTCATAGATACCCGTGCTGGTCCCACAGTGGGGTGTATCATTCCCCAAAGTGACAACCCGATACCACTAAAGATGCACGGCTTATACCTACACGATGCAACAACGTCTTACCTACCAGCCCGGGCCCACACACGCACATGACCCCGTTGGACTTGCGTTGCCACCGCTAACCCGTTTTGACCTCTTACAATAAAACCCAGTACGCGTGTCCCATCCTCGACTTGGATCGAGCCCACAAAGATACTTAATGGGTTACTGGTCTGATAAGGGCTCCCATGCCTGACACAATTAAGAAGAATATTACAAGACAGAACACCCCACCTCCGTTAAGGTCACTACAAAGGGAATGCCTTAACTTTAATGGAGCGTTTTAGTAGACAGAATAGAATATTACAAGATAGATAAGTAGTACTTAAAAATTATAACTTTATTACAGCAGAAGCAGAAATAAGTTTGGTTACATCTTTCTAAATCACAATACCAAAACTCAAGTACACAATTATCAGTCTTATACAAAATCCTTCAGAATGTAAAGTTTCAAAGCCATAATCCCCAACATAAACTGCCATGAAAAGATAGAGTCAAAGCAAAGCAATACTCCAAGCACTTCAAGCAGAGAGAATCAGAATCAAGCTCCTATGTTTCCACCCTGAGCACCTGGGGGGGAACGGAAAGAAAAGGGGTGAAAACAAAAGAGGTCAGACAAAAAGTCTAGCGAGTGCAATAACTTTAACATTATAATCATTAAAGTAACTAGGATAAGGCATAAGCTGGTAAATAAGGAAATGACTGTGAACAAATGGGCATGACAGAGCAAACAAAGGAAATAAGATGAACAAAGATGACGTTAAAGGTGCACCTAATCACTATAAGATAATTACTACATTGCACCACACCAAACACCCTAAAAGTTGATCCTCACCTACTAAACTTAGTAATCATAATAGTAGTTTCGTGTACCCCTAGCTGTCTATATAGGTGTCACCTGCCCCTATCTCCACTAGGTGTACCCACTACCCCCATGCGATCGACTTCCTAACTCGTAGATACCCATGCTGGTCCCACAGTGGGGTGTATCATTCCCCAAAGTGACAACCCGATACCACTAAAGATGCACGGCTTATACCTACAGGATGCAACAACGTCTTATCTACCACCCCGGACCCACACACGCACATGACCCCATTGGACTTGCGTTGCCACCACTAACCCGTTTTGACCTCTTACAATCAAACCCAGTACGCATGTCCCGTCCTCGACTTGGGTCGAGCCCACAAAGATATTTAATATGTTACTGGTCTGATAAGGGCCCCCATGCCTGACACAAGCTTCCCACCTATGCTTGGTCCCCTCTAGTACATCCCAATTAACCCTTTCTTATTCATGTCTTCTTACATGTTTCAACTTGGTTAAGTGTTTCTAATCGTATTTCACAAGCCACCCAAGGCCACCCACTTAACCCCCATGCCCCACCACATGTTTATCTGGCTAAGTGTTACTTAATTCATTAGGACCATAACCTTGTAAAGACCTCCCACACTAGACTGACATTTGCGGTTGCTGGATTTTCCAGGCGGGTCCGAGCAGTCTTATACCGCAAAAGAGCCTCACCTCGTGTCTTTACAATCGTTACGCATTTAATTCGTGCCTTTGACCTCTCACATTAGACTACCGTTTGTGGTTGCTGGATTTCCCGGGCGGGTCCAGGTAGTCTTACACTACAAACGAGTCTAACCTCGTGTCTCGGGCAGTTAATTATTACATATCATTATTTAACCCTAAAGTGGATTAATATCCCTATTCAAATTTGTCAATAAATTCCAAATATACTTATGTCCATAATTGTCACCTAAATTATGTCCATTTATTTCAGGTATACAAATTATACCAATTATTGCCTCAAATTAATTGTATGCCTTTTAAGGCCATTACATGCCAATTCTCAATATGTGTATATTCAATATTACCCCCATTGTCCCCACATTGTTCGTTCGCTTATCATGACATATATATATATATATATATATATTAGACTAGCAATTGTCAAACACATAAAAGGGAAGAAACACCGCAAATTTGCATAACACACAAAATGGATGTAACTTGCAAATAAGGATTACAACATAACTTGCATAGACTTTGTATTGTCATGAATCTAAACATAGACCTAAAGGTGTGAACTTGCATGTATGAATATAGTTTTCACCCAAACTTGCATAGGCCATAGTCACAAACTTGCATAAAACTATGTATGTCATAGATCTAAACCTAAAGGTGTAAACTTGCATATATGTGAATCCAATTACTACCTAAACTTGCATATAGTCATTTTACTTGGTTCACATGTAAACTTGTGTACAATTCACACAGAAACTAGCATATAATCTACACCCAAACTTGCATATAAAATGATGTCAGACATGAATCAAGTTGAACATAGGTGATTGGGCATATAAAAAGGGATCCACAACAAAAGCTATCATTATGAACAACTAGCATATATTCACAAAATATCGCATTTTTCCAATGATTCACAAACATAGCCTTATAACCCAAATTATAACTCAACCTAATTAACTTGTTAATTATCTTATTAAAGAAATCGAACTCACAACTCAAAGAAGGTCTTGAGTTCTGGGATTTGTGTTCTGTAGTTGAATTAGCTCGCCTTTGAAGTAGACAAATTCGTTGTTGTTGTTGTTATAGACTTGAGTTGAGTTGAGTTGATTAGCTTTACTTTGCTTCTAGTTGGTGGCGGCTACTCTAGGTTGCGGGGTGATAGTATGACGGCCATGGTTCTAATTTTGATTAGGTTTAGGGTTCGAGTCTATATGTGTTTATATAGAGATTAGGATTAATTTAGGCCATCCCATCAACCTAGAAGCAACCTGAACCATCCAAAAAGCCAACTCAGCCCTAATGACTCAGCAGCAGCTCAGAATTGAGTTTAATTCAAATCTGCCCGAGGGGGGTAGGTCGACCCCCAGGTCGACCTATAGGGTAGGTCGACACTTAGGTCGACCTGGCCTAGGGCGGGAAATTTCCCGCCCTGCCCGGTTCTGAGTCCGAATTCGTTTTTGAATTTAAATTTGAATTTCTGAAAACTTTCCACAGCCATAACTTCTTCATACGAAGTCCAATTTACGAAAACTCGGACTCTATCTCAACCAGAATTCCGAGACGAACACAATGGCATAACCCGTTTCCCTTGATTCTTCTCCTAAAAATTAAGTATACTTTAATTTGTTACTTATACGTTCACAGAAAATACGGGGTGTTACAAAGCTCCTAGCATCCTATGATTTTGAGATTTCTTATACCCCTGGCAAGGGTAATGTGGTGGCAGACGCATTGAGTAGGCAGAGGGTAGCCTTAAGACCTCTGTTTGTGGAGAGGAAAAGCTTGGAGTTTATATCGACTTTTGATTTTAGACCCTCCACCGAGTTTATGCCTGGTTTATTGGCATTACTGGAGGTGCGACTTTAACGGCCCGAAAATCCGTACTACATGAGCTGACTAATACAACACACATCCAACTCAAATAATATAGAAATACGATTCATTAGGGTTAAAGAAAATAGAAAGGATAGAAGAAGAATAAAAATAACAACACAGAACCTCACAGCGAAATGAATAAATTATGTTATATAACATAATCTTTTAAATACAAATTTTTTCATCATATATACATACCATCATCAGAGTATAATACAACATTTGATACAACGGAAAAATAACTCTTAAATATCTAACAGTGAAGCTGCCTGCTTCAACTCCTCCAAGTTTATCTGTAAAAGTCTGAAACACTTGACTGCCCGTACAAATTTGGGCACCCAAGAGTTTTGGAAAAACAAACAAAATAAACTCTGGGTCAGTCATGGGACTGGTGTGAGTAAAGTCCAACCATATTGTTTAACTTTGAAAATTTCTTTTGAAAGCAAAAGATAATAGTAAGATTAGCCCACACATAAACATGAACGGTTTTTACCTTACTGTAACCCAAAACATTTTGATATCAAAATTTGATGATATTATAATAATGTCTAATCAACTAAATAATCAAATAGCAGAATGCTTGCATCTCACGCTCCACATATGTAGTACAAAATCAAAAACTACAGGGCACTTATTAGAGATTGGATTCCAACTATGACAAGGTATGGGACCACCACCAGGTCAGTGTACTATAGAGGAGATACACTGGGGTTCAACAAGAACATCTTGCAACCCGGCCACACATGACCACCCACTCATTTAGCTTGAGTGTGTGAATATATTGCCGCCCACAGTTGTTGGCCATCCAACCGTAATCCGTAATATACAGAATGGAAAGGAGAACAAATAATGAATTTTCTCTATATCGGTGAAAAATATACCCTGCTTAGGTATGACCCAACAAGCCATGCTGCTGGCCCGATTTTTGTCATTTCCCGGTTGTGAGGCTTGAGGCTACGTAAATCTTTTAGAACATCTGGCCACCATTACTTTAAATGCCACATCGTCAAACCCATCAAATCACTAGTTGATCTTTCCAAAAATATTATGGGTATAAAAGCTAAGAGAAACGAATTTCTCTGCCACTAAACGCGATACTTGAAAAGATCATCTTATGTGATCCATTAAGAATATTCTGTCAGACATTTGTTCATACAAGTTGTCCTGGGACTGGACAAACAGAACGGCCTTTGCATTTAACTCCATCTTCAATTTATCTTAAGCATAATCTAATTCGCAATGCCTATGCCTATACGGAGTGGTTTTCAGATATTAAATCCAACCGGTCTCTCCGTAGACAATGATAGTCAAAAATATTTGATAGCCGGTGATTTAACTATCAAAGAAAAACAAATCCATCAAACAATCACTGGCCCCTTCAAAATTAGGATAAATTATCAAGAATAATCGGAAGTTTAACGTGTCTTCCCATAATAATCCCAAGTTTAGATTATTTCTGAATAATCCGAAGTTTGAGGGGTGTCTTCCCATATTAATCCCATTTACTTGGGTCTTCCTATATTAATCCGAAGTTTGCGGGTGTCTTCCCATATTGATCCCAATATAACATGTCAGGGGGTCATAGGGATCAATATGGATAGACACCCCCAAACTTCGGATTATTTAGAAATAATCCAAACTTGAGGTAATTATGGGAAGACGCGTTAAACTTCGGATTATTCTTGACAATTAATCCTTTAAATTAATATTTATTCGTTAGCTATTTTCCAATTTCTTTACCAAATTATATATATATATATATATATATATATATATATATATCGATATACATATTTTTATTATCAAAATTTCTAAAAAAATATTTTATCTCCTTAAATTTTCGGAAAATTTCGCCGGCACCTCCTTTGTACCAGTCAATAGTCCAAACCCCAACTTTCCTCTCTAGGCCCTTTCCATTCAAAAAGAAAATCAAAAATCCAAGCGACTTGCCCAATAGGCTGAAAACCTCATACGAAATTGATACATGTACCTTTTTGTTGGGCACTCAAAAATATTCTTCATTCTCTTCATCCGATGCCTGATTGATATACAAACACCTGCATTTCCACTTTATTTCAATCCATTCAACTATTTTGATTTAATCGCATTCAATTCCACTAATTAATTTTTTAATTAGTTCAATCGTTTTATTCACTTATAGTTTGAAACAGTAGTGTTCAAACATATTTTAATTCACTTATAAACAAATTGAATTTCGTTTATAACTAAGCCCCATATTTGATTTTAAATTCTACTTTACAAATCCAATTTACTTGACCCACGTTAAGTTCCACTCAAACTCTATTAACTAACTTCTCTTATTAATTAGTTAATATTATTCCATAATCCAAAATCTGATTTTTATATCAAAAATCACTTCATTCATTCTACTTGAGTTCGTATATATTTGATTACTCAAATCTTTATTTCTAAAATAGGAATTCAAATTTTATTCACTTAAAGCCCTTTTTATTTATTAAATAAATCGTTGTGGTTTATAAATGATTTAAAGCGACTTTTCTAAAATTTGATTTTGATATAACTCAAAATTTATACGATGAAATCAAGATCTTTCTCTTCCATTTGAAAACTATCATTTAATTAGTCTAGGCATTTCTTATTTCATCGAATTCCAACTTATATTGAGTTCCGTATACTTAATTGAAGTTCGAATCGCCAATTTACGAACTACCGCTGTAACAACCCGAAAAATCGGAACCAATTTAAAAAATTTATATTCGTAATTTTAATGAATTTTGAATATTTAAAATTATTTATTTTAAATAATAACGACTAGAAATTTATTTTGAATAGAATTAGAACGTATAAATTTAAATAAATCGATGTTAGAATATAAATATTTATTTTAATTATAAAACGAGTCTGAAAATGTCACGGCAGTTTGAAAGTTCGATTTCAAATTTCAATTGAATGTATAGGATTCAAAATAAACCAGATTTCAGTAAAACAAGAAATGTTTGAATCTATTTAAAAATATCTTTCCAAGAATGTGAAAAATCCAGATTTCATAACGGGAATTGAAAGAAATGTCCAGTTTAAAATTTGAAATAGTCGCTATGGAATTTAATATAATACAATAAATAGAGATTTTACAAACGACCTCCTTTTTCGATGAAACCACTTTTTTTTGGATCCGGAATGTCAAATTATTGCAAGATTCCAATTTTCATAATTTTTGGAATCAATATGTGAGCGTGGTGGATTTAAACGTGTTTGGTCAATTCAGTTTGAATTTAATCGACTGGAAAATGGCCATTATTCAAACGGTCTCCAAATTCAATGAAATTAGTTTTGTTAGGACCGTATCGTCAAAATATAGCTAGATTTATTTTTTGGGAATTTTTGGAGTCCTTATGCGGCCCTGGTAAATTAAAATGTACGTTTAAATTAAATATATATTGATTTATATTGTACTTTAAAGAAAAACAGATCGTAACAGTCGAATTGGGTTATGGGACATATCCCATTGCGTTCGAAATGGGAGTATTTAGCTAGGGGTGAAGGTCGGTGGGTTTGAATTGGAGTTCGAAATAAAAACTTACTTTTTGAAATTAAAATGGAATTAAATATTATAAACTATATAATCTCCTACCCCTTCCCTCTCTTCAAAGTCAACAGAAGAAAATAAAAAAAAAAACCCTGATCGAACAAAACCGTTGCCCTCTTCCACACCACCACCGCCTGCGCTTCGCCATCCACACCGCCACGCCACCTCCACAGACCTCCGGCGTGCCACCCCCCTCATCTCTCCGCTCCTTGTTCAAGACCCACGCCCCAAAACCCCACATCGACTGAAAATAACCGCTACCACTGCCCCAATGCCACTTCCCTCCAACCAAGCCGCAACCACCCTCCGTCCATTGTGCGGCAGCAGCCCCCTCCCCCTAAGTCGAACTGTAAGTTTTTTTTCTTTTTCTTTCTCTCTTCTTTTCTCTATTTTTATTTATTAATTTAAAAATCAGTCAGAATTACATAAAGATAGAAATGATTTTTATTTATAGAAGAGAAATGATTTTTATTTATGAAAAGAAATGATTTTTATTTATGAAAAAAAAAAGATTTTTTATTAGTAAAGAAAGGATTTTTACTAGGGAAATATGATTTTTTATTACTAAAAATATGATTTTTATTTATAAAATCGGATAAATAAAAATGTGATCTTTATTTATAAAGTAGCCAAATAAAAATGTGATTTTTATTAAAATAGATAGCGTAAAATATAAAGATGCGATTTTTGAAAATATAAAGATGCGATTTTTATAATGAAGTAGCAAAGATAAAAATTTGATTTTCAAAATGAAGTAGAGAAAATAAAATTTTGATTTTTGTATATGTAGCGTTATGAAAAATATGATTTTTATATATGTTGTAGCGAAAAAAATTCGATTTTTAGTTCTATAAAAATTCGATTTTTAGTTATATAAAAATTAGATTTTTAGTTATATAAAAATTCGATTTTTAGTTGTATAAAAATTCGATTTTTAGTTCTATAATAATTCGATTTTTAGTTATATAAAAATTCGATTTTTAGTTATATAAAAATGTGATCTTATATATATATATATAGCAATATAAAAATGCGATTTTTAAATATATAAACATCATATTAAAAATTTGATTTTTACTATGAACGACGTGGAAAAGATTGCACTGGAATTTCGGGCAAATCCAAACTGTTCAAAAATTCAAAAATAAAACAGGAGGAGTCGATCCCAAAGGTGAGAACATCTCACTCTAATATATTTTCTAATAAATATATATACTAGGATGCAGACGGTGCTTTGTAGCACCCGACACCTTTGTTTGAAACCATGTTTGTTTGGTTGATTGGATTATTTGTTTGTTTGGGAAGAGAAATGAATTGATTAGAATTTTGTTTGTATATGGCTTGAGCAATTATTAGGCGAGGGATAAGGCTAGACCTTATTCCGGTTCTAGTATCGTGCCGTTATGCTGTTGAAAATTTCTAAAAATGTTAGAACAATAAAAATATCATTTTTATTGTATAAATGAACTGTATAAAATATTCATGAGTTGAAATAAATAGTTTATAGTTCAAAATATAATTTTTAACGTGTATATGATTAAATTAAATATTCATTTACAAATCAAACGATTTTTTTATATACACACATTTAACTACTACGGATTAGGACGATATATTTTACACATCGCCCAACTGCAAAAATAATAATTAGTGTTTGTTGTTTCAAAACCCCACATGGGTATTGGGATGATATTGGACATACACTAATCCCAATATCTAGTTGTATGTCAATCGACGGGTTGACAGACTATTGTAAGCTATAATTATTTATATTTAGCGCTTAGCAGTTGTGTAATGCACTCTAAATGTTGGTTGACTGTGTTTGGTTATTGTTGTGTACATGTATGTATGAGATCCATATAAATAAAATCATATGGTAATTGACTGTGTCTGATTCCAATTCGGAAAGAATGAATATTTTAAATTAACGAATATTTGAAAATGGCGAATAATGAGTATTTTAAAATAACTAATATTTTAAAATAATATTCAGTAATGGATCAAAATATGATTTTGATGTCCGATTTGGGATGGACACGAAAATATCTAAATATATAAAGCCATGCTTATTAGATTAACGCCATTTTGACGTGTATGATATTTTTATATCGATTTTATTCATTTTTATAATGAATATCGAAAAGGAAATGATTTCAAAATCTGATATTTTGAAAATATTATCATTTATATATTATAATGATAAGTAAAATTCAATTTTGATTTAAAATTAAAAATGAAGTTGGAATCATTTTAAAACGAATTTATAAACGATTTATAAAATACATTTTAAATGGAAATCAATGAAATATATATAATATATATTATATATATTTAATGGCCTGAATAGAACGCGCTGCGCCGCAGCCATTCGTGAATTTTGACCATTGACTACAAATTGAGATTACGGGAGATCCCATCGTCGGATTCTCCTAAAACCGGAATTGTTGGTTTCGTATCGAAAAGAGCTTTCCAAGAATACAAGAAATTTGAAATCTAACGGTTGGATTTGGAATTATATCCAAATCAAATTTGGAAAAGGTCGCTGTAAGTGCAGTTCGATGACCGTTTATGGAAATCGACTGAAAGGGCCTTAATAAAATTATTAAAAATATTAGTAATTTGTGTAAAATCATAATAAATGATTTGGAAAAAATTGAGTTGAAAAATTCCACGTTTGTAAAGATAAAAATATATTTTTATCAAAATGAACAAGTTATGGACTAGAATTATAATCTAATATTTTTAAATAAATAAATTGGATTTGAAATGGTTTTAAAAATAACCAGAATTTCCAATATATATGAATTGGAATGGATTTGGATCGAAATTATCTTTGGAATATTTCGATTTTTGATTCCGTGAATAAATGGATATTATGGAGGAATTTGGAAGATATATATCGTTATTCCCGATACGATATTTGTGATTTCAAAATTTGATATTGAATATAAGCCGATATAATTTCTATTTAGAGTCTTGTATTTAAAATTGAATTGGATTTTGGGTTTTTCATGAATGGTGTCTTCATTAACGCTGTTCTTAAACCCAGTTGAGGAAAGAAAAATCTTTTAATTAAGATTTAGTGAGGTTTTCCAATTAATTAAGATTTAATTGGAATTGAATAAAAGAATTGGATTTTGGGTTTGTCGTGAATGGTGTCTTAAATAACACTGTTCTTAAACCCCGTATGAAAAGAATAATTCTTTTAATTAAGATTATTAGAGTTTCCAGTTAATAAACATTTAATTGGAATAAAATGGGATGTGAATTGGGTTTATTGTGAACTGTGTTTTTAACGACATTCGTTCTTTAACCCAATTTATAGTGAAATGTGATTTGGAATTTATAAATCTTCTTATTAAGATTTAGTGGAAATTTTCCAAAGTAAAGTTTTCCAATTTAATATATTAAATTGGAATTGAATGGAATTCGATTTGGTAATAATCAAAGTGAGCTTCTATGGAGGAAGAATGTTAATATATATGGAATTTAAAAGGCTTTGTTGTTATTCCATTTATATTACTAGTCGGATACGGAAATTTATATCGATTATATATTGATCTATTTTCCGTGAAGATTTCATAATTAATGGAATGTGATTTGGGTTTATCGTGAACTATATTTTAAATGACATTTGTTCTTTAACCCAGTTAAAGACAGGATTACATGTCTAGCATTATATTTCGAACTGTATGGTTGATCTCTGCTAAATATATATCTGTTTGGTAGCGGAGAATTTATTCTCTTGCTTAACACCCTTCTCTAAGACGTACAAGCTTAGAGGTTATATATAGGCAGAAATCAATAGTACGGTGTAGATTTGATGCAACATGTTTGATTTTCCAAAGTTAAATAATCATTAATATTGATTTTTGGGAAGATTAAAACTAAAGTGGAGTTTTAATGAATCTTTAAATAGATTGAAAGGTGAATATGATAATTTAAATTATCAAATTTGGGAAATGATCAAGAATGGAGTAGCACCAGTTTTACTCCAAGCGATAGTTAAATCTTTAATTAGATTTGAATGTGAAACGGTAATTAAATTTACCGATAACACCGTGGTGTTAGATATGGAGTATTACTAATTTTACTCCATGGGATGAATAGGTTGGGAGTGGAAAATTAAACAAATGATTACTTCGGAAGGTGCGTTAATCCCCACTAGTTTGGAAAACCTTAATATGGTTTGAATGGATATTCAAAGGACGATTGAAGAATAAATTTAAAGAATTTATCTTTGATAAAATTAATGGAAACGTTACCCAAAGAATATAAATATTTAAATAAAAGAATATTCAGAATTGGAATGAGGCGTATGTTGTGTTTAATAGCACTTTTTTATTAAATACGTGAGTTATTCGGAAAGGCCGGGTTTATACCCATTCTGAATAACTGATTCGACGATAAGTCGACGATGGAGACGGTGGTTGAGGACCGGAGGTCTTCTGTAACACCCCATATTTTCTAAAAATTAAAGTAATGAATTAAAGAATACTTAATTTTAAAAGTAAAAATTAAGGGAAACAGGTTTTGCCATTGCGTTCATCTCGGAATTCTGCTTGAGATAGAGTCCGAGTTTGTGTGAATCAGACTCCATATGAAGAAGTTATGGAGTTCAGAAGATTTCAAGTTTAAACAAAAATTGAATATAAATAATAATTAAATTAAAAAGCAGTTCAAATTCAAAAATTCCGAGAGAAGCGGCTGGGCGGTAAAATTCCCGCCCATAGGGGTCGACTCCCCCTTTGGGGGTCGACATAGGTGTCGACCCCCCAAGAGGGGTGTCGACTGGGGTGTCAACTCCCCCTCGTAGGGGTCGACCCCCTCGTCTAGATATGGGCTGTTTTGCCCAGTGACGTTTTTCTGAGTCATTAGGGAATATGTGGCGACTTCCGGTTGGCTTTGTTTGGTCTGGATGACTCCGATTACTCTTAGGTTGATCTAACGGCTCTCATTAATCTAAACTTCTATATAAACAACCCCAACCCTCAACCCTAAAACCACATAAAATTGCTCTTTTTAAGCCGTCATGTTGTCCATGGCTAATCTAGCGTAGCCACCATTTTTTTCTCTAAACTACAAGTCAAGTTAGGAAGTCCCAAATCAAATCAAAACTGGAGAATCAATAGTCTACATCAAAGGATAACTTTTCAGTTTCAGAAATCAGATCCCAGAAAACAAGATTTGTTCTTTTGTTTGTAAGTTCAGTTATTCTTTAGATTTGATCAAATAAAAGTCATGACTTTTAATGATGCAGAACTAGAACTGTTCCTAGTTGTAAGATAATCGTATTCTGATTCATGTAGCAATTCTGAAATTACCAATGCCTATGTGACTATTGTGATTGATACAACCTATCATGTTGTATATTAGTTCGGTGATGAACCTATCATGTTGTATATTAATTTGATAATGAACCAATCGTGTTGTATATTAATTTGGTGATGAACCTATCATGTTGTATATTAATTTGGTAATGAACCAATCATGTTGTATATTAATTTGGTAATTAACCTATCCTGTTGTATATTAATTTGGTGATGGAATTATCATGTTGTATGTTAAATTGGTGACGAACCTATCATGTTGTATAATAATTTGGCAATGAACTTATCATGTTGTATTGTAACAACCCGAAAATCTGGGCCAGTTTAAAATTTTTATTTTGGCAATTTTAGCGAATTTTGATTATTTAAAATGAATTATTTTAAATAATATCATCGAGAAATATGTTTTGAATTGAATTTGACGTATATATTTATGTACGTCATCGTTAGAATATAAATAATTATATATAATTATAAAAGGAATTGAAAATGGCGCGGTAGTTCGATAATTCGATTTCAAACTTCAATTGAATGTACCGGGTGCAAAACAATCCGGATTTTAGTGAAACCAAAAATAATAGGATCTATTTGGGAATATCTTTCCAACGAATCTGAAAAATCAAAATTTCATAGCGGGAATCAAAAGATATGTCCAGTTGAAAAATCTGAATAGTCGCTATGGAATTCAGGCCCTTAAAAATAGACATTTTGCAAAAGACCTCGGATTTCGACGAAACCACTTTTGTTGGATCCGCAGTGTCAAATTATTGCTAGGTTTCAAATTTCGTAATTTTTTGAATCAATATGTGAGCGTGGCAAAAGAAAACGCGTTTGACCAGTTTCAGTTGATTTTAATCGACTGGAAAATGACCATTTTTCAAACGGTCTCAGAATTCGACGAAACTAGTTTTGTTAGGACCGTATCGTCAATACGAAGCTAGAAAATATTTTTCTGGAATTTTTCTAGTTAGTATGTGACCCCGGTAAAATGAAAGGCGCGTTCAAATTCAATATATAGAGTTATATGTTGATTTTGACGAAAACTGATCTAAACGATCGAATCAGCTTACGACACATATCCCGTTGTGTTCGGAATGGGGGTAAAACGCTATGGACGACAGGCGGTGGGCCTCGTTTAGAGGTCGTATGAAAAAGTCAACTTTTTGAAATTAAATAAAATATATACATAAAATCTCTCTCCTCTCCTTTATCTCCTCAGCCCCCCCCCCCCGATTCATTTTCAGATCAGATAAAAAAAATAGAGAGGAGGGAGGAGGAGCTCGTCCCTCCTCCCGTCAGTGCGCCACCGCACCACAGGCGCGGCCACCACCTCTCCTCCCCGTCTCCTCCTGCTTCCATCAAAACCCGTCGCCCCTGGCCCTCTTTCCCATGCGTCGCCACCGCCCTCGTGGCCGAGCCTCCACCTGCGCCAACCACCCACCGGCGACTTCGACTCCGGCAAGGCCCCACCCTCACTCCGATCTTCCCTCTCCTCCTTCGATCGGAAATTTCCGCACCCCCCCCCCCCCCAAACCCCCTTCGATCATCTCCTGTAACGGTGTAGGGTTTTCCTCCAACGACGAATGGGTTCAAGAACGAACGAGCATGGGTTTTGGCCAGAAGTGGAAATCGTTGAAGAAGATAAAGGGGGCGCGGGTTCAAACAAAATAACAGTGAGTTTTCTTGTTCATTCAATTTAGAAATTGTTTAAAAATCTTTGTTTTTAAAATATAAAATACATTGATTTGAAAACATGATCTTTATATATGTGGTAGAGATATGAAAATAGGAACTTTACTTTATTTTTAGCGATATAAAAATATGAACTTTACTAAATATGAAAGCTATGATTTTATAACCGTAAAGATATGAATTTTAAAACCGTATAGAAGTGATTTTTAAAACCGTAAAGATATGAATTTTAAAACCATATAGAAGTAGAAAGATCGTATTTTTAGAAATAGGAAGATTCCTTTTTTTTACAATGTAAAGTTTAGATTTTTAACCGTATAAAAATAAAAATAGGATTTTTATATATTGAATAGCGAAGTAAAAATTCGATTTTTATATATTGAATAGCGAAGTAAAAATTCAATTTTTATATATTGAATAGGGAAGTAAAAATTCGATTTTTATATATTTAATAGCGAAGTAAAAATTCGATTTTTATATATTGAATAGCGAAGTAAAAATTCGATTTTTATATATTGGATAGCAAAGTAAAAATTCGATTTTTATATATTGAATAGCGAAGTAAAAATTCGATTTTTATATAGGTAGTGTATACGGGCAACGAAATAGACAAAAGAAAAGCACGGTGAAGATTTCCTACCCATGAAGAATTGCGTCATTCAGTTTAGCGAAAGGGTGAGAACTTCTCACTTTGAATTTTCATTTCTAGTTAAAATATATACTAGGATGCAGACGGTGTTTAGTAGCACCCGACACCCGTCGTCCACAGACCATGGACGGCTTGTATGCTTGTTTGTTTGATTTTGATGTGTAGTTGATTGTGTGATGTGAAACGAAATAAAATATTTTATAGTGGAAAATATTTTATAGTTAAAAATAGAATTTTTAACGTGTATATGAAATGAAATAAATTAATATAAACAAATCGAACGATTTGTTTATATACACACATTTGACTGATATTGATTGGGACGATAAATTTTACACATCGCCCAACTGCACAAATAAAATCTGTGTTTGATTGTTTGAAACCCCACACGGGTATTGGGATGATATTTGACGTACACTAATCCCGATTGTTTAGTTGTATGTTGATCGATTGATTGACAGACTGTTATAAGCGTTAAATATTGATATTCGATGCCTATACAGTGTAGAGTGCACTCTGAATGATGGTTGGTTATTCATCGTTGTTATTGTATACATGTGTTGTAGAAAATCCATATAATTAACATTATATGGTAATTGATTGGGCTTCATTCAATATTTGAATAGAAATATTTGAATAGAAATATTTGAAAAGAAATATTTGAAAAGAAATACTTGAATAGAAATATTTGAAATAGAATATTTGAAAACAGAAATATATGATGCCGTGTTGATTAGATTGACGCCATTTTGACGTGAACGATAGTTATATCGATTTCATTCATTTTATAATGAATATCGATTTTATTCATTTTATAATGAATATCGAAAGTGATTTCAAAATCTGATATTTTGAAAAGAATTGAAATTCAAACCGAAAATGAATTCGAATTGAATTGAATAGAAAACGAATTTGAATTGAATAGAAAATGAATTCGAATTGAATTAAATAGAAAACGAATTTAATTGAATAGAAAACGAATTCGAATAGAATTGAATTGAAAACGAATTTGAATTGAATCGAATAGAAAACAAATCTGAATTGAATTGAAGTCAATTGAAAACGAATTGAAATAGAATTGAAATTGATTTGAATTGAAATCAAATAGAAGTGAATGTAGAAAGAATTTATAAGGGAAAATTCAATTTTGATTTGAATTTGAAATAAAGGTTGAAATTGTTTTTGAAACAAATTTGAAATGATTTATAAAATTCGTTTTAAAAAGGAAATCGACGAAATATATATAATATATATATATATAATATATAATGGCCTGAATAGAACGCGCCGCGCCGCGGCAGTTCACGAATTTCGACCATTGACTTCGAACGGACATTACGGGAGATCCGACCGTCGGATTCTCCGAAAACCAGAACCGTTGGGTTCTTATCGAAAAGAGCTTGCTAACGAATATTAGAAATTTGAAATCTAACGGTTGGATTTAGAATTATGTCCAAATCAAATTTGGAAAAGGTCGCTGTAAGTGCAGTTCGATGGCCGTTGATGGAAATCGACTGTACAAGCCTTGATAAAATCATTAAAAATAATAATAATTTGTGTAAAATCATAAGAAATGATTTGTGAAGAATTGGGATGAAAAACTCCATATTTGAAAGGATAAAAATAGATTTTTATCGAAATGAACTAGTTTTGTACTAGAATAATAATTTATTTATTTTTAAAATAAATAAAGTGGATTTGAAAGGGGTTTTGAAAATAACCAGGATTTCCAATATATAGATTGGAAATGGATTTGAACCGAAATTGTCTTCGGAATATTTCGATGTGGGATTTTGTGAATATATAGGTATTGTTATGGGAAATTTGAAAGATATATTTATATCGTTATTTCCAATATGATATTTGTTGGTCGTAGAATTTGATATTGAATATAAGCCGATATATTTTCTATTCAGAGCCTTGTATTTAATATCAAATGGGATTTTGGGTTTGTCGTGAATGGCGTCTTCATTAACGCTGTTGTTAAACCCAGTTGAGGAAAAGATTAAATCTTTTTATTTAGATTTAATGAAGTGCACCAATTAAATAATATTAAATTGGAATTGAATTGGTATTGATTTTTGGATTTATCGTGAACAGTGTTTTAAATAACACTTGTTCTTTAACCCGATAATCAATAGAATGTGATTTTGGGTTGTCGTGAACGGTATCTTCAATAATACTGTTCTTAGACCCAAAGGAGTTAAGAAAATCAGAAACTAACTGGAGATTAGTTAAGTTGAATGGTTTCTGGGGTATTGATCTGATGTTGGTTTCGGCCTTCGGGGTTAATACTTAGGGAATTGCTCACTTGCTAATTTGTGGTTAGGGTCTGATTGAAATGTAATGTGATTTTGGGTTTATAGTGAACCGTGTTTTAAATGACACTGATTCTTTAACCCAGTTAAAGATTAAAACTAAGTGGAGTTTTAATGAATCTTTAATTAGATTGAAAAGATCGAGAATGGAGTATCACCAGTTTTGCTCCAAAGCGATAGTTAAATCTTTAATTAGATTTGGACGTGAAATGGTAATTGAATTTACCGATAACACCGTGGTGTTAGATATGTAGTATTACCAGTTTTGCTTCATGGGATGAATAGGTTGGGATTGGGAAATAAAATAAATAATTACTTCGGTGTGGTTCGCTAATCCCGACTAGTTTGGAAAACCATAATTTGGTTTGAAATGACATCCAGAGGAAGATTAAAGAATAAATTTTAAAGAATTTATCTTTGATAAAATTAATGGGGACCTTTCCCTAAGAACGTGAAATTTAGAATCTAACTGTAGGTTAGCTAAGAAGGATGGTTTCCTGGGTATTGATTTGATGTTGGTTTCGGCCTTCGGGGTTAATATTTGGGGAATTGTTCTCTTGCTAATTTACGGTTAGTGACTGCTGAATTGGAATGAGGCGTATGTTATGATTGTGTAACATTTGTTTACTATATACGCGGGTTGTTCGGAAAGGCCGGGTTTATACCCATTCTGAATAACCGATTCGACGATAAGTCGAAGATGATGACGGTGGTCGAAGACCGGAAGTCTTCACATCGTTTGGGTGATTACTGATGATCTTGATTGGGCTGTACACCCAAGATGAGGGAATCAGTCGGTGGTCGTCCAGACGTACTTGGAGATCGACGGATATGCAAGGAAAGTGCCTCCGGTTTCGTTCAGACCTAGAACGGACTTATAAATGGATGGTGTGTCTGACATTGTATTCCTTTATATTGTATTCGTTGATCTCTGCTAAATATATATCTGTTTGGCGGCGGGGAATTTATTCTCTTGCTTAACGCCCTTCTCTGAGACATACGAGCTCAGAGGTTATATATTGGCAGAAATCAGTGGTACGATAAGGATTGATAGTGTGGCATGCTGAGATGCAGTGATCCAGACTTTTGTTCAAAAGCAAAGTTTGGTGGATGATGATCAAAGCGCAGCTGATATAGCATGGCTTTGTGTATAGCGTTGATTCGCGAGCCTCACATCCCGGTATGGTGGTAAACTGATGGTTTGATCAGTATGCTTTTTAGTGGATGGGCACCTTAGTGGTGTCGTGGATTCGGTCGACCGAGAGGAGCTTAGTGCTCAGGGATATATAGAGTAAGCGGTGTTTTCTCTCGCTAGGACGTAAGCCGCGGTGATACTCTGGTCCCAAAAGTGCGGATGTGCAGACGGTGTTTTCTCTTGTTGGGACGTAAGCCGTGGGGAATTGCATTACGCGATCGATCTTTCGAATCAGGAGCCACCATGATGGAAATCCAACTTTCCAATACGTGTATTTCGGTTTTATTTGTAGAGCCTAGTATGGCGACATAGTGGGATGGGGCGCTTATGCCGTCTATGATACTTATGATTTGAAGATGTTTTATACAATATGCACTTATAATAGTATCAAATGATTTGTTTTTAACGTATCAAGCATTCTTGGCTATTATAAGGTAAAAACCCTATCCTTCGGCTTGCGTTGCATTGTGTGATGGGACCTGGGTCTTATAATAGCTTCATTTTTCTTTATTTAGCATTGCGTTGTTTGTTTTATGCACTGGTATTCTTGGGAGGAAACCCGTTCCGTGTTCTACGGCGTGGTCCCTTGATTTACCCAACTTTAAAATAAAGATTTACAACTGTTTTAGTTCTCACACCAGTCCCATGACTGACCTGTAGTTTATTGTTTTAACCTAAACTCTGGGTGCCCTTATTTTCGACACGGGCAGCTAGTAGTTTTGGTTTTGCAGATTTATATTCACAGGATCCTGGTTTACAGCTGGAATGATATCTGGAAAGCTTTGTATCCGTATATCTCTTCTAGTTGTGTATTGTATTATTTTCCGCTACGATGTATTTAAATGTAATTTAAATCTCTGATATTTCTGTGTAATATTCATTTATACTCTGTATATTCTTGTATTCTGGTGCATTGTTGTAACATACAATGAAATATTATTCCGCCTGCATTCTATTTTGTGGCTTGTTCTCGAACTATCTTCTCTTTCCTTTACGGGGAAGTTACGGGTTTTCACAGTTGGTATCAGAGCTTTGGTTTACATAGCTCAGACAACAAGGCACATTAGAACCATACGAAAGAATTCATCAGATATTGGATTAGTAAAATCCAATGGG
This sequence comes from Allium sativum, assembly GCA_030737875.1. Classification (NCBI taxonomy): domain Eukaryota; kingdom Viridiplantae; phylum Streptophyta; class Magnoliopsida; order Asparagales; family Amaryllidaceae; genus Allium; species Allium sativum. The sequence goes on from CM060920.1 coordinate 121,493,486, forward strand.
AATGACTCGTTAGAGATGGGATCAGTAGTATCCTAGAACGAGTGTGAAGAGTATATTTTTAAGATGAAAACAATTTTTGTTTTGAAAATTTAAATCAACTATTCGTATTTGATTATTTATTTATATTGATTTTGGACAATTCAGTATATAAAGAATTTGCATATAAGCCTTGCAAACGTATATTCAAAGTTTTAATATATTGGATAGATATAGCATCACACTCTAGTCGCCTAGAGATGATATTGATGATAGCGATCGCCTCATCAACATTTATGTTCGAGTTTCGAAGGTGGGATTCCTATATATTTCCATTAGACTGGTGTGAGAACCAAAACTAGATAGTGCTTATTGTTGTGATTTGGCATCAAAAATGGGATTTTTGTATATATATCAAAAAATTATGAATTTGAAACGTTAATCCACTAATTGATTGATGTTTGTGTTGTTTGTTTAATTGTTTGATAATTTTGAACCATTACGCCTAATTGTATCAAATATTGAATTGTATTGAAAATTAGCCGCATTTGCTTGCATATACATGTACTTACATTGAACAGGTCATAGCAAGGAGGCTAGAGCAGAGAATAAAATTTGTTTGCCCGACAAATAGGTACATATTTACTATAATTTACTGTTTTGTTTGGGTGATGATGATTTTATGAGCCGATTGGCTAGCCGCTTGGCTTTTTCTTTTTCTTTTTGAGATCAGAAGGCCTGTATGGCAATTTAGGGATTTTCCCGTGGCTCCCGGTGCAGGGGAGGTTATGGCGAAATTTTTGGAAAATTTAGGGTGTTAGCCAAATTTTTGAAGAATTTGAAAATTCTCAGAAACTGAAAAGTTGGAGAATGGAAGCCAGATCGAACGTAGAGTTGATTAATCAAACCACTTTCGACTTTGTTCCTTTTCGGGGACGAAAAGTTTTAAGTGGGGGAGATTGTAACAACCCGAAAATCTGGGCCAGTTTAAAATTTTTATTTTGGCAATTTTAGCGAATTTTGATTATTTAAAATGAATTATTTTAAATAATATCATCGAGAAATATGTTTTGAATTGAATTCGACGTATATATTTATATACGTCGTCGTTAGAATATAAATAATTATATATAATTATAAAAGGAATTGAAAATGGCGCGGTAGTTCGATAATTCGATTTCAAACTTCAATTGAATGTACCGGGTGCAAAACAATCCGGATTTTAGTGAAACCAAAAATAATAGGATCTATTTGGGAATATCTTTCCAACGAATCCGAAAAATCAAAATTTCATTGCGGGAATCAAAAGATATGTCCACTTGAAAAATCTGAATAGTCGCTATGGAATTCAGGCCCTTAAAAATAGACATTTTTCAAAAGACCTCGGATTTCGATGAAACTACTTTTGTTGGATCCGCAGTGTCAAATTATTGCTAGGTTTCAAATTTCGTAATTTTTCGAATCAATATGTGAGCGTGGCAAAAGAAAACGCGTTTGACCAGTTTCAGTTGATTTTAATCGACTGGAAAATGACCATTTTTCAAACGGTCTCAGAATTCGACGAAACTAGTTTTGTTAGGACCGTATCGTCAATACAAAGCTAGAAAATATTTTTCTGGAATTTTTCTAGTTAGTTTGTGACCCCGGTAAAATGAAATGCGCGTTCAAATTCAATATATAGAGTTATATGTTGATTTTGACGAAAACTGATCTAAACGATCGAATCAGCTTACGACACATATCCCATTGTGTTCGGAATGGGGGTAAAACGCTATGGACAACAGGCGGTGGGCCTCGTTTAGAGGTCGTATGAAAAAGTCAACTTTTTGAAATTAAATATAAAAAAATATAAAATCTCTCTCCTCTCCTTTATCCCCTCAGCCCCCCCCCCCCCCCCCCCGATTCATTTTCAGATCAGATAAAAAAAAAGAGGAGGGAGGAGGAGCTCGTCGCTCCTCCCGTCATTGCGCCACCGCACCACAGGCGCGGCCACCACCTCTCCTCCCCGTCTCCTCCTGCTTCCATCAAAACCCGTCGCCCCTGGCCCTCTTTCCCATGCGTCGCCACCGCCCTCGTGGCCGAGCCTCCACCTGCGCCAACCACCCACCGGCGACTCCGACTCCGGCAAGGCCCCACCCTCACTCCGATCTTCCCTCTCCTCCTTCGATCAGAAATTTCCGCACCCCCCCAAACCCCCTTCGATCATCTCCTGTAACGGTGGTGTGGGGTTTTCCTCCAACGACGAATGGGTTCAAGAACGAACGAGCATGGGTTTTGGCCAGAAGTGGAAATCGTTGAAGAAGATAAAGGGGGCGCGGGTTCAAACAAAATAACAGTGAGTTTTCTTGTTCTTTTAATTTAGAAATTGTTTAAAAATCTTTGTTTTTAAAATATAAAATACATTGATTTGAAAACATGATCTTTATATATGTGGTAGAGATATGAAAATAGGAACTTTACTTTATTTTTAGCGATATAAAAATATGAACTTTACTAAATATGAAAGCTATGATTTTATAACCGTAAAGATATGAATTTTAAAACCGTATAGAAGTGATTTTTAAAACCGTAAAGATATGAATTTTAAAACCATATAGAAGTAGAAAGATCGTATTTTTAGAAATAGGAAGATTACATTTTTTTTTTACAGTGTAAAGTTTAGATTTTTAACCGTATAAAAATAAAAATAGGATTTTTATATATTGAATAGCGAAGTAAAAATTCGATTTTTATATATTTAATAGCGAAGTAAAAATTCGATTTTTATATATTGAATAGCGAAGTAAAAATTCGATTTTTATATATTGAATAGCGAAGTAAAAATTCGATTTTTATATATTGAATAGCGAAGTAAAAATTCGATTTTTATATATTGAATAGCGAAGTAAAAATTCGATTTTTATATATTGGATAACAAAGTAAAAATTCGATTTTTATATATTGAATAGCGAAGTAAAAATTCGATTTTTATATAGGTAGTGAATACGGGCAACGAAATAGATAAAAGAAAAGCACGGTGAAGATTTCCTACCCATGAAGAATTGCGTCATTCAGTTTAGCGAAAGGGTGAGAACTTCTCACTTTGAATTTTCATTTCTAGTTAAAATATATACTAGGATGCAGACAGTGTTTAGTAGCACCTAACACCCGTCGTCCACAGACCATGGATGGCTTGTGTGCTTGTTTGTTTGATTTTGATGTGTAGTTGATTGTGTGATGTGATGTGAAACGAAATAAAATATTTTATAGTGGAAAATATTTTATAGTTAAAAATAGAATTTTTAACGTGTATATGAAATGAAATAAATTAATATAAACAAATCGAACGATTTGTTTATATACACACATTTGACTGATATTGATTGGGACGATAAATTTTACACATCGCCCAACTGCACAAATAAAATCTGTGTTTGATTGTTTGAAACCCCACACGGGTATTGGGATGATATTTGACGTACACTAATCCCAATTGTTTAGTTGTATGTTGATCGATTGATTGACAGACTGTTATAAGCGTTAAATATTGATATTCGATGCCTATACAGTGTAGAGTGCACTCTGAATGATGGTTGGTTATTCATCGTTGTTATTGTATACAAGTGTTGTGGAAAATCCATATAATTAACATTATATGGTAATTGATTGGGCTTCATTCAATATTTGAATAGAAATATTTGAATAGAAATATTTGAAAAGAAATATTTGAAAAGAAATACTTGAATAGAAATATTTGAAATAGAATATTTGAAAACAGAAATATATGAAGCCGTGTTGATTAGATTGATGTCATTTTGACGTGAACGATAGTTATATCGATTTCATTCATTTTATAATGAATATCGATTTTATTCATTTTATAATGAATATCGAAAGTGATTTCAAAATTTGATATTTTGAAAAGAATTGAAATTCAAACCGAAAACGAATTCGAATTGAATTGAATAGAAAACGAATTTGAATTGAATAGAAAACGAATTCGAATTGAATTAAATAGAAAACGAATTAAATTGAATAGAAAATGAATTCGAATAGAATTGAATTGAAAACGAATTTGAATTGAATCGAATAGAAAACAAATCTGAATTGAATTCAATTGAAAACGAATTGAAATTGAATTGAAATCAAATAGAAGTGAATGTAGAAAGAATTTATAAGGGAAAATTCATTTTGATTTGAATTTAAAATAAAGGTTGAAATTGTTTTTGAAACAAATTTGAAATGATTTATAAAATTCGTTTTAAAAAGGAAATCGACGAAATATATATAATATATATATATTATATATATAATGGCCTGAATAGAACGCGCCGCGCCGCGGCAGTTCGCGAATTTCGACCATTGACTTCGAACGGACATTACGGGAGATCCGACCGTCGGATTCTCCTAAAACCGGAACCGTTGGGTTCGTATCGAAAGGAGCTTTCTAACGAATATTAGAAATTTGAAATCTAACGGTTGGATTTAGAATTATGTCCAAATCAAATTTGGTAAAGGTCGCTGTAAGTGCAGTTCGATGGCCGTTGATGGAAATCGACTGTACAGGCCTTGATAAAATCATTAAAAATAATAATAATTTGTGTAAAATCATAAGAAATGATTTGTGAAGAATTGGAATGAAAAACTCCATATTTGAAAGGATAAAAATAGATTTTTATCGAAATGAACTAGTTTTGTACTAGAATAATAATTTATTTATTTTTAAAATAAATAAAGTGGATTTGAAAGGGGTTTTGAAAATAACCAGGATTTCCAATATATAGATTGGAAATGGATTTGAATCGAAATTGTCTTCGGAATATTTCGATGTGGGATTTTGTGATTATACAGGTATTGTTATGGGAAATTTGAAAGATATATTTATATCGTTATTTCCAATACGATATTTGTTGGTCGTAGAATTTGATATTGAATATAAGCCGATATATTTTCTATTCAGAGCCTTGTATTTAATATCAAATGGGATTTTGGGTTTGTCGTGAATGGCGTCTTCATTAACGCTGTTCTTAAACCCAGTTGAGGAAAAGATTAAATCTTTTTATTTAGATTTAATGAAGTGCACCAATTAAATAATATTAAATTGGAATTGAATTGGTATTGATTTTTGGGTTTATCGTGAACAGTGTTTTAAATAACACTTGTTCTTTAACCCGATAATCAATAGAATGTGATTTTGGGTTGTCGTGAACGGTATCTTCAATAATACTGTTCTTAGACCCAAAGGATTTAAGAAAATCAGAAACTAACTGGAGATTAGCTAAGTTGAATGGTTTCTGGGGTATTGATCTGATGTTGGTTTCGGCCTTCGGGGTTAATACTTAGGGAATTGCTCACTTGCTAATTTATGGTTAGGGTCTGATTGAAATGTAATGTGATTTTGGGTTTATAGTGAACCGTGTTTTAAATGACACTGATTCTTTAACCCAGTTAAAGATTAAAACTAAGTGGAGTTTTAATGAATCTTTAATTAGATTGAAAAGATCGAGAATGGAGTATCACCAGTTTTGCTCCAAAGCGATAGTTAAATCTTTAATTAGATTTGGACGTGAAATGGTAATTGAATTTACCGATAATACCGTGGTGTTAGATATGAAGTATTACCAGTTTTGCTTCATGGGATGAATAGGTTGGGATTGGGAAATAAAATAAATAATTACTTCGGTGTGGTTCGCTAATCCCGACTAGTTTGGAAAACCATAATTTGGTTTGAAATGACATCCAGAGGAAGATTAAAGAATAAATTTTAAAGAATTTATCTTTGATAAAATTAATGGGGACCTTTCCCTAAGAACGTGAAATTTAGAATCTAACTGTAGGTTAGCTAAGAAGGATGGTTTCCTGGGTATTGATTTGATGTTGGTTTCGGCCTTCGAGGTTAATATTTGGGGAATTGTTCTCTTGCTAATTTACGGTTAGTGACTGCTGAATTGGAATGAGGCGTATGTTATGATTGTGTAACATTTGTTTACTATATACGCGGGTTGTTCGGAAAGGCCGGGTTTATACCCATTCTGAATAACCGATTCGATGATAAGTCGAAGATGAAGACGGTGGTCGAAGACCGGAAGTCTTCACATCGTTTGGGTGATTACTGATGATCTTGATTGGGTTGTACACCCAAGATGAGGGAATCAGTCGGTGGTCGTCCAAACGTACTTGGAGATCGACGGATATGCGAGGAAAGTGCCTCCGGTTTCGTTCAGACCTAGAACGGACTTGTAAATGGATGGTGTGTCTGACATTGTATTCCTTTATATTGTATTCGTTGATCTCTGCTAAATATATATCTGTTTGGCGGCGGGGAATTTATTCTCTTGCTTAACACCCTTCTCTGAGACATACGAGCTCAGAGGTTATATATTGGCAGAAATCAGTGGTACGATATGGATTGATAGTGTGGCATGCTGAGATGCAGTGATCCAGACTTTTGTTGAAAAGCAAAGTTTGGTGGATGATGATCAAAGCGCAGCTGGTATAGCATGGCTTTGTGTATAGCGTTGATTCGCGAGCCTCACATCCCAGTATGGTGGTAAACTGATGGTTTGATCAGTATGCTTTTTAGTGGATGGGCACCTTAGTGGTGTCGTGGATTCGGTCGACCGAGAGGAGCTTAGTGCTCAGGGATATATAGAGTAAGCGGTGTTTTCTCTCGCTGGGACGTAAGCCGCGGTGATACTCTGGTCCCAAAAGTGCGGATGTGCAGACGGTGTTTTCTCTTGTTGGGACGTAAGCCGTGGGGAATTGCATTACGCGATCGATCTTTCGAATCAGGAGCCACCATGATGGAAATCCAACTTTCCAATACGTGTATTTCGGTTTTATTTGTAGAGCCTAGTATGGCGACATAGTGGGATGGGGCGCTTATGCCGTCTGTGATTGATACTTTTGATTTGAAGATGTTTTATACAATATGCACTTATAATAGTATCAAATGATTTGTTTTAAACGTATCAAGCATTCTTGGCTATTATAAGGTAAAAACCCTATCCTCCGGCTTGCGTTGCATTGTGTGATGGGACCTGGGTCTTATAATAGCTTCATTTTTCTTTATTTAGCATTGCGCTGTTTGTTTTATGCACTGGTATTCTTGGGAGGAAACCCGTTCCGTGTTCTACGGCGTGGTCCCTTGATTTATCCAACTTTAAAATAAAGATTTACAACTGTTTTAGTTCTCACACCAGTCCCATGACTGACCTGGAGTTTATTGTTTTAACCTAAACTCTGGGTGCCCTTATTTTCGACACGGGCAGCTAGTAGTTTTGGTTTTGCAGATTTATATTCACAGGATCCTGGTTTACAGCTGGAATGATATCCGGAAAGCTTTGTATCCGTATATCTCTTCTAGTTGTGTATTGTATTATTTTCCGCTGCGATGTATTTAAATGTAATTTAAATCTCTGATATTTCTGTGTAATATTCATTTATACTCTGTATATTCTTGTATTCTGGTGCATTGTTGTAATATACAATGAAATATTCTTCCGCCTGCGTTCTATTTTGTGGCTTGTTCTCGAACTATCCGCTCTTTCCTTTACAGGGAAGTTACGGGTTTTCACATGTATATAAATTTGGTGATTCCTTATGTTATGTTATATGCAAGATCATAAGCTAAGTCATGTTCATATATGCTTATATGCTAGATCTACATGCTTAGATGTTTAGATCTATGTTAATTTAATCCAACTCAAATGCAAGTTCACATTTACATTCTTAATTAAATTTGTGTAGTACTATGCCAAATTTATAGTACACATGCTTAGTTGATCTGAACTGGTTTATGCCTTGAAATGTTACATGTCCCTTTTCTTTTTCCCTCTTTGTTTATGAGTTAGGCTAATTTGTGAGCCAAACGTTCTATGTAAGTTATGCGAACGAATAATGGGGGATAAGTTGGAAAAAATTATTAAATTATATGTTATTGGCATAGGTTGGTTCATAATCATGTAAATGATTAACGGCATGAAATGGTATAATTTGTATACCTAAGAATTATGGACAAAATTTAGAAGGGTAAATGGGACATTCCTTGAGTTGAAAACATTGGCGGATATTTACATATAAACATAAATAGTAAATATGTAATTTAATTAAAAGATGATTGTGCCTCACCCGAGGTTAGATTGAGTTACGGTGTAAGACTACCCGGAACCGCCTGGCACATCCAGCAACCGTAACAATATAGATCTAATGTGAGAGGTTAGCGCATTAAGCCCGAAAAATCCGAGGTTAGATTGAGTTGCAGTGTAAGACTACCCAGAACCGCCCGACACATCCAACGACCGCAACAATACATATCTAATGTGAGTGGTTGGTGCTTTAATGAATGAATTAAAGCTAAGACAGGCTAAGAATTGCAGGGTTAAGTTAATTAAGGCAACACTTAACCAATGCAACATGTTAACTAAACTGATGGGTGGGGTTTGGTTAATTTGAGAACACTTAACCATTTTAACATGTTGATTAGAAAACACAAGTAACGGGGACCCATTTCAGCCGTAACCCACATAGATGTATCATGGCACCCTGAACTAGGCAGGGTGGGGCACGATTACTGGGCTGATTATAAGCGGTCAAAATAACGGCGGGTGGTGCAGCAGTGTAGGTTCCAACGGAGTATGGGCATGCACGTACTCCGGCATGGACAAATCAGGCACTGGGCATCAGTAGTATATACTGTTCATCTTGAAGTTGTGTCGGGTCGCCACCATAGGAATTGATACACCCCATGGTGGGGCCAGCACAGGTATCTACAATCAAGCGGGGCCGAATGACACAAGTCAAAAAATGCATGTGAGCAGAAGTCGATCGATAAAGGGATCATTTTATCATGAACACATGGTGCTGGTTGAAACACTTGTTAGTAGGTGCAGAGAAATAGAAATGAGTGAGATAGTATATTCACTTTACCTTGCCTTATTTATCATTATCTTATTTCTAGCGTATTGTCCTAGGTTCAGTTTATTCATGTCATGATCCTTTTACTTGTTTACATGCTAAATAATCACTGGACTTACCAGGCTTATGTCTGACTCGTTTTCTTTCGTCTTCTTGTCTTTCGTTCCCCCTCCCCCCTCCCCAGGTCCATAGGGAGGGAATACTTCAACTTAGTCCAGACCTTTTCCAGCTTGAAGAAAGTAGACGTATTACTTGGACTCTCTTTTCTTGGGCTATGGCTGTGGTTACACTCTTAATTGGGGATTTATGCTGCTGTATTATTTTTTATGCTTCTTTATGTTTTAGTCAAGACAGAGGCTTTACTGTAATGATTTTGGAAGTTAGTTTTCAAGACGGTTGTTGTAATGTTTTGACTGGACCACGTGCTTATGAAATAAAATTTAGTCTTTCCGCTGTTTATATTCCTGTCTTGTAAATTACTTGTACCTTTTACCTACAATACACCACCAAAATTAATGCATTCCCTTTGTGAGTGACCTTAACGGAGGTGGGGTGTTTATACTTGGTATCAGAGCAAAGGTTTACCAGATCAGATAAAAGTTTTTGAAACTATTTTTCAAAAAGAAGTTTAAAAAAGCATTTTTTAGAAAAATGTTGTTTTATTTTAAAAAGCATAATCCCCAAAGCCATATGCACTATCTTTCTATCCTTTGTTTGGAACCTTTTATTTTCGTTTCAGCATGTCTGGGGATATTAATCTTCCTGAGGGCGTCCCGGTACCTGGTTGGTTCAAAAGGTACCTAGAGGCTAGGGCTAATGACGCAGGCCCAGTCGACGTTCCACCTCCCCCAGTTGCAGCTGTTCCTCCTCCTCCTCCTCGTGTGAATGCTTTCTCGAAGATATGTAGAGACTTTCGAGCCATGAGAGGAAAGAACTTTAATGGGACTGAGTCATTTGTGGAAGAAAGAAACTAGCTCAAGGAAACAGAAGATTTGTTTGTTATCTTTGAAGTGGACGATAGGCAGAAGATACAATTGGCTGTGTGGTTACTTAAGGACGAAGCCTCTAATTGGTGGGAAGTTACTAATGCTGAGAAACCAGTTGAAACCTGGGAGGATTTCAGAATGAGGTTTGAAATGAAGTTCCTCTCGCAAGCTCAACGAAGCCTACAGATGGAAAAGTTCTTAGCTCTCAAACCGGGAAGCCTATCGGTCAAGGAATACGTCAACCAATTCAACCAGCTGGCTAGATTTGAATTGGAGTTAGTAAACACTCTACATAAGAAGGCTCTCCGTTTCGTTAAAGGGTTGAACGAGCCACTGCACAGCCTAGCTATGTCCCATATACCTATGGGTGCGACTTATGAGAGACTAGTGGACATGACACTGTTACAGGAGGAAGACAAGAATGGAAAGAAAGATACAAAGGCAGAAGTACCTCAAGACAAGAAAGTGGAGGGATCACAGAACAAGAAGATAGATTCCAAGAAAGGCGGGAAGAATAACAAACCCCATGACAAGAGGAAGTGTAATTTTTGTGGCATACCTGGACATCTGATTAAGGACTGCAGAAAGAAGAAGAGGAAGATGGGTGGTTGTTTTCAGTGCGGTGAGATAGGACACATGGCTAAGGACTGCCCAAAAAAGCAAGGGCAAGGGATGAGGACAAGATGTACTTCTGGAGGGCAGGTTCATGCTCTCATAGCACCTCCGCAAGAACGAGGTAGAAATATTTCTGTTGAGAGTTTAGTTTATCTTTTTGATCATCCTATTCATATTCTCTTTGATTCTGGCACATCGCACTCTTTTATATCTACTGGTTTAGTTGAATCTCTGCACCTAAACACCAGTATAATAGAGGATCCCTTGGTTGTTTCAAATCCAATTGGGGGTTCGGCTTATTTATCAATGATTCGTTTGGATTTGGAAATTTCTATACTAAGCATTGGCTTTAGATGTAATGCCTATGTTTTGGGCTTCACGGGAATTGGTTTTATTCTAGGCATGGATTGGCTATCCAGTAATGGTGTCGTCCTCGACTGTGAAAAGAGAGTGGTTAGACTTATGACTCGCCTCGGTAACACTCTCGAAATCTCTTGTAATCCCATGAACTCTATTATGCTTAGCTACCTAGAATCTCTCGATGCGTCTACTGAAAACCTAAAATATGTTAGAGAAGTCAGTGAATACTCGGATGTCTTTGAAGAAGTGAAGGGTTTACCTCCGAAGCGAGAGATAGACTTCTGCATATACCTTGTTGATAATGCAAAACCCATTGCTCTAGCCGTTATACACATGGCTCCAAGGGAAAGGAAGGAGCTCAGCAAGCAAGTTAAAGAGTTGCTTGAAAAGGGGTTTATAAGGCGGAGTATTTCTGAATAGGGTGCTCCAATGGTGTTTGCAACCAAACTAGATGGTTCACTTATCATACGCGTTGATTATAGGGAGCTAAACAAGCTGACCAAGAAGAATAGGCACCCACTTCCAATAATAGACGACTTGTTCGATCAGCTTGTAGGTGCATCGATTTTCTCCCAACTAGATCTGGCTACCGGGTTTCACCAGCTAAGAGTGGTTGAGGACAACATTGATAAGACCACATTCAGGACCCCAAATGGTTTCTTCGAATGTCTTGTCATGCCTTTCGGCTTGACATATGCACTTGCTTATTTCGTTGACTTGATGAGTCGGGTGTTCAGGGTGTTCCTTAATAAATTTGTGGTGGTCTTTGTGGATGACATTTTGATCTTCTCGAAAAGTGAGGAAGAGCATGCTTTGCATTTAAGGGAAGTCATGGATACTCTTCGTGCACACCAGCTAAAAGCAAAATTCTCCAAATGCCATTTTTGGAAGAAGAAGTAAGGTTTCTTGGACATGTGGTGTCCAAAGAGGGGATAGCTGTGGAACCCCGCAAAAGTAGTTGCAGTGCAAGATTGGAAGGTGCCCCGGAACGCAACCGAAGTACGAAGTTTTCTCAGACTGGCGAGCTTTTACCGAAAGTTCATTAAAGACTTTGCAAAGATCTTAGCCCCATTTACTAGATTGATGAAGAAGAACCTAACTTTTGCTTGGGATTTGGATTGCGATGTTGCTTTCCAACGACTAAAAAGGGCTCTGAAAAAAGCCCCAGTTCTGACATTGCCTGATGGGAGTAAGATGTTTATAGTATACACAGACGCATGCAGAATAGGATTGGGCGTTGTCTTGATGCATGAGGGAAAAGTAGTTTGTTATGGAGGAAGGCAGTTGAAGGTACATGAGAAGAACTACCCAACTCATGATTTAGAGCCAGCTGCCATTGTTTTCGATCTTAAGTCATGGCGTCATTACCTACTAGGAGAAAGGTTTGAATTGTTTACTGACCATAAATCATTAAAGTACCCTTTCTCATAGAAAGATCTTAACTTGAGACAACAAAGGTGGATGGAATTTCTGGCCTCATACGATTTTGAGATTGCTTATACCCCTGGCAAGGGCAATGTTGTAGCAGATGCCTTGAGTAGGAAAAAGCTGACCCTAAGTCCTCTCTTTGTAGAATTCAAAGCTTGGAGTACATAACAAACTTTGACTTTAGACCTTCCTTTGAGTTTGTACCTGGCTTGTTAGCAACACTAGAGGTGCAACCTACGCTTTTGGACTCAATAGGAACCGCGCAACGTGAAGACCCTCAGCTAGTTGATGTGATGGATAAGTTAATGAGAGGTGAGAATTCTAGTCACCTCAACAGATACTCTGTAACACCCCGTATTTTCTGTGAACATAAAAGTAACAAAACAAAGTATAATTAATTTTTAAAAGAAGAATTAAGGGAAACGGGTTACGCCATTGCGTTCGTCTTGTAATTTTGCTTGAGATAGAGTCCGGGTTTGCGTAAATTAGACTCCGTATGAAGAAGTTATGACCTTCAGAAGTTTTCAGAAAATTTAAACAGCTCAGTCGAAATTCAAAATTCGAATTCAAAATACACACCCGGGCTAGGCGGGAAAATTCCCGCCCAGGACCCAGGTCGACCAAGGGGTCGACCTGGGTAGAACAGGTCGACCATGGGGTCGACCTCCCCCCATTTCCATATCCGAGGACAGATCCATTTTTCTGCATTTAGATGGCCGTTCTGACCAGATTCGTTGCTCCTAAGCTATTTAAACACCCCCAAATCTCACTTTCTCTCCACACAACTTCATTTCGCCTATACTCTGCCCTAATTCATATTAAAATAAATCAATGGCGTCTCTGATCTGCTGAAACCTAAGCTAGAACTAGTGCTTCTTCTTCTTCCAATCTGAATTGGAATAAAAGATAACAAATCAACGCCTACATCAACGGAAAGCTAAATAAACTCCAGAAAATCAAATCCTAGAATTGTTCTTCTCTTTCTTAAAAATAGTGCGTACAGTTATTTTCAGGTATGAAATTTGATTATGATCTTGACATGGTCATACATCTGAATTGGAGATTATGCATATTCTTGTTTATCAGATCTGTTTTTCTTTGTAGATCTATCTTATTATTGTAACTATTCTGTATCTCTTCCTTCCTTCGGTTCTATAGCCAGGCTACCACGAGCCTGAGCCAAATCTCATAAGAGATTGATGCACAAACGCTAAATTTAGGAAAAATAATGAATAATGCATAATTGGACATGACTGATTTGTGACTGATATAAGAAAAGGGCTTATGTTGTAATTTAAGATCTAGATCTAGGCATACTATATATGACAGTTTATGATTTGGAAGAAGGAGAATTGTTGTATGACAACATATGACTTGTAATTTGGGAACATAATGCATGTTATAATTCAAGATCTAATTTTGAGGACATTATATATGTTGTAATTTAAGATCTAGATTTGGGGGCATATTTTATATGACGATCTATGACTTAGAAGAAAAAGGATAGATGATATAAGAGTAAAAGAACTATATTAAAATAGGATAACTATTAATTCTGAATACGCCTAAATGGGGATTTTGGATATTTGACATACGCTGAAATCAAAGGCTATAATTTGGCATAACTCATATTGTATATCATGATTTGGGGTTTTTTTTGGAGAATATTCTGTACTATGTAAATTTAACTAGAAATTTGGGGCATATGTTATATTGTGAGTTATGACCATAATTTGGGCATGTAAAATTAGGCTTAATTTTATGATTAGGCGAGATATGTCAATGGAATTTTAAGGGATGATTAAATCTGTTAAATTGCCTAATCTGCTAAATTTGTTGAAACTGAATACGGCAATTTGGGGTATGAAAATTTGTAGGCTCGATCTAAAATTGAGCAAAACATGTTAATAGAACTTTGGATAATCTGTTGTAACTTGTAAAGAAGTTAATTTGTTGAATTGGCATAATTAGTCTGATATTGGCATAATTTGTGAATGAATACTTTAGCTAAAATAAGAATGCTGAGACACGAGGTTAGATCCTGTTTGCGGTAGAAGCCTGCCCGGACCCAACCGGCTTAACCAGCAACTGCAAACTGTCAGTCTAATGTGAGAGGTCGTAGGCATAAAGATGCTTAGACACGAGGTTAGGTCTGGCTTGTGGCAGAAGTCTGCCCGGAACCGCCCGGCACAACCAGCGGCCATAAGCTACCGACCTAATGTGAGAGGTCTATGCATTAATATTTAATTAATGCAAATCTAAGATAAATATGATGCCTAAAACGTATTGGGTAGATAAGGTTAAATCAACTGGACTGATGAATCTAATAAACCCATTTGAAAATTTGTAGGCCCAGTACAAGGCTAGGTGAAACAATCTGTAAGTCTGTTAATCTGTATATCTGATCCGTTGGTCTGAAAACTTGTTAATCTGTATATCTGATCCGTTAGTCTGAAAACTTGTTAATTTGTATATCTGATCTGTTAGTCTGAAAATTTGTTAATCTTTATATCTGATCCGTTAGTCTGAAAACTTGTTAATATGTATATCTGGTCCGTTAGTCTGGAAACTTGTTAACCTGTATGTCTGATCTGAGACTAGTAAATCTAGACTTTGTATATCTGAAATCTATAAGCAAGTTAATATGAAATCTGTTAGTCTGGGGACACAAGGTTAGGAGGGGTAATTACTTGTGTCATCTATTGTATGGGACCAATATTAGTCAGTTACCCTTTCTGGTATCAAAACTATGACCCGACACTAGGCAGGGGTCCGGGGCACGCTTACTGAACTAATTATAAGAGCTTCATTCTGATAATGGCGAGGGGTGTTGATGGTGCATTCCAACTGGGTCATGTGCGTGCATGGATCCGGTCTTCTTTGAGGATGTAAGATGTCGTGACATCTATAAATAGGTCTGTGTCTATAGGTTGCCACTTTAGGGAATGATACACCCTTCTGTGGGGCCGACACAGGGTATTTATGTATTAGGAAGCCGATCGCTTGGGGTAGAATTTAGGGTAAACTTAGTTCTGTCTGTTTCTGTTGGGGTACCACCTTTTTATGTTGGGGGTGGTAACACCTGTCTGTTTCTGTGTGGTACCGTCTGTTGTGGTGGTAAAGGCCCATTACTAGTGTACACCTAATTCTAACATTCTGTTTCCGTAGGGAATATTCTGTTTCCGTCTCTGATTCCGTTTCTGCTTCTGTTTCTATATCGTCTGTCCCTGTTCAAGTGGTAAAGGCCCATTACTAGCATTCTGTTTCTGTACATCTGTCTCTGTTAGGGTGGTAAAAGCCCATTACTAGCATCGTGATTCTGAAGAGACTGTTCTGTTTTCTGTTTAGATATTAGGACAACACCTAATTCTATTATACTAGTATTAGTGCAGAGAAGTGAAAACAAAGTAAGAAGCTTAGTTTAGCCTATATCATTCTGTCTTTTCTGTTAACCTGCTACTCCTGTTATGGTTATCTCTCATCCAGTTTTATTTACATGTCATGATACTGTTATCTGTTTATATGCTGAAAGTCACTGGACTCACTAGACTTATGTCTGACCTAGTTTGTTTCGCCCCATGTTCTTCTGTTTGCCCCCCCTAGGTTCTCAGGGTGGAAACATAGGAGCTTGTTTCAGGTTCCATTTGATTGAAGTGCTAGAAGTGCTTGAAATATTGCTTGGCTTTGATTCTACCTATTTATGGCATTCTCTGTTAGGGATTATGGCTTTAAAATTATGCATTCTGAAGGATTTTGTATAAGACTGATATTTGTTTACTTTGGTTTTGGTATTGTGATGTAACCAAACTTATTTCTGTTTCTGTTGTAATAAAGTTATAAATTTTTCAGGTACTACTTTACATATTTGTCTTGTAAATTTCTGTTCTGTTTACTTATAGCGTTCCACTGAAGTTAAGGCATTCCCTTTGTGAGTGACCTTAACGGAAGTAGGGTGTTACACTTGGTATCAGAGCTGGAGGTTACCAAATTTAATAAAAAGTTTTTGAAAACTATTTTCAAAAAGGGTTTAAAAAGGAAGTATTTTCAAAAGTAAAGTTTATTTTGAAAAACATAATCCCTAAAAGCCATATATCTGTCTTTCGAATTCTCCGTTTTGAATCTCTTCATTTTCTTTTCAGCATGTCTGGGTTACCCGAGATACCCGAGGGCATACCGATACCAACTTGGTTCAAAAGGTATCTTGAGGCCAGGGCCACCGTCGCAGGCCCAGCAGACGTTCCTCCTCCTCCTCCCCTTCCCCGCGTTGATACTTTTTCGAAGATATGCAAAGACTTTCGGGCAATGGGCGAGAAACCTTTTAACGGATCAGAGACATTTGTTGAAGCTCGAAATTGGCTTAAGGAGGTGGAAGATTTGTTTTGTATCTTTGAGATAGAAGATGGAAGGAAGGTCCAATTAGCTGCTAGGTTAATGAAGGACGAAGCCTCGTTTTGGTGGGAGGTCACGAATGGAGAACGTCCGGTAGAGACATGGATGGATTTCAGGCATAGGTTCGAGATGAAATTCCTCTCACGAGCGGAAGATAATTTATACATGGAGAGGTTCTTAGCATTGAGACAAGGGAATTCATCAGTGAAGGAGTATGTCAACAAGTTCAATCAGTTGGCGAGATTCGACTTAGACTTAGTGAACACACCTGAGAAGAAGGCCTTGATATTCATTAAAGGTTTGAATGAGCTGCTACATGGGTTGGCTATGACCCACATTCCTATGGGGGCTACCTTCGAGAAATTGGTTGACATGGCATTAATGCATGAAGAGGAAGCCAAAAGTGAGAAGAAAGAGGAAAAGCTCGAAGGACAACAGAACAAGAAAGCGTGGCCCAAAAAGGAAACACAAAAGAAGGATGAAAAGTATGAAGATAAGAAGGAGAAAAAGTGCTTTACTTGTGGAAGCTTGACTCATCTGAACAAGGATTGCAGAAAGAGGAAGGGCGCTTGCTTCAACTGTGGAGAAATGGGGCACTTCACTAGGGACTGCCCGAAGAAACGTGGGCAAAGGCAGAGGGTAGAACCTACTTCTGGAGGGCAGGCGAATGCTTACATGACCGGTAGATAGGGTAGAGATAGGAAAATTTCTGTAGAAGGTTTGATTTCCTTATCTGATTATTGAGATAAAACTCTTTATGATTCTGGCATTTTGATTCTGTAATCGAGACTCTACACTTTAATACTAGTCTTGTTTCTGATCCCGCTATATTCTCAAACCCCATAAGGGTTACGACTCATCTGTTTGTGATAAGTTGGGGTTTGAAGGTATCTGTGTTAAGCGTTAAGTTGACTGTGATGCATACATTCTGGTTTTTGTGGGATATGGTGGGGTTTTATCATGCTTAGTTTCCGAAGAATCATTTGATAATCTGATCTGTACCAGTAGTTTGTAAGTATTTGAATATTTCTGATAAGGTTAGGGGTTTTTACTTAAAGCGTGAAGAAGATTTCCAGTTTGACATTGTTTAATGGGAGTAGTTCTCTGAGTGTCAATCTGAGGTTGATTTCGGTCTTCGGGGTTGATACTTAGGGATTTATTCCCTTAACCGATGTCTAATGGGAACAGAACTTTTGTACTTGCTTCTATCACTCGGATGTATCCTATCGATCGATTCTTCGACCTTTAGGTAGAAACTAATGGGTGTAAACATGTGTTTGAGGCATGTTATGTTTGATGGTTGCAAGTGGATGCAAGTGGTTGCTTGTGGATGCATATACACACACTAGGCACTAGATCGGCTCAAAAACACTCTCATACTGCATATGGATGTGTGTGCATTTTTCAATTTTTGTGGATTCAAAATGATTGACTTATCACATGGATGTTGCATTTGGATGAATGGTTATGCACTCATATAGAAATGATGTTTATCAAATAGGATTTCTTGCATACATAATTGGACTCATGGCACTAACATAATTCGCATCAAGGAGGTCAACTGAATCAGTAGACCGCCTGATCTTTGCATTAGATAAGAGACATATACACACACTTTTGCATATGTTCATACAACATTAGAAGTTTTCTAAGGACAACGGATGCTTGTGGATGATGGTTAAGTAGACGAGTGATTGGATGGTAGGACACATTCTTCTTAACTTGAAGATTTCAAGGACGAAATCCTTTAAGGATGGGAGAATGTAACACCCCATATTTTCTATGAACATAAAAGTAACAAAACAAAGCATGATTAATTTTTAAAAGAAGAATTAAGGGAAATTGGTTACGCCATTGCGTTCATCTCGGAATTCTGCTTGAGATAGAGTTCGAGTTTGCGTAAATCAGACTCCGTATGAAGAAGTAATGACCTTTGGAAGTTTTCAGAAAATTTAAACAGCTCAGTCGAAATTCAAAATTCGAATTCAAAATAGACACCCGGGCTGGGCGGGAAAATTCCCGCCCAGGACCCAGGTCGACCAGGGGGTCGACCTGGGTAGAACAGGTCGACCATGGAGTCGACCTCCCCCCTTTTTCCAGATCCGAGGACAGATCCATTTTTCTGCATTTAGACGCACGTTCTGACCAGATTCGTTGCTCCTAAGCTATTTAAACACCTCCAAACTTCACTTTCTTTCCACACAACTTCATTTTGCCTATACTCTACCCTAATTCATATTAAAATAAATCGATAGCGTCGCTACTCTGCTGAAACCTAAGCTAGAACTAGTGCTTCTTCTTCTTCCAATCTGAATTGGATTAAAGGATAACAAATCAACGCCTACATCAACGGAAAGCTAAATCAACTCCAGAAAAGCAGATCCTAGAATTGTTCTTCTCTTTCTTAAACCACGAATAGTGAGTATAGTTATTTTCAGATATGAAATTTAATTATGATCTTGACATGGTAATAAATCTGAATTGGAGATTATGCATATTCTTGTTTATCAGATCTGTTTTTCTGTGTAGATCTATCTTATTATTGTAATTATTATGTATCTTTTCCTTCCTTCTGTTCTATAGCCAGGCTATCACGAGCCTGAGCCAAATCTCATAAGAGATTGACGCACGAATGTTAAATTTGGGAAAAATAACGAACAATGCATAATTGGACATGACTGATTTGTGACTGATTTAAGAAAAGGGCTTATGTTGTAATTTAAGATCTAGATCTAGGCATACTATGTATGACAGTTTATGATTTGGAAGAAGGCGAATTATTGTATGACAACATATGACTTGTAATTTGGGAACATAATGCATGTTATAATTCAAGATCTGATTTTGAGGACATAATATATGTTGTAATTTAAGATCTAGATTTGGGGGCATATTTTATATGACGATCTATGACTTGGAAGAAAAAGGATAGATGATTTAGGCATAAAAGATCTATATTAAAGTAGGATAACAATTAATTATGAATACGCCTAAATGGGGATTTTCGATATTTGACATACACTGAAATCAAAGGTTATAATTTGGCATAATTCGTATTGTATATCATGATTTGGGTTTTTTTTTTGGAGA
This sequence comes from Allium sativum, assembly GCA_030737875.1. Lineage (NCBI taxonomy): Eukaryota > Viridiplantae > Streptophyta > Magnoliopsida > Asparagales > Amaryllidaceae > Allium > Allium sativum. Next base: position 121,513,225 of record CM060920.1, read on the forward strand.
ATATTCTGTACTATGTAAAGTTAACTAGAAATTTGGGGCATATGTTATATTGTGAGTTATGACCATAATTTGGGCATGTAAAATTAGGCTTAATTTTATGATTAAGCGAGATATGTCAATGGAATTTTAAGGGATGATTAAATCTGTTAAATTGCCGAATCTGCTAAATCTGTTGAAACTGAATATGGCAATTTGGGGTATGAAAATCTGTAGACTCGATCTAAAATTGAGCAAAACATGTTAATAGATCTTTGGATAACCTGCTATAACTTGTAAAGAAGTTAATTTGTTGAATTGGAATAATTAGTCTGATATTGGCATAATCTGTGAATGAATACTTTAGCTAAAATAAGAACGCTGAGACACGAGGTTAGACTCTGTTTGTGGTAGAAGCCTGCCCGGACCCAACCGGCTTAACCAGCAACCACAAACTGTCAGTCTAATGTGAAAGGTCGTAGGCATAAAGATGCTTAGACACGAGGTTAGGTCTGGCTTGTGGCAGAAGACTGCCCGGAACCGCCCAGCACATCCAGCCGCCACAAGCTACCGACCTAATGTGAGAGGTTTAAGCATTAATATTTAATTAATGAAAATCTAAGATAAATATGATGCCTAAAACGTATTGGGTAGATAAGGTTAAATCAACTGGACTGATGAATCTAATAAACCCATTTGAAAATCAGTAGGCCTAATACAAAGTTAGGTGAAACAATCTGTAAGTCTGTTAATCTGTATATTTGATTCGTTTGTCTGAAAACTTGTTAATCTGTATATTTGATCCGTTAGTCTGAAAACTTGTTAATCTGTATATCTGATCCGTTATTCTGAAAACTTGTTAATCTGTATATTTGATCCGTTAGTATGAAAACTTGTTAATTTGTATATCTGCTCCGTTAGTCTGAAAACTTGTTCTGTATGTCTGATCTGAGACTAGTAAATCTAGACTTTGTACATTTGAAATTTATAAGCTAGTTAATCTGAAATCTATTAGTCTGGGGACACAAGGTTAGGAGGGGTAATTACTCGTGTCATCTGTTGTTTGGGACTCATATTAGTCAGTAACCCTTTCTGGTATCAAAACTATGACCCAACACTAGGAAGGGGTCCAGGGCACGCTTACTGAACTAATTATAAGAGGTTCATTCTGATAATGGCGAGGGGTGTTGATGTGCATTCCAACCAGGTCATGTGCGTGCATGGATTCGGCCTGCTCTGAGGTTGTAAGACTCCTTGACATCTGTAAATAGGTCTGTGTCTATAGGTTGCCACTTTAGTGAACGATACACCCTTCTTTGGGGTCGGCACTGGGTATTTATGTATTAGGGAGCTGATCGCTTGGGGTAGAATTTAGGGTACACTTAGTACCGTCTATTTCTGTTGGGGTACCATCTTTTTCTGTTGGGGTGGTAACACCTGTCTATTTTTGTGTGGTACCATCTGTTGGGGTGATAAAGGCCCATTACTAGTGTACACCTAATTCTAATATTCTATTTCCGTAGGGAATATTCTGTTTCCGTCACTGATTCCGTTTCTGCTTCTGTTTCTATACCGTCTATCCCTGTTCGGGTGGTAAAGGCCCATTACTAGCATTCTGTTTCTGTACATCTGTCTCTGTTAGGGCGGTAAAGGCCCATTACTAGCATCGTGATTCTGAAGAGATCGTTCTGTTTTCTATTTAGATATTAGGACAACACCTAATTCTGTATACTAGTATTAGTGCAGAGAAGTGAAAACCAAGTAAGAAGCTTAGTTTAGCCTAAATCATTCTGTCTTTTCTGTTAACCTGCTACTTCTATTATGGTTATCTCTCATCCAGTTTTATTTATATGTCATGATACTGTTTTCTGTTTATATACTGAAAGTCACTGGACTCACTAGACTTATGTCTGACCTAGTTTGTTTCGCCCCCTGTTCTTCCGTTCCCCCCTCTAGGTTCTCAGGGTGGAAACATAGGAGCTTGTTGCAGGTTCCATCTACTTGAAGTGCTAGAAGTGCTAGAAGTGCTTGAAATATTGCTTGGCTTTGATTCTACCTATTTATGGCATTCTCTGTTGGGGATTATGGCTTTAAAATTATGCATTCTGAAGGATTTTGTATAAGACTGATATTTGTGTACTTGGGTTTTGGTATTGTGATGTAACCAAACTTATTTCTGTTTCTGCTGTAATAAAGTTATAAAATTTTCAAGTACTACTTTACATATCTGTCTTGTAAATTTCTGTTCTGTTTACTTATAACGTTCCACTGAAGTTAAGGCATTCCCTTTGTGAGTGACCTTAAAGGAAGTGGGGTGTTACATACTCCATCAATAACAAGGGTTGGTTGAGATGGGATGGAAGACTATGCGTCCCACAAGCAAGAGATTTGGTGAAAAACCATTCCCGAAGAAGCACACCATTCTAAATTGATCATACATCCAGGTGAGGACAAGATGTATAAAGACATAAAAAGGGTTTTCTTTTGGAATGACATGAAGAAGGATGTAGCTGAGTTTGTCCCTAAGTGCTTGATATGCCAGCAGGTCAAAGCGGAGCAGAAGAAGCCTGGTGGGCTGCTTCATCCTCTAGAAGTCCCACAGTGGAAATGGGATAACATTTCGATGGACTTTATTGGTGGTTTGCCTAGGTCAAGAAGGGGCAATACCAGTATTTTGGTAATAGTGGACAGGCTCACTAAAAGCGCACACTTTACACCTGTTAAGAGTAGGAGGACTGCCTCATCGTTAGCATCCATTTATCTTAAAGAGGTGGTTCGACTGCATGGAATACCCTCTAGCATAGTGAGTGATCAAGATCCTATCTTTACGAGCGAGTTTTGGAAGAGTTTGCAAGAGCCGTAGGCACATAGCTATGCTTAAGCACTGCCTATCACCATCAAACCGATGGTCAGACGGAAAGGGTGAACAGAGTATTAGAAGATCTTTTGAAATTGTGCATTCTTGATTTTAGAGGTACATGGGAGGATCATCTTCCTTTGGTGGAGTTCGCCTACAACAATAGCTACCAAACCACCATAGGCATGGCACCCTTTGAGGGTTTATATGGAAGACCATGTCGATCACCAATTTGTTGGTGGGAGTCTATAGACATGCTCGTACTTGGGCCTGACATGATCAGAGAAACTTCAGAGAAGGTGTACTTGATACGAAGACAAATGAAGACTGCACAAGATAGACATAATTCCTACGCTGATAAAAGAAGGACCGACCTTGAGTTTGAGGTTGGAGACTGGGTTTTCCATAAAGTATCTCCTTTAAGGAATGTCGTTCGCTTTGGGTCTACGGGAAAATTGGCACCAAGATTTGTAGAGTCATGTCCTATCATTGAGAGGATTGGGAAGATGGCTTATAAAGTAGAGCTGCCCGAAAGATTGGCAGGAGTTCATAATGTTTTCCATGTCACTCATCTATGAAAGTGCTTACATGAGTCTGCGGAAGTTGTGGAACTAAGCATACTAGAGAAAGTAGAAGTGGAACGAGAAGCGACGGTGAGGAGAGTTCCAACTCGTATCTTAGGGACAGAAGTCAAAAAGCTACACAACCGTGAAGTCAAGCTTGTTAAAGTTCAACAGAGTGACGTTGAGGAAGACGCGACTTGGGAGACTGAGGACAAGATACGCGCAACCTAGCCTTTTCTTTTTGAGGGTACATCTTTAGTCTCTTTGCCATAAGTTTATGCATGCTTATATCTATCTATTAAGTATATCTCCTCGGTCCTATTATTGACCCTTAGGTAGAAACCAATGGATATAAACATGTATTTGAAACATGTTATGATTGATGGTTACAAGTGGTTGCTAGTGGTTGCTCGTGGATGCATATACACACACATTAGGTACTAGATCGGCTCAGTCACTTTCATATTGCATATGCATATATGTATTTGTATATGAATTGAAACTTGATGTGTTGTCATATGGATGTTGCACTTGTATGAATTATTGTGCACTCATGTAGAAACAATGATTAGGAATAATTGCATACATAATGGACTCATAGCACTATCATGATTTGCATTAAGGAGGTCAACTGAATCAGTAGAACGCCTGATTTTTCATTAGATAAGGACATATACACACACTATGCATATAATCATGAAATCAGAAATCTGTTTAAGGACAATGGATGCCTGTGTTTGATGGTTGAGTAGATGGACGATTGGATGGTAGGATATACATTCCTCTTGACTTGAAGATTTCAGGGACGAAATCCTTTAAGGAGGGGAGAATGTAACACCCCGTATTTTCTGTGAACATTAAAGTAAAGAATTAAAGAATACTTAATTTTAAAAGTGAAAATTAGGGGAAATGGGTTTCGCCATTGCGTTCGTCTCGGAATTTTGGTTAAGATAGAGTCCGAGTTTGCGTGAATCGGACTTCGTATGAAGAAGCTATGGAGTTCAGAAGATTTCAAATTTAAACGGAAATTGAATATAAATAATAATTAATTTAAAAAGCAGTTCAAATTCAAAAATTCCGAGAGAAGCGGCTGGGCGGAAAAATTCCCGCCCATAGGGGTCGACTCCTCCCAGAGGGGGTCGACATATATGTCGACCTTCCAAGAGGGGTGTTGACTGGGGTGTCGACCCCCCCTGTAGTGTTCAATCCCCTCGGCCAGATCTCGGATGTTTGCTCAGTGACGTTTTTCTGAGTCATTAGGGCATATGTGGCGACTTCCGGTTGGCTCTGTTTGGTCTAGATGGCTCTGATTACTCTTTGGTTGGTCTAACGGCTCTCATTAATCTAAACTTCTATATAAACAACCCCAACCCTCAACCCTAAAACCGCATAAAATTGCTCTATAAAGCCATCATGTTGTCTATGGCCAAACTAGCATAGCCTCCGTTTTTTCTCTAAAATACAAGTCAAGTTAGGAAGTCCCAAATCAAATCAAAACTAGAGAATCAATAGACTATATCAAAGGATAGATTTTCAGTTTCAGAAATCAGATCCCAGAAAACAAGATTTGTTCTTTTGTGTGTAAGTTCAGTTATTCTTTAGATTTGAACAAATAAAAGTCATGACTTGTAATGATGCGGAACTAGAACTGTGCCTAGTTGTAAGATAATCGTATTCTGATTCATGTAGCAATTCTGAAATTACCTATGCCTATGTGACTATTGTGATTGATACAACCTATCATGTTGTATATTAGTTCGGTGATGAACCTATCATGTTGTATATTAATTTGATAATGAACCAATCGTGTTGTATATTAATTTGGTGATGAACCTATCATGTTGTAAATTAAATTGGTGATGGACTTATCATGTCGTATGTTAAATTGGTGATGAACCTATCATTTTGTATAATAATTTGGCAATGAACCTATCATGTTGTATATAAATTTGGTGATTACTTATGTTATGTTATATGCAAGATCATAAGCTAAGTCATGTTCATATATGATTATATTTCTAGATTTACATGCTTAGATGTTTAGATCTATGTTAATTTAATCCAACTCAAATGCAAGTTCACATTTACATGCTTAATTAAATTTGTGTAGTACTATGCCAAATTTATAGTACACTTGCTTAGTTGATCTGAACTGTTTTATGCCTTAAGATGTTACATGTCCCTTTTCTTTTTCCTTCTTTGTTTATGAGTTAGGCTAATTTGCGAGCCTAACGTTCTATGTAATTTATGCGAACGAATAACGGGGGATACATTAGGAAAAATATTAAATTATATGCTATTGGCATAGGTTGGATCATAATCATGTAAATGATTAATGGCATGAAATGGTGTAATTTGTATACCTAAGAATTATGGAAAAAATTTAGAAGGGTAAATGGGACATGACTTGAGTTGAAAACATTGGTGGATAATTTACATATAAACATAAATAGTAAATATGTAAATTAATTAAAAGATGATTGTGCCTAACCCGAGGTTAGATTGAGTTACGGTGTAAAACTGCCCGGAACCGTCTGACACATCCAGCAATAGTAACAATATAGATCTAATGTGAGAGGTTAGCGCATTAAGCCCGAAAAACCCGAGGTTAGATTGAGTTGCGTTGTAAGACTGCCCGAAACCGCCCGGCACATCCAGTGACCGCAACAATACATATCTAATGTGAGTGGTTGGTGCTTTAATGAATGAATTAAAGATAAGACATGCTAATAATGGTAGGGTTAAGTTAATTAAGGCAACATTTAACCAATACAACATGTTAACTAATCTGATGGTTGGGGTTAGGTTAATTTGAGAACATTTGACCATTTTAACATGTTGATTAGGAAACCTTAGTAACGAGGACCAATTTCTGATGGGTGGGGTCAGGTTAATTTGAGAACACTTAACCATTTTAACATGCTGATTAGGAAACCTTAGTAACGGGGACCCATTTCAGCCGTAACCCACATAGATGTATCATGGTACCCTGAACTAGGCAGGGTGGGGCACGATTACTGGGCTGATTATAAGTTGTCAAATTAACGCAGGTGGTGCAGCAGTGTAGGTTTCAACGGAGTATGGGCGTGCACGTACTCCGGCATGGACAAATCGGGCACTGGGCATCAGCAGTATATACTATGCATCTTGAAGTTATGTCGGGTCGCCACCATAGGAATTGATACACCCCATGGTGGGGCAAGCACAGGTATCTACAATCAAGCAGGGCCGAATGACACAAGTCAAAAAATGCATGTGAGTAGAAGCCGATCGATAAAGGGATCATTTTATCATGAACACATGGTGCTAGTTGAAACACTTGTTAGTAGGTGCAGAGAAATAGAAATGAGTGTGATAGTTTATTAAGTTTACCTTGCCTTATTTATCATTATCTTATTTCTAGGGTATTGTCCTAGGTTCAGTTTATTCATGTCATGATCCTTTTACCTGTTTACATGCTAAATAATCACTGGACTTACCAGGCTTATGTCTGGCCCGTTTCCTTTTGTCTTCTTGTCTTCCGTTCCCTCCCCTCCCCCCCCCCCCCCCGGTCCGTAGGGAGGGAATACTTCAACTTAGTCCAGACCTTTTCCAGCTTTAAGAAAGTAGACGTATTGCTTGGACTCTCTTTTCTTGGGCTATGGCTGTGGTTACACTCTTAATTGGGGATTTATGACGCTTTATTATTGTTTATGCTTCTTTATGTTTTAGTCAAGACAGAGGCTTTACTGTAATGATTTTGTAAGTTGGTTTTTAAGACAGTTTTTGTAATGTTTTGACTGGACCATGTGCTTATGAAATAAAATTTTGTCTTTCCGTTGTTTATATGTCTGTCTTGTAAATTACTTGTACCTTTTACCTATAATACTCCACCAAAGTTAATGCATTCCCTTTGTGAGTGACCTTAACAGTGGTGGGGTGTTTACACTTGGTATCAGAGCAAAGGTTTACCAGATCAGATAAAAAAATTTGAAAACTATTTTTCAAAAAGAAGTTTAAAGAAGCATTTTTGAGAAAAATGTTGTTTTATTTTAAAAAGCATAATCCCCAGAGCCATATTCACTATCCTTCTATCCTTTGTTATGAACCTTTTATTTTCGTTTTAGCATGTCTGGGGATCTTAATCTTCCTGAGGGCGTCCCGGTTCCTGGTTGGTTCAGAAGGTACCTGGAGGCTAGGGCTAATGACGCAGGCCCAACAGACTTTCCTCCTCCCCCAGTTGCAATTGTTCCTCCTCCTCCTCCTCCTAATGTGAATGCTTTCTCGGAGATATGTAGAGACTTTCGAGCCATAGGTGGAAAGAACTTTAATGGGACTGAGTCATTTGTGGAAGCAAGAAACTGGCTCAAGGAAACAGAAGATTTGTCTGTTATCTTTGAAGTGGACGATATGCAGAAGATACAATTGGCTGTGTGGTTACTTAAGGACGAAGCTCTTATTGGTGGGAAGTTACTACTACTGAGAGACCAGTTGAAACCTGGGAGGATTTCAGAATGAGGTTTGAAATGAAGTTCCTCTCGCAAGCTGAACGAAGCCTACAGATGGAAAAGTTCTTAGCTCTCAAACAGGGAAGTCTATCGATCAACGAATACATCAACAAATTCAACCAACTGGCTAGATTCGGATTGGAGTTAGTAAACACTCCACATAAGAAGGCTCTCCGTTTCATTAAAGGGTTGAACGAGCCAATGCACAACCTAGCTATGTCCCATATACCTATGGATGCGACTTATTAGAGACTAGTGGACATGGCACTGTTACAGGAGGAAGACAAGAATGGCAAGAAAGAGACAATGGTGGAAGTACCTCAAGGCAAGAAAGTGGAGGGATTACAGAACAAGAAGACGGATTCCAAGAAAGGTAGAAAGAATAACAAACCCCATGACAAGAGGAAGTGTAATTTTTGTGGCATACCTGGACATCTGATTAAGGACTGCAGAAAGAAGAAGAAGATGGGTGGCTGTTTTCAGTGCAGCAAAATAGAACACATGGCTAAGGACTGCCCAAGAAAGCAAGGGAAAGGGCTGAGGACTGGATCTACTTCTGGAGGGAAGGTTCACGCTCTCATAGCACCTCCGCAAGAACGAGGTTGAAATATTTCTGTTGAGAGTTTAGTTTATCTTTTTGATCATCATGTTCGTACTCTCTTTGATTCTGGCGCATCGCACTCTTTTGTATCTACTGCTTTAGTTGAATCTCTGCACCTAAACACCAGTATAATAGAGGATCCCTTGGTTGTTTCAAATCCAATTGGCGGTTCGGCTTATTTATCAATGATTTGTTTGGATTTGGAAATTTCAATACTAAGCGTTGGGTTTAGATGTAATGCCTATGTTTTGGGCTTCACGGGTTATGGGTTGATTCTAGGCATGGATTGGCTATCCAGTAATGGTGTCGTCCTCGACTGTGAAAAGAGAGTGGTTAGGCTTATGACTCGCCTCGGTAACACTCTCGAAATCTCTTGTAATCCCATGAACTCTGTTATGCTTAGCTACCTAGAATCTCTTGATGCGTCTGTTGAAAACCTAAAATCTGTTAGAGTAGTCTGTGAATACTCGGATGTCTTTGAAGAGGTAAAGGGTTTACCTCCGAAGCGAGAGATAGACTTCCGCATATACCTTGTTGATAATGCAAAACCAGTTGCTCTACCCATTAGACACATGGCTCAAAGGGAAAGGAAGGAGCTCAGCAAGCAAGTTAAAGAGTTGATTGAAAAGGGGTTTATAAGGCGGAGTATTTCTGAATAGGGTGCTCCAATGGTGTTTGCAACCAAAGTAGATGGTTCACTTCGCATATGCGTTGATTATAGGGAGCTAAACGAGCTGACCAAGAAGAATAGTCACCCACTTCCAAGAATAGACGACTTGTTCGATCAGCTTGTAGGTGCATCGGTTTTCTCCCAACTAGATTTGGCTACCGGGTTTCATCAGCTAATAGTGGCTGAGGACAGCATTGATAAGACCACATTCAGGACCCCATATGGTTTCTTCGAATGGCTTGTCATGCCTTTCGGCTTGACAAATGCACCTGCTTATTTCGTTGACTTGATGAGTCTGGTGTTCAGGGAGTTCCTTAATAAATTTGTGGTGGTCTTTGTGGACGACATTTTGATCTTCTCGAAAAGTGAGGAAGAGCATACTTTGCATTTAAGGGAAGTCATGGATACTCTTCGTGCACACCAGCTAAAAGCAAAATTCTCCAAATGCCATTTTTGGAGAGAAGAAGTAAGGTTTCCTGGACATGTGGTGTCCAAAGAGGCGATAGCTGTTTATCCCGCAAAAGTAGTTGTGGTGCAAGATTGGAAGGTCCACCGAAATGCAACCGAAGTACGAAGTTTTCTCAGACTAGCGGGCTTTTACCGAAAGTTCATTAAAGTCTTTGTAAAGATCTCAGCCCCACTTACTAGATTGACGAAGAAGAACCTAACTTTTGCTTGGGATTTGGATTGCGATGTTGCTTTCCAACGATTGAAAAGGGCTCTGACAAAAGCCCCAGTTTTGACATTGCCTGATGGGAGAAAGATGTTTACAGTATACACAGACGCATGCAGAACAGGATATACACACACATTAGGTACTAGATCGGCTCAGTCACTTTCATATTGCATATGCATATATGTATTTGTATACGGATTGAAACTTGATGTGTTGTCATATGGTTGTTGCACCTGTATGAATGATTGTGCACTCATGTAGAAAGAATGATTAGGAATAATTGCATACATGATGGACTCATAGCACTATCATGATTTGCATTAAGGAGGTCAACTGAATCAGTAGACCGCCTGATTTTGCATTAGATAAGGACATATACACACACTACGCGTATAGTTATGAAATCATTATAAATCTGTTTAAGGACAATGGATGCCTATGTTTGATGGTTGAGTAGATGGACGATTGGATGGTAGGATATACATTTGAAGCGACCCGAACTTCCCCGATCTCCAAAGAGAAGAGAAAGAACGAATTGTTTCGAGAACACGACAAAATAGAACGCAGACGAGAGGACATTTCATTATATATTACAACAATTCCATCACAATACAATAATATACAGAGTATAAATAAATATTACACAGATTATAAATATCAGAGATTACAATACATTACACAGCAGCGGAAAATAATACAATACACAACTAGAAGAGATATGCGGATACAAAGCTTTCCGGGTATCGTTCCAGCTGTAAACCAGGATCCTGTGAATATAAATCTGCAAAACCAAAACTACTAGCTGCCCGTGTCAAAATAAGCGCACCCAGAGTTTAGGTTAAAACAATAAACTCCAGGTCAGTCATGGGAATGGTGTGAGAACCAAAACAGTTGTAAATCTTTATTTTAAAGTTAGGTAAATCAAGGGACCACGCCGCTAACGCGGAACGGGTTTCCTCCCAAGAACACCAGTGCATAAAACGACAGCGCAATGCTAAATAAAGAACAATGAAGCTATTATAAGACCCAGTTCCCATCACACAATGCAACGCAAGCCAGAGGATATGGTTTTTACCTTATAATAGCCAAGAATGCTTGATACATTTTAAAACAAATCATTTATTATTACTATAAGTGTATAGTGTATAAAAAAACTTCAAATCATAAGTATCAATCATAGGCGACATGAGCGTCCCATGCCACTATGTCGCCATATATAGGTTTACAAATAAAATCGCAAAGTCACGTATTTGGAAATGGGATTTCCATCTATGAACCGAGGAAAAAGATAGTCCTCTACCGATTCAAGACTCTCTAGCCCGAGCCTCAGGTCAGAGCTCGAGTGACCTTGGATCGTCAGGGCCGGTCCACCGATGTGGATTAAAATTCCTGAACACTGCGTTTCCCCGCCCTTTGGGGCGTAAGTCTGGTCTGTCTGCCGACCAGAATGCATCGGCCGAAACCGATATAACCAAGGCGCCTCGCTACAGCAACAACCACATAAGTCAAACTCGTCAGGGCGTGTAAAACCACTGACGCCGCTTCTAACTAGAAAGAAACGAATGCCCTCCCTGAGGTCCGTCTCCCGTTTTTGGTTCATACCGGGTGTGAAACTCGCGAAGTAAACGTTACACAAAGCTACGCCACAAAGGCCGTGCTTCGATCATCAACCACAAGACTTTGCTTTTCAACAGAAGCCTTGCTCATTTGCATCTTAGCATGCCACACAGGCAAACCACTCCATGCAACCGATATCAATCACATAGAATGAAATCCAATGTCAGACACACAGTCCATTTACAAGTCCGTTCTGGGTCTAAACGAAACCGGAGGCACCTAGTACCCCGCATATCCATCGATCTCCAAGTACGTCTGGACGATCACCAACTATTTCCATCTTCTTGGGTGTACATCCCAATCAAGATCATCAGTAATCACCCAAACGACGTGAAGACCTCTGGTCTTCGACCATCGTCTTCATCTTCGATTTATCGTCGTATCAGTTATTCAGAATGGGATAAACCCGGTCTTTCTGAATAACTCGCGTATATAATAAATACGTGTTACACAAACACAACATACGCCTCATTTCAATTCATCAGTCGCTAACCGTAAATTAATCAAGAGAATAATCCCCCAAATATTAACCCCGAAGGCCGAAACCAACATCAGATCAATATCCAGAAAACCATTCTGCTTAGCTAACCAACAGTTAGTTTCCAAATTTCACATTCATAGGGAAAGGTTCCCATTAATTTTATCAAAGATAAATCCTTTAAATTTATTCTTTAATCTACTTTTGAATATCAATTCAAACTAGTCGGGATTAACGAACCTTACCGAAGTAATCATTTGTTTTAATTTCCCAATCCCAACCTATTCATCCCATGAAGTAAAATTGGTAATACTCCATATCTAACACAACGGTGTTATCGGTAAATTCAATTACCATTTCACGTTCAAATCTAATTAAAGATTTTACTATCGCCTGTAGTAAAACTGGTGATACTCCATTCTCGATCTTTTCAATCTAATAAAAGATTCATTAACACTCCACTTAGTTTTAATCTGTGACTGGGTTAAAGAATCAGTGTCATTTAAAACACGGTTCACGATAAACCCCAAAATCGCATCACATTTCAATCAGTTCCTAATCGTAAATTAGCAAGTGAGCAATTCCCTAAGTATTAACCCCGAAGGCCGAAACCAACATCAGATCAATACCCCAGAAACCATTCAACTAAACTAATCTCTAGTTAGTTTTTGATTTTCTTAACTCCTTTGGGTCTAAGAACAGTATTATTGAGGATACCGTTCACGACAACCCAAAATCACATTCCATTAATTATCAGGTTAAAGAACAAGTGTTATTTAAAACACTGTTCACGATAAACCCAAAATCAATACCAATTCAATTCCAATTAAATATTGTTTAATTGGTACACTTCATTAAATCTAAATAAAAAGATTTAATCTTTTCTCAACTGGGCTTAAGAACAGTGTTAATGAAGACACCATTCACGACAAACCCAAATCACATTTGATATTAAATACAAGGCTCTGAATAGAAAATATATCGGCTTATATTCAATATCAAATTCTATGACCAACAAATATCGTATTGGAAATAACGATATAAATATATCTTTCAAATTTCCATAACAATATCTGTGTAATCACGAAATCCAACATCGAAATAATCCAAAGACAATTTCAATTCAAATCCATTTCAATTCAATTATTGGAAATTCTAATTACTTTCAAAACCATTTTCAAATTCAATTTATTTATTTAAAAATAAATAGAATTATAGTTCCAGTTCAAAACTAGTTCATTTCGATAAAAATCTATTTTTATCTTTTCAAATATGGAGTTTTTCATCCCAATTCTTCTCAAATCATTTCTTCTGATTTTACACAAATTATTACTATTTTTAATAATTTTATCAAGGCCCGTACAGTTGATTTCCATCAACGGCCATCGAACTGCACTTACAACGACCTTTTCCAAATTTGATTTGGACATAATTCCAAATCCAACCGTTAGATTTCTAATTTCTAATATTCGTTAGAAAGCTCTTTTCGATACGAACCCAATGGTTCCGGTTTTAGGAGAATCCGACGGTCGGATCTCCCGTAATATCCATTCGAAGTCAATGGTCGAAATTCACGAACTACCGCAGCGCGGCTCGTTCTATTCAGGCCATTATATTATATATATAATATATACTTCGTCGATTTCCCTTTTAAAACGTATTATATAAATTGTTTTAAATTCGTTCTCAAAACGATTTCAACTTCTTTTCAAATTCAAATCAAAATTGAATTTTCCAATATAAATTCGTTTTAAATTCATTTCAAATTGTTTTCAATTCAAATTGACTTCTAATTCAATTTCAGTTCGTTTTCAATTCAATTCAATTTCAATTTGAATTCCTTTCTATTCAACTTCAATTCGAATTTATTTCTATTCAATTTCAATTCGAATTCATTTCTATTCAGTTTCAGTTCGAATTTCAATTCTTTTCAAAATATCAGATTTTGAAATCACTTTTGATATTCATTATAAAATGAATAAAATAGATATAAATATCGTTCACGTCAAAATGGCGTCAATCTAATCAACATGGCTTCATATATTTCTATTTCCAAATATTCTATTTCAAATATTTCTATTTCAAATATTTCTTTTTCAAATATATCTTTTTCAAAACTAGAATGAGGCCCAATCAATTACCATATAATGTTAATTATATGGATTTTCTACAACACATGTATACAATAACAACGATGAATAATCAACCATCATCCAAAGTGCATTCTATGCTGTATAAGCATCAAATATAAATATTCAACGCTTATAACAGTGTCAATCAATCGATCGACATTCAGCTAATTATTGGGACTAGTGTACGTCATATATCATCCCAATACCCGTTTGGGGTTTTAAACAATCAAACACAGATTTTATTTGTGCAGTTGGGCGATGTGTAAAATTTATCGTCCCAATCAATATCTGTCAAATATGTGTATATAAACAAATCGTCCGATCTGTTTATTTTTATTTCATTTTACATGCACGTTAAAAATTCTATTTTCAACTATAAAATATTTTAACTATATAAATATTTTATTTTATTTCACATCACATTTCATTCAATCAACTACACATCAAAATCAAACAAACAAGCATACAAGTCGTCCATGGTCTGTGGACGACGGGTGTCGGGTGCTACTAAACACCGTCTGCATCCTAGTATATATTTTAACTAGAAAAACAAAATCAAAAGGTGAGAAGTTCTCACTGATAGCTAATCCAAACATCTCGACTCTTCAAATGTAGAAGTCTTCGCCATTTCTTCTTTCATCAACTTCGTCATCCGTATTCACTACATAAAAATCGAATTTTTACTTTGCTATTCAATATATAAAAATCGAATTTTTACTTCGCTATTCAATATATAAAAATCGAATTTTTTACTTCGCTATTCAATATATAAAAATCAAATTTTTTACTTTGTTGTCATGTACATAAAAATCACATTTTTATACTACTACTTTATAGATAAAAATTCTATTTTTACACCGCTACTATATAGATAAAATTTCCATTTTTATCTTGCTACTTTATATATAAAAATTCTATTTTTACATCGCTAAAAATCGTATCTTTTCTATTTTAAAAATCTAAACTTTTCCTTTTTTAATATATATATATATATATAAAAACTGAAATTAATGTTCAAAGCTAAGAAAACTCACGGTTCCTTCTCTGGTGGTTTGAGGAGGCGGCTCGGGGGTCCTTGCAAGCGGAGGTGGCGGCGGAATAGGGACTGGCGGTGGACTGAGGGAGGAGCAGGGCCCCACGGTGGTCTGACGCGGGTTTGTGGGGTTGGGGGGGGGGGGGGGGGTTGGGTTCGATTTTTGGGGGGGCATCGATCTAGGGCTCGCGCACGAGGAGAGGGAGTGAGGGTCGGAGGGGCTCGACGCTAGTGGGGTGGATGGAGGCCGGCGCGATGGGGAGGAGGTCCTGGATCGGCGGCGTCGGCTGGAATTAGGGCGCGATTCGATTTTCCTTTTTTTTCTTTCCTTTCTTTTTTTCCCTTGAATGAATAACGACGGGGGGGGGGGGGGGGGGCTGGAGGGTATAGGAGATGAAGGTTTTTTTTAATTTATTTAATTTTTATTTTAAAATCCCCATAAAGTAACTTTTTACAACGAACTCAAAATCGAACCCACCGCCTGTCGTCCATAGCTCATTACCCCCATTTCGAACACAATGGGATATGTATCGTAAGCTGGTTCGATAGTTTCGATCAGTTTTCGTCAAAATCAACATATAACTCTATATATTGAATTTGAACGCACATTTCAATTTACCGGGGTCACATACTAACTCGAAAAATTCCAGAAAAATGGTTTCTAGCCTCGTATTGACAATACAGTCCTAACAAAACTAGTTTCATCAAATTCCGAGAACGTTTGAAAAATGGCCATTTTCCATTCGATTAAAATCAACTAAAATTGGTCAAACGCGTTTTCCTTTTCCACGCTCACATATTGATTCGAAAAATTATGAAAATTGGAATCTAGCAATAACTTTACATCACGGATCCAACAAAAGTGGTTTCGTCGAAATCCGAGGTCGTTTGCAAAATTTCCATTCTTAAGGGCCTGAATTCCATAGCGACTATTCTGAATTTTCACTTGGCCATATCTTTTGATTCCCGATATGAAATTTTGATTTTTCGGATTCTTTGGAAAGATATTCCCAAATAGATCCCATTATTTTTAGTTTCACTAAAATCCGGTTTATTTTGCACCCGGTATATTCATTTGAATTTTGAAATCGAATTATCGAACTACCGCGCCATTTACAATTCCTATTATATATATAAATATTTATATTCTATCGTGATTCAAATGAATATATACGTTCGAATTATATTCAAAATAAATTTTTCATCATTATTATTTAAAATAATTCATTTTAAATAATCAAAATTCACTAAATTGGCCAAAATAAAATTTTTAAACTAGCCCAGATTTCCGGGTTATTACGATCTCCCCTACTTAAAACTTTTCATCCCCGAAAAGGAGCAAAGCCGAAAGTTGTTTCACAAATCAACTCAACTTCCAGTGTTTTCACTGCGGCTTAAGTTTTTCAACTTTTCAGTTTCTAAGAACTTTTCAATTTTTTCAAAAATTTGGCTAACACCCTAAATTTTCGGAAAATTTCGCCATAACCTCCCCTGCACCGGGAGCACCGGGAAAATCCCGAAATTGCCATACAGGCCCTCTGATCTCAAAAAGAAAACGAAAAAGCCAAGAGGCTAGCCAATCGGCTCATAAAATCATCATCACCCAAACAAAACAGTAGATTATGGTAAACATGTACCTATTTGTCGGGCAAACAATTTTATTCTTCTGCTCTAGCCTCTTTGCTATGACCTGTTCAAGGTAAGTACATGAATATGCTAGCAATTGGAACCAATTTTCAATATAATTCACTATTTGGTTCAATTGGGCTATATGGTACAAATTTTAATAAATCAACCAATAATCAACAACACAACCATCAATCAATTAGTTGATTAGCTTTTGAAATTCATAACTTTGATACATAGTCAAAAATCAGACTTTTTATGCCAAATCACAACAATAATCCCTATCTAGTTTCGGTTCTCACACCAGTCAATTGGAAATATATAGAAATCTCACTTTCGTCGCACGAAAATAAATACTGGCGATGGTGCCCCGTCACTAGAATTATCCCCGGGTACTAGAGGGATTCTATATCTACCCAGTATATTAAAACTTCGAACACACGTTTGCAAGACATATATAAAAAATCTTTATATATTGGATTGTCCAAATTCATTTAAAATAAATATTCAAATACGAAATATTGAATTTAAATTTTCAAAACAATTCTTGTTTTCATTTTTAAAAAAAGAATACTCTTCACACTCGTTCTAGGATACAACTGATCCCATCTCTAACGAGTCATTCCCATTGGATATTACTAATCCAATTTCTGATGAATTCTTTCGTATGGTTCTAATGTGTCTTGTTCTCTAAGCTTTGTAAACCAAAGCTCCGATACCACGATGAAACGACCCGAACTTCCCCGGTCTCCGAAGAGAAGAGAAAGAATGAATTGTTTCGAGAACACGACAAAATAGAACGCAGACGGGAAGACATTTCATTGTATATTACAACAATTCCATCAGAATACAAGAATATACAGAGTATAAATAAATATTACACAGATTATAAATATCAGAGATTACAATACATTACATAGTAGTGGAAAATAATACAATACACAACTAGAAGAGATATGCGGATACAAAGCTTTCCGGATATCGTTCCAGCTGTAAACCAGGATCCTGTGAATATAAATCTGCAAAACAAAAACTACTAGCTGCCAGTGTCAAAATAAGGGCACCCAGAGTTTAGGTTAAAATAATAAACTCCAGGTCAGTATTGGGACTGGTGTGAGAACTAAAACAGTTGTAAATCTTTATTTTAAAGTTAGGTAAATCAAGGGACTACGCCGCTAACGCGGAACGGGTTTCCTCCCAAGAACACCAGTGCATAAAACGACAGCGCAATGCTAAATAAAGAACAATGAAGCTATTATAAGACCCAGTTCCCATCACACAATGCAACGCAAGCCGGAGGATAGGGTTTTTACCTTATAATAGCCAAGAATGCTTGATACGTTTTAAAACAAATCATTTATTATTACTATAAGTGTATAGTGTATAAAACAACTTCAAATCATAAGTATCAATCATAGGCGACATGAGCATCCCATGCCACTATTGTAACACCCCGAATTTCGGATAATGCTAAAAATTCACTAATTACAGAATAAATAATATCAGATGTGGGAATTGGGGGAAACGGGCTGCGTCATTGCGTTCGTATCGGAAAAATACGCGAAATAGAGTCCGAGTTTTCGAGAATCGGAGTCCGTATGGACCGGTTATGGCCCAATGAAGTTTTCAGAAAATTCAAAGTTCAAAACAGATTTAAAATTCAGGTTCAAATTTCGAAATTGGGGCCATTGGGCCCAGGCGGGAAAATTCCTGCCGAGCTAACCAAGTCGACAGCCCTGTCGACTGGGCAGTCCACTTGGCTAGGACCAGGTCGACAGCCATGTCGACTTGGGTGTCGATAGGGGGTGCTCGTCCAGTTTAACCTGGTGCACCATTTTAGGGTTTGGTTGTGTTCTGGGCTATTCTCTAGAAGCTTCCGGGATCTGATGGTCCTAATCTAATTTAGGGTTAATCTAATGGCCTAAAACACTTGCCTAATCCTATAAATAAGACCCTAAGCTAGCCCTAAATGATCATAATCCTATACTCTAACTAAACTATGCCAAAAATTTCTATGATCATGGCCTCCACTCAAAGCCCTAGCCTCCATCCTCTTATAAAACTATTTCTATGAAGACTTTCATGTGCATACAAGTATCTTTGAGTTGTATGAGTGATCATTTGCTTGCATTCATCATCAAGTTGCAAACTTTATGTTCAAGGCTAGAGTTTTTGAGTGATTTTTGGCAAGGGTTTGCTTATGGAAGTGTAGTGGTGAGTTTCTATAGCCCTAATAATCAATTGTAAAATTGATTATGATAGGATATGATAAGATATGGCTATGTTTGTGGATAAATGTGCTTATGCAAGTTTAGTATAGTGTATGTTGTGTGTTTTGCAAGTTTCATGCTATATGCAAGTTTAATGCTATGTTTTATGATGTTCACTATGCAAAACACTATGTTGAACATTTATGCATATGTAACAAGTTATGATGCAAGTTCATATGCAAGTTATTATGCAAGTTCATATGCAAGTCATGATGCAAGTTCATATGCAAGTTATGATGCAAGTTCATATGCAAGTTATGATGCAAGTTCATATGCAAGTTATTATGCAAGTTCATATGCAAGTCATGATGCAAGTTCATATGCAAGTCATGATGCAAGTTCATATGCAAGTGATGATGCAAGTTCATATGCAAGTTATGATGCAAGATCATATGCAAGTTATGATGCAAGTTCATATGCAAGTTATTATGCAAGTTCATATGCAAGTTATGATGCAAGTTCATATGCAAGTTTGCCTCTATGTATGACATAGGTACATGTGCAAGTTCATACCTTTTAGACCTATGACATGTATGCAAGTTGACACCTTTATGTTAGGTCTATGACATGAACAATTATGCAACTTACCCCCTTTGCGACATATGTGCTTCATGCAAGTTTGGGTTAAATGCTAGTTGGGTTTAATGTATGCTCATATATGCAAGTTTACACCTTTTAAACCCATGATAAAGTTATATGCTATGTTGGTTAAACCCATGGCACTTGTGATGAATCTTCCCTCTATTATGTTATGTTATGAGAACGAATTACGTGGGGAACGATGGGGTTAATATGCATGTTAATAAAATGGTGTGAAATGGGTATGCTTAAGCATAACATAAAGTGAATATACATAATTGGGAATTTACCTATTAAGTTAGGTCTACCCATATTATGGAATTGGGAATTTACCTATTGAGTTAGGTCTACCCATATTCTTGAAATTGGTAATTAATTAGGGATAATTAATACAAATTATGGGGGTGATTAATTAGGTGTAATTAATCTACTAAGACACGAGGTTGGACCCTTTTTGTAGCATAAGACTGCCCGGAACCGACCGGCAAATCCAGCGGCTACAAATGATTGGCCCAATGTGAGAGGTCTTAGTCATAAACTGAATACGTGACAAGTGTAAAGACACGAGGTTAGACTCTGTTATGGTGTAAGGATGCCCGGAACCAACCGGCATATCCAGCTGCCATAAAAGACAGTCTAATGTGAGAAGTCTTTACAAAGGTTACGATCTTAATTAATTAAGAAACACTTAACCAAATTAGCATGTAGTGGGGCATGAGGGGTTAAGTGGGTGCCTTGGGTGGCATGTAGTAACTAGTGGGGGTGCCTTGGGTGGCATGAGGAAACTAGTGGGTTGCCTTGGGTGGCAATAGAAAATACGATTAGAATACTTAACCAAAGTGGAACATGTAATTAAACATGATTAAAGGGTTAAGTAAGTGCCTTGGGTGGCATGTGGAAATCTAGTGGGTGCCTTGAATGGCAATTAAAATATGATTAATGACTTAACCAAACCTTAACATGTAAGGGGGCATGATTATAAAAGGGGTTAAGTGGGATGCACTAGATAAAATGACAAGCTTAAGTAGTAGCTTGTGGGGGCCCATTTCAACCAATATCCCAAACGTATCTTTGTGGGCTCAACTCAAGTCGAGGACGGACACGCATATTGGGCTTGACTATAAGAGGCCAAAACGGGGTAGCGGTGGCAACGCGAGTCCAACGGGTTTCATATGCGTGTGTGTACCCGGGCTGGTAGGTAAGACGTTGTTGCATCGTGTAGGTATAAACCGTGCACCATTGATTATCGGGTTGCCACTTTGGGGAGTGATACACCCCACTGTGGGACCAGCACGGGTATCTACGGTAGGGAGCCGATCGCTTGGGAGTAGTAGGTGCAACTAGTGGAGATAGGGGCAGGCGGCACCTATGTAATCAGCTAGGGGTACAAGAAACTACTGGGTAAAATTTCTAAGTACACTTAGTGGGATCAACCTTTAAGTAGGAATTACCCTTGGGTGGGTAGAACTGGTGTGGTGCAGTGTAGGAATTACCCTTGGGTGGGTAGATCTGGGGTGGTGCAATGTAGTAATTATCCTTAGGTGGATAAATGCGTCTTTTCGGTTATTTTAGTACATCCTGTGTTTAGTTGGCTACTTAGTGTAGTCATTATCCCCAGAGGTACCGTACCTTGTTTATATCATACCCTAATTACTTTAATGATTGTATTGTTAGGGTTATAGGACTCACTCAGACTTATGTCTGACCCCGTTGTTTCTTTATCTTTTTCCCAACCCTCAGTTTTTCAGAGTGGGCCTAGCACTAGTGGGCTTTGATCAGACTGCTTTTTCTATCTTTTGGAGCTTGGACCGTGGATGTAAAGCTCAGTTTATATTTTCTATTATGGCTATTAGGTTATGTAGTGGGATTATGTACTTTTGTTTTTATCAGGATGGATATTATGTACTTGGCTCTTATTTATGGTTTTGGTGTAACCAAACATGTTTTACTTTCCGCTTAAATGAAATGATGTTTTAAATTCTCAAGTATTACTTATATCTGTCTTGTTGTAATTTTTCTGTTCTATATTCACTTAAAATACTCCACCGATGTTATGGCATTCCCTTAGTGAGTGACCGTAGCGGGTGTGGGGTGTTACACGTGGTATCAGAGCAAAGGTTACCAGAACAGATAAAATTTTTAGAAAAACTATTTTCTAAGAATATTTTTGAAAGGAGTATTTTCAAAAACATGTCTTTTAAGAGAAAAGTTTTTGAAAGAAAAGCATAATCCCCAATAGCCATATCTATATCTTTCGAATTCTCCGTTTTGAATCTCTTCCTCTCTCGTTTTGAGTTTCCCCTCCGTGTATAGATGATCTTTCTAAGATAGATAAGAATGGAAAACCACTTCAAGGGACTTAGACGTTAGTCGGATTAGAAGTTGGTTCAAGAAGGAGGAGGACTGGTAGGTACCTATTGGATAGACGATGGGAGGAAGGCTCAAATAGTTGTTTGGTTAATGAAGGATGAAACCTCATTGGTGGGAGGTTACGAGTGGAGAATGGGAAGAAGAGGGCTAGTAGTTATCCTTTTGGAGGAATAGGACACCTTATTAGGATTGTCCAAAGGGGCATGGGCAAGGTATGGAATCTCCTGGAGGGTAGTTGTATTCCCTCACGGTTAGTGTACCAGATGGGGATAGGACCGTCTAGGTTGGAATTTGGATTTCTTTATTATCCGGTTCGAACTTTATTTGATTCTGACGCATCGAGTTCGTTTATCTCATCATTGTTAGTTGAGTCACTGCACTTAGACACCAGTTTGGTAGATGATCCCTTAGTTGTTTCAAACCCAATTGGGGCTCCATGATGTGTTTGGGTTTGAAAGTTTCTATACTTAGCGTTGAGTTTAGATGTGATGCTTTTTGGGCTTCACGGGCTATGGGTTAGTTCTGGGCATGGATTGGTTATCCAGTAGGGGTGCCGTTCTTGATTTTGAAGGGAGAGTTGTTAGGCTTATGACCCGCTTGGGTAACACTCTCGAGATCTCTTGTAATCCCATGGAAACTGTTATGCTAAGTTATCTAGAATCGCTTGACACGCCGGTCGAGAGTTTGCGATCTGTTAGGGTGGTCCGGGAATACTCGGATGTGTTTGAGGGGGGTGAAGGGCTTACCTCCGGAGCGGGAGATTGACTTCCGAATATATCTGGTAGACAATGCCAAACCAGTATCTTGGCCAGTGTGCCACATGGCTCCTCGTGAGAAGAGGAAACTCCATAAGCAAGTAGGCGATTTGCTTGAGAAGGGGTTCATAAGACGAAGTATGTCGGAGTGGGGTGCTCCAGTAGTTTTGGCCATGAAGGCGGATGGGTCCCTCAGACTTCGCGTAGGCTAAGGAAAACTAAATAAACTCACAAAGAAGAATAGACACCCATTGCCGAGGATTGATGATCTCTTTGATCAGTTAGTTGGCGCCTCAGTATTTTCGCAGTTGGACTTAGCCACGGGGTTTTGTCAGTTGAGAGTGACTGAGGATAGTATAGAGAAGACTGCCTTTAGGACTCCGGATGGTTTTTATGAGTGGCTGGTGATGCCATTTGGTTTGACGAACGCCCCCGCATACTTTATTGATGAGAAGGGTGTTCAGGGAGTACCTAAATAAGTTCGTGATGGTCTTTGTAAAGGACACCTTGGTCTTTTCTGGGAGCGAAATAAGTTTTCGTATGTGCTCAATAGGTTGAGCAAAGCCAGTTGTGGAATAAACGGTGGTTTTGGAGCGAGACTGGCAAGGACATCCAGAGTTGGACAAGGGCTTAATTATTTAGCCGTTTTTACTAGTATCATCTCACGTAGGTCGTCTGAATTCGAAGGAGGTATCCCTTGGGTGTTTGTCTGATACTGGTTTAGGCCTTTGGGGCTTGCATTTGGGGGATGTCGAGTTCGACTAGGGTGGTCTGCGTAAGAGATGGACAGTTGTGATGATTTTGGATGGGGTAATATCCTGGTTTTCTCTAAAAGTGGAGAAGAGCATGCCCTACATCTTAGGGAAGTGTTGGAGACTCTTCGAGCGCATAGTTTTAAGACAACAAAGGTGGATGGAATTCTTAGCATCCTATGAGTTTGAGATAGCGTATACCCCTGGCAAGGGTAACATGGTAGCGGACGCCTTAAGTAGAGAAAGGTTGTCCTTGAGTTCATTGTTCGTTGAATGACGGAGCTTAGAGTTTATTTCTATGTTTGACTTTAGACCTTCTGTTGACCTTTTACCCGGTTTGCTAGCCTCCTTGGAGGTTAGGCCTACTCTTTTGGGACGTATTGGCGAGGCACAGCGAGACGACCCACAGTTGGTTGAGTTAGTAGAGAAGTTCATAAGGGGGGGAGTCGTCCAGCCATTTGAGTAGGTACACCCTAGATGGTAAGGGGTGGTTGCGTAGAGACGGTAGACTTTGTGTACCGCAAGACGAGGGTTTGAGGAAGGCTATACTTGATGATGCACATCGGTCGAAGATGACCATTCATCCCGGTGGGGACAAGATGTACCAAGACATGAAGCGAGTTTTCTTTTGGGCCGGTATGAAGAAAGATGTGGCCGAGTATGTCGCTAGATGCTTGGTGTGCTAGCAAGTGAAAGCGGAGCAGAAGAAACCTGGTGGGTTGCTTCACCCATTGGAGGTTCCGCTATGGAAGTGGGATAGTGTCTCGATGGATTACCGAGATCGAGGAAGGGTAATATGGGAATTTGGGTTGTAGTAGACAGACTTACTAAGAGCGCCCATTGTATACCCGTGATGAGTAAGAGAACTGCTCCATGGCTAGCTTCAGTTTACATTCGAGAGATTATTAGATTGCATGGTGTACCTTCCAGTATAGTGAGCGATCGAGATCCTATCTTCACTAGAGAGTTTTGGAAGAGTTTGCAAAAGGCGGTAGGGACTCATTTGTGTTTGAGTACCGCATATCATCCTCAGACGGACGGCCAGACCGAGAGGGTGAATTGTATTTTAGAAGACCTTTTGAGGCTATGTATCTTGGATTTTGGAGGTACATGGGAAGAGCATCTTCCATTGGTGGAGTTCGCATATAATAACAGCTTTCAGTCTAGTATTGGCATGGCTCCTTTCGAAGCTCTTTATGGAAGGCCTTGTCGATCACCTACATATTGGTAGGAATCTACGGATGAGATCTTGCTTGGGCCCGATATGGTTAGAAAGATTTCGGAAAAGATTGATTTGATTCGAAGAAGGATGAAAGCGGCGCAAGACAGACAGAAATCTTATGCGGACAAGAGGAAAGCAGAGCTTAAGTTTGATGTTGGGGACATGGTTTTATCATGGTATCTCCGTTACGGAATGTGGTTCGCTTTGGATTTGTTGGAAAGTTAGCACCGAGGGTTGTTGGGCCGTTTCCTATTAAGGAAAGGATTGGACAGATGGCATATAGAGTGGAGTTGCCCGACAGGCTTAGTGGTGTACATGATGTATTCCATGTGTCACATTTGAGGAAGTGCCTACATGAGACCGCTGAGGTGGTAGAGCCGAGCTTGCTTAAAGAAGTAGAGATAGAGCGTGATGAGATGATTCGACGAGCTCCTACTCGCATCCTTGGGTCAGAGACTAGGAAGTTGAGGAATCGAGAGGTTCAACTAGTCAAAGTGCAATGGAGAGAAGATGAGAGCAATGCTACTTTAGAGACGGAAGAGAAGATGCGTTCATTATACCCATTCCTTTTTAGGATATGCCTTTTAATTTCTCCTTTATCGTTTGTCTAGTGCTTATCTTATCTTTAGTATGTCCTCTCATTAGTACCTCTGACCTTTAGATAGGGTAAACATATGGTTGAAACATGTGTTTGAGACATGTTATGTTTGATGGATGCATGTGGATGCAAGTGGTTGCTAGTGGTTGCTCGTGGATGCATATACACACACTTTAGACACTAGATCGGCTCAGTCACTTCATATTGCATATTGCATATAATTGCGTGTAGATAGCTATATTTATGGATGTATAATGGTTGAATTATCATATGGATGATGCATTTTGGTGAATGATTGTGCACTCATATAGATACAGTATGTGTCGATAGGGTTATCTCGCATACATATTGGATGCATGGCACTATCATGGTTTGCATATGTTCATACATTAGATAGGGAACATATACACACACTTTTCGCATATGCTCATACATCATTAG
Organism: Allium sativum; assembly: GCA_030737875.1. Taxonomy (NCBI): domain Eukaryota; kingdom Viridiplantae; phylum Streptophyta; class Magnoliopsida; order Asparagales; family Amaryllidaceae; genus Allium; species Allium sativum. The sequence goes on from CM060920.1 coordinate 121,538,928, forward strand.
AAATTGTTTTAAGGACAATGGATGCCCGTGTTTGATGGATTGAGTAGATGGTTGTTTGGATGGTAGGATATGCATTCTCCTTAGCTTAGAGATTTCGGGGACGAAATCCTTTAAGGAGGGGAGAATGTAACACCCCGAATTTCGGATAATGCTAATAATTCACTAATTACAGAATAAATAATCTCAGATGTGGGAATTGGGGGAAACGGGCTGCGTCATTGCGTTCGTCTCGGAAAAATACGCGAAATAGAGTCCGAGTTTTCGAGAATCGGAGTCCGTATGGACCGGTTATGGCCCAATGAAGTTTTCAGAAAATTCAAAGTTCAAAACAGATTTAAAATTCAGGTTCAAATTTCGAAATTGGGGCCATTGGGCCCAGGCGGGAAAATTCCCGCCGAGCTAACCAAGTCGACAGCCCTGTCGATTGGGCAGTCGACTTGGCTAGGACCAGGTCGACAGCCCTGTCGACAGGGGGTGCTCGTCTAGTTTAACCTGGTGCACCATTTTAGGGTTTGGTTGTGTTTTGGGCTATTCTCTAGAAGCTTCCGGGATCTGATGGTCCTAATCTAATTTAGGGTTAATCTAATGGCCTAAAACACTTGCCTAATCCTATAAATAAGACCCTAAGCTAGCCCTAAATGATCATAATCCTATACTCTAACTAAACTATGCCAAAATTTTCTATGATCATGGCCTCCACTCAAAGCCCTAGCCTCCATCCTCTTATAAAACTATTTCTATGAAGACTTTCATGTGCATACAAGTATCTTTGAGTTGTATGAGTGATCATTTGCTTGCATTCATCATCAAGTTGCAAACTTTATGTTCAAGGCTAGAGTTTTTGGGTGATTTTTGGCAAGGGTTTGCTTATGGAAGTGTAGTGGTGAGTTTCTATAGCCCTAATAATCAATTGTCAAATTGATTATGATAGGATATGATAAGATATGGCTATGTTTGTGGATAAATGTGCTTATGCAAGTTTAGTATAGTGTATGTTGTGTGTTTTGCAAGTTTCATGCTATATGCAAGTTTAATGCTATGTTTTATGATGCTCACTATGCAAAACACTATGTTGAACATTTATGCATATGTAACAGTTATGATGCAAGTTCATATGCAAGTTATTATGCAAGTTCATATGCAAGTCATGATGCAAGTTCATATGCAAGTTATGATGCAAGTTCATATGCAAGTGATGATGCAAGTTCATATGCAAGTCATGATGCAAGTTCATATGCAAGTCATGATGCAAGTTCATATGCAAGTCATGATGCAAGTTCATATGCAAGTTATGATGCAAGATCATATGCAAGTTATGATGCAAGTTCATATGCAAGTTATTATGCAAGTTCATATGCAAGTTATGATGCAAGTTCATATGCGAGTTTGCCTCTATGTATGACATAGGTACATGTGCAAGTTCATCCCTTTTAGACCTATGACATGTATGCAAGTTGACACCTTTATGTTAGGTCTATGACATGAACAATTATGCAACTTACCCCCTTTGCGACATATGTGCTTCATGCAAGTTTGGGTTAAATGCTAGTTGGGTTTAATGTATGCTCATATATGCAAGTTGACACCTTTTAAACCCATGATAAAGTTATATGCTATGTTGGTTAAACCCATGGCACTTGTGATGAATCTTCCCTCTATTATGTTATGTTATGAGAACGAATTACGTGGGGAACGATGGGGTTAATATGCATGTTAATAAAATGGTGTGAAATGGGTATGCTTAAGCATAACATAAAGTGAATAGACATAATTGGGAATTTACCTATTAAGTTAGGTCTACCCATATTATGGAATTGGGAATTTACCTATTGAGTTAGGTCTACCCATATTCTTGAAATTGGTAATTAATTAGGGATAATTAATACAAATTATGGGGGTGATTAATTAGGTGTAATTAATCTACTAAGACACGAGGTTGGACCCTTTTTGTAGCATAAGACTGCCCGGAACCGACCGGCAAATCCAGCGGCTACAAATGATTGGCCCAATGTGAGAGGTCTTAGTCATAAACTGAATACGTGACAAGTGTAAAGACACGAGGTTAGACTCTGTTATGGTGTAAGGCTGCCCGGAACCAACCGGCATATCCAGCTGCCATAAAAGACAGTCTAATGTGAGAAGTCTTTACAAAGGTTACGATCTTAATTAATTAAGAAACACTTAACCAAATTAGCATGTAGTGGGGCATGAGGGGTTAAGTGGGTGCCTTGGGTGGCATGTAGTAACTAGTGGGGGTGCCTTGGGTGGCATGAGGAAACTAGTGGGTTGCCTTGGGTGGCAATAGAAAATACGATTAGAATACTTAACCAAAGTGGAACATGTAATTAAACATGATTAAAGGGTTAAGTAAGTGCCTTGGGTGGCATGTGGAAATCTAGTGGGTGCCTTGAATGGCAATTAAAATATGATTAATGACTTAACCAAACCTTAACATGTAAGGGGGCATGATTATAAAAGGGGTTAAGTGGGAAGCACTAGATAAAATGACAAGCTTAAGTAGTAGCTTGGAGGGGCCCATTTCAACCAATATCCCAAACGTATCTTTGTGGGCTCGACTCAAGTCGAGGACGGGACACACATATTGGGCTTGACTATAAGAGGCCAAAACGGGGTAGCGGTGGCAACGCGAGTCCAACGGGTTTCATATGCGTGTGTGTACCCGGGCTGGTAGGTAAGACGTTGTTGCATCGTGTAGGTATAAACCGTGCACCATTGATTATCGGGTTGCCACTTTGGGGAGTGATACACCCCACTGTGGGACCAGCACGGGTATCTACGGTAGGGAGCCGATCGCTTGGGAGTAGTAGGTGCAACTAGTAGAGATAGGGGCAGGCGGCACCTATGTAATCAGCTAGGGGTACAAGAAACTACTGGGTAAAATTTCTAAGTACACTTAGTGGGATCAACCTTTAAGTAGGAATTACCCTTGGGTGGGTAGAACTGGTGTGGTGCAGTGTAGGAATTACCCTTGGGTGGGTAGATCTGGGGTGGTGCAATCTAGTAATTATCCTTAGGTGGATAAATGCGTCTTTTCGGTTATTTTAGTACATCCTGTGTTTAGTTGGCTACTTAGTGTAGTCATTATCCCCAGAGGTACCGTACCTTGTTTATATCATACCCTAATTACTTTAATGATTGTATTGTTAGGGTTATAGGACTCACTCAGACTTATGTCTGACCCCGTTGTTTCTTTATCTTTTTCCCAACCCTCAGGTTTTCAGAGTGGGCCTAGCACTAGTGGGCTTTGATCAGACTGCTTTATCTATCTTTTGGAGCTTGGACCGTGGATGTAAAGCTCAGTTTATCTTTTCTATTATGGCTATTAGGTTATGTAGTGGGATTATGTACTTTTGTTTTTATCAGGATGGATATTATGTACTTGGCTCTTATTTATGGTTTTGGTGTAACCAAACATGTTTTACTTTCCGCTGAAATGAAATGATGTTTTAAATTCTCAAGTATTACTTATATCTGTCTTGTTGTAATTTTTCTGTTCTATATTCACTTAAAATACTCCACCGATGTTATGACATTCCCTTAGTGAGTGACCGTAGCGGGTGTGGGGTGTTACAACTATGTCGCCATATATAGGTTTACAAATAAAACCGCAAAGTCACGTATTTGGAAATGGGATTTCCATCTATGTACCGAGGCAAAAGATAGTCCTCTACCGATTCGAGACTCTCTAGCCCGAGCCTCAGGTCAGAGCTCGAGTGACCTTGGATCGTCAGGGCCGGTCCACCGATGTGGATTAAAATTCGTGAACACTGCGTTTCCCCGCCCTTTGGGGCGTAAGTCAGGTCTGTCTGCCGACCAGAATGCATCGGCCGAAACCGATATAACCAAGGCGCCTCGCTACAACAACAACCACATAAGTCAAACTCGTCAGGGCGTGTAAAACCACTGACGCCACTTCTAACTAGAAAGAAACGCATGCCCTCCCTGAGGTCCGTCTCCCGTTTTTGGTTCATACCGGGTGTGAAACTCGCGAAGTAAACGTTACACAAAGCTACGCCACAAAGGCCGTGCTTCGATCATCAACCACAAGACTTTGCTTTTCAACAGAAGCCTTGCTCATTTGCATCTTAGCATGCCACACAGGCAAACCACTCCATGCAACCGATATCAATCACATAGAATGAAATCCAATGTCAGACACACAGTCCATTTACAAGTCCGTTCTAGGTCTGAACGAAACCGGAGGCACCTAGTACCCCGCATATCCATCGATCTCCAAGTACGTCTAGACGATCACCAACTGTTTCCATCTTCTTGGGTGTACATCCCAATCAAGATCATCAGTAATCACCCAAACGACGTGAAGACCTCCGGTCTTCGACCATCGTCTTCATCTTCGTCTTATCGGCGTATCAGTTATTCAGAATGGGATAAACCCGGTCTTTCTGCATAACTCGCGTAAATAATAAATACGTGTTACACAAACACAACATACGCCTCATTTCAATTCATCAGTCGCTAACCATAAATTAATCAAGAGAATAATCCCCCAAATATTAACCCCGAAGGCCGAAACCAACATCAGATCAATATCCAAAAAACCATTCTGCTTAGCTAACCAACAGTTAGTTTCCAAATTTCACATTCATAGGGAAAGGTTCCCATTAATTTTATCAAAGATAAATCCTTTAAATTTATTCTTTAATCTACTTTTGAATATCAATTCAAACTAGTCGCGATTAACGAACCTTACCGAAGTAATCGTTTGTTTTAATTTCCCAATCCCAACCTATTCATCCCATGAAGTAAAACTGGTAATACTCCATATCTTACACTACGGTGTTATCGGTAAATTCAATTACCATTTCACGTTCAAATCTAATTAAAGATTTAACTATCGCCTGGAGTAAAACTGGTGATACTCCATTCTTGAACTTTTCAATCTAATAAAAGATTCATTAAAACTCCACTTAGTTTTAATCTGTGACTGGGTAAAAGAATCAGTGTCATTTAAAACACGGTTCACGATAAACCCCAAAATCGCATCACATTTCAATCAGTTCCTAATCGTAAATTAGCAAGTGAGCAATTCCCTAAGTATTAACCCCGAAGGCCAAAACCAACATCAGATCAATACCCCAGAAACCATTCAACTAAACTAATCTCCAGTTAGTTTTTGATTTTCTTAACTCCTTTGGGTCTAAGAACAGTATTACTGAGGATACCGTTCACGACAACCCAAAATCACATTCCATTAATTATCGGGTTAAAGAACAAGTGTTATTTAAAACACTGTTCATGATAAACCCAAAATCAATACCAATTCAATTCCAATTAAATATTGTTTAATTGGTACACTTCATTAAATCTAAATAAAAAGATTTAATCTTTTCTCAACTGGGCTTAAGAACAATGTTAATGAAGACACCATTCACGACAAACCCAAATCACATTTGATATTAAATACAAGGCTCTGAATAGAAAATATATCGGCTTATATTCAATATCAAATTCTACGACCAACAAATATCATATTGGAAATAACGATATAAATATATCTTTCAAATTTCCATAACAATATCTGTGTAATCACGAAATCCAACATCGAAATAATCCAAAGACAATTTCGATTCAAATCCATTCCAATTCAATTATTGGAAATTGTAATTACTTTCAAAACCATTTTCAAATTCAATTTATTTATTTAAAAATAAATAGAATTATAGTTCTAGTTCAAAACTAGTTCATTTCGATAAAAATCTATTTTTATCTTTTCAAATATGGAGTTTTTCATCCCAATTCTTCTCAAATCATTTTTTATGATTTTACACAAATTATTACTATTTTTAATAATTTTATCAAGGCCCGTACAGTTGATTTCCATCAACGGCCATCGAACTGCACTTACGGCGACCTTTTCCAAATTTGATTTGGACATAATTCCAAATCCAACCGTTAGATTTCTAATTTCTAATATTCGTTAGAAAGCACTTTTCGATACGAACCAAATGGTTCCGGTTTTAGGAGAATCCGACGGTCGGATCTCCCGTAATATCCATTCGAAGTCAATGGTCGAAATTCACGAACTACCGCAGCGCGGTGCGTTCTATTCAGGCCATTATATTATATATATAATATATATATAATGTATACTTCGTCGATTTCCCTTTTAAAACATATTATATAAATCGTTTTAAATTTGTTTTCAAAACGATTTCAACTTCTTTTCAAATTCAAATCAATATTGAATTTTCCAATATAAATTCGTCTTAAATTCATTTCAAATTGACTTCTAATTCAATTTCAGTTCGTTTTCAATTCAATTTCAATTCGAATTCCTTTCTATTCAATTTCAATTCGAATTCATTTCTATTCAATTTCAATTCGAATTCATTTCTATTCAGTTTCAGTTCGAATTTCAATTCTTTTCAAAATATCAGATTTTGAAATCACTTTTGATATTCATTATAAAATGAATAAAATCGATATAAATATCGTTCACGTCAAAATGGCGTCAATCTAATCAACACGTCTTCATATATTTCTATTTCCAAATATTCTATTTCAAATATTTCTATTTCAAATATTTCTATTTCAAATATTTCTTTTTCAAATATTTCTTTTTCAAAACTGGAATGAGGCCCAATCAATTACCATATAATGTTAATTATATGGATTTTCTACAACACATGTATACAATAACAACGATGAATAATCAACCATCATCCAAAGTGCATTCTATGTTGTATAAGCATCAAATATAAATATTCAACGCTTATAACAGTCTGTCAATCAATCGATCGACATTCCGCTAATTATTGGGACTAGTGTACGTCATACATCGTCCCAATACCCGTGTGGGGTTTCAAACAATCAAACACATATTTTATTTGTGCAGTTGGGCGATGTGTAAAATTTATCGTCCGAATCAATATCAGTAAAATATGTGTATATAAACAAATCGTCCGATCTGTTTATTTTTATTTCATTTTACATGCACGTTAAAAATTCTATTTTCAACTATAAAATATTTTAACTATATAAATATTTTATTTTATTTCACATCACATTTCATTCAATCAACTACACATCAAAATCAAACAAACAAGCATACAAGCCGTCCATGGTCTGTGGACGACGGGTGTCGGGTGCTACTAAACACCGCCTGCATCCTAGTATAAATTTTAACTAGAAAACAAAATCAAAAGGTGAGAAGTTCTCACTGATAGCTAATCCAAACATCTCGACACTTCAAATGTAGAAGCCTTCGCCGTTTCTTCTTTCGTCAATTTCGTCATCCGTAATCACTACATAAAAATCGAATTTTTACTTTGCTATTCAATATATAAAAATCGAATTTTTACTTCGCTATTCAATATATAAAATTCGAATTTTTACTTCGCTATTCAATATATAAAAATCGAATTTTTTACTTTGTTGTCATGTACATAAAAATCACATTTTTATACTACTACTTTATAGATAAAAATTCTATTTTTACACCGCTACTATATAGATAAAAATTCCATTTTTATCTTGCTACTTTATAGATAAAAATTCTATTTTTACATCGCTAAAAATCGTATCTTTTCTATTTTAAAAATCTAATCTTTTCCTTTTTAAAAAAAATATATATATATAAAAACTGAAATTAATGTTCAAAGCTAAAAAAACTCACGGTTCCTTCTCTGGTGGTTTGAGGAGGCGGCTCGAGGGTCCTTGCAAGTGGAGGTGGCGGCGGAATAGGGACTGGCGGTGGACTGAGGTAGGAGCAGGGCCCCACGGTGGTCTGACGCGGGTTTGTGGGGGGGTTCGGTTCGGTTTTTTGGGGGTGTCGATCTAGGGCTCGCGCACGAGGAGAGGGAGTGAGGGTCGGAGGGGCTCGACGCCGGTGGGGTGGATGGAGGCCGACACGATGGGGAGGAGGTCCTGGATCGGCGGCGTCGGCTGGAGATTAGGGCGCGATTCGATTTTCCTTTTTTTTCTTTCCTTTCTTTTTTTTCCCTGAATGAATAACGACCGGGGGGGGGGGCCTGGAGGGTATAGGAGATGAAGGTTTTTTTTTAATTTATTTAATTTTTATTTTAAAATCCTCATAAAGTAACTTTTTACAACGAACTCAAAATCGAACCCACCGCCTGTCGTCCATAGCCCATTACCCCCATTTCGAACACAATGGGATATGTATCGTAAGCTGGTTCGATCGTTTCGATCAGTTTTCATCAAAAACAACATATAACTCTATATATTGAATTTGAACGCACATTTCAATTTACCGGGGTCACATACTAACTCGAAAAATTCCAGAAAAATATTTTCTAGCCTCGTATTGACAATACAGTCCTAACAAAACTAGTTTCGTCAAATTCCGAGACCGTTTGAAAAATGGCCATTTTCCAGTCGATTAAAATCAACTAAAATTGGTCAAACACGTTTTCCTTTGCCATGCTCACATATTGATTAAAAAATTAGGAAAATTGGAATCTAGCAATAACTTTACATCACGGATCCAACAAAAGTGGTTTCGTCGAAATCCGAGGTCGTTTGCAAAATTTCCATTCTTAAGGGCCTGAATTCCATAGCGACTATTCCGAATTTTCACTTGGCCATATCTTTTGATTCCCGTTATGAAATTTTGATTTCTCGGATTCGTTGGAAAGATATTCCCAAATATATCCCATTATTTTTTGTTTCACTAAAATCCGGTTTATTTTGCACCCGGTATATTCATTTGAATTTTGAAATCGAATTATCGAACTACCGCGCCATTTTCAATTCCTTTTATATATATAAATATTTGTATTCTATCGTCGATTCAAACGAATATATACGTTCGAATTATATTCAAAATAAATTTCTCGTCGTTATTATTTAAATAATTCATTTTAAATAATCAAAATTCACTAAATTGGCCAAAATAAAAATTTTAAACTGGCCCAGATTTCCGGGTTATTACAACATTCCTCTTGACTTGAAGATTTCGGAGATGAAATCCTTTAAGGAGGGGAGAATGTAACACCTCGTATTTTTTGTGAACATTAAAGTAACGAATTAAAGAATATTTAATTTTAAAAGTGAAAATTAGGGGAAACGGGTTTTCGCCATTGCGTTCATCTCGGAATTCTGGTTGAGATAGAGTCCGAGTTTGTGTGAATCGGACTCCGTTTGAAGAAGTTATGGAGTTAAGAAGATTTCAAGTTTAAACGGAAATTGAATATAAATAATAATTAAATTAAAAAGCAGTTCAAATTCAAAAATTCTGAGAGAAGCGGATGGGCGGGAAAATTCCCGCCCATAGGGGTCGACTCCCCACAAAGGGGGTCGACATAGGTGTCAACCCCTCAAGAGAGGTGTCGACCCCCCCAATGGGGTCGATCCCCTCGGCCAGATCTGGGCTGTTTTGCCCAGTGACGTTTTTCTGAGTCAATAGGGCATATGTGGCGACTTTCGGTTGGCTCTGTTTGGTCTGGATGGCTCTGATTACTCTTAGGTTGATCTAACGGCTCTCATTAATCTAAACATCTATATAAACAACCCTAACCCTCAACACTAAAACCACATAAAATTGCTCTCTGAAGCCGTCGTGTTGTCCATGGCCAAACTAGCGTAGCCTCCATTTTTTCTTTAAACTACATGTCAAGTTAGGAAGTCCTAAATCAAATCAAAACTAGAGAATCAATAGTCTACATAAAAGGATAGCTTTTCAGTTTCAGAAATCAGATCCCAGAAAACAATATTTGTTCTTTTGTTTGTAAGTTCAGTTATTCTTTAGATTTGAACAAATAAAAGTCATGACTTGTAATGATGCGGAACTAGAACTGTGCCTAGTTGTAAGATAATCGTATTTTTATTCATGTAGCAATTCTGAAATTACCTATGCCTACATGACTATTGTGATTGATACAACCTATCGTGTTGTATATTAATTTGGTGATGAACCTATCATGTTGTATATTAATTTGATAATGAACCAATCGTGTTGTATATTAATTTGGTGATGAACCTATCATGTTGTAAATTAAATTGGTGATGGACTTATCATGTCGTATTTTAAATTGGTGATGAACCTATCATTTTGTATAATAATTTGGCAATGAACCTATCATGTTGTATATAAATTTGGTGATTCCTTATGTTATGTTATATGCAAGATCATAAGCTAAGTCATGTTCATATATGCTTATATGTCTAGATTTACATGCTTAGATGTTTAGATCTATGTTAATTTTATCCAACTCAAATGCAAGTTCACATTTACATGCTTAATTAAATTTGTGTAGTACTATGCCAAATTTATAGTACACATGCTTAGTTGATCTGAACTGTTTTATGCCTTAAGATATTACATGTCCCTTTTCTTTTTCCTTCTTTGTTTATGAGTTAGGCTAATTTGCGAGCCTAACGTTCTATGTAATTTATGCGAACGAATAACGGGGGATACATTGGGAAAAATATTAAATTATATGCTATTGGCATAGGTTGGATCATAATCATGTAAATGATCAATGGCATGAAATGGTGTAATTTGTATACCTAAGAATTATGGACAAAATTTAGAAGGGTAAATGGGACATGACTTGAGTTGAAAACATCGGTGGATAATTTACATATAAACATAAATATGTAAATTAATTAAAAGATGATTGTGCCTAACATGAGGTTAGATTGAGTTACGGTGTAAGACTGCCCGGAACCGCCTGGCACATCCAGCAATAGTAACAATATAGATCTAAAGTGAGAGGTTAGCGCATTAAGCTCGAAAAACCCGAGGTTAGATTGAGTTGCGGTGTAAGACTGCCCGGAACCGCCCGGCACATCCAGCGACCGCAACAGTACATATCTAATGTGAGTGGTTGGTGCTTTAATGAATGAATTAAAGATAAGACATGCTAATAATGGTAGGGTTAAGTTAATTAAGGCAACATTTAACCAATACAACATGTAAACTAAACTGATGGGTGGGGTTAGGTTAATTTGAGAACACTTGACCATTTTAACATGTTGATTAGGAAACCTTAGTAACGGGGACCCATTTCTGATGGGTGGGGTTAGGTTAATTTGAGAACACTTAACCATTTTAACATGCTGATTAGGAAACCTTAGTAACGGGGACCCATTTCAACCGTAACCCACATAGATGTATCATGGTACCCTGAACTAGGCAGGGTCGGGCACGATTAATAGGCGGATTATAAGTTGTCAAATTAACGCAGGTGGTGCAGCAGTGTAGGTTCCAACGGAGTATGGGCGTGCACGTACTCCGGCATGGACAAATCAGGCACTGGGCATCAGCAGTATATACTATGCATCTTGAAGTTATGTCGGGTCGCCACCATAGGAATTGATACACCCCATGGTGGGGCAAGCAGAGGTATCTACAATCAAGCAGGGCCGAATGACACAAGTCAAAAAATGCATGTGAGTAGAAGCCGATCGATAAAGGGACCATTTTATCATGAACACATGGTGCTAGTTGAAACACTTGTTAGTAGGTGCAGAGAAATAGAAATGAGTGTGATAGTTTATTCAGTTTACCTTGCATTATTTATCATTATCTTATTTCTAGGGTATTGTCCTAGGTTCAGTTTATTCATGTCATGATCCTTTTACCTGTTTACATGCTAAATAATCACTGGACTTTCTAGGCTTATGTCTGACCCGTTTTCTTTTGTCTTCTTGTCTTCCGTTCCCTCCCCCCCCCCCCGGTTGACAGGGAGGGAATACTTCAACTTAGTCCAGACCTTTTCCAGCTTTAAGAAAGTAGACGTATTGCTTGGACTCTCTTTTCTTGGGCTATGGCTGTGGTTACACTCTTAATTGGGGATTTATGACGCTTTATTATTGTTTATGCTTCTTTATGTTTTAGTCAAGACAGAGGCTTTACTGTAATGATTTTGGAAGTTGGTTTTTAAGACAGTTGTTGTAATGTTTTGACTGGACCACGTGCTTATGAAATAAAATTTAGTCTTTCCGTTGTTTATATGTCTGTCTTGTAAATTACTTGTACCTTTTACCAATAATACTCCACCAAAGTTAATGCATTCCCTTTGTGAGTGACCTTAACGGAGGTGGGGTGTTTACACTTGGTATCAGAGCAAAGGTTTACCAGATCAGATAAAAAAATTTGAAAACTATTTTTCAAAAAGAAGTTTAAAGAAGCATTTTTGAGAAAAATGTTGTTTTATTCTAAAAAGCATAATCCCCAAAGCCATATGCACTATCTTTCTATACTATGTTTTGAACCTTTTATTTTCGTTTCAGCATGTCTGGGGATCTTAATCTTACTGAGGGCGTGCCGGTTCCTGGTTGGTTCAGAAGGTACCTGGAGGCTAGGGCTATTGACGCAGGCCCAGCAGACTTTCCTCCTCCCCCAGTTGCAGTTGTTCCTCCTCCTCCTAATGTGAATGCTTTCTCGAAGATATGTAGAGACTTTCGAGCCATGGGTGGAAAGAACTTTAATGGGACTGAGTCATTTGTGGAAGCAAGAAACTGGCTCAAGGAAACAGAAGATTTGTTTGTTATCTTTGAAGTGGACGATATGCAGAAGATACAATTGGCTGTGTGGTTACTTAAGGACGAAGTCTCTTATTGGTGGGAAGTTACTACTACTGAGAGACCAGTTGAAACCTGGGAGGATTTCAGAATGAGGTTTGAAATGAAGTTCCTCTCGCAAGCTGAACGAAGCCTACAGATGGAAAAGTTCTTAGCTCTCAAATAGGGAAGTCTATCGGTCAACGAATACATCAAAAAATTCAACCAACTGGCTATATTCGGATTGGAGTTAGTAAACACTCCACATAAGAAGGCTCTCCGTTTCGTTAAAGGGTTGAACGAGCCAATGCACAGCCTAGCTATGTCCCATATACCTATGGATGCGACTTATAAGAGACTAGTGGACATGGCACTGTTACAGGAGGAAGACAAGAATGGCAACAAAGAGACAATGGTGGAAGTACCTCAAGGCAAGAAAGTGGAGGGATTACAGAACAAGAAGACGGATTCCAGGAAAGGTAGAAAGAATAACAAACCCCGTGACAAGAGGAAGTGTAATTTTTGTGGCATACCTGGACATCTGATTAAGGACTGCAGAAAGAAGAAGAGGAAGATGGGTGGTTGTTTTCAGTGCGGCAAAATAGGACACATGGCTAGGGACTGCCCAAGAAAGCAAGGGCAAGGGCTGAGGACTGGATCTACTTCTAGAGGGAAGGTTCACGCTCTCATAGCACCTCCGCAAGAACGAGGTTGAAATATTTCTGTTGAGAGTTTAGTTTATCTTTTTGATCATCATGTTCGTACTCTCTTTGATTCTGGCGCATCGCACTCTTTTGTATCTACTGCTTTAGTTGAATCTCTGCACCTAAACACCAGTATAATAGAGGATCCCTTGGTTGTTTCAAATCCAATTGGCGGTTCGGCTTATTTATCAATGATTTGTTTGGATTTGGAAATTTCTATACTAAGCGTTGGGTTTAGATGTAATGCCTATGTTTTGGGCTTCACGGGCTATGGGTTGATTCTAGGCATGGATTGGCTATCCAGTAATGGTATCGTCCTCCACTGTGAAAAGAGAGTGGTTAGACTTATGACTCACCTCGGTAACACTCTCGAAATCTCTTGTAATCCCATGAACTCTGTTATGCTTAGCTACCTAGAATCTCTTGATGCGTCTGTTGAAAACCTAAAATCTGTTAGAGTAGTCTGTGAATACTCGGATGTCTTTGAGGAGGTAAAGGGTTTACCTCCGAAGCAAGAGATAGACTTCCGCATATACCTTGTTGATAATGCAAAACCAGTTGCTCTACCCGTTAGACACATGGCTCAAAGGGAAAGGAAGGAGCTCAGCAAGCAAGTTAAAGAGTTGCTTGAAAAGGGGTTTATAAGGCGGAGTATTTCTGAATAGGGTGCTCCAATGGTGTTTGCAACCAAAGTAGATGGTTCACTTCGCATATGCGTTGATTATAGGGAGCTAAACAAGCTGACCAAGAAGAATAGGCACCCACTTCCAAGAATAGACGACTTGTTCGATCAGCTTGTAGGTGCATCGGTTTTCTCCCAACTAGATTTGGCTACCGGGTTTTATCAGCTAATAGTGGCTGAGGACAGCATTGATAAGACCACATTCTGGACCCCATATAGTTTCTTTGAATGGCTTGTCATGCCTTTCGGCTTGATAAATGCACATGCTTATTTCGTTGACTTGATGAGTCGGGTGTTCAGGGAGTTCCTTAATAAATTTGCGGTGGTATTTGTGGACGACATTTTGATCTTCTCGAAAAGTGAGGAAGAGCATACTTTGCATTTAAGGGAAGTCATGGATACTCTTCGTGCACACCAGCTAAATGCAAAATTCTCCAAATGACATTTTTGGAGAGAAGAAGTAAGGTTTCTTGGACATGTGGTATCCAAAGAGGGGATAGCAGTTTATCCTGCAAAAGTTGTTGTGGTGCAAGATTGGAAGGTCCACCGGAATGCAACCGAAGTACGAAGTTTTCTCAGACTAGCGGGCTTTTACCGAAAGTTCATTAAAGACTTTGTAAAGATCTCAGTCCCTCTTACTAGATTGACGAAGAAGAACCTAACTTTTGCTTGGGATTTGGATTGCGATGTTGCTTTCCAACGATTGAAAAGGGCTCTGACAAAAGCCCCAGTTCTGACATTGCCTGATGGGAGTAAGATGTTTACAATATACACAGACGCATGCAGAACAGGATATACACACACATTAGGTACTAGATCGGCTCAGTCACTTTCATATTGCATATGCATATATGTATTTGTATATGGATTGAAACTTGATGTGTTGTCATATGGATGTTTCACTTGAATGAATGATTGTGCACTCATGTAGAAAGAATGATTAGGAATAATTGCATACATAATGGACTCATAGTACTATCATGATTTGCATTAAGGAGGTCAACTGAATCAGTATACCTCCTGATTTTGCATTAGATAAGGACATATACACACACTATGCATATAGTTATGAAATCATTATAAATCTGTTTAAGGACAATGGATGCCTGTGTTTGATGGTTGAGTAGATGGACGATTGGATGGTAGGATATACATTCCTCTTGAATTGAAGATTTCGGAGATGAAATCCTTTAAGGATGGGAGAATGTAACACCCCGTATTTTCTGTGAACATTAAAGTAACGAATTAAAGAATATTTAATTTTAAAAGTGAAAATTAGGGGAAACGGGTTTTCGCCATTGCGTTCGTCTCGGAATTCTGGTTGAGATAGAGTCCGAGTTTGTGTAAATCAGACTCCGTATGAAGAAGTTATGGAGTTAAGAAGATTTGAAGTTTAAACAGAAATTGAATATAAATAATAATTAAATTAAAAAGCAGTTCAAATTCAAAAATTCTGAGAGAAGCGGATGGGCGGGAAAATTCCCGCCCATAGGAGTCGACTCACCCCAAAGGGGATCGACATAGGTGTCAACCTCTCAAGAGGGGTGTCGACTGGGGTGTCGACCCCCCCTATAGGGGTCGATCCCCTCGGCCAGATCTGGGCTATTTTGTCCAGTGACGTTTTTCTAAGTCAATAGGGCATATGTGGCTACTTTCGGTTTGCTCTGTTTGGTCTGGATGGCTCTGAATACTCTTAAGTTGATCTAACGGCTCTCATTAATCTAAACTTCTATATAAACAACCTCAACCCTCAACCCTAAAACCACATAAAATTGCTCTCTGAAGCCGTCGTGTTGTCCATGGCCAAACTAGCGTAGCCTCCATTTTTTCTCTAAACTGCATGTCAAGTTAGGAAGTCCAAAATCAAATCAAAACTAGAGAATCAATAGTCTTCATAAAAGGATAGCTTTTCAGTTTCAGAAATCAGATCCCAGAAAACAAGATTTGTTCTTTTGTTTGTAAGTTCAGTTATTCTTTAGATTTGAACAAATAAAAGTCATGACTTGTAATGATGCGGAACTAGAACTGTGCCTAGTTGTAAGATAATCGTATTCTAATTCATGTAGCAATTCGGAAATTACCTATGCCTACATGACTATTGTGATTGATACAACCTATCGTGTTGTATATTAATTTGGTGATGAACCTATCATGTTGTATATTGATTTGATAATGAACCAATCGTGTTGTATATTAATTTGGTGATGAACCTATCATGTTGTAAATTAAATTGGGGATGGACTTATCATGTCGTATGTTAAATTGGTGATGAACCTATCATGTTGTATAATAATTTTGCAATGAACCTATCATGTTGTATATAAATTTGATGATTCCTTATGTTATGTTATATGCAAGATCATAAGCTAAGTCATGTTCATATATGCTTATATGTCTAGATCTACATGCTTAGAAATTTAGATCTATGTTAATTTAATCCAACTCAAATGCAAGTTCACAGTTACATGCTTAATTAAATTTGTATAGTACTATGCCAAATTTATAGTGCACATGCTTAGTTGATCTAAACTGTTTTATGCCTGGCATGTTACATGTCCCTTTTCTTTTTCTCTCTTTATTTATGAGTTAGGCTAATTTGCGAGCCTAACGTTCTATGTAATTTATGCGAACGAATAACGGGGGATACTTTGGAAAAAAATATTAAATTATATGCTATTGGCATAGGTTGGTTCATAATCATGTAAATGATTAATGGCATGAAATGGTATAATTTGTATACATAAGAATTATGGACAAAATTTAGAAGGGTAAATGGAACATGACTTGAGTTGAAAACATTGGTGGATAATTTACATATAAACATAAATAGTAAATATGTAATTTAATTAAAAGATGATTGTGTCTAACCCAAGGTTAGATTGAGTTACAATGTAAGACTATCCGGAACCGCCTGGCACATCCAGCAACCGTAACAATATAGATCTAATGTGAGAGGTTAGCACATTAAGCCCGAAAAATCCGAGGTTAGATTGAGTTGCAGTGTAAGACTACCCAGAACCGCCCGGCACATCCAGCAACCGCAACAATACATATCTAATGTGAGTGGTTGGTGCTTTAATGAATGAATTAAAGCTAAGACAGGCTAAGAATGGCAGGGTTAAGTTAATTAAGGCAACACTTAACCAATACAACATGTTAACTAAACTGATGGGTGGGGTTAGGTTTATTTGAGAACACTTAACCATTTTAACATGTTGATTAGGAAACACAAGTAACAGGGACCCATTTCAGTCGTAACCCACATAGATGTATCATGGCACCCTGAACTAGGCAGGGTGGGGCACGATTACTGGGCTGATTATAAGCGGTCAAAATAACGGCGGGTGGTGCAGCAGTGTAGGTTCCAACGGAGTATGGGCATGCACGTACTCCGGCATGGACAAATCAGGCACTGGGCATCAGTAGTATATACTGTTCATCTTGAAGTTGTGTCGGGTCGCCACCATAGGAATTGATACAGCGCATGGTGGGGCCAGCACAGGTATCTATAATCAAGCGGGGCCGATTGACACAAGTCAAAAAATGCATGTGAGTAGAAGCCGATCGATAAAGGGATCATTTTGTCATGAACACATGGTGCTAGTTGAGATACTTGTTAGTAGGTGCAGAGAAATAGAAATGAGTGCGATAGTATATTCAGTTTACCTTGCCTTATTTATCGTTATCTTATTTCTAGGGTATTGTCCTAGGTTCAGTTTATTCATGTCATGATCCTTTTACCTGTTTACATGCTTAATAATCACTGGACTTACCAGGTTTATGTCTGACCCGTTTTCTTTCGTCTTCTTGTCTACCGCCCCCCAGGTCCGCAGGGAGGGAATACATCAACATAGTCCAGACCTTTTCCATCTTGAAGAAAGTAGACGTATTGCTTGGACTCTCTTTTCTTGGGCTATGGCTATGGTTACACTCTTAATTGGGGATTTATGCTGCTTTATTATTGTTTATGCTTCTTTATGTTTTATTCAAGACAGAGGCTTTACTGTAACGATTTTGGATGTTGGTTTTTAAGACATTTGTTGTAATGTTTTGACTGGACCACGTGCTTATGAAATAAAATTTAGTCTTTCCGCTATTTATATGTCCGTCT
Organism: Allium sativum; assembly: GCA_030737875.1. Taxonomy (NCBI): domain Eukaryota; kingdom Viridiplantae; phylum Streptophyta; class Magnoliopsida; order Asparagales; family Amaryllidaceae; genus Allium; species Allium sativum. Next base: position 121,556,935 of record CM060920.1, read on the forward strand.
TGTAAATTACTTGTACCTTTTACCTATAATACTCCACCAAGGTTAATGCATTCCCTTTATGAGTGACCTTAACGGAGGTGGGTGTTTGCATCTTCACATCGTTTGGATGATTACTGATGTCTTGATTGGGCTGTACACCCAAGACAAGGTAACAAGTGGTGATCGTCCAGACGTACTTGAAGATCGACCGGATATGCGAGGACCTCTCTCCTGTATTGGACATATGGGACGAGGAATAAGGTGCCATCGGTTTCGTTCTGACCCCGAACGAACTTGTAAATGGATGCATGTTTCACACTGGATTTTATTCTGTGTTGGTTGATCTTTATTAAATATATATCTGTTTGGTGGGGGAGAATGTATTCTCCTGCTTAACGCCCTTCTCTGAGACGTACGAGCTCAGAGGTTATACATCGATAGACATCAGTCGCATGGCGTGAATTGCCTATGTGGCATACTAAGATGCAAATGATTAAGGCTTCTGTTGAAAAGCAGAGTCTTATGGTTGATGATCAAAGCACGGCTTTAATACATCATAGCTTTGTGTATAGCGTTAATTCCCGAGCCTCACACTTCGGTATAAGTCAGAAACGGGATAAGGGACCCAAGGAGGACATGTCGTTTCTTTCTAGTTATTGGTGGTGTCATGGTATGGAGCCCAGACATTTATTATTTTTACCTATGTGGATGTTGGATTGCGAGGCGCCTCGGATATATCGGTTACTACGGAGCCGATGGATAGGTCATATAGGACCGAGAAACGTGTGTTCAGGAATTGTCAATCCTCAAACGTAAGAGAGAACCGGCCTTGGAGAATCCAGGGGTGGCCCAGAGTGTTTAGTCCCGAGGCATTTGCTAGAGTGTCTCAAAGCGGAAAGGAGTGCATCCCTTGCCTAGACTCATGACGGAAATCCAATTTCCAATACGTGACATTTCGGTTTTAATTGTAGAGACTAGTAAGGCGACATGATATATGGTACCCATGCCGTCTAGGATTGATACATTTATATTTGAAGTTGTTTTTATACACTATGCACTTATAATAGTATCAAAATGATTTGTTTTAAACGTACCAAGCATGTCTGGCTATTATAAGGGAAACCCCTATCCTCCAGCATGCGTTGCATTGTGTGATGGGACCTGGGTCTTATAATAGCTTCATTTTTTCAAAAAGCATTGCGTTGTTTATTCTATGCACTGGTATTCTTGGGAGGAAACCCGTTCCGTGTAATACGGCGTGGTCCCTTGATTTACTCCATTTTAAAGTAAAGTTTTAAATAACTGTTTTAGTTCTCACACCAGTTACATGACTGACCTAGAGTTTATTGTTTTAACCTAAACTCTAGGTGCCCCTAATTTCCACACGGGCAGCTAGTAGTTTTGGGTTTGTAAATTTATTCTTACAGGATCCTGGTTTACAACTGGAGATATATTAGAAAAGCTCTGTATCCGTGTATTTGTTTCAGTTGTGTTATGTATTAGTTTTCCGCTGCATTGTAATTTAAACCCCTGATATTTTTCTAATGTACAGTATTTATTCATACTCTTTATATTCATGTACTCTGATGTAAATAGTTGTAATAAGAAATGAAATGTTCTTCTGTTTGTGTTCTGATTTGTTGTGTTCTCAACTCAATCCGAGCTTTCCCATAAGGGCGAGTTTGGGTCGTTTCATTTTGGTATCCGAGATTTGGTTTACAGAGCTTGAGAACAAGACACATTAGAACCAAACGAAAGAATTCATCAAAGATTGGATTAGTAATATCCAATGAGGATGACTCGTTAGAGATAGGATCAGTAGTATCCTAGAACGAGTGCGAAGAGTGTTACTTTTAAAGTAAAAGTGAAAACAAAAATTGTTTTGAAAATTTAAACCTTATTATACGTATTTGATTATTTATTTTATATTAAATTTGGACAATCTAGTATATGAAGATTTTGCATATACGCCTTGCAAACGTGTGTACAAAGCCTCAAATATACTGGATAGATATAGAATCACATCTGGTCGCCTGGGGATGATTCTGGTGATTGTTGCAACATCATCAGAATTTATGTTTGAGGTTCAAAATTGGGATATCTATATATTTCCAATTGACTGGCGAGTTTGTTTTAACTAAATTTAATTATAAAAGTTTAAATTTTTGTTTGTAATTAAATTCCAACTTCTTTTTCAATAGTTATAATATATTAAACCAGCTTTCCAAATTTAACTTAATATTTCCGATTATCCTAGGCTGTCAATTATTCCATTACCAATTCGTAACTTGGTTATAAATTTATTCATAGCTCAATACCAATTTCTATATAAACTCGATGGTTTTATCCAACTTAGAGCTTTGAAGATTACAATTTGACATAAATGGAAATATAACTAATTTCAATATCCTTTAACCATTACAAACTAACATCTTCCCTTGATAATAGTGAGGTTATTCAAGTTGGGTTATTTTATTTACCTCTCATACCTTGACCGAGAATGTTCTTATCTTGAGATAGACAAAAGCTTGTAATACAAAACTTAATTTAAATCCCACCTTTTATTCCATTCTTACATTTGGAAATCTATTCCAAATAACTCGATGAAAATTACTTCATCCCATTTATAAACGTTGTTTATAAGTTAATCTCCTTATTAAAACAAATTTCCATTTTAATAAACTATTTGAAACTCGAATACAATTTTGGAATATTTTATTTTATTACTTAAATATATATATAAATTAATATGGAATCTACTTTCATATTTAAAACCTTAAATTTCTATTCAATACAATGCCAATATCTTTTGGAAATAAATCTTATTCTTATAAATTCGACATCATCTAATTCAAACCATAAATCTAGTTTACATTCTGAACATCTAAATATATTTCATCGTTTCCTTTCCCTGATGCGATTCAAATTATACATCCCTTTCTAAATTCATACTTGAATTTAAATAAATTGTCCAATTAAATTCTTTTCTTTTATTTAAAAACATCGTTTATAAATTTCATTTCTTGGTTTAAATATTTAAAACAAGTTCCTATTTCAAATCTTATTTGAAATTCAATTCCCATTCTGGAAATAAATTTTCCTTTTTAAATTCGACTTAAATTTAAAAACTAATATTATCAAACGATAATTTTCTTTCCATTAGAACATTATATATACATTCAGATACTTGTTTTTATTATTAAAAACAAGTTAATATTTTCTTAATTAATTCGAAATTCCATTTCCATTTCGAAAAGTAAATTTTCCTTTATAAATCCAAAAATCCCTTTTTGATATATATATATATATACATATTTATTTAAAATAAATATTTAGAGGCAGTGATATTCCAACATTCAACACACGCCATCAATTCAATTCAACATTTCATGCATTTATAAATATATAAACAACGATAACTAAATTTCGTGGAATCCAGTTGGATCCCTCCAACCTGTTTCCCCTGCATTTACAGATATTAGACAACATAATAATACCAATCCTGCTACAAGGTAGGATATCGCGATATAGAAGGTCATCCACTCATATATCATGGGCGATAGGGTCATCCGCTAATGATACTGTGGGCATTCGCTAATGGAACTACGGAAAATATCCAACCGCCAATATATATATATATAATAGCCACAACCACCAAGCCTAAATAACTAATATATATAACCATAATAATTCAACAATTCATTCATGCATTCAAGCAACCAACAAATTTATTTTTAACGATTAAAAATAAATTTAAATATAAAACTTTAAGTGAGATTCACTCACTTGATTTGCCAAATATTCCGTTAAATTCCATATCATCGGCTACGGATCTATTTGAATGAATTTACACCTACGATAAATTTTATTTTTATTTATCAATCAAACAATTGTTTAAATAAATTTAAATTAACTGAATGAATTAATCTATGTATTTTAAATTTAATTAAAACATATACCTTGTTGCTTAGTAAACTTCGACCAATTCACGAAGCCTATCCTAGACAGCTCCAAAACTGCAAATCATCCTACTGAAAACAACCCAAAAATTGATCTACCCCACTACGACATTTCGTCGATCATTACATTGACAACTTCACTATCCCTTGCTAGCACCCCTTCCCACTGTTCTGTCGCAGCTATATCACCAAATGGACACCAACTCCTTGCTAGTCCCCGTCATGACTTCCCTACCATTATCACAATTGCCACTACTACCTAAATGCTTCAAAAATCCGTCAATCCTTAACGTCCAGACTACTATTCTAATTACAGTCCTCATTTCCACTATCAGCATCCCCAAATATGTACAGACCGGATTCATATTCACTACAAAATGAAGTTCGACAACTCTCCATGAATCTCCAACTTCGGCAAGGCAATTCCCAACCATGACAATTCCTGTAGCACACACAGGGAAGTGCGAAATATAATTGCACCAGACCTCAACATTAATTCCCAAATGAGTCTCCTCCTCTGACTGATAGCACACCCAGGAACCCACGTCTCATTCCAGAAAACTGTGTGATAAACCCCCTCGCGATATCCGCGAACTTCTCCTACATCGTCGCACTACCTAGGTTTACCGTCGCTCAACCCTACCCACTATCGCTTTTTGATTTGAGCCACTAAACCCCTTCAACTACTCATGCGAGCGCCTTACCTAAAGATTCGCCCATGACCTAGTTCAAAACACCAAGTCGCGATGCCACAGAGCTCCACTCCTTAACATGCAATTTCTTAGAAATCGATTCTCACAAAACATAAAGTAGGAGATTTTGAATTTGATTTAGAAATGTGAAGCGGCCATTTATTTTCTATCATTGAAGATCTCGATTTGAATTGGAAGTGAAAGAATGAATTTCGAAAAGGGTCGGTTTTTAATCTGCTTTGGAATGGTAGCTTTGTTATAAAATTACTGAAGAAAGGATATAAGAGGCGAGCGATTTACATGAAGAGAGAAGTCATTGATTTTTCCTCTTTTTCCATTGAGAACAAATAACTTAAATGGTTTTGCAGATTTTAGAATGGGAAGTATTAACGCAGGCAAACTCGATTTATAGACGCGAAGCAGGCATTCGTACTGAAGCCATTAAATTGTTGCTTCCTGGATATCAGAGGGACGAGACAAGTTTTCTGCTCGAGAAGAAAACATGCTGCGTGATTTTAATAGATTAGGTCAGCATTGTTTTTTTTATGAGACACAAGTTTTAAATGTAGAGTGTCCGATAATGACGTTGAAAAGAAATTTAATTTAATTTATTTGATATTGATTGAATTATCCGTTAAAAATATCTAGTAGTAATGAACACTAATTAAGGCACAACAAATGACATTCTAGGGTTTCACCGCTATCCTAAACATAATAGAACATGTTTTCAAAATCCAATTCGGTCCTCTGGAGAAGATATCAATTTAATCCGATGATTAAATTAAATCGATTTCAAACAATTAAATTTATCGATAATCAATATTTGTTATTGTTCTAATTCAATACAGAATTTACATAAATCAATAGAATCATTTCGATTTAGTTTTTAACTGTGAATCTGATTATAATATATTCGATATAAATTTGTATATCGATTATTAAATCGATAAATTAACTAAAAATCCATTTATAATTCCAATTAATTATTCATTATAAAATAGATAAAAATACGGGATGTTACAGCGACCTACTCTTATGGATCAGATAGGAGCTTCGCACAAGAGGATCCACAGATTTCAGACATCTCAAATAGGCTCAATGGAGCGGAGACTTCTGGTCTCTTCAGTAGATATTCCACGGACAATAGAGGGTGGTTGTGATGAGATGGAAGGCTTTGTGTTCCCTGAGTTGGGAGTTTGTTGAAGATGGTCCTTAAGGAAGCTCATCATTCTAAGATGACTATTCATCCAGGCGATGATAAGATGTATATAGATACGAAGAGGGTTTTCTTTTGGGTTGGGATGAAGAAAGATGTGGCGGAGTTTGTTTCTCGATGTTTGGTTTGCCAGCAAGTCAAGGCTGAGCAAAAGAAGCCCGGTGGTTTACTTCATCCTTTGGAGGTCCCACAGTGGAAGAGGGAGAGCGTCTCGATGGATTTCATTGATGGTTTGCTTAGATCGAGGAATGGCAACACCAGTATTTAGGTTATAGTAGACAGACTTACTAAGAGCGCTCATTTCATTCCGGTTAAGAGTGAGAGGACGATAGCGTGGTTGGCAGCAGTTTACATTCGTGAGATAGTCCGTCTTCATGGAGTACCTTCTAGTATCGTAAGTGACCGTGCCCCATTTTCACCAGTGAACTTTGGAGAAGCTTGCAAGAAGCATTAAGTACACATTTGTGTTTGAGCACCGTTATCACCCTCAGACCGATGGACAGACGAAAAGGGTGAATAGAGTTCTTGAGGATCTTTTAAGGCTGTGTATCCTAGACTTCGAAGGGACTTGGAAAGAACATCTTCCTTTAGTAGAATTCGCCAACAACAATAGTTGTCAAGCTAGTATTGGCATGGCACCCTTCGAAGCATTGTACGGACGACCCTGTAGATCGCCGACTTGTTGGTGGTAATCTACGGAAAGACTTCTACTTGGACCAAATATGTTCAGAGAAACTTCCAAAAAGATTGATCTTATTAGATGGCAAATGAATATAACTCAGGATAGGTAGAAGTCCTACACAGATAAGAGAAGGACTGACATTGAATTTGAGGTGGGAGACATGGTTTTAATCAAGGTATCACCTTTGAGGAATGTTGTTCGCTTTGGATCCATAGTGAAATTGGCACCAAGATTCGTAGGGCCATTTCCCATAATAGAAAGGATTGGCCAAATGGCCTATAGAGTAAAGCTACTAGAGAGACTATCTGGTGTTCATGATGTTTTCCACGTTTCTCATTTATAGAAGTGCTTGCATGATACCACAGAAGTAGTTGAGCCTAGTATGCTTGAGGAAGTAGAGGTGGAACGGGAGGCAACAGTTAGACAAGTCCCTACCCGTATTCTTGGATCAGAGGTTAAGAACCTACGCAACAAAGAAGTCAAGTTGATTAAAGCTTAGTGGGGAGATAACCAAGAGGATGCAACTTGGGAGACCGAAGACAAGATTTGCACTTCGTACCCTTTTATTTTCAAGGGTATGTTCTTAACTTCTTTTTCCAAATATTTTATGCATGTGTGTTTCTATCGTTTAAGTATATCCTATCGATCGAATCTTCGACCTTTAAGTAGGAATCCCATGGATGTAAACATGTGTTTGAGACAAGTTATGGTTGATGGATGCAAGTGGATGCAAGTGGTAGCTCGTGGTTGCTCGTGGATGCAACACGCTCATTAGGCACTAGATCGGCTCAACCACTCTCATACTACATATGGATGTGTGTGCATTTTTCTTCTTTTTGATGGATGAAAGTGGGTGTATCATCATATGGATGTTACATTTGGATGAATGATTGAGCACACATATAGAACTTACATGGTATAATAGGATTATTTGCATACATGTTGGATTCATGGCACTAACATACCTTGCGTTAAGGTGGTCGACCGAATCAGTAGACCGCCTGATCTTTCGCATTAGTATAGGGACATATATACATAGTTTTGCATATTTTCATATAATCAATAGAAGTCTTTAAGGACAATGGATGCTTGTGATTGGTGGATGAATAGATGGATGATGGATGTTGGGATATACATTCTTCTTAACTTGGAGATTTCGGGGACGAAATTCTTTGAGTAGGGGAGAATGTAACACCCAGTAATTTTATAACACATTAAGATGATAAATTAAAGAATAATAAATCAAATATTGTGAATTAACTAAAACGGACCGCGCCATTGCATTCGTCTCGAAATTCTGCTTAAGATAGACTCCGATTTTGCGTAAAACGGACAACGTATGAAGAGGATATTAAGGTTTGAAGTTTTTATACGCATAAGATATATACACACACACATAACCAAGTTAAAACCATTCAAAATAATCAAAATCAGAAGTGGGAAGTCTGGAAGGGAAATGGACCCGTTGGGGGTCGACATACCCTAGGGGTGTCGACATACCCTAGGGGTGTCGACCCATGGGTCGACAGCATAAAGGGGCGTCGACACCCGTGTCGACACCTCCGTAGATCCGGGTGAAATTCATTTCTGCGTACGTGGACTAAATTTTTGGCTATATTCGTTGACCCTATGCTACAAATAGGACCCTATACCCATTATTTTATTCATTCAAAAACAATGGAGAACTAGATGCTGCCTCTACCAAGATTGAAATAACCTAATCCTTCTTCTACAACCAGAGTTAGACAAATTAAGAGATCTGTACTCCCACATCTGCAATTATTCTTCAGTCTTAGATCCATTCTCTATGAGTCTACGTTATGTTTAGATATAAACACTTAAAAGTTATTTTGACATGTCTATAAATTGGATCTAAGCCTGTGACTAATTGAATCATATCAGATCCGCCATAACCTGTGTATCTAAGTTAATTTGACATGACTATGAATTGGATCTAAGCCTATGCCTATTTATCATGTCAGATCTTCCATTATTTGTAGATCTAATTCACTGCTTAGATCTCATCGTGCCTGTTTATGATGTCCCTATTATTTTAAAATCAGTCTTATCATCACATGTTCATCATATTTGTTCCTATATGCCTATCTTATCATTATGCCCAATTGTGTCACTATATGTTTATTAGTTGCTATGCCTATTTCTACCATCATATGTCAATTTTGTTATTATGTTTATTTATGTTTTCTTCCCTTCATCTTTTCCCTTTTTATTTTATAGCCATGCTACCTTCGAGCCTAGGCATGCCTCTGAAATATGCGAACACGTGAAATAGGGAACGAGGGGAAAACGTTAAAATTGGGGCATAACTTGTATTGGAAAATTTGGGCATAACTTAAATTAAATACATATATATGGATTTGGAGGCATAAATCAAATTGTGATTTAGATCTTTATTTAGGGCATATGGTACATGATGAATATGACTTGGAAAAGGGGCATGAAAACCTATAATGAAATAGGGATAATTGTTAAATAGTGAAAATGCCTAGATATATAGTAATTAGAAACTATAACCGTGCTTAGACACGAGGTTAGATTACACTTGTGGTAGAAGTCTGCCCGAACCCGACCGGCGTATCCAGCACCACAAGTGGTGAATCTAATGTGAGGGGTCTAAGTGCATAAACACGTAATGGGCTAAGACACGAGGTTAAGTCCGACTTATGGAAAAGTCTACTCGGACCCGCCCGACATATCCAGCATCCACAAATTGTAGGCTTAATGTGGGAGGTCTAGCGCGTTATAACCATTGCAACACTCCGAAATTTTAACGACACTTAAGATGATGAATTAAAGAATAATTAGTATAAATACATTGTTAACATTGAATTAAGGAAAATTTTAATTAAATAATTAGAATTAAGTAAAACGAACTACGCCATTGCGTCCGTCTCGAAATTTTGGTCAAGATAGACACCTGGTTTGCATAAATCGGACATCGTATGAAGAAGTTATTGATGTTTGAAGTTTGTATATGCACGGGAGGAATATATATAATAGGTCTAGAAATTCAAAAATGGGTCCAGAAATTCGAAATTCGTTTCAAAATTCTAAATTTGGGAAGGCGGCAGTTTCCCGCCTAGGTGGGTCTACCCACTCAAAGGGGGATCGACCCATAGGTCGACCTACCCAAAGGGGGGTCAACCCATAGGTCGACCCACTCAAAGGGAGGTTGACCCACCCTTGACAGATCCGGGCGAAATACTTCATTTTGTATCTGGACACCTTTTTGAGCAAGATTCATTGAACCCTAGGCTATATAAAGGAACCTAGACTTAGGTTTTATTCATCTAAAAATAATGCTTATGGCGAAGATCTGCTGCAACGAAAAATAAAATGGCCTTTCTTCTTTTAAATCAATTCAAAGAAGATTATACCTATTTGAAGATTGCTATAACAAATTTAACGATGGCTAAACCAAATTATTCAACATGTTCTTCGCAGTAATTTGGATCCATTTCCTTAGATCTATTCACTGTGAGTTCATGTTATTTTTAGATCTAAATATTTAAATAAAAATCTTGATATGTATGTAAAAAGTTGGATCTTGAATCGGTGCCTAATCAGTTCTATTATGACTTAACTATCAGATCTGCTTTTATATGTTCATACCGCCGCCATGTTAAATCTTGTCATAATATGCCTATTTCGATCAGTTTATTATCGATTCGTTACTATGCCTGTTCTCGATTCTCTTCTCTCCCTCTTTTCCTTTTTTATTTTTATATAGCCAGGCAACCTTCGAGCCTAGGCCTAACGCTGAAAAATGCGAACATGCAAAATTGGGAATGATTGGGAAAGACATAATTTGGGGCATAATTGGTATTGGAAAATATGGATCTGAATTTGGGCATAAAATTTGGAAATATACGAATATGAATTTGGGGGCATATATTATGTTGGATAGTATGAATATGAATTTAGGCATACGTTGGAAAATATAATTTGAGCTTAAATTGGGACATGTGTAAGTATTGATTTGGGACATAAATTGGGACGTACGTGAATATGAATTCAGCTATAACTTGTATTGGAATGGATGAATATGGACTAGGGACATAAATTGGAAAATATGTAGATTTGGGTTCATGCATAATAAATATATATATATATATATATGTATGTATGTATGTATGTATGTATGTATGTATGTATGTATGTATGTATATGCCTTGACTTATAACTTGAGAAAAAGAGCATATGGTGCATAATTAAAAGGTGAATTGAAAAGGGGTCTAAAAGTTTATGATTTGAAAAGTGAATTGGGCATCTAATTAAATATGGGGAAAAAGAGAAATAATCACCTATAATGACATAGGTAGATTTGGATAAAAATGGAATGTCTAGTAATTACAGTTAGGAATTGTAATTGCACTTATGACACGAGTTTAGGTTGCATTAGTGGTGGAAGTCTGCCCGGACCCGACCGGCATATCCAGTAGCCACTAACGTTGAACCTAATGTGGGAGGTCTAAGTGTGCAAATAAGAATCGGGCTAAGACACGAGGTTAGACCCAACTGTGGAATAAGACTGCCCGGACCAGACCGGCATTTCCAACATCCACACGTTGTAGGCCTAATATGGGAGGTCTATCCCATTATAACCATAATTGGATATGGTAATGAATTGGACTACTTAACCTAATTTAATCTATAAGGATTGTATGATTATGAACTTAAGTTAGGGTTAAGTAAAATTGGATGGGTATTGGGTGGGTTAAGTAAAATAGAGGGGGAGGGTAATATTTACATATAGGCCCACGAACTTAACCCATTAAGGTTATGTAATTAAAGACACCTAGTGGTATACATAACTGGTGGAAAATATAATAAAGTTATGTAATTAAAGACACCTTGTAGGGTGAGCATAACTTGTAGAAATGATAGAATTAGATATGTGTAATAATCTGCTAAGTAAACAACGATAAGTTGAAGTGATCGTGTAAATTGAATTTATGATTAAATGAGAAAGAATGAGGAAAACTTGTTAAATAAATAAGTTGTATTATTCATAAATGGTAAGTGACATGTTAATCAGGAAACATGTGAATTGAAATATACTTAATAACGTATTAAGCAGAACATGTTATTGTAATGATGTAACCAAGCAAGAATATAAAATAAATTGTGGATTACAGACCTTGGGCCACATTCTAGAGAATAACATGTTGTGGGCTTATTAATAAACTTAAATGGATTAAGTTATATTATTGAAATTAATAAGCAAGAGAAACTTGGTAAATTGGAATAAGAATTCAATATGAATGTGAATAACCAAGTTAAATGGGTACCGGGTGAGGTAAGGCAAGCACATAAAAGAATGTTTAGACATAGGGTCTAACAACATATTGAAGAAAGGCGCTTGGACCAGTCTGTACGTTTGAGGGTGAATAACCCAACGGGGTAGATCATCGAGGTGTTATAAGACACAAGGGGAGCGCACATTCTTCCGATTGTTATGACGGATCCAAAGGACTGAAAGGGGAAGCACGCGACTTCCTGAAGTACATAAGGTGATCCTAGTAGTCCTCTGTGCGGTGACAGATGTAACACCCCGTAATTCTATTAATATTAATATTCACAAACTAAAGAATAACTAATCTCAGACGTGAGAATTGTGGGAAACGGGTTGCGCCATTGTGTTCATCTCGGAATTCTGGTTGAAATAGAGTCCGAGTTTGCATGAATTGGACTTCATATGAAGAAGTTATGGCCATCGGAAGTTTCAGAAAATTCAAAACAGATTTCAGAAATTTAGAATTCAAAATTCGAAGTCAAACAGGCTAGGCGGGAAATTTCCCACCCAGCACCCCAGGTCGACTGGGGAGTCGACACCCCCCTAGGTCAACTGGGCAGTCGACCTGGGTGTCGACCTGTCCAGTCAGCTAGGGTTTGGCTGAGCCCAATCTTGAGCTGTTGATGTGTCTTTAGGGCTGAGTTGGAAAATTAAATGGTTCAGGTTAGTTCTGAGTTGATCTAACGGCCTAAATAAATCCTAAACTCTATAAATACCTAGGTAGTCTCTCACTCTATTTCACATGAAAAATAGAATAGCCACCGTCATACCGCCACCATGGAACTCAGTCTAGCCGCCGCCAACTAAGAAGGAAGAAAGCTAATCAAAATTCTAATTCTACTCAACTCTAAGGCAAATCAAGACTCTCTTTCTCTTCTAATTGTGAGTATGATGATCTTAACAAGATTATTATTAAACTAATTAGATTAAGTTATGAATGGATTATAAGTGAATGATGTGGATTGTCATATATGTTGTTGTAAACCTTATGCTATCATGTATGTCGTAAATCCTATGTTGTGTGATGATGATATCCTATATGTTGTAAATCATGCTATGATGATATTGTATAGGTTGTAATTTTCTATCCTAAGTTGTGGTAAATCATACAGGTTATAAAATCATGATGTTGTTATTTATGCTAATAAGTTCATGTTAATCAAATCATAATGTTTGGGGCTATGTTGATCTATATGACAAATCATGTATGCAAGTATAGATTGATTAGTAAAGATTATGAACATATGCCATGACATCTATTTAGATCTAGAATTGTGACACCTAGAATTATTCTATGACATATGTGTATTCTATGTATTAGATGCTAGTTCACACCATCATTATGTTGCCTAAACCATATATGCTAGTCCATACATGAATTTGGATTATGATCATACTATGTGAATTGTGACATTTTACCAAACAAGCTGACACCTTTAGATCCATGACATGTGTAGTTTCATGCAAGTTCCACCCCTATCATGATTAGATCTATTTTTATTCGTCTATATGTTGTGATAATTTATCTTTGTGCTATGAGTTAGACTATTCGAGTCTAACGTATATTTTGCGTTGAATAAGCGAACGTATAACGTGGGGTAGGCGTAATATTAAGGATTTAATATTAAGAAGTTGGGGTGCAATTGATATGATTTTGCATGCCATGAATGGATGGCCATAATTGAGTCAATTATGGACATCAATAAAATCGGACTTAATTAATAATTTGAATAGGGAATTATTAAAACTGGGGTAAAAGATTATAAGTGTTAATCAATGCTTAGGCACGAGGTTGGACTCGTTTGTGATGTAAACCTGCCCGGACCCGCCCGGCAAATCCAGTGGTCACAAATGTCAGCCCAATGTGAGAGGTCCTAGGCCCAAATTAAAGCATAACAGTTGTAAAGACACGAGGTTAGACTCTTTTATGGTGTAAGACTGCCCGGACCCGCCCGGCAAATCCAGCTGCCATAAATGTCAGTCTAATGTGAGAGGTCTTTATGAGGTTATGGCCTGAATGAATTAAGAAATACTTAACCAGATAAACATGTAAGGTGGGACATGGGGGTTAAGTAGGTGCCTTGGGTGGCATGAGGAATCTAGTGGGTGCACTTAGTGGCATGTGAAATACGATTAGTAAGACTTAACCAAACACACATGCAAATGAACATGACTAAGAGGGTTAAGTGGGATGTACTAGTGGACAAGCTTAGGTGGGTAGCTTGTGGGGGCCCATTTCAACCAGTATCCCAAACGTATCTTTGTGGGCTCGACCCAAGTCGAGGATGGGACACGCATGCTGGGCTTGACTATAAGAGGCCAAAATGGGGTAGCGGTGGCAACGCAAGTCCAACGGGTTTCATATGCGTGTGTGGACCCGGGCTGGTAGGTAAGACGTTGTTGCATCGTGTAGGTAAAAGTCGTGCATTCTTAAGTTGTATCGGGTTGCCACTTTAGGGGAGTGATACACCCCACTGTGGGGCCAGCACGGGTATCTACGAGTAGGGAGCCGATCAAAAGAGGGTAGTGGGGTACACCTAGTGGAGATAGGGGCAGGTGGCACCTATATAGTCAGCTAAGGGTACACGAAGCTATAATTTCTAAGTGAAGCAAGTGGGATCGACCTTTAGGGTGACTGGTGCGGTGAAGTGAAGTAATTATTCGTTAGTAATTACGTGTGCCTTTAACGTTATCTTTATCTGCTTTTCCATACCCAATAGTTCATAGACATTTCCTTGTTTTCCAGCTTATGCCTTAGTCTAGTTATTTTGATAATAGTATTGTTAGAATTATCATACTCGCCAGACTTTATGTCTGACCCCCTCTATTTCTATCCTTTTTCCCCCTCCAGGTCCTCAGGGTGGACCCAGCTCTAGTGGAGTTTGATTGGATTGCTTTATCTCTTTGGGAAAGCTTGGACCGCTGAAGTAAAGTCCAGCTTGTTATCTTCTTTAATGGCTATTTATGTAATGGGGTTATGTATTTTATTTTATCAAGATGGATATTGTACTTGACTCTGATTTATGGTTTTATGATGTAATAAACATGTTTAATTTCCGCTGCAATAAAATAAAGTTTTAGATTTCCAAGTATTACTTATTATCTGTCTTGTTGTAATTTTTCTGTTCTATATCCACTTAAAACCTCCATGGAAGTTAATGCATTCCCTTTGTGAGTGACATTAATGGACGTGGGGTGTTACACGTGGTATCAGAGCTTAAGGTTACCAGGACAGATATTTTTTTTAGAAAAACTATTTTTCTAAAGTATTTTGGAAGAAGTGTTTTCAAAAACATGTCTTGATGAGTAATTTAAAGAGGAAAGTTTTTTTAAGAAAAACATAATCCCTAATA
This sequence comes from Allium sativum, assembly GCA_030737875.1. Lineage (NCBI taxonomy): Eukaryota > Viridiplantae > Streptophyta > Magnoliopsida > Asparagales > Amaryllidaceae > Allium > Allium sativum. The sequence goes on from CM060920.1 coordinate 121,572,133, forward strand.
GCCATATATCTTTATCTTTCGAATTCTCCATTTTGAATCTTTCCTTTTTCGTTTCAGCATGGCTGAAGATTTTAACCTTCCGGATGGTGTAACGATACCAAGATGGTATAGGAGGTTATTAGAGGCTAGGGCCGCTGCAGGTCCAGCTAATGTTCCTCCACCACCAGTTGCACCCGCTCCTCCTCCTCCTCCTCGCGCTGATACTTTTGCAAAGACGTGCAAGGAATTTAAGGCTATGGGTGGAAAACCTTTTCAAGGGTCAGAAACGTTTGTGGAAGCTAGAGATTGGCTTAAGGAGGTGGAAGAATTGCTAGAAATCTTTGAAGTAGAAGAAGGGAGGAAAGTCAAATTAGCAGCTTGGTTGATGAAGGGAGAGGCCTCGTTTTGGTGGGAGGTCACTACTGGGGAGCGTCCTGTTGATTCTTCGGCGGATTTCAGACGTAGGTTTGAGGCAAAGTTTCTCTCAAGGGCAGAAGAGAATCTATATATGGAAAGGTTCTTGACATTGAAGCAAGGAAGCTCATCAGTGAAAGAATATGTCAACAAATTTAATCTGTTAGCATGGTTTGGCTTGGACTTAGTGAACAAGCCGGAGAAGAAGGCTCTGAGGTTCGTTAATGGATTGAATGAGCCGTTGCAAGGGTTGGCTATGATCCACATCCCTATGGGGGCCACCTTTGAAAAGCTAGTAGACATGGCACTCATGCACGAGGAGAAAGGCGCTAATGCTAATAAGGCACCCGAGAAGAAAGGGGATCAAAAGAAATCACAACAGCAAAACAAGAAGGGTGGTAAAGACAATAATGGCAAGGGAAAGAAGAAATGCTTTAACTGTGGGACACCAGGCCATCTCAGCAAGGATTGCCGAAAGAAAAAGAAGACTGGCTGTTTTCACTGTGGTGAAGCGGGACATCTAGTGAAGGACTGCCCAAAGAAGGGGAAGAGGGCAGGGTCACCTCGGGAGGACAGGTGCAGGCTCTTATGGCACCAGGGCAGGCAAGGGAACAAGTTCAGGCTCCCGCGGTCCCACCGCTGCAAGAACGAGGTAGAACCATTTCTGTTGAAAGCTTAGTTTTTCTGTTTGATCATCCTGTCCGTACCTTATTCGATTCGGGCGCATCGCATTCGTTTATCTCTACATCATTAGTTGAATCACTGCACTTAAACACCAGTTTAGTAGAGGATCCCTTAGTTGTTTCGAATCCAATTGGGGGCTCAGCTTATTTGTCCATGATGTGTTTGGATTTGAAAATTTCTATACTTAGCGTTGAGTTTAGATGTGATGCTTATGTTTTGGGCTTCACGGGCTATGGGCTAATTTTAGGAATGGATTGGTTATCCAGAAATGGGGCCATTCTTGATTGTGAAAGGAGAGTAGTTAGGCTCGTGACTCGCCTTGGCAACACTCTCGAAATCTTTTGTAATCCCATAAATTCTGTTATGCTAAGTTATTTAGAATCGCTTGACGCGTCTGAGGAAAATCTACGATCTGTTAGAGTGGTCCGAGAATACTCGGATGTGTTTGAGGAGGTGAAGGGCTTGCCTCCAAAGCGGGAGATAGATTTTCGAATATATCTTGTGGATAATGCAAAACCAGTATCTTTGCCAGTACGCCACATGGCTCCTCGTGAAAGGAGGGAACTCGATAAGCAAGTGAAGGAGTTGCTTGAGAAGGGGTTCATAAGACGTAGTATATCGGAGTGGGGTGCTCTAGTAGTATTTGCCACGAAGGCGGATGGGTCCCTTAGACTTTGTGTGGACTATAGAGAACTTAATAAGCTTACTAAGAAGAACAGACACCCACTGTCGAGGATTGACGATCTCTTCGATCAGTTAGTTGGCGCCTCAGTGTTTTCGCAGTTGGACTTAGCCACTGGTTTCCATCAGTTGAGAGTGGCTGAGGATAGCATTGACAAGACTGCCTTTAGGACTCCGGACGGTTTCTATGATGGCTAGTGATGCCCTTCGGTTTGACAAACGCCCCCGCATACTTTGTTGATTTGATGAGTAGGGTGTTTAGGGAGTACCTTAACAAATTCGTGGTAGTCTTTGTAGATGACATCTTGATCTTTTCTAAGGATGAAGAAGTGCATGCCCTACATCTTAGGGAAGTGTTGGAGACCCTACGAGCACATAATCTTAAAGCTGAATTTTCTAAGTGTCACTTCTGGAGGAAGGAAGTATGGTTCTTAGGGCACATGGTTTCCAAAGAAGGGATAGCCGTGGATCCCGCGAAGGTGGTGGCCATCCAAGATTGGAATGTCCCTAAAAATGCTACCGAAGTAAGAAGTTTCTTGGGGTTGGCTGGCTACTATAAGAAGTTTATCAAAGACTTCGCAAAGATATCAGCTCCATTAACACGCCTGACAAAGAAGAACCTAGTTTTCACATGGGACGTAGATTGTGATGATGCGTTCCAACGTTTGAAGAGAGCTTTGACCTCAGCTCCAGTTTTAGTGCTGCCAGACGGGAGTAAGCCAATTACTGTTTATACCGATGCTTGTGGGATAGGTCTAGGCGCAGTCTTAATGCAAGAGGGTAGGGTAATAGCCTATGGTGGAAGGCAGTTGAGAGCGCATGAGAAAAATTACCCCACACATGACCTAGAGTTGGCCGCTATTGTTTTCGCGCTTAAGTCTTGGCGTCATTATCTTCTTGGCGAGAAATTCGAATTATTCACTGACCACAAATCTTTAAAATACTTATTCTCTCAGAAGGACTTGAACTTAAGGCAGCAAAGGTGGATGGAGTTCTTAGCATCCTATGACTTCGAGATAGCATATACCCCTGGCAAGGGTAACGTAGCGGCGAAACTTAGAATTCATTTCGATGTTTGACTTTAGACCTTCCGTTGACTTTGTACCCGGTTTGCTAGCATCCTTGGAGGTCAGACCTACGCTTTTGGGACAGATTGGCGAGGCACAGCGAGACGACCCACAGTTGGTTGAGTTAGTCGAAAAGCTCAAAAGAGGGGAGTCATCAAGCCATCTCCGTAGGTATACCCTAGATGATAAGGGTTGGTTACGTAAGGATAGTAGACTTTGTGTACCTCAAGACGAAGGTTTGAGGAAGGCTATTCTTGACGAAGCACATCATTCGAAGATGACCATTCATCCCGGCGGGGACAAGATGTACAAAGACATGAAGCGAGTTTTCTTTTGGGCCGGTATGAAGAGGGATGTGGCCGAGTATGTCGCTAGATGCTTGGTGTGCCAACAAGTAAAAGCGGAGTAAAAGAAACCCGGTGGGTTGCTTCACCCATTGGAGGTTCCACTATGGAAGTGGGAAAGTGTCTCGATGTACTTTGTGGATGGATTACCAAGATCAAGGAAGGGTAATATGGGGATTTGGGTTATAGTAGACAGACTTACTAAGAGCGCCCATTTTATTCCCGTGAAGAGTAAGAGGACTGCTCCATGGTTAGCTTCTGTATACGTCCGAGAGATAGTTCGTTTGCATGGTGTTCCTTCTAGTATAGTAAGCGACCGCGATCCTATCTTCACTAGAGAATTTTGGAAGAGCTTACAAGAGGCGGTAGGGACTCAGTTATGTTTGAGCACCGCATATCATCCTCAGACGGACGGCCAGACTGAGAGGGTGAATCGCATTCTAGAGGATCTTTTGAGGCTATGTATCCTAGACTTTGGGGGTATGTGGGAAGAGCATCTTCCATTGGTGGAGTTCGCATATAATAACAGCTTTCAGTCTAGCATTGGCATGGCACCTTTCGAAGCTCTTTATGGACGACCTTGTCGTTCACCTACATGTTGGTGGGAATCTACGGATAAGATCTTACTTGGGCCCGATATGATTAGAGAGACTTCGGAAAAGATCGACTTGATTCGAAGGAGGATGAAGACGACGCAAGATAGGCAGAAATCTTATGCGGATAAGAGGAGGACAGATCTTGAGTTTGAGGTTGGGGACATGGTCTTTGTCAAAGTGTCTCCATTACGAAACATTGTTCGCTTTGGGTCCGTTGGGAAGTTAGCACCAAGGTTTGTAGGGCCGTTTCCTATTAAGGAGAAGATTGGACAGATGGCGTATAGAGTGGAGTTGCCTGAGAGACTTAGTGGTGTACACGACGTATTCCATGTGTTACATTTGAGGAAGTGCTTGCACGAGACCGCGGAGGTGGTAAAGCCAAACTTGCTTAGAGAGGTGGAGATAGAGCGTGATGCGACGATTCGACGAGCTCCTACACGCATCCTGGGGTCGGAGATCAAGAAGTTGAGGAATCGAGAGGTCAGACTAGTCAAAGTGCAATGGGGAGATGATGAGAGCAACGCTACTTGGGAGACAGAAGCGAAGATGCGTTCATTGTACCCTTTTCTTTTTGAGGGTATGTCTTTTAATTTCTCCTTTATCGTTTAGTTTGTACTTATCTTATCTTTAGTATGTCCTCTCGCTAGTATCTTTGACCTTTAGTTAGGATCATCCTATGGTTGAAACATATGGTTGAAACATGTGTTTGAGACATGTTATGTATGATGGATGCAAAGTGGATGCAAGTGTTTGCTAGTGGTTGCTCGTGGATGCATATACACACACTATTAGGCACTAGATCGGCTCAGTCACTTCATACTGCATATTGCATATAAATGGATGTATTTAGTAAAATGGATGTATGACGATTGTATTATCATATGGATGCTACATTCAGATGATGATTTTGCATGCATATAGAGATAATATGTAGCATTAGGGAACTTTTGCATACATAATGGACGCATGGCACTATCATGATTTGCATTAAGGAGGTCAACTGAATCAGTGGACCGCCTGATTTTGCATTAGATATGGACATATACACACACTATGCAATTAAACATGAAAGCATTAGAGGTCTATAAGGACAATGGATGCCTGTGTTTGATGGTTGAGTAGATGGACGATTGGATGTTAGGATATACATTCTTCTTAACTTGAAGATTTCGGGGTCGAAATCCTTTAAGGAGGGGAGAATGTAACACCCCGTAATTCTATTAATATTAATATTCACAAACTAAAGAATAACTAATCTCAGACGTGAGAATTGTGGGAAACGGGTTGCGACATTGTGTTCGTCTCGGAATTCTGGTTGAAATAGAGTCCGAGTTTGCGTGAATTGGACTTCGTATGAAGAAGTTATGGCCATCGGATGTTTCAGAAAATTCAAAACAGATTTCAGAAATTTAGAATTCAAAATTCGAAGTCAAACAGGCTAGGCGGGAAATTTCCCGCCCAGCACCCCAGGTCGACTGGGCAGTCGACACCCACCCCAGGTCGACTGGGCAGTCAACCTGGGTGTCGACCTGTCCAGTCGGCTAGGGTTTGGCTGAGCCCAATCTTGAGCTGCTGATGTGTCTTTAGGGCTGAGTTGGCAAATTAAACGGTTCAGGTTAGTTCTGAGTTGATCTGACGACCTAAATAAATCCTAAACTCTGTAAATACCTAGGTAGTCTCTCACTCTAATTCACATGAAAAATAGAATAGCCACCGTCATACTGCCGCCATGGAACTCAGTCTAGCCGCCGCCAACTAAGAAGGAAGAAAGCTAATCAAAATTCTAATTCTACTCAACTCTAAGGCAAATCAAGACTCTCTTTCTCTTCTAATTGTGAGTATGATGATCTTAACAAGATTATTATTAAACTAATTAGATTAAGTTATGAATGGATTATAAGTGAATGATGTGGATTGTCATATATGTTGTTGTAAACCTTATGCTATCATGTATGTCGTAAATCCTACGTTATGTGATGATTATATCCTATATGTTGTAAATCATGCTATGATGATATTGTATAGGTTGTAATTTTCTATGCTAAGTTATGGTAAATCATACATGTTACAAAATCATGATGTTGTTATCTATGCTAATTAGTTCATGTTAATCAAATAATAATGTTTGGGGCTATGTTGATCTATATGACAAATCATGTATGCAAGGTTAGATTGATTAGTAAAGATTATGAACATATGCCATGACATCTATTTAGATCTAGAATTGTGACATCTAGAATTATGCTATGACATATGTGAATTCTATGTATTAGTTGCTAGTTCACACCATCATTATGTTGCCTAAACCATATATGCTAGTCCATACATGAATTTGGATTATGATCATACTATGTGAATTGTGACATTTTACCAAACATGTTGACACCTTTCGATCCATGACATGTGTAGTTTCATGCAAGTTCCACCCCTATCATGATTAGATCTATTTTTATTTGTCTATATGTTGTGATAATTTATCTTTGTGCTATGAGTTAGACTATTCGAGTCTAACGTATATTTTGCGTTGAATAAGCGAACGTATAACGTGGGGTAGGGGTAATATTAAGGATTTAATATTAAGAAGTTGGGGTGCAACTGATATGATTTTGCATGCCATGAATGGATGGCCATAATTGAGTCAATTATGGACATCAATAAAATCGGACTTAATTAATAATTTGAATAGGGAATTATTAAAACTGGGGTAAAAGATTATAAGTGTTAATCAATGCTTAGGACACGAGGTTGGACACGTTTGTGACGTAAACCTGCCCGGACCCGCCCGGCAAATCCAATGGTCACAAATGTCAGCCCAATGTGAGAGGTCCTAGGCCCAAATTAAAGCATAAAAGTTGTAAAGACACGAGGTTAGACTCTTTTATGGTGTAAGACTGCCCGGACCCGCCTGGTAAATCCAGCTGCCATAAATTCCAGTCTAATGTGAGAGGTCTTTATGAGGTTATGGCCTGAATGAATTAAGAAATACTTAACCAGATAAACATGTAAGGTGGGACATGGGGGTTAAGTAGGTGCCTTGGGTGGCATGAGGAATCTAGTGGGTGCCCTTAGTGGCATGTGAAATACGATTAGTAAGAGTTAACCAAACACACATGTAAATGAACATGACTAAGAGGGTTAAGTGGGATGTACTAGTGGACAAGCTTAGGTGGGTAGCTTGTGGGGGCCCATTTCAACCAGTATCCCAAACGTATCTTTGTGGGCTCGACCTAAGTCGAGGACGGGACACGCATGCTGGCTTGACTATAAGAGGCCAAAACGGGGTAGCGGTGGCAACGCAAGTCCAACGGGTTTCATATGCGTGTGTGGATCCGGGCTGGTAGGTAAGTCGTTGTTGCATCGTGTAGGTATAAGCCGTGCATTCTTAAGTTGTATCGGGTTGCCACTTTAGGGTAGTGATACACCCTACTGTGGGGCCAGCACGGGTATCTACGAGTAGGGAGCCGATCAAAAGAGGGTAGTGGGGTACACATAGTGGAGATAGGGGCAGGCGGCACCTATGTAGTCAGCTAGGGGTACACGAAGCTATAATTTCTAAGTGAAGCAAGTGGGATCGACCTTTAGGGTGACTGGTGCGGTGCAGTGTAGTAAATATTCGTTAGTAATTAGGTGTGCCTTTAACGTTATCTTTATCTGCTTTTCCATACCCAATAGTTCATAAACATTTCCTTGTTTTCCAGCTTATGCCTTAGTCTAGTTATTTTGATAGTAGTATTGTTAGAATTATCATACTCGCCAGACTTTATGTCTGACCCCTTCTATTTCTATCCTTTTTCCCCCTCCAGGTCCTCAGGGTGGACCCAACTCTAGTGGAGTTTCATTGGATTGCTTTATCTCTTTGGGAAAGCTTGGACCGCTGAAGTAAAGTCCAGCTTGTTATCTTCTTTAATGGCTATTTATGTAATGGGATTATGTATTTTGTTTTATCAAGATGGATATTGTACTTGACTCTGATTTATGGTTTTATGATGTAATAAACATGTTTAATTTCCGCTGCAATAAAATAAAGTTTTAGATTTCCAAGTACTACTTATTATCTGTCTTGTTGTAATTTTTCTGTTCTATATCGACTTAAAACCTCCATGGAAGTTAATGCATTCCCTTTGTGAGTGACATTAATGGACGTGGGGTGTTACAACAGATGTCTTAGGCTATATTCGCAGAGGTTGGTTCTGCGCGTAACTACTAGGTGGGTGGGCCTTGACTGCAGATGTAGCTATGCAGTCAGAATGCTATGACGAGGTTACACCAGGGTGATTCGACGGTTGCCTCACGAGGAGGTAAAGAGGGTCACAACAAACAAGGATAGTAGACCGTCGGATATCCGTCATCGACAGCCAGCGGGATGCGAAAGACTAGAGCTAAACCCAATATACCATTTCATCTTTAACTATCAAGGTATGGGGTTGAGGGTAGACGCCACATGGATGTTTAGTTTGGTTGTTATTAGGAACGGTTGCTTAGCTCTTGTAGTCTTTACTAGTTGAGGGTGGGGCCAAGGTGGGGCCATAGCCACCACGAAAACAGACCCTAGGTATATCTGTATATAGAGGCTCTTTAAAGACGGGCCTGTACAGGTATGGAAAAGCTCCCAGCCGAGTTATGTATTTAGCCCGGCCACGGAACTCTGTGCACATTAGAGGACGTGCGATTGAGGCATCGAGCTACAAATCCAGTACATATATGGGACAGTCTAGATACATGCCTATCTTCTCTGGGTGGTGTATCATAGACTAGAGCGCATTATTCCGATAAGGAATTCGATTCGATCAATGGTGGCAGTCTGTACGCTTACATAGCATAGTAATGACAGATATATGCAGAACGTAGTATTGTTATATTGAGATCCGTACGTCACTCTGGCGTAGGATAAGGGACTGCTTTCATTACAGTGGAGACCGTGCGAATGAGTTACCATGGGGTGTATCTCAATATTGAGAGATAGCTACATATATTGTGTTAGGTGAATCCATGGGAAAGTAAATGTGTACGATGCGCGTATAAGTCTTGAGTGCTACTAACCCAAGTAACCTAATAATCAAGAAAATGTAATATAACGGTATTAGAACGGTACTAGTATATGCATGGTGCAGAGAAATGTATTTAAGAAGGGCAATATATCTTGTTCATCTTATCTTACTCAGTTCACACTTGTTATTGTTACTGTTATCTTGTTCTTCCAGTTTTATATATAACTGCCATGATACTTTTATTTATTTATATTTAAAAGTAACTGGACCCGCCAGACATTATGTCTGACCCTTTTTGTTTCATGTTCTCTCCCCCCCCCCCCCCAGGTTCTCAGGGTGTAAGTGCTTAGAGTTGATTTGGATTCTTCCAGCTTAGCTTGGATTTTGGATATAGATGTATCGCTTTGAAGTCTGGTCAACACCCTTATGGCTTCACAGGGAAATATGGTTTTATGCTTTTGTACTCTGATATTTTTGGCAAGACAGATTATTTATGTAATTGGTTACTTCAACTTACGATGTAAACTCAGTATTTGGGACCAAGATGTCTTGATTTAAATAAAGTTTTAATTCCGCTATTATTTTACATGTTTGTCTTGTGCTATTATGTTTTATTTACCTATAATGCTTCACGAAACTTAATGCATTCCTTTAGTGAGTGACATTAACGGGCGTGGGGTGTTACATTTGGTATCAGAGCATATGATTATAAGATCGGATAAAATATTTTGAAAAGGGTTTTAAAAAAGGTCCCAAAAACAAAGTATTTTAAAATAAAAAGTCTGTTTTTGAAAAGCATATTTCCCAGAGCCATAAATACCTTCTCGATTCTCCACTTGATTTCTTCTCCTTTTTGATCAGGGAACTGTTTCCTTTCGAAAGGGTATCCCTATTTCGACACGGCTCCGTAGGCATGTTAAAACTACGGTATATGTCGAAGGGCAAAGAAGTTCCCAACCTGCATTTTTAGCCGCAGTGGTTTCACCTGCGTATTATTTTCTCTCAAGCCTCATAAGGATTTTCGTGCGATAGAGGCAGCTTACAAGAGACTTGTTAGCATATTGCACAAGGATAGTAAAAAGGAGAATAAGGGAGTTGGGGCTAATGAGCATAGCCCAAAGAAGAAAAGAGGAAATACCATAATTTTGGAATGGTGGGTCATCTGAAAAAGGATAGTAGAAAGAGGAAAGGTGTTGTTACCACTTTGGTAAGGCGGGACACCTTATTAAGGAGTGCCCAAAGAGACAAGGACAAGGCCAGAAGGCAGGAACTTCTTGAGGGAAAGCTAATGTTCTCATATCTAGTGGACATGATAGGGGTAGGAAAGTTTCCATTGAAGGATTGATTTCTATTTCTGATCATCCTTTTAGGATTCTTTTTCTGGCGCTTGGCATTCTTTTGTAGCTGATCTTTTAGTTGAGTCTTTGCACCTCGATACTAGTATGGTTTTGGATCCCGTTAGTGTCTCAAACCCATTAGAGGTACAGCTCATTTATCGAGGAATTGTCGGCGTTTGAGAATCTCTGTGTTAGGCATCAAGTTTGATTGTCATGCATATGTTCTTGATTTCATAAGATACGGTTTGATTCTAAGATGGATGGGTTAACCATATATGGAGCCATTCTAGGCTGTAAGAGGAGGGTCGTTAGACTTCTGACTTCCCATAGAAAGACTCTCGAGATTTCTTATGACCCCGAAAGGGTCTGTCATGCTTAGTCTCCTAGAACCTGTTGATATATCTATCGATGATTTGCGACATGTGAATCCTAAAAGAAAAGAGGGAACTTGATAAGAAAGTAGGGGAGCTACTTGAGAAGAGGTTTGATAGGTGAATTATATCGGAACGGGAAACCTATTGAAGACAGTCCTTAAGGAAGTCCGTCATTCTAAGACGACTATTCATTTAAGAGGCGATACAATGAATAGAGTTCAAGGTAGTGAAGCCAAACTTGGAAGAGGAAATGAAAGTAGAAGGAAGCAATGATAGGACGAGTTCCGACTTGCATATCTGGATCGGAGGTTAAGAAATTATGCAACAAAGAAGTGAAGGTAGTAAGAGTGCAATAGGGAAAGGGACGCGAGAAGGCTACTTGGAAGGCTGAAGATAGGATTCGCGCTTCATATCCTTTCCGTTTCGAGAATATGTCTTTAGCTTCTTTTTCCAAGCTTCGAATTAATACTTGTATCTATCGTTTTAAGATCTCCTATCGATCAAGTCTTTAGGTAGAAAACTAATGAATGTAAACATGTGTTTGAGACATGTTATGTTTGATGGATGCAAGTGGTTGCTAGCGATTGCTCGTGGATGCATATACACACACAATAGGCACTAGATCGGCTCAATCACTTACATATTGCATATTGATGTGTGTAAATTTTTAAATTTTTATAGATTATCGTTACATTGATGTTGCACGTGGATGGATGATTGTGCACACATATAGAACTTACATGGATTAGGATGATTTGCATACATTTTGGTTGCATGGCACAAACATAAATTGCATTAAGGAGGTCAACTAAATCAATAGACTTCCCGATCTTTCGCATTAGTTTACGGACATATACACACTCTATTACATATTTTCATAAAAGCATTAGAAATTCCTTAAGGACAATGGATGCCTGTGATTGCTAAATGAATGAATGATTGTTGGATATTAGGATATACATTCTTGTTAATTTAGAGATTTCGGGGACGAAATCCTTTGAGTAGGGGAGAATGTAATACCCCGAAATTTTAACGACACTTAAGATGATGAATTAAAAAATAATTAGTATGAAATACATTGTTAACAATGAATTAAGGGAAAACTTAATTAAATAATCAAAATTAGGTAAAATGGACTGTGCCATTGTGTCCGTCTCGAAATTCTGGTCAAGATAGACACTTGGTTCGCGTAAATCAGACATCGTATGAAGACGTTATTAAGTTTTGAAGTTAGTATATGCACATAAAGAATATATATATATAATAGGTCTAGAAATTCAAAAACTTAGGGGAATTATTTTCTCAGCCAAGGTCTAATCGGAACCAAGTTTTTATTTTATCTGTGCTCGCCTCAATCATTTGACTATATCCTATCGATCGAGTCTTCGACCATTAGATAGGAATCCTATGGATGTAAACATGTGTTTGAGACATGTTATGTTTGATGGTTGCAAGTGGATGCAAGTGGTTGCTAGTGGTTGCTCGTGGATGCATATACACACACTAGGCACTAGATCGGCTCGAAAACACTCTCTTACTGCATATGGATGTGTGAGCATTTTCAATTTTTGTGGATGAAAAATGGTTGACTCATCACATGGATGTTGCATTTGGATGAATGATTGCGCACACATTTAGAAATAATATGTATCAAATAGGAAAAGCATACATGTTGGACTCATGGCACTGACATAATTCGCATTAAGAAGGCCAACTGAATCAGTTGACCGCCTGATCTTTGCATTAGATAAAGAACATACACACACACTTTTGCATATGTTCATACAACATTAGAAGATTTCTAAGGAAAATGGATGCTTGTGGATGATGGTTGAGTAGATGGATGACTGGATGGTAGGAAACATTCTTCTTAACTTGAAGATTTCGGGGACGAAATCCTTTAAGGAGGGGAGAATGTAACACCCCGTATTTTCTGTAAATATAAGAATAACAAATCAAGGAAGAATTAATTTTTAAAATAAGAATCAAGGGAAACGGGTTGCGCCATTGCGTTCGTCTCGAAATTCTGCTTGGAAACAAGTCCGAGTTTTCGAGAAACGGAGTCCGTATGAGGAAGATATGACCCTCCGAAGTTTCAAAGATTTTCAGAATCGAAAACAGCTCGAAAATTCGAATTCAAAATCCCAAAACAGGCTGGGCGGGAAAATTCTTGCCCATGGACCAGGTCGACCTAGGGGTCGACCATAGTGTCGACCTCCCAGGGGCCAGGTCGACCATAGTGTCGACCTGGGGGTCGACCTGCTCCCGAAACCCAGTTTTTGAACCTGATTCATTTTGATGTTTCCGGTCTCGTTTTCAGTCTAGATTCGTCCACCTAATCCTATATAAATAGCCCCCTAGCCCCATTCTCTTTACACCATTCTTCTCTAACCTTATGTTGCACAATTTCATTCCTATACTTTGCCTCCGTTCTTATTAAATAAAATAATGGCATCGTTACTCTGCTGGAATCAAAACTAGAGCTAGTACACCTTCTTCCAAGTCTGACTAGAATTAAAAGAGAACTGCTACAACTATCTTTCTTTTAGAATCCAGAACAAAAATTAGAGAAGAGTAATTCAGCATTTCTGCATCAACAACAGTTTATTATCCTTTCTTAAAACCACGAAAGGAAAGTACAGTTATTTTCCGATATAAACTTTAATTATAATTGTGACATGATTGTAATTCTGAATTTGAGGTTGTGTACGTTCTGTTCTGATCTATTTTATTCTGTATCTCTTTCTTCTTTCTGTTCTATGGCCAGGCTACCACAATCCTGCGCCACATCTCATAAGAGATTAACGCACAAACGCAAAACTTTGGGACAAATAATGAATGGTGGCATAATTGGACATGGCTATTATGTGACTGATTTAAGAAAAAGGACATATGTTTTAAACTAGATCTATGCATATTCTGTGAATTGGAAGAAGAGGAACCATTGTATGCTAACATGTGACTTGAGACATTGGACATAATGCATATTTAAAAATTAAGATCTGATTTTGAGAGGATATAATTTAAAGATCTAGATTGTTGGGTATATTTTTATATAACGATTCATGACTTGAGATAAAAAGAGAATATGACTTTGGTGTAAAGATCTATATTAAGATTAGATAACTGTTAAAGGTGAATAACACCTAAGTGGGGGATTTTTTGAATATATGGCATGCATTGAAATCGATGGCTATATTTGGTATAATTTATGTGAATCTTATGTACTATGCAAGTTTGACTAAAATTGGAACGTATGTTATATGGTAAGTTATGAACATAATTTGTGTGATGTAAATTTAATGCAAACATGGGTATATGATTATATTGTGAATCATGACAATTATTTAGGCATGTGAACTTAGGCCCAATTTATAATAAGGCAAGATATGTCAATGAAACTTTAAGGAATGATTAAATCTGTTATATTGCCTAATCTGCTAGATCTGTTATATTGCCTAATCTGCTAGTTCTGTTATATTGTCTAATCTACTAGATCTGTTATATTGCCTAATCTACTAGATCTGTTCATCTGCTAAATCTGTTGAAAACTGAGTATTGAAATTTGAGTATGAATATTTGTAGGCTCGATCTAGAAATTGAGCAAAACTTGTTAATAGAACCTTGAATAATCTGCTGTAACTTGTAAAGAAGTAAATTTGTTAATGTGGCATAATTAGTCTGATATTAGCATAATCTGTGAATGAATACATTGGCTAAACATGAAACATGGCTAACTCGAGGTTAGAATGAGTTTGCGGCGTAATCCTGCCCGGAACCGCCTGGCACATCTAGTGGCCGCAAACAATAGGTTCTAATGTGGGAAGTTAGTCATAACGTGCTTGAAACCCGAGGTTAGACTCAGTTTGCGGCAGAAACCTGCCCGGAACCAACCGGCCTAACCAGTGGCCGCAAACTGTCAGTCTAATGTGAGAGGTCTGCGCATTAATTTTTAATTAATACAAATCTAAGATAAATATGATGTCTAAAACGTGTTGGGTGGATAGGGTTAAACCAACTGGACTAATGAATTTAACAAACCCGTTTCGCCAATCTGTAAGCCCAATACAAAGTTAGACAAACCTGCAAATCTGTTAAATCCGTATATCTGATCCGTTAGTCTGGAAACTTGTCTGATCTGTGAACTAGTTGATCTGAACTCTGTATGTCTGAACTTGTAAACAAGTTAATCTGAAATCTGTTAGTCTGGGGAAACAAGGTTAGGAGGGAAATTACTTGTGTCATCTGTTGTTTGGGACCCATATTAGTCAGTAACCCTTTCTGGTATCAAAACTTTTACCCCACACTAGATAGGGTCCGGGTATGCTTACTGAACTAATCATAAGCGGTTCATTCTGATAATGGCGAGGGGTGTTGATGGTGCATTCCAACCGGGTTATGTGCGTGCATGGATCCCGGTCTGCCTCTGAGGATATAAGACGCCGTGACATCTGTAAATAGGTCTGTGTGATTCAAAGGTTTCCACTTTAGGGAGTGATACACCCTTCTGTGGGGCTGGCGCAGGGTATTTATGTATTAGGGAGCCGATCGCTTGGGGTAGATTTAGGGTACACTTAGTTCTGTCTGTTTCCGTTGGGGTACCGTCTGTTTCTGTTGGGTGGTAACACCTGTATGTTTCTGCGTGGTACCGTCTGTTGGGGTGGTAAAGGCCCATTTACTAATGTAGAACTAATTCTACATTCTGTTTCCATAGGGATTAATCTGTTTCTGTACCTTCTGTTGGGGCGGAAAAGGCCCATTACTAGCATTCTCTTCTGAGGAAATTATTCTGTTCCCATTTCTGTTTTAGTTTGGACATTAGGATAACCCTAATCCTGTTATACTAGTATTAAGCGCAGAGAAATGAATAGTAATATCATTCTGTTTAACCTAAGTATATCTGCTGCTCTTGTTACTGTTATCTCTTATCTAGCTTATTTTCATGTCATTATTATTATTATATGTTCATATGCTGAAAGTCATTGGACTTGCCAGACTTTATGTCTGACCTTGCTTGTTTTCGCCCCTTTTTCTTCCGTTTCCCCCCAGGTTATCCAAGGAGGGAATACTTTAGCTTGATCCGGATTCCTTCTGCTTGAAGTGCTTAAAGTATGGCTTGGCTCTTTATAGCTTCTGTTTTGTGGGGATTATGATTTTAAAGTTTTGTACTCTAATGGTTTTGAACAAGGCTGATATATATGTACTTGAGTTTTTGGTAAAGATGTAACCATATTGGTTTCTGTTTTCCGCTGTAATAAAGTTATAATATTTCAAGTATTGTTTATCTGTCTTGAAATTTTCTGTTCTGTTTACTAAAATGCTCCATCAAAGTTAAGGCATTCCCTTTTTGAGTGACCTTAACGGAGGTGGGGTGTTACAGGGGTCGACCCATAGGTCGACCTACCCAAAGCGGGGTCGACCCATAGATTGACCCACTCAAAGGGGGTCGACTCACCCCTAACAGATCTGGGCGAAATATTCGTTTTGTATCTGGACACCTTTCTGAGCAAGATTCATTGAACCCTAGGCTATATAAAGGACCCTAGACCTAGGTTTTATTCATCTAAAGTTAATACTGACGGCGAAGCTTTGCTGCAACGAAAATTAAAATGGCCTTTCTTCTTCTAAATCAATTCAAAGAAGATTATACATATTAGAAGATTGCTACAAAAAATTCAGTGATGGCTACAACAACTTATTCAACATGTTCTTCGCAGTAATTTGGATCATTTCCTTCAATCTATTCATTGTGAGTTCATGTTATTTTTAGATCTAAATATTTAAATAGTAATCTTGATATGTATGTACAAAATTGGATCTTGAATCGGTGCCTAATCAGTCCTATTATGACATAACTATCAGATCTGCTTTTATATGTTCATACCGCCGCCATGTTAAATCTTATCATAATATGCCTATTTAGTTTATGCCTATTTCTATCAGTTTATTATTGATTCGTTATTATGCCTGTTCTCGATTCTCTTCTCTCCCTCTTTTCCCTTTTTATTTTTATATAGCCAGGATACCTTCGAGCCTAGGCCTAACGCTGAAAAATGCGAACATGCGAAATTGGGAACGATTGAGAAAGACATAATTTGGGGCATAATTGGTATTGGAAAATATGGATTTAAATTTGGGCATAAAATTTGGAAATATACGAATATGAATTTGGGGGCATATATTGTGTTGGATAATATGAATATGAATTAGGCGTATGTTGGAAAATATAATTTGAGCATAAATTGGCACATGTGTAAGTACTGATTTGGGACATAAATTGGGATGTATGTGAATTCGAATTTTAGGCATGCATTGGAAAATATGCGAATATGGACTCGGGTATAACTTGTATTCGAATGGGTGAATATGGACTAGGGACATAAATTGGAAAATATGTTGATTTGGGTTCGTGCATAACATACATACATACATACATACATACATACATATATATATATATATATATATTATGCCTTGACTTATAACTTAGGAAAAAGAGCATATGGTGCATAATTAAAAGGTGAATTGAAAAGGGGTGTAAAAGTCTATGATTTGAATAGTGAATTGGGCATATAAATAAATATGGGGAAAAGGAGAAATAATCACCTATAATGACATAGGTAGATTTGGATAAAAATGCAATGTCTAGTAATTACAATTTGGAATTGTAATTGCACTTATGACATGAGGTTAGGTTGCATTATTGGTGGTAGTCTGCCCGGACCCGACCGGCATATCCAATAGCTACTAATGTTGAACATAATGTGAGAGGTCTAAGTGTGCAAATAAAAATCGGGCCCAGACACGAGGTTAGACCCAACTGTGGAATAAGATGCCCGGACCCGACCGGCATATCCAACATCCACACGTTGTAGGCATAATGTGGGAGGTCTAGCCCATTATAACCATAATTGGACATGGTAATGAACTGCACTACTTAACCTAATTTAATCCATAAGGATTGTATGATTATGAACTTAAGTTAGGGTTAAGTAAAATTGGATGGGTAGTGGGTGGGTTAAGTAAAATAGAGGGGGTGGGTAATATTTACATATAGGCCAACGAACTTAACCCAATAAGGTTATGTAATTAAAGACACCTAGTGGTATACATAACCGGTGGAAAATATAATAAAGTTATGTAATTAAATACACCTTCAGGTAAGCATAACTTGTAGAAATGATAGAATAAGATATGTGTAATAATCTGCTAAGTAAACAATGATAAGTTGTAGTGACGGTGTAAATTGAATTTATGATTAAATGAGAAAGAATGAGGAAATTTTGTAAAATAAACAAGCTATATTTAATCATAAATGGTAAGTGACATGTTAATTAGGAAACATGTGAATTGAGATATACTTAATAACGTATTAAGCAGAACATGTTATTGTAATGATGTAACTAAGCAAGAATATAAAATAGATTATGGATTACAGACCTTGGGCCACAATCTAGAGAATAACATGTTGTGGGCTTATTAATAAACTTAAATGGATTAAGTTATATGATTGAAATTAATAAGCAAGAGAAACTTGGTAAATTGAAATAAAAATTCAATATGAACAGGAATAACCAAGTTAAATGGGAACCGGGTGAGGTAAGGCAAGCGCGTAAAAGAATGTTTAGACATAGGGTCTAACAACATATTGAAGAAAGGTGCTTGGACCAGTCCGTACGTTTGAGGGTGAATAACCCAACGGGGTAGATCATCGAGATGTTATAAGACACGAGGGAAGCGCACATTCATCTGATTGTTATGATGGCTCCAAAGGACTGGAAGGGGAAGCACATAGCTTCCTGAAGTATGTAAGGTGCCTCTAGTAGTCCTCTGTGCGGTGACAACTATCTTAGGCTGTACTTGTAGAGGTTGGCTCTGCGCGTAACTACTAGGTGGGTGAGCCTTGACTGCAAATGTAGCTATGCAGTCAGAATGCTGGGATGAGGTAACACCAGGGTAATTCGACGGTTGCCTCACGAGGAGGTAGAGAGGGTCACGACCAACAATGATAGTGGACCGTCGGATATCCGTCATCGACAACCAGCGGGATGCGAAAGATTAGAGCTAAACCCAAGATACCATTTCACCTTTCACTATCGAGGTACGGGGTTGAGGGTAGACGCCACATGGATGTTTAGATTGGTTGTTATTAGGGACGGTTGCCTAGCTCTTGTAGTCTTTACTAGTTGAGGGAGGGGCCAAGGTGGGGTCATAGCCACCACGAAAACAGACCCTCGGTATATCTGTATATAGAGGCTCTTTAAAGATGGGCCTATAAAGGTATGGAAAAGCTCCCGGCCGAGTTCCGTGTTTAGCCCTGCCACGGAACTCGATGCACATTAGGGGATGTGCGATTGAGGCATTGAGCTAAAATTATCGTACATATGTGGGATATTTTAGATACATGCATATTTGCTCTGGGTGGAATATCATAGACTAGAGGGCATTATTCCGATAAGGAATCTGATTCAACGATGGTGGCAGTCCGTACACTTACATAGCATAGTAATGACAGATATATGCAGAACGTAACATTGTTATATAGAGATCCATACGTCACTCCGACGTAGGATGAGGGACTGCGTTCATTACAGTGGAGACCGTGCGAGTGAGTTACCATGGGGTGTATCTCAACATTGAGAGATAGCAGCATATATTGTATTAGGTGAATCCATGGGAAAGTAAATGGGTACGATGCACGTATAATTCTTGAGTGCTATTAACCTAAGTAAACTAATAATCAAGAAAATGTAATGGAATGGTATTAGTAGGGATCATTCTATTTCGGATATACTAGTATCTGCGTGGTGCAGAGAAATGTATTTAAGAAGCGCAATATATCTTGTTCATCTTATCTTACTTAGTTCACACTTGTTATTGTTACTGCTGTCTTGTTCTTCTAGTTTTATATACACCTGCCATGATACTTTTATTTAGTTATATTTAAAAGTAACTGGACTCGCCAGACTTTATGTCTGACCCTTTTTGTTTGCTCTTCTTTCTCTTCCGTCTCCTCCCCCTAGGTTCTCAGGGTGGAAGTGCTTAGAGTTGATTTGGATTCTTTTAGCTTAGCTTGGATTTTGGATATAGATGTATCGCTTTGACTTCTGGTCAACACCCTTATGGCTTCACAAGGAAATATGGTTTTATGCTTTTGTACTATAGTATTTTTGGCAAGACAGATTATTTATGTAATTTGTTACTTCAACTTACGATGTAAACTCAGTATTTGGGACCATGATGTTTTGATTTAAATAAAGCTTTAATTCCGCTACTATTTTACATGTCTGTCTTGTGCTATTATGTTCTTATTTACCTATAACGCTTCACGAAATTTAATGCATTTCCTTAGTGAGTGACAATAACGGACGTGGGGTGTTACAACCATAAACGAATAAATGGTGATGAACTTGAATACTTAACCTGGTTAAATCCATAGGAATTACATGACCATGTTAACTTGAGTAGGGGTTAAGTAAACTTGCTTGAAACAATGGGAGGGTTAAGTATATCTTTAGGTTGTGGGTAATATTTATATATATAGGCCCACAAACTTAACATGTGGGGTTATGCAATCTTTTTACACTGTATGGAATAACCTGTGGAAATTCTAGTAATGGGATGCAAGCGTATGGGGAAGCTTGTATCATCTTGTGTGTGGGACCCATTTCAACCAGTAACCTATATATAGGTATCAAACGAGTACTCCGAACTAGGTCGGAGTCGGGGCACACTTAGTGGACTGACTGTAAGAGATCCAAAGGAGGGGACGGTGTCGGCGGCGCATTCCGACGGGGTCATGTGCGTGCATGGGTCCAGACAGGGGAGGCTAAGACATTGTGACATCGATAGATGTGGTTGTGCACATCCTGAAATTAAAGGTTTGCCACTTTAGGGAGTGATACATCCAACTATGGAGCCATTACATGGTATCTACGAAGTAGGGAGTCGATCGATTGTGGTAGTAATTAGGGTACATCTTGACTCTAGTATATTTAGGAGCCCATTATTATCCTTAGGGGTAACTCCAGTATGTTCAGTTGGGATGCCTGTTTTTGTATTGGGTTAAGCCTCTCACTAGAAGTAAACCTAAGTCTACCATCTTATACTTTTTGGGGATCATCTTGTTCAGATGATACTAGTATTGGTGCAGAGAAAAAGAAAAGTATTAGAGAAGCGCTATACATTTATGTTCCATTCGGTTTATCCTGTTACCTTGTCATACCTACCTTATGTGTTGTTATCTCTCTTACCCAATTTATAAGCCTACCATGATACTTTTACTTATTTATATGCTAGAAGTAATTGGATTCGCCAGACTTTATGACTGACCCATTTTGTTTCCTCTTCTTTCTCTTCCGTCAGGTTCTCAGGGTGGGAATACTCAAGCTTGACCAGGATTCTGCTTACGTTCTGCTTGAAGCTGCTTAGATGTACTGCTTGATTTCATATCTTCTCTACTATGGCTATTTTTATGGGGATTATGCCCTTTTCATGTTTATTGTACTCTGATGTTTTAGTACAAGACATAAATTTTAAGTTGATGTACTGGGTTTTATGTATTTCAGACTTATGATGTAACTATGTTTTGAACCACTATGTTTTCTACTTAATAAAATTTCAAATTCTGCTGCTATTTTATGTCTGTCTTGTAATGTTTTATTTTCTGTTTACTTATAACGCTTCACGAAACTTAATGCATCCTCTTAATGAGTGATATTAACGGACATGGGCTGTCACATATGTGATTTGGTAGGCTATAACTCGTTGTCCTTGTTATTGAGATAAATCTCCAAATCTGACTTCATATCATTATATATTATTGCTTGTAATATCCGATTTTGAGTTAACTATATTTTAAAAAAAGAATTTATTAAAAAATATGTTATAAGATTGGACATATTATTATTGTAAGGGTTTGGAAATAAATTGTAATTTAAATTTAAGGATTATCATCGAAAGGACTATTAATGTGAAAATTTAACTAGTTAGATTTCTCTTGAGTTGACCTTGAAATTTCTACGCTTTCGATTACTGATTTTCTTTTACTAATATCAGAATATGTAGTCCTGGCTCGAGTGTTTTTTTCATTATGCACGAGTCAGTTTATTTATTGAAGACCGTAGTTACTTGAAGACGAAGTTGGAGTTTAAGATCGTATATACTACTATTTTATTTCCATTGCATTATTGGCATGTTCTAGTAAATGTATAAATATGATATATTGTAAGATGAGAACAAATGTTTATTGTTTAACAGTTAAATGAACTGTATATGTTATTATTATATTTTATCGTTCCATTGTGAGATTCTGTGTATTGTTTAGTTCATTTTCTTATTATTTCTTTTCTTTTGTTAAACCCCATTAATAATTAGTCACTTTTGGATTGTTTGAGCTTTACAAGTGTGGTTTATTGTCGACTTGAATCGTTGCAAAAAGATGGGTTGTTACAAATAGTCACGACTGAATTCTACGAAACACTCATACTTATTACAGGGATTTTGTACAAAGACCTTAAAGGGTTTCTTGCTGATATTTATTTATTTGCTTCAACTCACATGATGTTATTATTTATTCATTCATATAGATTTGTTACTCTTAACTATTCGTTCATATTCATACTACTTGTAACAACCCGGAATTTTGGAACTAATTTAAAATTTTTAATGAATTTTTAATATTTAAAATAATTTATTTTAAATAATAATGACTAAAAATTTATTTAAATCGAAGTTAAAACGAATATATTTATTATAATTATAAAAGGAGTTAGAAATAGCGCGATGGTTTGAAATTTTGAATCTGAACTTTGACTGACTGTACAGGATGCAAAATAAATTGTATCTTGATGAAACCAAAAATATTTAAATCTATTTAATAATATCTTTCCAACGAATCCGAAAAATCGAAATTTCATAGCGGGAATCAAAAGTTATGCCCAGTTTAAAATTCAGAATAGTCGCTATAGAATTTATATATATATATATATATATTAAAATTAAAAATAGCCATTTTACAAACGACCTTCGTTTTCGATGAAACAACTTTTGTTGGATCCGAAATGTCAAATTATTGCAAGATTTCAATTTTCATAATTTTTGATATCAATATGTGAGCATGGCAAATTAAAATGTGTTTTTTCAATTTCGATCGACCAGAAAATGGCCATTTTTCAAATGGTCTCCAAATTCGATGAAATTAGTTTTGTTAAGACCGTATCATCAAAACGTAACTAAAAATAATTTTTCTGTAATTTTTAGAGTCTGTATGTGGCCTTGGTAATTTAAAATGTACGATCAAATTAAATGATTTATATTTTGAAATAAAGAAAAGTGGGCTGAGACGATCAAATGGGATGACGAGACCTAGTCCATTGTGTTCGGAAGGGGGATATTTGGCTAGGGGCAATGTTGGTTGGGTCGAATTTCGAGCTAGTATAAGTTAATGGGCCTTTTCTGAAAAACTAGAGAATTAAATATTATAAATACCCCTTGAAATTTCAACCCTAACCCTAAAAGCAATTCAACCGCCACCATTTCAGATTTATACGGCCGATTTTATCCCAATTTAATCCTCTAAATTCTTCTAGTTTAGATCGAATTACTTCATACATTCAAAACAAACGGTGTTGAGATTTTCACGCTCTATTTATCTATACGGTTGTGATCAAGATTAATGGCGTATTGCGTTCGGATTTGGGCTTCGAAGTGCCAACATTTGGAGCCACTTTCCAACAAGGAGGGGGCTCCGAGTTCAGCACCACTCACGGCGGCGGTGGAGTTCGGTAAGGGCTTGGCGGTGGCGGTGATGGATGGGTGGTCGGCGGTCTGTATGAGGTGCGGTGGTGGCTCTTTGATTTGAACAGATGGGTTTCTCATATAAAACAGAAGGAACGATGAAAGAAGAAGAAGGGTGCAGCCTAGTTTTGGTTTAAGGGGGTAATTAAAGATTTTAATTAAATTTACTAATTAATGTGCTTAACGTTCAAACTATTATAACTTCTGCAAATCTTATCAGAATTTGACGAAACAAAGTACGTTGGAACCATAAAATCGAGCACTACATTCTAGAGCAGACCAGATCTGAAATGGAGCGATCTGAAATTTCGAAGAATTAAAACCTACTATGAGATTTCTCGATTTAATAATTAAAATTAATATATATATATATATATATATATATAGAAATATATATATTTATATTTATA
Source organism: Allium sativum (assembly GCA_030737875.1). Classification (NCBI taxonomy): domain Eukaryota; kingdom Viridiplantae; phylum Streptophyta; class Magnoliopsida; order Asparagales; family Amaryllidaceae; genus Allium; species Allium sativum. The sequence goes on from CM060920.1 coordinate 121,595,805, forward strand.
TTGATTTTGGTTGTGATGATTTGTTGAATTATATTCTTGTATGATAGAAATATAATCGTTGACGTGTTAACATTAAAATACCATTTCTGTTAGATCATGTTACATTAACATTTAAAGTATCATTTTGGTACATCTTGTTGTATTAAAATAAAATGTCTCTTTGTTAGAAAATAATATATTGAAACAAAATGTCACTTTGTTTAATCATGTAATGTTAGAATTAAAATGTCATTTTTAGAATCATGTAATGTTAGAAATAAAAAATGTCATTATATTGAAAATGTCATTATATTGAGATTATCATTTATTTAGAATTGTCATGTTAGATAAAATCAACATTTTTGTTATATATTGTCATGTTAGATAAAATTAAATTTTTTGTTATATATTGTCATGTTAGAGAAAATAAAACATTTTTGTTATAAATTGTTTTGTTTAAAATAAAAATATCATTTTTGGTTAGAAATGCACATTAGAATAAAAATATCATTATTATGTTGAATTAGTATTGCCAGGCAAAAATATCATTTTTGTTATAAAATATTAAGTTAGATTGAAAACATCATTCTTATATAGAAATGTCACATTAGATTAAAAATGTCATTTTATATAGAAATGTAACATTAAATTGAAAATGTCATTTTATATAGGAATGTCATATTGGATTAAAAATGTCATATGTTTATATTATGGTCATGTTACACAAATATGTCATATATTTAGATAAATGGTCATTTTGTTGAACTAGAATCAACAACATATAGGATTGTCATTTTATTGAATTAGAACCAATAAAATATAAATGGTCATTTTGTCGAATTAGAATTGACAAAATATAAATTGTCATTTGTGTTAAATTAGAATTGACAAAATATAATTGTCATTTGTGTTTAATTATAATTGTCAACAACACAAAAATATCATTTTTGTTTGCGGTATTGAAGTAGAATTGTTAGATTATGTTAAAGATAAAATTCGCATTTTTATTGTATATGTAGCAAAGATTATGTTTCAAATACAAAAACATGTTTACATTAAAAAACACATTTTTAATGTAATGTAAGAAAATAGAAAAATGAACATGTTTTAAATATAAAAACATCTTTACATTAAAAATCACATTTTTAATGTAATGAAAGAAAATATAAAAATGTTCATGTTTTAAAAATAAAAACATGTTTACATTGAAAATCCCATTTTCTAATGTATTGAATGAAACTAGGAAATTGTTCATGTTTAAAATAATAAAAACATGTTAACAATTAAAAACCTTATTTTAATGAAAAGAATGATTTGTATGAAAACTGCTCATGTTAGAATAAAAGTGTTGAAACATTAAAAATCGCATTTTTAATGAAAAGGTTGATTCATTAGAAAAATATTCACTACTTGAATAAAAATGTTGAAAAATTCTATTTTTAATATAAAAATGAGTTGCCAAATAAAATATATCATTTATTTTGAATAATGATTTGTCAATTATATTAGTTGAAATAAAAACAAAACATTTACTTTTGTCAAATTATATTAGTTGAAATAAAACCTTTACTTTTGTCAAATTAGATTAGTTGAAACAAAACATTTACTTTTGTCAAATTAGATTAGTTGAATCAAAATATTCATTTTTGTCAAAATATAATAGTTGAAACAAAAAATTACATTTTGTTAAATATGATGGTTGAAAACAAAAATTACATTTTTGCTAATTAGGTTTGAAATAAAGCAAAAATCACATTTTTGTTAAATAAAATAGTTAAAACACAAATAGCATTTTTGTTAAATAGATTTGTGTCAAAACACAAATAGCATTTTTGTTAAATAGATTTGTGTTACAACAAAAATATCACTTTTGTCCATTTAGTTAAAGTTAGAATTGTTAACAATATGAATTATCACTTTACCCATTTTGCTAAATTAGAGTTAACAATGTGAGTTATCACTTTTATTCATTTATTTCTTAAAATTAGGACTGTTAACAATATGAAATATTTCTTTTATTTACTTTTTTTGAATTAGAATTGTTCACAATATGAAAATGTCATTTTAATCGTTTTCCTGAAATAGAATTGTCAACAAAATGAATGGATCACTTTTAATCATTTTGTTGAAATAGAATCATCAACAAAAATGAGAGAATCATTTTTATTGATAAAACATATATTAGAATTTGTATGTTAAATAAAGAATCATTTTTATTGATAAAACATATATTAGAGTTTATATGCAAATAAAGAATCATTTTTATTTGCAAAACATACATTTGAATTCATATGCAAAGATAAGAGTCATTTTATTTGTCAAAACATACATTATAATTTGTATGTAATTTAAGTGACATTTTATTGTTAAATTATACAATAGAATTTGTATGCAAATACAAGTGACGTTTGTATTGTCGAATTATACATTAAAATTTGTGTACAGAATAAAGAGGCATTTCATATATTATGATTTGAAACTATACATGCAAATAAAACAATTTATTTTTATTTATTAAAATTAAAAATAAGAATTGCATACAAATAAAGGAAAATGAAAATTATCTTTTTATTTGTCATCAACAACAATGCCATGTAAATAAATTACATTTTATTAGACATTATATACATGTAGGGAAATTATGCGAGTAAAATACATTTTCATTTGGCATTAGGAATATAATAACATGTTTGTTATTTATCATCAACATGTTAGCGGAATTAAAATTAGTTAAATTCATTAACCAATTATTTATTTAGATGAACTGTTGTTGGCTGAAAACCCCACACGGGTATTGGGATGATATTTGACATACACTAGTCCCAATATTTAGTTGTATGTCAATCGATGGATTGACAAGCTGCGATGAGCGTTATTTATTCATTTTAATGCTCGCACAGTTGTAAATTTCACTCTGGATGTGAATTGGTTGTTTAATGATTATTTATCATTATTGTCGTGTACATATGATGTATGAAATCCATATAACCGAAACTATATGGTAACTGATTGAGTCGCATTCCTATTCAGAATATCTTTTATATAAAGAATATTTTAAAATAAAGAATATTGTAATATTAAGAATATTTTTACATAAAGAATCTTTTTATATAAAGAATGTTTTAAACAACGAATATTTTAAAATAATATACAACGAAGAATAAAATGATGATTTCTATGTCCGTTTTGGATGGACAAAAGATAAAAATATATTTTTATCAAAATGAACTAGTTATTAACTAGAATAAATCTTTTAAATTAAGATTTAATGAAATCTTCCAATTAATTAATATTTAGTTGGAATTAAATAAAAAAAAATAGATTTTGGGTTGTCGTGGATGGTGTCTTGAATAACACTGTTCTTAAACCCCGTATTAAAGATTAAATTTTTGAATTAAGATTATTAGAGTTTCCCATTTATATTTAGTAATTGGAATAAAATGATATGTGAATTGGGTTTATTGTGAACTGTGTTTTAAACGACATTTGTTCTTTAACCCAATTAACAATAAAGATATAATTTGGAATTTATAAATCTCTTATTAAGATTTAAAAAGAAATTTTCCAAAGTCAAGTTTTCCATTTTAATATATTAAATTGGAATTGAGCGGAAATTCGAGTTGATAATAATCGAGATAGGCTTCCGTAAAAGAAGACCGTTACTATATATGGAATTTAAAAGGCTTTGCAGTTATTCCATTTATATTATTAGTTGGATACTGAAATTTATACCGATTATATTGATTTGATTTCTGTGAAAATTCCATATTTAATGGATGATGGTTTTAGGTTTATAGTGAACTGTGTTTTAAATGACATTAGTTCTTTAACCCTGCTAAAGACAAGATTAAGTTCTTAAAAGTTGAATAATCATAAAGTAATGATTTTTGATATTAAAATCAAATTGGAGTTTTATTGAATCTTTAAAAAGAAGATTAAAGAATAAATTTAAATGAATTTATCTTTAATAAAATTGAGGGGAATCTTTCCCTTGTAATATGAATATTTTATTAAAAGAATATTCTGAATTGGAATGAGGCGTATGATGTGTATTTATAGTACTTGATTTTTGATTATAAAATATGCGAATTATTCGGAATGACCGGGTTTAACCCATTCTGAATAATTACTACGACGATTAAAAGTCGAAGATATTATAGACGGTGATTGAAGACCGGCGATCTTCACATCGAATGGGCAACTACTGATGCCCTGAACTGTGTAACACCCAACCTCCGTTAAGGTCACTCAAAAAGGAATGCATTAACTTCAATGGAGCATCATAAGTGTATAGAATAGACAAATTACAAAACAGACAAAATCTAAAAAGCGGAAAATAAATAAAACTTTTCTTTGTTGATAAAACAACAGCTTGGTAAAACAGCTTGTACAAAGATTGTTTTCCAGCACCAAAACACCCATACTCATTACAACAAAGCATCAGTCTTGTTTAACAAAATAAAGAAGCATAAAATGACAATGATATTCCCCAATAAAGCATGAGCTAGCCATATGGAAAAGAGAGTCCAAAGTAATGCTTCGACTATCTTCGAGCTTGGAAAGAAAACTGAGAAGTGATGATATTCCCTCCCTGCAAACCGGGGGGGAGGGGGGAACGGAAGAAAAGAAGGCGAAAGAAAACGGGTCAAACATAAGTCTGGTAAGTCCAGCGATTATTCAGCATGTAAACAGATAAAAGGATCATGACATGAATGAACTGAATACCAGACATAACCATGATAATGAGCATACCAAGACAACAAATGATAATCGTTAGATATGACAAGGTAGGATACACTGAATGCGCTTCAGTTTTTTCTTTGATTACCTAATTTCTCTGCACCACCCAACTAGCATCCCAACTAGTGTCCTTTATAGAACGATTCGTATTCCTTACTAGTGTCCCAACTAGTATCCTGTGAAAAGGATCTGTATCCCCTACTAGTGTCCCAACTAGTATCCTGTGTTATAAATTAAGGTGGTCCCAATCCCGCAATTGTGGTAGCCTTCAGGTGCGCATCTAGTATGAGGATCTTACCTCAACCAGCTTAATTGCCATGAAGACGTTAGATGTACCCATACTACCCTATCGATCGGCTCCCTACTTGTATTAACTTTCCTTGTGTCTGTGTCAATCAACCCTCTCTTGCATGCAGATACCCTTTGCTGGTCCCACCATAAGGTGTATCAATCCCTATGATAGCGACCCAACACGATTCAAGATGCACAGTGTGTACTACTAATGCCCAGTGCCTGCTTTTCCACTCCGGAGCACGTGCACACCCAAACTCCGTCGGAACTACACTGCCGCACCCCTTGCCGCTATTTTGACCGCTTATAATCAATCTAGTAATCATGCCTCACCTTGCCTAGTTCAGGGTACCGTGATATATCTATGTGGGTTACTGCTGAAATGGGTCCCCATTACTAGGGTTTTCTAGGGTCTATTCGTATACCCCCTAAAATGGTTAAGTGTTATCCATCCATTCAAGTTAACTTAACCCATCCACACATCATGTCATGTTAGTTAAGTGTTTCTTATTAATTTACCCTTCTCATTCAACCATGTTGTAATTGGTTAAGTGTTTCCCCTTAGCTTAACCCCATTCGTTCATCATGTTATATTGGTTAAGTATTTCCCATTTACTTAACCCCACTCGTTCATCATGTTATACTGGTTACGTGTTTCCCATTAATTTAACCCCGCTCGTTCATCATGTTATATTGGTTAAGTGTCATCAATCCAGTCGATTTAACTTAACCCACCCACTTGTCATGTTACATTGGTTAAGTGTTGCCCTCTTGTGTTACTTAACCCTATCACACATCATGTTGTATTGGTTAAGTGTTGCCTTCTTGTGTTACTTAACCCTATCACACATCATGTTATATTGGTTAAGTGTTGCCCTCTTATGTTAACTTAACCCTACCACTTGTCATGTTACATTGGTTAAGTGTTGCCCTCTTGTGTTAACTTAACCCTACCACTTGTCATGTTACATTGGTTAAGTGTTGCCCTGTTGTGTTAACTTAACCCTACCATTCTTAGCCTGTATGTTTCTTAGCCTTAATTCATTCATTAAAGCACCAACCTCCCACATTAGATCTATATTGTTGCGGTCGCTGGATGTGCGAGGCTGTTCCGAGCAGTCTTACACCGCAAATCTATCTAACCTCGGGTTTTTGAGCTTAATGCGCTAACCTCTCACATTAGATCTATATTGTTGCGATCACTGGATGTGCCGGGAGGTTCTAGGCAGTCTTACACCGTAACTTAATCTAACCTCGGGTTAGCCATAATCATTTTTTAACTAATTTACATATTTACAATTTATGTTCATATGTAAATTATCCACAAGTGTTGTCAATTCATGTCATGCCCCATTTACCCTCTAAATTATGTCCGGAATTCTAGATATACAAATTCTACCATTTCATGCTACTAATTATTTACATGATAATGAGCCAATCTATGCCAATAGCATGTAGTTTAATATTTTTTTCCCAACATCTCCCCCATTATTCGTTCGCATAATTCACATCGAACGTTAGGCTCGCAAATTAGCCTAACTTATAAACAAAAGGGAAAAGAAAGGGACATGTAACATTCCAACAGGCCTAAACAATATAGATCAACATGCGTAGTATAAATTTGGGATAGAACGATATAAACTTAATTAAGCACCAGAATGTGATCTCGCATTTAAATTAGATCCAATTAACATGCGAACTAGCATAGATCTAATTGTATAAGCATGAACTTATATAAATCTTAAACATGGGTACTAGCTTGGATCTAAACATATAACATGTATGAACATAACTTAACATGTAACTTACATACATAAAAGAACCACAAATTTAATACAACATGATAGGTTCAATGGTATCAGTCCCAATAGTCTCATAGGCATGATAGTTTTTATTATGTCAGTCACAACAGTCCAATAGGCATGTTAGGTTTTACTATGTCAGTCACAATAATCCAATAGGCACGATAGGTTTTACTATCTCAGTCACAACAGTCCAATAGGCATGATAGATTTTACTATGTCAGTCACAACAGTCCAATAGGCATAAGAAATTCATAATTGACAAAAGGATAGGCACGAATAGAGTTAGGCGTAGTTCTAGATCCAGTTATTACAGTCATGATTTCTTATTAGGTGTTCACATTTAAACATTAACTGTACTTACAGAAAAAGGACAGATCTTGATTTATGGGATCTGATTTCTGAATTTGAAAAGCTATCCTTTGATGTAGACGTTTGATTATCTAGTTCTTCTGATTGATTCCTAATTTGAATTTGATTCTCTAGTTTGGGGTAGATGGATGGAGGCTAGGCCAGTTTGTGGACGAACAACATGACGGCTTCATAGAATGAGTTCTAGGGTTGAGGTTTGAGGTGATTATATAGAAGTCTAGGTTCAATTCTAGCGTTTAGATTAGTCCAGGAGAAATCAGAGCCATCAAACCAAAGAGATATGTCATCCGATCAATCATAGCACGACACATAAGCGCTAACACCTCAGAAATTAGTCATTGCCCAATCAAAGAAGGCTACATCAGCTCAGGACTACAGAAATTCATCACAGGAAGCAGATCTCAAAGGGGTCGGCTCCCCACAGGGAGGTCGACACCTATGTCGACTCCCCTATAGGGGGGTCGACACCAATGTCGACTCCCCCTGGGGAGGGGTCGACACCCCTGAGCGGGAAATTTCCAGCTCAGGCCGCTCTTGCCAGATTTTGAAATTTGAACTGTTTTCTGATTTGATTTATTATTATATTTAATTACTGTTTAAACTTGAAAACTTCTGAACTCCATAACTTCTTCATACGGAGTCCGATTCATGCAAACTCGGACTCTATCTCAAGTAGAATTCTGAGATGAACGCAATGATGAAACCCGTTTCACCCAATTCCTCTTTTAAAATTAAGTGTTCTTAGATTCGTTAATTTTAATATTTAAAATTACGGGGTGTTACATTCTCTCCTACTTAAAGGATTTCGTCCCCGAAATCTCGAAGTCAAGAAGAATGTATATCCTACCATCCAACATCCATCTACTCAACCATTCAATCACGGGCATCCATTGTCCTTAAAAAGATTCCTAATGCTTTCATGATCATATGCATTGTGTGTGTATATGTCCTTATCTAATGCAAAATTAGGCGGTCTACTGATTCAGTTGACCTCCTTAATGCGAATTATGTCAGTGTCATGAGTTCATTATGTATCCAATTATTCCTAATCGTACCTTATAACCTCTACATGAGTGCACAATCATTCGTACAAATGCAACATCCATATGATAACACATTAAGTTTCTATCCATATACAAATACATATATGCATATGCAATATGAAATGACTGAGCCGATCTAGTGCCTAATGTGTGTGTATATGCATCCACGAGCAACCACTAGCAAACACTTACATCCACTTGCATCCACCAAACATAACATGCCTCAAACACATGTTTACATCCATTGGCTTCTACCTAAGGATCGAGGATAGGACTGAGAGGATATACTTAAAAGAAAAGGACTAGCATGCAAATAAACTTAACAGAAAAAGAGAGATCAAGGATATACCCTTAAAATGGGTATGATGCGCGTGTCTAGTCTTCAGCCTTCTAAGTCGCATCTTCTTGAGCTTTACCCCCATTATGCTCTGACTGTCTTAACTTCACAATTGCGTAGCTTCTTAATTTTTGTTTCCAAAGTATGAGTTGGAACTCATTTCACTGTCGCCTCTTGTTCCACCCTTTCTCCTTCTAGTATACTGGGGACTACAACTTCTGCTGTGTCATGCTAACATTTCCTCAAAGGGTCTTCAAAATTCACTAGAGGGTATTCCATGTAGAAGAACTATCTCTTGAAAATGAATAGATGCTAACCATGTTACCAAGTGCATTTATAAAGGTTATTAGAGGTATCTTCTCAACTTAACTTATCCATTGCGTGAACTATCTGAGAGTCTTTTCTTTGTGAAGTCCCTATTTGATCCAAAAGCGTAGGTTTTACTCCTAGTGATGCCAACTGCTAGCTTAACCGAAGGTTTTAAAATCAAGGGTTGTTATGTATTCTAAATTTTTCCTTTCCACCTATAGAGGACTTGAAGTCAACCTTTTTCTTCTTAAGGCATCCGCTATGACCTTACCCTTTCTTTTCACATCAAAATGGCGCCTAATCCCGTGCCACATGCATCCGTGTATACCGTAAACCTTTTACTACCGTAAGGTAAAAGTCAAAACTGGGGTCAATGTAAGAGCCCTCTTCGATCGTAGGAAAGCGACATCACAATCAATATCCCGAGCAAAGGTTAGATTCTTCTTCGTTAATCCAGTAAGTGGGGCTAATACCTTCGCAAAGTTATTAATGAACTTCCTATATTAACCCGCTAGTCCAAGAAAGCTTCTTACTTCTGTTGCATTCTTTGGGACCTTTCAGTCTTGCACTGCAACTACTTTGCGGGATCTACTGCTACCCCTTTTTTGGACGCCACATGTCCTAGAAACCTTACTTCTTCTCTCCAAAAATGACATTTTGGAGAACTTCGCCTTAAGTTGATGTGCTCGAAGTGTATCCATGACTTCTCTTATATGCAAAGCATGTTCTTCCTCGTTCTTTGAGAAAATCAAGATATCGTCCACGAATACTACTAAAAACTTATTAAGGAACTCCCTAAACACCCTACTCATCAAGTCAACAAAATAAGCGGGTGCATTCGTCAAACCGAAAGGCATGACGAGCTACTCAAAGAAACCTTCATGGGTCCTAAAAGTAGTCTTGTCTATACTGTCCTCAGCTTCTCTTAGCTGATGAAACCATGTAGCCAAATCTAGTTGGGAGAAAACAGATGCACCTATCAGCTAGTCAAACAAATCATCTATTCTTGGAAGTTGGTGTCTATTTTTCTAAGTCAGCTTGTTTAATTCTCTAAAAATTCTCGCATAAGCGAAGAGAACCATCCGTCTTTGTAGCGAAAACAACTGGAGCATCCCATTCCGAAATACTTCGCCTTATGAACCTTTTCTCAGGTAACTCTTTTACTTGTTTACTGAGCCCTTCCTTTTCCTTGGAGTCATGTGTCGTACGGATACTACAACTGGTTGGCGTTATCCACCAAGTATATATGGAAACATGTTTCATATTTTGGGGGTAAACCCTTCACTTCATCAAAGACATCGGGATACTCATGGACTACTTAAACAGATTGCAAATTATCAACAGATGTATCAAGAGATTCTAGGTAACTAAGCATGATAGAGCCCTTAGGGTTACACGAGATTTCGAGGGTATTACCGAGGCGAGTCAAAAGTCTAACTACCCTCCTTTCACAATCGAGAATGGCACCATTACTGGATAACCAATCCATCCCTAGAATCAACCCATAGCCCATGAAACCAAAAACATAAGAATTACACTTAAACTCAATACTTAAAATAGCTATTCTCAAATCCTTACAAAAAAAAGATAAATGAGCCGAACCACCAATTGGATTTTGAGACAATAATGGGATCTTCTACTATACAAGTACTAAGGTGAAGAGACTCAACTACGGAAGTGGATAGAAAAGAATGTGAAGTGCCAAAATCAAACAAAGTTCTAGCAGGATGATTGAAAAGAAAAACTAAACTTTCAACAGAAACGTTCCTACCTCTCTTAGGTACACTAGCAGTGAGAGCATGCAATTGCCTACTAGAAGATTATGTCCTTTGCCCTTGTCCTTCGACAATCCTTGATTAAATGCCCTGCTCCACTATACTGAAAACAACACCCTACCTTCTTCTTCCTACAATTAAATGACCCACTATACCATAGAAAATACACTTCCTCTTGTCGCAGGATCTACTATTTCTTCCATTCTTCTTATATTCTAATCCCTTGTTTGTGATTCCTCCACTTTGGCCTCTTTCTTTTCACCTTTCTCCTTCTACGTGGATTAAGCCATATCAACAAGCTTCTTATCCTTGGGCTTGTGCTCCTTAGCCCAAACTCTCTTATTCTCATCCTTACTATCCTTGTGTAGCTTGTTGACAAGTTCCTCGAAACTACCTCCATCGCACGACAACCTACAAGGCTTGAAATAAAATTAGTCACAAGTGAAACTATTGCGGCTACAGATGGAGGTTGTGCACTACTTCGCCCTCGACATGTGTCGTACGCCTACAAAACTATGGCGAAAAGAAAGGAAGAAGAGATTCAAATAGAGAATCAAAAGATAGTGCATATGGCTTTGGGGAATATGCCTTTTAAAAACAATACTTTTCTCTTGAAAAACGCTTCTTTAAAACATGTTTTAGAAAACAAATCTTTTAAAATATGCTTTTGAAAAATCTTTTATTTGTTCTGGTAACCTTTAGCTCTGATACCATGTGTAACACCCCACCTTCGTTAAGGTCACTCAAAAGGTAATGCATTAACTTTAGTGGAACGTCATAAGTGTATAGAACAGATAAATTACAAAACAGAAAAAATTTAAACAACGGAAAATAAATAAAACTTTACTTTATTGATAAAACAACAGCTTGGTAAAACAGCTTGTACAAAGATTGTTTTCCAGCACCAAAATGCCTATACTCATTACAACAAAGCATCTGTCTTTTTTAACAAAATAAAGAAGCATAAAATGACAATGATATTCCCCAATAAAGCATGAGCCAGCCATAACAGTGGAAAAGAGAGTCTAAAGTAATACTTAGACTATCTTCGAGCTTGGAAAGAAAACTGAGCTAAGTGGTGATATTCCCTCCCTGCAAACCTTGGGGGGGGAACGGAAGAAAAGAAGGCGAAAGAAAACGGGTCAGACATAAGTCTGGTAAGTCCAGTGATTATTCAGCATGTAAATAGGTAAAAGGATCATGACACGCATAAACTGAATACCAGACATAACCATGATAATAAGCATAGTAAGACAACAAATGATGATCGTTAGATATCACAAGGTAGGATACACTGAATGCGCTTCAGTTCTCTCTCTGATTTCCTAATTTCTCTGCACCACCCAACTAGCATCCCAACTAGTGACTTTTATAGAACGATTTGTATTCCCTACTAGTGTCCCAACTAGTATCCTATGAAAAAGGATCTGTATCTCCTACTAGTGTCCCAACTAGTATCAAGTGTTATAAATTAAGGTGATCCCAACCCTGCAATTGTGGTAGCCTTCAGGTGCACATCTAGTATGAGGATCTTACCTCAACCAGCCTAATTGCCATGAAGATGTTAGACGTACCCTTACTACCCTATCGATTGGCTCCCTACTTGTATTGACTTTCCTTGTGTCTGTGTCAATCGGTACTCTCTTGCGTGTAGATACTCTACGCTGGTCCCACCATAAGGTGTATCAATCCCTATGATAGCAACCCGACATGATTCAAGATGCACAGTTTATACTACTGATGCCCAGTGCCTGCTTTTCCACTCCGGAGCACATGCATGCCCATATTCCGCCGAAACTACACTGGTGCACCCCCTGCCGCAATTTTGACCGCTTATAATCAGTCCAATAATCGTGCCCCACCCTGCCTAGTTCAGGGTACCGTGATACATCTGTGTGGGTTACTGTTGAAATGGGTCCCCGTTACTAGGGTTTTCTAGGGTCTATTCGTTTACCCCCCAAATTGGTTAAGTGTTATCCATCCATTAAAGTTAACTTAACCCATCCACACGTCATGTCATGTTGGTTAAATGTTTCTTATTAACTTAACCTTCTCACTCAATCATGTTGTAATTGGTTAAGTGTTTCCCCTTAGCTTAACCTCATTCGTTCATCATGTCATATTGTTTAAGTGTTTCCCATTTACTTAACCCCACTCGTTCATCATGTTATATTGGTTATGTGTTTCCCATTAACTTAACCCCACTCGTTCATCATGTTATATTGGTTAAGTGTCATCAATCCAGTCGAGTTAACTTAACCCACCCACTTGTCATGTTACATTGGTTAAGTGTTGCCATGTTGTGTTACTTAACCCTATCACACATCATGTTGTATTGGTTAAGTGTTGCCTTCTTGTGTTACTTAACCCTATCACACATCATGTTATATTGGTTAAGTGTTACCCTCTTGTTTTAACTTAGCCCTACCACTTGTCATGTTACATTGGTTATGTGTTGCCCTCTTTGGTTAACTTAACCCTACCACTTGTCATGTTATATTGGTTAAGTGTTGCCCTGTTGTGTTAACTTAACCCTACCATTCTTAGCATGTCTGTTTCTTAGCTTTAATTCATTTATTAAAGCACCAACCTCTCACATTAGATCTATATTGTTGCGGTCGGTGGATGTGCCGGGTGGTTCCGGGCAGTCTTACACCGCAACTCAATCTAACCTCGGGTTTTTGGGCTTAATGCGCTTACCTCTCACATTAGATCTATATTGTTGTGGTCGCTGGATGTGTCGGGCGGTTCCGGGCAGTCTTACACCGTAACTCAATCTAACCTCGGGATAGGCATAATCATTTTTTAATTAATTTACATATTTACAATTTATGTTCATATGTAAATTATCCGCAAGTGTTGTCAATTCAAGTCATGCCCCGTTTACCCTCTAAATTATGCCCATAATTCTAGATATACAAATTCTACCATTTCATGATACTAATTATTTACATGATTATGAGCCAATCTATGCCAATAGCATGTAGTTTAATATTTTTTCCCAACGTCTCCCCCGTTATTCGTTCGCATAATTCACATAGAACGTTAGGCTCGCAAATTAGCCTAACATATAAACAAAAGGGAAAAGAAAGGGACATGTAACATTCCAACAGGCCTAAACAATATAGATCAACATGCGTAGTATAAATTTGGGATAGAACGATATAAACTTAATTAAGCACATGAACGTGATCTTACATTTAAATTAGATCCAATTAACATGCGAACTAGCATAAATCTAATTGTATAAGCATGAACTTATATAGATCTTAAACATGGGTACTAGCTGGGATCTAAACATATAACATGTATGAAGATAACTTAGCAAGTAACCTACATACATAAAAGAACCACAAATTTAATACAACATGATAGGTTCAATGGTATCAGTCCCAATAGTCCAATAGGCATGATAGGTTTTGCTATGTCAGTCACAACAGTCCAATAGGCATGATAGGTTTTACTATGTCAGTCACAACAGTCCAATAGGCATGATAGGTTTTACTATGTCAGTCACAATAGTCCAATAGGCATAAGCAATTCAGAATTGACAAAGGATAGGCACGAATAGAGTTAGGCGTAGTTCTAGATCCAGTTATTACAGTCATGATTTCTTATTAGGTGTTCACATCTAAACAATAATTGTACTTACAGAAAAAGGACGGATCATGATTTCTGGGATCTGATTTCTGAATTTGAAAAGCTATCCTTTGATGTAGACGTTTGATTCTCTAGTTCTTCTAATTGATTCCTAATTTGAATTTGATTCTCTAGTTTGGGGTAGATGGATGGAGGCTAGGCCAGTTTGTAGATGAACAACGTGATGGCTTCATAGAATGAGTTCTAGGGTGATTATATAGAAGTCTAGGTTCAATTATAGCCTTTAGATTAGTCAAGGAGAAATCAGAGCCATCAAACCAAAGAGATGTGTCATCCGATCAATCATAGCACGACACATAAGCGCTAACACCACAGAAATTAGTCATTGGCCAATCAGAGAAGGCCACATCATCTCAGGACTACAGAAATTCATCACAGGAAGCAGATATCAAAGGGGTCGACTCGCTACAGGGGGGTCGACACCTATGCCGACTCCCCCTAGTGGGGTTGACACCCCTGAGTAGGAAATTTCCCGCTTAGGCCGCTCTTGCCAGATTTTGAAATTTGAACTGTTTTCTCATTTGATTTATTATTATATTTAATTACTGTTTAAACTTGAAAACTTTTGAACTCCATAACTTCTTCATATGTAGTCCAATTCACGCAAACTCGGACTCTATCTCAAGCAGAATTCCAAGACGAATGCAATGGCGTAACCCGTTTCACCCAATTCCTATTTTAAAAATTAAGTGTTCTTAGATTCATTAATTTTAATATTTAAAATTACGTGGTTTTACAAACTGGGTTGCTCCTAGGAAAGGGTTAAATTGGTAGTTGTCCGGACGTACTTGTTGATTGTCCGGATATGCGAGAACCTCTCTTCCGTATTGGACATACAAGACGTGGAATAAGGTGTCTCCAGTTTTGTTCAGACCCAGAACGGACTTGTAAATGGATGTGTGTCTGACATTGGATTTCATTCCATGTAAACTAAATTGATTTCTATTTAATATATATCTGTGGTGGCGGGGAATTTATTCTCTGGCTTAACACCCTTCTCATAGACGCACGAGCTCAGAGGTTATATATTGGTAGTTATCGATCGCATGGCGTGGATTGTCAATGTGGCATGCCAAGATGCAAATGATCAAGGCTTTTGTTGAAAAGCAGAGCCTTGTGGTTGACGATCAAAGCATAGCCTATTTCGGCATAGCTTTGTGTATAGTGTTACCTCGCGAGCCTCACACCCCGGTATGAGTTAGAAACGGGACAAGGGAATGCAGGGAGTGCACACGTTTCTTTCTAGCTAGAAGTGGTATCAGGGTTTTGCAAGCCCTGACGTTTTACTTATGTTGTTGATGGAATGAGGCGCCTCGGATTTATTGGTTGATTGTGACCATTTTATAGGTTTAATATGACCGGGAAGCATGTGTTCAGGCACAGCTAATCCACTAAAGTATTTGTGGACCAGCCCTGCAGTATCCAAGGGTTTCCCGTAGGTGTGATCCGGAGACATTGCTAGAGTGTCTCGAATCGGTAAGGAGATCGTCCCTAGCCTTGACTCATGATGGAAATATAATTTCCAATAAGACACCATGCGGTTTTGATTGTAGAACTAGTATGACAACATAGTATATGATAGTTATGCCATCTATGATAGATACATTATGATTGAAATGTTTTTGAAACATATATACACTAATAATAATATCAAATCCCTTTTATCGTATTAAGCATTTTTGACCATTATAAGGTAAAACTCTATCTTCCGGTTTGCGTTGCATTGTGTGATGGGACTTGAGTCTTATAATGGTTATATTTTTCTAAAAATCATTGCGTTATTTAACGATTTACTTTATTTCATGCACTGGCAATCCAATGGAGTAAAGTCGTTCTGCGTTACCAGCGTAGTCCTGTGATTATCCATGTTGTTAGATAAGTTAGGAAAGATTTCTCATACCAGTCCCATGACTGACCCGTAGTTTGTTTCACTTTGCAAACTCGGGTGCCCTCTTTTCCACACGGGCAGTCAAGTAGCTTATTTTGCAGATATGTTGAGCAGGATTCTGGAACGAAGCTTAAAGCTGTATCCAGAGCATTGATAGTATTCCGCTGTGATTAGTTTATTTGTTCCGCTGCACTGTTTTAAATCTATTGTAAATTTAATCTTCCGTTGTATTTTATTCGATGTACTCTGATATATTCTGTACTCTGATGTAACATTATTATGATGTAATAAAAGTCTTATGTTATTTGTTCTGATGTGTTGTATGCCCAAAGTTAGCGTATTCGGGTTCTTGAACGGTCTTGGTCGATATAGCGATCGATTAGGTCCGGGCAAAATCCGAATCGTTACACTACTTGTGTTGTTGTTGTTTGAAACAATTATGACATATTGCTTAGGTTGAGCTCGTATTTCCATAAAATTAGTTTATTCAGGTTCTTGAATGGTCTTGGTCGATTTTGCGATCGATTAGGTCCGAGCAAAATCCGAATCGTTACAGTTGGTATCAGAGCTCTGGTTAGCTCAAATCTTAGGAGTGCAACTCGTTAGAACTGAACAAAAGACTCATCAGAGATAGGATTAGTAATATCCTATAAAAGAATACTCACTAGAGATAAGATCAATAGTATCCTAGAATGAGAAAACTCATTAGAGATGGGGTTAGTAATGCCCTAGAATGAGTTGAGAGTGACAAGTTTATAATTAATGCATTTGTCATTATATATATAATCCGATCTTAGAAAATTATGATTTTTGAATATATAAAAGTTATATATATTTGAAAAGTCAATCAACTAATTAAATTATTGAAACCAATAAAAGAATGAAAGTTAAATTGGTTAATTAAACAACTTTCAGTTCCGTTCCTTTTCGAGGACGAAAATATTTTAAGTGGGGTATTGTAACAACCCGGAATTTTAGAACTAATTTAAAATTTTTGTTTTAGAAAATTTTAATGAATTTTTAATATTTAAAATAATCTATTTTAAATAATAAAAATTAAAAATTTATTTAAATCGAAGTTAAACAGAATATATTTATTATAATTATAAAAGGAGTTAGAAATAGTGCGGTAGTTTGAAAAAATGAATTTGAACTTTGACTGGCCGTACAGGATGAAAAATAAATCGGATTTTGATGAAACCAAAAATATTTAAATCTTTTTAATAATATCTTTCCAACGAATTCGAAAAATCGAAATTTCATAGCGGGAATCAAAAGTTATGCCCAATTTAAAATTCAGAATAGTCGCTATAGAATTTGTATATATTTTTTAATATTAAAAATAGCCATTTTACAAACAACCTCCGTTTTCGACGAAACCACTTTTGTTGGATCCAGAATGTCAAATTATTGCTAGATTCCAATTTTCATAATTTTTGGAATCAATATGTGAGCATGGCAAATTAAAATGTGTTTTGTCAATTTCGGTCAACTTCGATCGACCAGAAAATGGCCATTTTTCAAATGGTCTCAGAATTCGATGAAATTAGTTTCGTTAAGACCGTATCGTCAAAACATAACTAAAAATAATTTTTCTGTAACTTTTAGAGTCATATGTGGCCTTGGTAATTTAAAATGTACGATCAAATTAAATAATTAAATGATTTATATATTGAAATAAAGAAAAGTGGGCTGAGACGATCAAATGGGATGACGAGACCTAGTCCATTGTGTCCTGAAGGGGGATATTTGGCTAGGGGCAACGTTGGTTGGGTCGAATTTCGAGCTAGCATAAGTTAATGGGCCTTTTCTGAAAAACTAGAGAATTAAATATTATAAATACCCCTTGAAATTTCAACCCTAACCCTAAAAACAATTCAGCCGCCGCCATTTCAGATTTATACGGCCGATTTTCTCCCAATTTAATCCTCTAAATTCTTCTAGTTTAGATCGAATCACTTCATACATTCAAAACAAACGGTGTTGAGATTTTCACGCTCTATTTATCTATACGGTTGTGATCAAGATTAATGGCGTATTGCGTTCGGATTTGGGCTTCGAAGTGCCAACATTTGGAGCCATTTTCCGACAAGGAGGGGCCTCCGAGTTTAGCACCACTCACGGCGGCGGTGGAGTTCGGTAAGGGCTTGTCGGCGGCGGTGATGGATGGGTGGTCGGCGGTCTGTATGAGTTGCGGTGGTGGCTCTTTGATTTGAACATATGGGTTTCTCATATAAAACAGAAGGAACGTTGAAAGAAGAAGAAGGGCGCAGCCTAGTTTTGGTTTAAGGGGGTAATTAAAGATTTTAATTAAATTTACTAATTAATGTGCTTAACGTTCAAACTATTATAACTTCTGCAAATCTTATCAGAATTTGACGAAACAAAGTACGTTGGAACCATAAAATCGAGCACTACATTCTAGAGCAGACCAGATCTGAAATGGAGCGATCTGAAATTTTGAAGAATTAAAACCTACTGTGAGATTTCTCGATTTAATAATTAAAATTAATATATATATATAGAAATATATATATTTATATTTATATTGATTTTGGTTGTGATGATTTGCTGTATTATATTGTTGTATGATAGAAATATAATCTTTGACGTGTTAACATTAAATACCATTTCTGTTAGATCATGTTACATTAACATTTAAAGTATCATTTTGGTAGATCATGTTGTATTAACATAAAATGTCACTTAGTTAGAAAATATTATATTGAAACAAAATGCCACTTTGTTTAATCATGTAATGTTAGAATTAAAATGTCATTTTTGGAATCATGTAATGTTAGAAATAAAAAATGTCATTATATTGGAAATGTCATTGTATTGAGATTATCATTTATTTAGAATTGTCACGTTAGATAAAATCAACATTTTGTTATATATTGTCATGTTAGATAAAATCAACATTTTTGTTATATATTGTCATGTTAGAGAAAAATAAAACATTTTTGTTATAAATTGTTTTGTTTAAAATAAAAATATCATTTTTGGTTAGAAATGTACATTAGAATAAAAATATCATTGTTATGTTGAATTAGTATTGCCTTGCAAAAATACCATTTTTGTTATAAAATATTAAGTTAGATTGAAAACATCATTCTTATATAGAAATGTCACATTAGATTCAAAATGCCATTTTATATAGAAATGTAACATTAAATTAAAAATGTCATTTTATATAGGAATGTAGTATTTGATTAAAAATGTCATATGTTTATATTATGGTCATGTTACACAAATATGTCATATATTTAGATAAATGGTCATTTTGTTGAACTAGAATCAACAACATATAGGGTTGTCATTTTATTGAATTAGAACCAATAAAATATAAATGGTCATTTTGTCGAATTAGAATTGACAAAATATAAATTGTCATTTGTGTTAAATTAAAATTGACAAAATATAATTGTCATTGATGTTTAATTAGAATTGTCAACAACACAAAAATATCATTTTTATTTGTGGTATTGAAATAGAATTGTTAAATTATGTTAACGATAAAATTCACATTTTTATCGTATATGTAGAAAATATTAAGAACGTTTATGTTTTAAATATAAAAACATGTTTACATTAAAAATCACATTTCTAATGTAATGTAAGAAAATAGAAAAATGATCATGTTTTAAATATAAAAATATTTTTACATTAAAAATCACATTTTTAATGTAATGAAAGAAAATATAAAAATGTTCATGTTTTAAAAATAAAAACATGTTTACATTGAAAATCTAATTTTCTAATGTAATGAATGAAACTAGGAAATTGGTCATGTTTAAAATAATAAAAACATGTTAATAATTAAAAACTTTATTTTTAATGAAAAGAATGATTTATATGAAAATTTCTATTGTTAGAATAAAAGTGTTGAAACATTAAAAATTACATTTTTAAGGAAAGGGTTGATTCATTAGAAAAATATTCACTGCTTGAATAAAAATGTTGAAAAATTCTATTTTTAGTGTAAAAATGAGTTGCCAGATAAAATATGTCATTTATTTAGAATAATGATTTGTCAATTATATTAGTTGAAATAAAAATAAAACATTTACTTTTGTCAAATTATATTAGTTGAAATAAAACCTTTACTTTTGTCAAATTAGATTAGTTGAAACAAAACATTTACTTTTGTCAAATTATATTAGTTGAATCAAAATATTCATTTTTGTCAAAATATAATAGTTGAAACAAAAAATTACATTTTGTTAAATATGATGGTTGAAAACAAAAATTACATTTTTGTTAATTAGATTTGAAATAAAGCAAAAATCACATTTTTGTTAAATAAAAGAGTTAAAACACAAATTGCATTTTTGTTAAATAGATTTGTGTCAAAACACAAACAGCATTTTTGTTAAACAAATTTGTGTCAAAACACAAATAGCATCTTTGTTATATAAATTTGTGTTACAACAAAAATATCACTTTTATTCATTTAGATAAAGTTAGAATTGTTAACAATATGAATTATCTCTTTACCCATTTTGTTAAATTAGAGTTGTTAACCATGTGAGTTTTCACTTATTCATTTTGTTAAAATTAGAACTGTTAACAAAATGAAATATCTCTTTTATTTACTTTTTTAAAATTAGAATTGTTCACAATATGAAAATGTCATTTTAATCATTTTCCTGAAATAGAATTGTCAACAAAATAAATGGGTCACTTTTAATCATTTTGTTGAAATAGAATCGTCAACAAAAATGAGAGAATCGTTTTTATTGATGAAACAAATATTAGAATTTGTATGTTAAATAAAGAATCATTTTTATTGATAAAACATATATTAGAGTTTATATGCAAATAAAGAATCATTTTTATTTGCAAAACATACATTTGAATTCATATGCAAAGATAAGAGTCATTTTATTTTTCAAAACATACATTATAATTTGTATGTAAATTTAAGTGACATTTTATTGTTAAATTATACAATAGAATTTGTATGCAAATACAAGTGACATTTGTATTGTCGAATTATACATTAAAATTTGTGTACAGAGAGACATTTCATATGTTATGATTTGAAAACATACATGCAAATAAAACAATTTCTTTTTATTTGTTAAAATTAAAAATAGAAATTGCATACAAATTAAGGAATATGAAAATTATCTTTTTATTTGTCATCAACAACAATGCCATGTAAAAAAATTACATTTTATTAGACAATAGATACATGTTGGGAAATTATGCAAGTAAAATACCTTTTTATTTGGCATTAGAAATGTCATAACATGTTTGTTATTTATCATCAACATGTTAGCGGAATTAAAATTGGTTAAATTCATTAACCAATTATTTATTTAGATGAACTGTTGTTGGCTGAAAACCCCACACAGGTATTGGGATGATATTTGACATGCACTAGTCCTAATATTTAGTTGTATGTCAATCGATGGATTGACAGGCTGTGATGAGCGTTATTTATTCATTTTAATGCTCGCACAGTTGTAAATTTCACTCTGGATGTGAATTGTTGTTTAATGATTATTTATTATTATTGTCGTATACATATGATGTATGAAATCCATATAACCGAAATTATATGATAACCGATTGAGTCGGATTCCGATTCAGAATATCTCATATATAAAGAATATTATAAAATAAAGAATATTGTAATATTAAGAATATTTCTACACAAAGAATCTTTTTATATAAAGAATGTTTTGAATAACGAATATTTTAAAATAATATTCAACGAAGAATAAAATGATGATTTCTATGTCCGTTTTGGATGGACAAAAGATAAAAATATATTTTTATCAAAATGAACTAGTTATTAACTAGAATAAATCTTTTAAATTAAGATTTAATGAAGTCTTCCAATTAATTAATATTTAATTGGAATTTAATAAAAGAATTAGATTTTGGGTTGTCGTGGATGGTGTCTTGAATAACACTGTTCTTAAACCCCGTATTAAAGATTAAAAATTTGAATTAAGATTATTAGAATTTCCCACTTATATTTGGTAATTGGAATAAAATGATATGTGAATTGGGTTTATTGTGAACTGTGTTTTAAACGACATTTGTTCTTTAACCCAATTAACAATAAAGATATAATTTGGAATTTATAAATCTCTTATTAAGATTTAAAAAGAAATTTTCCAAAGTCAAGTTTTCCATTTTAATATATTAAATTGGAATTGAGTGGAAATTCGAGTTGATAATAATCGAGATAGGCTTCCATAAAAGAAGACCGTTACTATATATGGAATTTAAAAGGCTTTGCCGTTATTCCATTTATATTATTAGTCGGATACGAAAATTTATATCGATTATATATTGATTTGATTTCTGTGGAAATTCCATATTTAATTGAAGATGATTTTGGGTTTATAGTGAACTGTGTTTTAAATGACATTAGTTCTTTAACCCAGCTAAAGACAAGATTAATTTCTTAAAAGTTGAATAATCATAAAGTAATGATTTTTGATATTAAAATAATATTGGAGTTTTATTGAATCTTTAAAAAGAAGATTAAAGAATAAATTTAAATGAATTTATCTTTAACAAAATTGAGGGGAATCTTTCCCTTATAATATGAATATTTTATTAAAAGAATATTCTGAATTGGAATGAGGCGTATGATGTGTATTTATAGCACTTGATTTTTGATTATAAAATACGCGAGTTATTCGGAAAGACCGGGTTTAACCCATTCTGAATAATTACTACGATGATTAAAAGACATTGAAGACGTTGATTGAAGACCGACGATCTTCACATCGAATGGGCGGCTACTGATGCCCTGAACTGGTTTGCTCCTAGGAAAGGGTTAAAGTGGTAGTTGTCCGGACATACTTGTTGATTGTCCGGATATGCGAGAACCTCTCTTTCGTATTGGACATATGAGACGAGGTATAAGGCGTCTCCAGTTTTGTCCAGACCCGGAACGGACTTGTAAATGGATGTGTGTCTGACATTGGATTTCATTCCATGTAAAATAAATTGATTTCTATTTAATATATATGTAACGACCTGCATTCTACGCATCGAAGGATCGTAGAATATTTATTTCTTTCACATGCGAAGTCATGTGGTCATGTAACTTTGGGAGATGACTATTGGGGTCATTTCCCATGTTCATGATTTTTGCTAATTTTAAATGACCGTTTTGCCCCTAGCTAATCTTGTTTTGGTCATAACTTTTGATTGGAAAGGAGTTTTGACCTGAACCCACTTCCATTAGATCCGGATGATGGTTTACCTTTCAGTAGAGCGATCCCATTAGCCAAACGGACTCACCGTTTGGGAGATATGGCTGAAACAAGTTTCAGATGGTGAAAAACAGCTTAAACGGGCCTAATTTGGGTGATTAGTGAGTGGGCCCATAACCCATTTTGAGATTAGGGTTATGGGAAGACTGATAGGGTTAGGAAATTCAGTTTCTATCATTTTCCAGCTGCCACTTTTTGTTCCTTCAAGTTTAGCCATGTCCTCCACTTGCTAAAACACCCCAAATCACCTTCTAATCGCTAATTAAGCCAAATCTACATCAAATCAAAGCGAATTAGCACAAGAATCGAGGTAGAACTGCTGTATAGCCTTGGGAACAGCGCCAAATAGAGAATCATTTCAAATTTGTTAATTTCTTTATGGCTAAGGTGAGTTATTTGCATAGCTCCTCACTAATTATGGTTAATTAAGGGTAATTAGTGATAATTAGTGAAATTATACATGTTAAAAATCTGGAAAAATGTTCATAAATTTCGAAATATTGTTTTGGGCCTCTGTTAGAAAATTTGGATAATTTGGTTGAGTTTTACTAATCCTATTATTAGTTTTGCTTAAACATGCTTAAGGAAAAATATGGGATTTTGGCTATGTTTGATCCATTTTAACCTATCAAAATATTGTTTTTGGTGTTTGTGGTTGATTATACATGTTGCTATGACTGTATGGTATGCTTTGTGATTGATTAGAAGAGTAAAAATGGTTGAAAACACCGTTGTATGGTGTAAAACAGTCGCTGGAAAAAGTCGCGGGAAAATTGTGCAGGGTTTCGGATCGGATCGGTTGAAAGGGCTTGGGTCGGATAATGGACTGGGCAAGGGAGCACCGAACCGAATTGGAACTTAGCACAAGATAAAGCAAGGCGAAAAGGAAGGCTGGGATCGTGTTGGAGTTGGGATCGGGCTGAAGCTTGGCGTGGGGATCAGATCGAATTGGAGCTAGAAAGTGGGATCAGATCGGAATGACAGGAGGACATGGGATCGAATCAGACTAACTGGAGGGCTAGAGGACCGAACCGTATCCAAGCAGAAGCCCCCGAACCGAACCGAGTTGGAGGATGGCAACCGAACCGAACCGAATGAAGGAGTTGAGCCAAACCACGATGGAGAATCTGAACCGAACCGAACGAGAAATCTGAAGATGATGTATAGCTGAACCGAACTAGACTTAAGTTACTCCTACGCAATGATTCTTCTAAATACTAACTCCAATTCGACCAAAACCCGAGATGCAAAGGAAGTCCGAATAGGAAGTAGAACTCAGGGTCCAACTGGGAACCAACGAGTTATCTTCATGAGTGGGCTTTGCTGCGGGATGTGTGCTAAGGGGTTATCGACGTTCATAGCTTTGATTCACCACCAAGACGGATGTTAGGCTACGTATAGTGCAGTGGGGTACTTATTACCCCATGGGGCAGAGTGATCGTAGCATGGCTATGAGCCAGTGCAGTGGAGTTGTTATGACTTCATGGGGAAGAGTGGACATAGCAAAGACTAGTGGCTATGGATCAGTGCAGTGGTGTCATCATGACTCCATGGGGCAGAGTGATCATAGAAAGGAATAGGGTGATCAAAGTGGTGGATGTCGTATGCTTGACGCACTGAGTGAGAGATGTGAGGATGGTTGTTATGTTTGATTGTTTGATTTCACTATGACATGCACACCCCTCCCCCGTATTCTTTACACCATATATTAGTGGCAACTTAGAGTATTGAGCGGTATATTGTGCTAACTCTTTGGTTGCAGGTCCAGGTTCAGGTATAGTTTAGTATACCTTTTATTGTTCTGTTTTGATGCTTATCGCTCATACCAGACTTTTGTCTGACCCAGAGTTTTAGGTCTCTTTTTATTACTCTGGGTGCTCTTAAACGGGCATACTAGAGACCGGTTAGGTGGTATGCACGTGTAGCTGTACCGGAGACGAGCAGGAGGCTCCCACGTATGATAAATATAGATATTCTCCTTGTGTCGCTGCTGGTCACTACTTTGGGCATTAGTAGTGTACCTTTCCTTTCTCTTGCTTTAGAGACAGTTTTAAAGTTGTAATAATGATGATGTGGAACATAAGCTGTAATTGGATTTTCCGCTGCTATGATGTTTAATTTTCAGCTTACGCACTGTCTCGCCTGTTTTATGCCAAAGTATGTTATTATTATATTTTAATCCATGCGCTGTGAGATATTCTACAAGTTCTTTGTTAGTTCACCAGTAAGTTATCTTCTTTTCCCTTTCTTTGGCGACCATCCCGTGCTGGTTGGACATCGGCACAGCGCACCTTCATGGGAAAGATCGGCTGGTGCAGGACGGGCCGTCACATTTGGTATCAGAGCTCTAGGTTGTGTAGTTAACCTAGGGAAAGACACCAGGGAGAAATAATACGTATATGAGAGCGCGTATTTGTGATTATTTTGGTTTTCAAATGCTATATATATATATATATATATACTATTAGTATAGCTAAGGATGAAGTCGCACTGCACTGACACCACAAAGAGGATGGTTAATCGTTTCTCTTTACCGATTGAACGATGAGCCGATATACGAGGGGTGCTGATAGAGGAGCTAACAATGGGAATGCTCCTGACATGAGGTCTATATTTACTGACTTCATGAGAGAGATGCTTAGGAACGTTTAGAGGGCAGTCCCTAATACTGCTAATAGTGGTGGTGCAACGGTACAGGCGCCTAGGGCCGATTTCGCCAAGATCTGTAAGGACTACACTAGTCTTAGTGGAAAGCCGTTCCATGGAACGGAATCGGCTACAGAAGTTCAGGATTGGTTGGATAGCTGTGAGCGTATCTTCGAAGATTTGGGTATCGAGGATGCGATGAAAAGAAAGCTAGCGTCCCGTCAGTTGCAAGGACGGGCAATGAATTGTTGGAACGGAATTAAGGCAGCTACTCCAGAGGATCAAGTTACATAGGATCAGTTTAAGGCCCGATTCAGTGAAAAATTTGTCCCAGCTGCTCAGAAGTCAGAGTTATCTAGGAAATTCCTGGAGCTCAAGCAGAATGGTAGGGTAGTCTTGGAGTACATTGCAGAATTCGATACTTTATCGAAGTATGGATTATCCCTCATTGACACTCCCGAGAAGAAGAATGAGAAGTTTATAACAGGTTTGGATCAGTGCTTGGAGCAAAGGCTTATTAACCACATCGATGAGACATTTGAATCGAATGTAGGGAAAGCTTTGAGATCGGAGAGTCTATACCCCAAGTCAAAGACTGAGGTTGCAACTGCGGAAGAGCCAAAGCCGCAAGTAAGCGGTGGAGGCAAGAATGGTTCTCAGAATAAAAGAAAGCGGAATCAAACCAAAGATGGCCAAAAGAAAAAGAATAAGAAAGATGTTGAGTGCTTCAGCTGTTGTAAGAAGGGCCATTATGCGAAAGAATGTCAGGCCAAGCCAGCGGATAGGAAGTGCTTTAACTGTGGCCAAGTGGGACGTCACAAGGACAAGTGTCCGCAACCCCCTAAGGAAAAGCAGATTGTGAAAGCATATGCTATCAATGTTGTTCCTTCTTCGTTGAATGCCCCAACTGCGGCGGAGAAAGTAAAGAATGTTGTTATTCAAGGTGTGCTTTCTATTTATGATGTTCCTTTTCGAGTATTATTTGATACCGGAGCTTCCAGTTCCTTCATATCTAGTGACCTGGTAGATAGGTTGGGATTGGAGCCCGAGATTGTCGATAGACCTTTAGTAGTGACGAACCCGATTGGTGGTTTTGTCGTAATGTGGTCTTATCGAGTCATGGATGCATGTTTGTTTGTGATTGCTTTGTCTTGGGCTTTACTAGGTTTGACATTATTTTGGGAGTCGATTGGCACCAAAGATACGGTGTGGTGGTAGACTGTGAGGGCTTTTTGGTGACAATTAGAACGGATGATGGGCGGAGGGTAGTGTTTGGTGGTCTACCTAATGATGGGGTAATGGCTAGTTTTCTAAATTCCCATGACATCCCGCATGATGAGTTGTCAGATGTGCCCGTGGCTGGCCAGTATCCGGACGTCTTCGAGGAAGTGACCGCACTTCCACCATACCGAGAGATTGAGTTCCGTATTGATTTAGTGAAAGATGCCAGACCTATAGTGATGCCACTTCGTCGTATGGCGCTAAGGGAGCAGCGAGAGCTCGGGGTGCAAGTGAGCGATCTTTTGAAGAAGGGATTTATCAGAAGAAGTGTTTCTGAGTGGGGAGCACCAGTTGTGTTTGCTACCAAGGCAGATGGTTCCCTTCGATTGTGTGTGGACAACCGCGAATTGAATAAAGTGACGAGGAAGAATAAGTACCCTCTACCGCGGATAGATGATTTGTTTGATCAGTTGAGTGGCACGAGAGTATTCTCCCAGTTGGATCTCGTGACAGGTTTTCATAAGCATAGAGTGGAAGCTGAGAGTATAGCTAAAAAGGCCTTCTGGACGCCGTCTGGATTTTATGAGTGGTTGGTCATGCCATTTGGGTTGACCAATGCACCAGCATATTTTGTGGATCTTATGAATAGGGTATTCAAAGATCAATTGAATAAATTTGTTCTTGTGTTCGTGGACGATATACTTTTTTATTCGAGGATAGAGGAAGAACACAAGGAACACTTGAGGATAGTGATGGAGGTGTTGAGAAAACCCCACTTGAAAGCAAATTTTTCTAAGTGTTACTTCTGGAGAAGGGAAGTGAGATTCTTGGGCCATGTTGTTTTAGAAAATGGTATCGTCGTGGACCCTGCGAAGGTGGCTACGGTACAAGATTGGTCTACGCCCAAGAATACAACGGATAAGGAGTTTCTTGGGATTAGCTGGATATTATCGTATGTTTATCTAAGATTTCTCCAAGATAGCAGCACCGTTGACTCAGTTGGCCAAGAAGAATCAATCCTTCGTCTGGGACGAAAAGTTCGAGGATGCATTTAAGAGTCTAAAGGAAAAGTTGACATGTGCACCAGTGTTAGTCATTCCTAAGGGGAATGAAGAGATGACAGTATATACGGATGCATGTGGTACCGGATTAGGTGCTGTATTGATGCAAGGAGGTAGGGTTGTAGATTATGCAAGTCGGCAATTGAAACCGCACGAGAAAAGATACCCCACCCATGATTTGGAATTAGCAGCGATCGTGTTCGCGTTGAAGATGTGGAGACATTATATCTTGGGAGAAAGATTCGAGTTGTTTACCGATCATAAATCGTTAAAGTGTCTCTTCTCTCAGAAGGATCTAAATCCCCGACAACAAAGATGGTTAGAATTCTTGGCTTCCTATGATTTCGACATCGCATATACACCAGGAAAGGGCAATGCCGTGGCGGTTGATGCATTGAGTAGAAGACATGCCAGTTTAGGGGCTATGTTTCTAGAATGGAAGCAACTGGAGTACATCGCTGGGTATGATTTCAGACCAAAGTGCGAATTGGATCCAGAAATGTTAGCAAGTTTGACGATCACACCTGCTTTGATTGAGTGGATTGGTTCCAGTCAGAGGGACGATCCTAACCTATTGGGAATCATCTCCAAGTTAGAGACGGGTATCGATGAGGAGATGAACAAGTATGGGCTTGATCGAGATAAATGGCTTAGAAAGAATGGAATATTGGTTGTGCCCAATGTCAATGGATTGAGAGATGAAGTGTTTAGAGAATGTCATCACTCAAAACTGACTATACACCCCGGTGGTAACAAGATGTATCGAGACATGAAGCAAACCTACTACTGGGAAGGGATGAAAAGATACGTTGGGAAATTTATATCCAAATGCATGAACTGCCAGCTAGTTAAAGCTGAGCAAAAGAAGCCTAGTGGTTTGTTGCAACCATTAGAAGTTCCATAATGGAAATGGGAACAAATCTCAATGGATTTCATTGATGGGTTACCAAGGACTAGGTCGGGCCATGATAGCATTTGGGTGATTGTGGACCGATTGACCAAAAGTGCAAGATTTATACCCGTCAAGTCGAATAGAACAACGGCTAAGTTAGCGGAACTATATGTCAAGTGGGTAGTTAGATTTCATGGAATACCCAAAGGCATTATGAGCGACCGAGATCCGTTGTTTACTAGTGGATTTTGGAAAAGCTTACAGGAGGCGTTAGGATCAGAATTACATCTCAGTACCTCGTATCATCCTCAAACCGACGGACAGACAGAGAGGGTGAATCGAGTGTTAGAAGATCTCTTGAGAGCTTGCATATTAGACTTTGGTGGATCATGGGATGACCATTTGCTTCTAGTAGAGTTTGCATATAATAATAGTTATCAATCCAGCATTGGTTTGGCTCCATTTGAAGCTTTGTATGGAAGACCGTGTAACTCACCATCATGTTGGTTAGAAACTGGTGAGAAGTTTGTGTTTGGACTAGATGTGATAAGAGAAACTTCAGCTAAGATCAAGATTATTCAACAGCGAATGAAGGCTGCCCAAGATGGGCAGAAAAGTTATGCTGATAAGAGGAGAAGAGAATTAAAGTTCTCCATTGGCGACTTGGCGTTTGTCAAGATTTCTTCGTTGAAGAGCGTGATACGATTTGGCAGGAGAGGCAAGTTAGCACCAAGATTTGTTGGACCATTCCCAGTTCTCGAGCAAATTGGGAATTTGGCATATAAAATTGAATTACCAGAGAAGATGGCAGGAGTTCACAACGTATTTCATGTTTCCCAGTTAATGAAGTTCGTACACGACCCTGATGTGACTGTTTCACTTGATCAGTTGGATGATATCGAGGTTGAACCCAAGGCGGATGGGAACCGCAAGCCTATGTGTATTGTTGGGAACGATACGAAGCAACTTCGAAGGAAGGCGGTGAAATTAGTCAAGGTTCACTGGGGCGAGAATGAGAACGACTGTACTTGGGAGACAGAGGAGAGCATTATGAAGACGTATCCAGAACTCTTCGCTTGGTAAGATTTCAGTTTCGATTTAATCTTTCTGCATGCTAGGATAGGCTTGTTTTGTTTGTTTTGCATGTTTGATTGTTGTATGTGGCTGGTAGGCATGCGGGATCCTTTGTATGTTTTGGGTTAAGGAATTTCGGGGATGAAATTTCTTAAGAGGGGAGGGGGGGGGGAGAATGTAACGACCCGCATTCTACTCATCAAAGGATCATAAAATATTTATTTCTTTCACATGCGAAGTCGTATGGTCATGTAACTTTGGGAGACGACTATTGGGGTCATTTCCCATATTCATGATTTTTGCCGATTTTTAAATGACCGTTTTGCCCCTAAATAATCTTGTTTCGGCCATAACTTTTGATTGGAAAGGAGTTTTGACCTGAAACCACTTCCATTAGTTCCGAATGATGGTTTACCTTTCCGTAGAGTGGTCACAATAGCCAAACGGACTCACCGTTTGGGAGATATGGCTGAAACAAGTTTCAGATGGTGAAAAAGAGCTTAACCGGGCCTAATTTGGGTGATTAGTGAGTGGGCCCATAACCCATTTCGGGATTAGGATTATGGGAAGGCTGATAGGGTTAGGAAATTCAGTTTCTATCATTTTCCAGCCGCCAATTGTTGTTCCTTCAAGTTTAGCTATGGCCTCCACTTGCTAAAACACCCCAAATCACCTTCTAATCGCTAATTAAGCCAAATCTACGTCAAATCAAAGCGGATTAGCACAAGGATCGAGGTAGAACTGCTGTATAGCCTTGGGTACAGGGCCAAACAGAGAATCATTTTAGATTTGGTAAATTGTTTGTGGCTAAGGTGAGTGATTTGCATAGTTCCTCACTAATTATGGTTAATTAAAGGTAATTAGTGATAATTAGTAAAATTATACATGTTAAAAATATGGAAAGTTGTTCATAAATTTCGAAATATTGTTTTGGGTCTCTGTTAGAAAATTTGGGCAATTTGGTTAAGTTTTACTAATCCTATTATTAGATTTGCTTAAACATGCTTAGGGAAAAATATGGGATTTTGGCTATGTTTGATCCATTTTAACCTATCAAATTATTGTTTTTGGTGTTTGTGGTTGATTATACATGTTTCTACGACTGTATGGTATGCTTTGTGATTGATTAGAAGAGTTAGAATGGTTGAAAACACCGTCGTATGGTGTAAAACAGTCGCTGGAAAAAGTCGCAGGAAGATTGTGTAGGGTTTCGGATTGGATCGGTTGAAAGGGCTCGGGTCGGATAATGGACTGGGCAAGGGAGCACCGAACCGAACTGGAACTTAGCACAAGATAAAGCAAGGCGAAAAGGAAGGCCATTGGGGATCATGTTGGAGTTGGGATAGGGCTGAAGCTTGGCATGGGGATCGGATCGGATTGGAGCTAGAAAGTGGGATCGGATCGGAATGACAGGAGGACATGGGATCGGATCAGACTAACCGAAGGGCTAGAGGACCGAACCATATCCAAGCAGAAGCACCCGAACCGAACCGATTTGGAGGATGGCACCTGAACCGAACCGAATGAAGGAGCTTAGCCAAACCACGATGGAGAATTCGAACCGAACCGAACGAGAAATCTGAAGATGATGTATAGCCGAACCAAACTAGACTTAAGTTACCCCTACGCGTTGATTCTTCTGAAGACCAACTCCAATTCGACCCAAACCCGAGATGCAAAGGAAGTCCAAATAGGAAGTAGAACTCAGGGTCCAGTTGGGAACCAACGAGTTATCTTCATGAGTGGGCTTTGCTGTGGGACGTGTGCTAAGGGGTTATCGACGTCCATAGCTTTGATTCACCACCAAGTCGGATGTTAGGCTACGTATCAGTGTCGTGGGGTACTTATTACCCCATGGGGCAGAGTGATCGTAGCATGGCTATGAGCCAGTGCAGTGGAGTTGTTATGACTTCATGGGGCATAGTGGACATAGCAAAGACTAGTGGCTATGGATCAGTGCAGTGGTGTCATCATGACTCCATGGGGAAGAGTGATCATAGCAAGTAATAGGGTGATCAAAGTGGTGGATATCGTATGCTTTACGCACTGAGTGGGAGATGTGAGAATGGTTGCTATGTTTGATAGTTTGCTTTCATTATGACATGCACACCCCTCCCCCATATTCTTTACGCCATATATTAGTGGCACCTTAGAGTATTGAGCGGTATATTGTGCTAACTCTTTGGTTGCAGGTCGAGATTCAGGTATGGTTTAGTACACCTGTTATTGTTCTGTTTTGATGCTTATCGCTCATACCAGACTTTTATCTGACCCGGAGTTTTATGTCTCTTCTTATTACTCTGGTTGCTTTTAAACGGGAAGACTAGAGACATGTTAGGTGGTATGCACGGGTAGCTGTACCAGAGAAGAGCAGGAGGCTCCCACGTATGATAAATATAGATATTCTCCCTGTGTCGCTGCTGGTCACTACTTTGGGCATTAGTAGTGTACCTTTCCTTTCTCTTGCTTTAGGGACAGTTTTAAAGTTGTAATATTGATGATGTGGAACATAAGCTGTAATGGGATTTTCCGCTGCTATGATGTTTAATTTTCAGCTTATGCATTGTTTCGCCTGTTTTGTGCCAAAGTATGTTATTATTATATTTTATTCCATGCGCTGTGAGATATTCTACAGGTTCTTTGTTAGTTCACCAGTAAGTTCTCTTCTTTTCCCTTTCTTTGGCGACCGTACCGTGTTGGTTGGACATCGGCACAGCACACCTTCATGGGAAAGGTCGGCTGGTGCGGGGCGGGCCGTCACAATATATCTGTGGTGGCGGAGAATTTATTCTCTTGCTTAACACGCTTCTCTGAGACGCACGAGCTCAAAGGTCATATATTGGTAGTTATCGATCGCATGGCATGGATTGTCAATGTGGCATGCCAAGATGCAAATGATCAAGGCTTTTGTTGAAAAGCGGAGCCTTGTGGTTGATGATCAAAACATTGCCTTTTTCGGCATAGCTTTGTGTATAGCGTTACCTCGCGAGCCTCACACCCCGGTATGAGTCAGAAATAGGATAAAGGAACGCAGGGAGTGCACACATTTCTTTCTAGCTAAAAGTGGTATCATGGTTTTGCAAGCCCTGACATTTTACTTATGTGGTTGATGGAATGAGGCGCATTGGATTTATTGGTCGATTGTGACCAATTTATAGGTTCAATAGGACCGGGAAGCATGTGTTCAGGCTTAACTAATCCACTAAAGTATTTGTAGACCGGCCATGCAGTATCCAAGCGTTTCCCGTAGGTGTGATCCTGAGACATTGCTAGAGTGTCTCAAATAGGTAAGGAGATCTTCCCTAGCCTTGACTCATGATGGAAATCCAATTTCCAATACGACACCATGCGGTTTTGAATGTAGAACTAGTATGGAAACATAGTATATGGTAGCTATGCCGTCTATGATTGAAATGTTTTTGAAACATATATACACTAATAATAATATCAAATCCGTTTTATCGTATCAAGCATTTTTGACCATTATAAGGTAAAACTCTATCCTCCAGTTTGCGTTGCATTGTGTGATGGGACATGAGTCTTATAACGGTTTCATTTTTCTAAAAAGCATTGCGTTATTTAACGATTTACTTTATTTCGTGCATTGGCAATCCAATGGAGTAAACCCGTTCTGCTTTAGCGGCGTGGTCCTGTGATTAGCCATATTGTTAGATAAGTTAGGAAAGATTTCTCATACCAGTCCCATGAATGACCCATAGTTTGTTTCACTTTGCAAACTCTGGTGCCCTCTTTTCCACATGGGCCGCCGAGTAGCTTATTTTGTAGATATATTGAGCAGGATTCTGGATCGAAGCTTAAAGATGTATCCAGAGCATTGATAGTCTTCCGCTGTGATTAGTTTATTTGTTCCGCTGCACTGTATTAAATCTATTGTAAATTTAATCTTCCGCTGTATTTTATTTGATGTACTCTGATGTAACATTATTATGATGTAATAAAAGTCTTCTGTTATTTGTTCTGATGTGTTGTATGCCCAAAGTTAGCGTATTCGGGTTCTTGAACGGTCTTGGTCGATTTAGCGATCGATTAGGTCCGGGCAAAATCTGAATCGTTACACTACTTGTGTTGTTGTTGTTTGAAACAATTATGACATATTGCTTGGGTTGAGCTAGTATTTCCATAAAATTAATATTTGAACATTAATTATCATTTCAATTAATTATATTTGAAAAAATCAATAATTGTTTCATCGAATGGAATTTAAAATTAATCTTTTGTTTTTATTTAATGATGATAGAATTTAATTATCTATTTGAAAAAATGAAACAGAATTTAATTATTCATTTTAAATAATGATATTTTAAATATAAATTTATTTTAGCTATGACTAGTGAATCAAATTAATCATTTTAACTAATGATACTTAAGATTTAATTGATGATTTTAACCAATGATGTTTAAAGTTAATTATTTATTTTAATTAATGTTATTTTAGATTTAAAAATTCAATTTAATTATTAATTTTTAAAGTTAATTAGTGACTTTAATTAATGATGATTGGAGTTCAATTAAACATAATTAATAATGTAAACTAAATAATTAATTTGCTTTCCCAAAAAAAGAAACTAATTAATCTGGTTTATTTTTGAAGTTTAAACCAAATAACTTAATTAACTGAAGGTAATTAAGATATATTGACTTAAATTATGGTGCTAACATTAATTGAATTGTCTATCTAAAAGATTTAAAGTTTATATATTTTCTTTTGGGAAAATTTTATAGTTTTAAAAATTGTAAAATGCCGTAATTTAAATTATCCTTTAAGATGATCAAAATTGTTTAAAGTTTTAAAGGTTTTGTAATTGATTTATTATCAATTTGGATAACAAATATCATCTTTAAATTATAAATGGTTGTTTATATATGGTAATATTTTTGAAAGGAAATGGTTCCGAATAATGCTAATTATATATTTTTAAAATTATTATAAACAATGTTTTACTGATATTTGGATTTTACCCTTTGTAACGACACACCATTTTGACCGTGCAGAATCGACAAAACATGTCAAAATCAAACCATCCAAAACGACAGATTATTATTTGCTTCTAGGGTAAATAGAATAAATCGCAGAATCACAGATCACAGACACAGATACAGAGCAATATAATATCCCGCAGCGGAAAATACAATACAATAGTAGTTCATGAAGCTATTAAATAAATTTTACATCAGAGTTTGCATAAATAATAGAGCGGAATTCTAATAAATAAATGATAACAATTTGAAACAGAATGACAGAAATAACCGGATGACTGGAACAACTAATCAACAGGTAGATATCGGTGAGTGAAACCCAATACAAGCTCCTACTCCAAGGATGAATCTCGAAACTGGAATACTTGATCTGACCCGAGCAATAATGCAAAACAAACCAACTCGGATCTGGACTAACATTCTCACGGAAGTAAATCAACTCAAATGAAATGTTCGATGAAATGAAATCAGTAACTTAAAGGATGTTTGGGATCACCATCCTCTAAGGATCTGTCAAACTAATACTATATAGTATAATATGCTATATACAATAGTGTCTATTAGTAAAGTAAAAATATCAAAATAGCGTAAGAGGGATTACCATGATTACCCTTGCGCCGTTTATATATTCCCATAGTATATACAGTACCGTAATTCCTCCATAAATTGGAGGTTGATTAGAGGGCACTCCATATAAAATAGTACAAAACAAAATCGTAATGGGCACGTATAATGCATGTGACAAGGCACGCAAGGAATGCTAGGTTGGTTTCACCGATTGCATAGCCGAACTGGTGGTAACGCATTGCAGCTACTACCGCCCACCTTGATACACACTCCCATAATAAAAAAGGGCCCAAATCGAATTTCAACAGTAATAGAATAATATCGAAGAAGTGTGCTTGATAGAAGTATGACATAACTTAGTCCGTGCGTAGCTCCTGTTTTAGCCACATCAAGCTGACTCAAGGTAGTCAGGGTCTCGTAATTAATATGAAATACAAAATGGAGTCGTTCACCAAATCTTCCCCTTCATTCTAGAACTCCACCGCATACATAGTTGTTAATGTGGTTTTCGGTATTGGTAGAGAGTATGACAATGTCCGATCCCGGTCTCTTTAACAACCAATCGTTTACATTTTTCACACCATGGCCATTATTTTTATAAATCACTTTATAAAATAGTTTATACGAATCTCATATTCAAATTTGAAATCAAAATCTAATATACGACTTCGATTATATTTGAATTGAAACAGCTTAAATCACCCAAATCAAATCGGTTTAGAACCATATTGTAAGGATCACAAATATAGTATAAACTAATACTATAACTATTTTACTTCGGTTTTATTTATGAAAGTATACGCATAAAGAAATCTCGAATCCAAAATCGACTTATATTTAAATTATACCTTAAATATCTCAATTTCCATTTAAATCGATACTAAACCATTTAACTTCGATAATAATTTGGTTTTGTTAATATTCGCAAAAATTCAAGTTTAGACAATTCAATTTCTACCTTTATAAGAAAACATTTCAAATCTATTTGGATGAATTCAACATTTTGGTTCGAGTTCAAAATGTATAATTCAAGTCAAAAACTTACATTTTCAATTTTTTAAACAAAACATATTATGATTTGCAATTCAAGTCATGAAATTTGACATCGTTATTTATAAATTCAAATAATTCGTATAATTCAATTTACCTTTATAATAATTTGTTTAAGTCGATTCCAAAATCCAATACTTAAGTCCAAATTCAGTTAATATAATTTGAATCAAATCTTACATTTCTGTTTCAATGAATCATATCAAAATTCATAACTCAAGTCAAAAAAATTAAATTCATTACAATAAAGTCAAGTCAAAACTTTATATTTCAACTAACACAGTTCATACAAATTTTAAACCATTCATATAAGTTCGATTTCAGTTATTCCAATTCAAACCATACGATTATAAAATCGATTCCTTACATAAAATCCATATTCAAATTCACATTCGGTTACTTAAAATCGAATTCATTCCTTACAAATTATAAACTCAAATACATTTCTCTTAAAGTTGAAAGATTCAAATTTAAAATCAAATTCACAATTCAAATTTATCTCTTATAAGTTCAAAACAATTCGAATTCAAATTCATTTCATATTTTTACCTAATTCATCTCTATTAAAGGTTCGTATCAATTCGAATTCATAACTTAATGTTAGTTCATTCGTTATTCAAATATCATTATTTAAATTTGCATCTTTAAACTTCGAATTCAAATCACGAATCTAGCTTATCCATCTAGAATTTATTATTAAAGTTTATAAAAACATATATATATATATAAGAAAATTAATTTTTAAAATAGATAAGTATATATATAAGTTTATAAAATTCTAAAATTAATTAGAAATAGATCATAAACATATATAAGTTTAAAATAATATAAAAATAGATTTAAAGAAATATTTATTATAATAAAATAAAATTTAAAATACCTATAGGAATAAATTATATGGTTTAAAATAAATAAAATTATAAGTAAAATCTTAAATAAATTTAAATCTATATTTACTCATAAAATCATTTTAAAACATATAATTCAAAATTTACAAAATTTAAGTTTAAAATAATTATAAATAAAAATATAAAATATTAAGTTATTTAAAAAAAAAGTCCAAATCACTTCACTTCGAAAACATGTCCAACGGTGTCCGTATATAGTTTTCTACCCTATGGTCAAGTGATACGGATATTTATCATTTCAAACCATAATTTATAAAATTTCTATGAGTCTATCATTTCAACTCGTGATCCCAAATTCAGTAAAAATCGTTCAGGTCTATCATTTCAACCCATAATGATTTTTCCTATTCTAATGTCCGTTCGGGTATGTATCATTTCTACCCTTAGTGATTTTTCCTAATCTAGGGGTATCAACAATCACAAACAACAGTCACAAACAACAATCACATAGCAACAATCACATCATATATATCATCAATGAAACTATATGTCATATGAATATATCGTTTCACATATGAAATGTGCATATATATATCAAATCAAACAATTTCTATCAACAATCCTATATATTTCATATAACATTTCATTATTGATCTAACATCCATGAAAAATGTAAGCCAGATGTGAGATAAACTCACCTTTTGTGGCAAAGAAGTAGAAACGACAGACGGATTGACACAGACCTAAACAATGACTTCCAAGCATGACTTAAAAGGTTTTAACTAGCAGATCACTCAATATTTTATTTTATTTAATAAGAGGAGGCCAGGAGATTTCTCAATGGATCAGAACGGTTATTGGTTTTGGGACAGTTTCAGACTCAACACCAAATTCGACACAAAAATAAACACAGTAATTTTTTTATAAAAATAATATATATAAAAAAATCACACACATCCCCCAAAATTTAAAACCATATATATATATATTATAAATTATATAAACACCTCTAAAACTGTTATATATATATATATTCTTATAAATTTTGGAAATACCCAAATTTTTATATATTATTATATATATATTATAATATATATATATATAAACATCCCGGAATCATTGATATATATAGTATAAATTATGTATATAATACACACCATATATACACACTCAGCATACAAACACAACCCATATACATATTGCATTCTTACCCACACACCCAGTACTAGATATACACTCATGCCACTCATATTCAATACACACGCCGACTCACCAAAAATATACATTGCACATACATAACCAATAACACCCAACTTACCCCAACTACACAAGGGATGATAAAAGGCGTACAGGGAAGGGTCATCAGCCTGGGTCAGCACAGTTGAGAGCACGGAGGAGTTTGTTGCTAGGGTTGATTTGCAGCGTAGGGTGAGGCGAGTTGATGGGTGGCACCGAGAGGTACAGGTCAGAGCGGTTCAAGGCAGAGGGGTACAAAGGCATGGCTGAGGGGTTGTGTACGTCAGACATCTGGGCATGGTGGAGATGCTTCTAAACTCGGCGGAGGCTGTCGTGGGATAGTTGGACGGAGTGAGTTCGGGTCAGCCGGCGAGGTACTCGTTGGAGGCGGCTTCGTGGTTGAGGAGGAGGTCGACGTGGAGAAAGGCACGGAGGATCATCATGGGTTATCGGCAGTGGTGGAAGCGGGTCACAGTAGGTTGGAAGGGCGGAGCGGATGGGGTTCTTGTCGGAGAGATGGTCATTGCGAGAGGGACTGTAAGGTTCGGCTGATGTTTCGGTTGATGGTCACGTCGAGGAAGGAAAAATGGGGAGGGTGGTTCGACGAGAAGAGAAGAGGTTGGAAAAACGAAAGAGTGAAATGACCTGCGTTAAATCGAAGTGGGATATAGCCTTTCATTTTGTTTTTAATTCACGAGGTAAGGTTGGCATTTTGAAAAGTGGCATCGGAACAGAAAAGTTTTGGGAATGTGGAATCTTGTATTAGGAACCAAAAGTCAAGGATTGGGAATATAAATTTGAACAGACAGTTTCAGTTTGAAAAGAAAACCAAAACTCAGAAGAGAAACACGTTTTAACCGAAATGAACAAAGGAAATGAACATTTGGGCTGAATGGTTTAACAAAAAAAGGAAGAACAAAGTGATTTGTAATAAAACGAATGAACGGTTTTATAACTCAAAATAGATATTTGAAAATATAGAAACTGAACGGACGCTTACAAATAAAATGAACAGTTTTAAATTAAAAGAGTAACCAACGGAAAAATTAATTGGTACCGATAGTTTCAATGCAACCATAACAAACATTTTATTTTGAATAGACAGAAAACAGATTTTAACAAATAAAAATTCGAACGATGTTTGCAACAACAAATATCAATATAAATAACTGATCAAGAGAAATGATTGAAATAAAATCAAAGATAAAATTTTATTAATATCGAAAACAAATTATATAATATGAGTAAATCAATCGAAATACGAGTTTAAATATCTAAATTAAAATTTAAGAAAATATTCGAATTCAAATAAATAAACTCAATTAATTTATCCAGTAAGTATGATTTGAAATTTCAAATATCGATCAAAATCAATTCATATGAAATCCAAAATAAATGAAATTTTAATCATAAATCGAAATAGTTAATTTGTAAAAACCAAATAAATTAAGTTTTGAATAAATAAATAAATAAACAATATTTAAATTAAATAATTTAAATAAGATACATTTAAAATACCGGTCGTTACAATCTTCCCCGCTCAAACCTTTTCGTCCCCGAAAAGGAAGAACTCAGGGAAATAGCAATTAAATAGTTAATATATTTAATCTAATAGTTCATATTATAATTTGATTTATATATATATATAAAAATCAAAAGTAAAAATATTTTCAAAAATATTTCAATATATTTTTAAGTCTTCAATCGACGTCTCGATTGGCGATATATATCTATCCCACTTTCGAAACCTGAAAATAGATATTGATGATGTCGCGGTCATTACCATAATCGTTTTCAAGTGACTAGAGTGTGACTCTATATCTATCTAATACACATAGGATTTAACATATACACTGATCAAACGTATACCCAAATCACTAAGTATTCGATAGGCCCACTTTAACATCAAATAAATACTCATAACATCTTTATATATTTAAACATAATATATACCAAATTTTCAAATCGTATATTATAAATAATATATTTCAAATCATTAAAGTTTTAAATAGGGAAAATTTATATCTCTCGCCGACTCATTTTTTTGTTAAAATTCAACCATAAACTATAATAAATATACAAACTATATTATTAAATCAAACACATAAGAGTATCAATATATACTAAAATATTTTCAAGTCCATGATATCAATATTTAAACTTATAAACCTTGTTTAAATCCATAAGTTTAACATATACATACATCACGAAATAAAATCTTTGAATCTTAACTAAAATATATGGTTTATAAAAGTATAAAATCTTAGAGAATAAATACAAAAACTTTTCAAAATATTGGTATTACCAAACAAAATATTTTTTACGACTATATATCAGAATTAAACATTGCATCAAGAAAATCTTATATTATGATACCTTTCAAATTACCAATTTTAAATCAATATTTAATGAGAATAAACTAGCTAGAAGACTTATACTCATCTCCTACTTCTTACCTTGTTATGGACAAGGATAAGTTATAGAATTCGAGATAAAAGCTGAACGAATGAAAGAACCTAATCAATGAGGATCTACGAAGGAAGACAGATTCAAAATGGAAAGGAAATTGCAGAAAAAGGATTAAAATATTAAACAAAATTTAATATTAAAAAATATTTGTTTTAAAAACATTTTAAAATCATATATCATTTCAAAATACGCTCTCTCACAAAAAGGAATCTGCAACTAATTCCGCTCATTCTAGGGTATAACTACCTTATCCCTAATGAGTTTTACCCCATAGGCTAAAGCTTTGATAAAACCAAAGCTCTAATACCACATGTAACGACCCGCCATTTTGACCGTGCCGAATCGACAAAACATGTCAAACTCGAATCGTCCAAAACAACAGATAGTTATTAGCTTCTGGGGTAAATAGAATAAACCATAGAATCACATATCATAGACATAGATATAGAGCAATATAATATCTCGCAGCGGAAAATACAATACAATAGTAGTTCACGAAGCTACTAAATAAATTTTACATTAGAGTTTACATAAATAATACAGCGGAAGTCTAATAAATAAATGATTACAGTTTGAAATAGAATGACAGAAATAACTGGATGACTGGAACAACTAATCAACAGGTAGATATCGGCAAGTGAAACCCAATACAAGCTCCTACTCCAAGGGTGTATCTCGAAACTGGATACTCGATCTAACCCGAGCAATAATGCAAAACAATACAACTCCGATCAGGACTAACATTCTCATGGAAGTAAATCAACTCAAATGAAATGTTCGATGAAATGAAATCAGTAATTTAAAGGATTTTTGGGATCACCATCCTCTAAGGATCCGTCAAACTAATATTATATTGTATAATAAGCTATATACAATAGTGTCAATCAGTAAAGTAAAAATATCAAAATAGCGTAAGCGGTATTACCATGATTATCCTTACACTGTTTATATATTCCCATAGTAAATATAGTACCGTAATTCCTTCGTAAACTGGAGGTTGATCAGAGGGCACTCCATATAAAATAGTACAAAACAAAATCGTAGTGGGCTCGTATAAGGCATGTGACTAGGCACACAAGGAATGCCAGGGTGGATTCACCGTGTGCATAGCCGGAGTGGTGGTAACGCATAGCAGCTACTACCGCCTACCTCGATACACACTCCCATAATAAGAAAGGGCCCAAATCGAATCTTAACAATAATAGAATAATATTAAAGAAGTGTGCTAGATAGGAGGTATGACCTCACTTGGTCTATGCGTAGCTTCTGTTTTAGCCACATCAAACTGGCTCAAGGTAGTTAGGGTCTCGTAATTAATACAAAATAGAGTCGTTCGCCAAATCATCCCCTTCATTCTGGAACTCCACCGCGTACACAGTTGTTAAAGTGGTTTTCGGTATTGGCAGAGAATATGATAATAGCCGATCTTGATCTCTTTACCAACCAATCGTTTACATTTTTCACACCGTGGCTATTATTTATATAAATCACTTTATAAAATAGTTTATACGAATCTCATATTAGAATTTGAAATCAAAATCTAATATATGACTTTGATTATATTTGAATTGAAACAACTCAAATCACTTAAATCAAATCGGTTTAGAACTATATCGTAAGGATCTCAAATATAGTATAAACTAATTTACTTCGATTTTATTTTTTAAAAGTATTCGCATAAAGAAATCTCAAATCCATACTTATATTTAAATTATACCTTAAATATCTCAATTTCCATTTAAATTG
Organism: Allium sativum; assembly: GCA_030737875.1. Taxonomy (NCBI): domain Eukaryota; kingdom Viridiplantae; phylum Streptophyta; class Magnoliopsida; order Asparagales; family Amaryllidaceae; genus Allium; species Allium sativum. The sequence continues at coordinate 121,639,053 of CM060920.1, forward strand.
ATACCAAACCATTTAACTTCGATAATATTTGGTTTGGTTTATATACGCAAAAATTCAAGTTCAAACAATTCAATTTCTACCTTTATAAGAAAACGTTTCAAATCGATTCACGTGAATTCAACATTTTGGTTCTGGTTCAAAATGTATAATTCGAGTCAAAAACTTACATTTTCAATTTTTCAAACAAAACATATCATGATTTGCAATTCAAGTCATGAAAATTGACATCGTTATTTATAAATTCAAATAATTCATATAATTCAATTTACCCTTATAATAATTTGTTTAAGTCGATTCCAAAATCCAATACTTAAGTTCAAATTCAGTTAATATAATTCGAATCAAATCTTACATTTCAATTTCAACGAATCATATCAAAATTCATAACTCAAGTCGAAAAATTCAAATTCATTACAATAAAGTCAAGTCAAAACCTTATATTTCAACTAACACAGTTCATACAAATTTAAAACCATTCTTATAAGTTCGATTTCAAATATTCTAATTCAAACCATACGATTATAAAATTGATTCCGTATATAAAATCTATATATTCAAATTCACATTTTGTTACTTAAAATCGAATTCATTCCATATAAATTATAAAATAAAATACATTTCTCTTAAATTTGAAAGATTCAAATTTAAAATCAAATCCACAATTCAAATTTATCTCTTATAAGTTCAAACCAATTCGAATTCAAATTCATTTCATATTTTTACAAAATTCATCCCTACTAAAAGTTCGTATCAATTCGAATTCATAACTTAGTATGAGTTCATTCGTTATTCAAATATCGTTATTTAAATTTACATCTTTAAACTTCGAATTTAAATGGCGAAATCTATCTTATCCATCTTGAATTTATTATTAAAGTTTATATATATATATAGAGAGAAAAATTAATTTTGAAAATAGATAAGTATAAGTACATATAAGTTTATAAAATTCTAAAATTAATTAGAAATAGATCTTAAACATATATAAGTTTAAAATAATATAAAAATAGATCTAAAGAAATATTTATTATAATAAAATAAAATTTAAAATACTTGTAGGAATAAATTATATGGTTTAAAATAAATAAAATTATAAGTAAAATCTTAAATAAACATTTAAATCTGTATTTACTCATAAAATCATTTTAAAACATATTATTCAAAATTTACAAAATTTAAGTGTAAAATAAATATGAACAAAAATATAAAATATTAAGTTATTTAAAAAAAATCAAATTTCCAAATCACTTCACTTCGAAAACATGACCAACGGTGTCCGTATATAGTTTTCTACCCTAGGGTCAAGTGATACGGATATTTATCATTTCAACCCGCAATTTATGAAATTTCTACGGGTCTATCATTTCAACCCGCGATCTCAAATTCAGTAAAAATCGTTTAAGTCTATCATTTCAACCCTTAACGATTTTTCTTATTCTAATATCCGTTCGGGTATGTATCATTTCAACCCTTAGTGATTTTTCCTAAACTAGGGGTATCAACAATCACAGCATATATATCATCAGTGAAACTACATGTCATATGAATATATCGTGTCACATATGAAATGTGCATATATATATCAAATCAAACAATTTCTAACAGCAATCCTATACATTTCATATAACAGTTCATTATTGATCTAACATCCATGAAAAATGTAAGTCAAGTGTGAGATAAACTCACCTTCGTGGCAAAGAAGTAGATACGGCAGATGGATTGACACAGACCGAAACAACGACTTCCAAGCACGACTCAGAAAGGTGTCATGTAACAACCCGCATTCTACGCATCGGAGGATCGTAGAATATTTATTTCTTTCCCATCTGAAGTCGTATGGTCATGTAACTTTGGGAAACATCCATTAGGGTCATTTCCTATGTTCATGATTTTTGTCGATTTTTAAATGACCATTTTGCCCCTAACTGATCTTGTTTTGGCCATAACTTTTGATTGGAAAGGAATTTTGACCTGAAACCACTTCCATTAGATTTGTTTGATGGTTTACCTTTCCGTAGAGTGGTCATAATAGTCAAACGGACTTACCGTTTGGGAGATATGGCTGAATTAAGGTTTGGAAGGTGAAAAACTGCTTAACCGGGCCAAATAGGGTGATTAGTGAATAGGCCCATAACCCATTTCGGGATTAGGGTCATGGGAAGGCTGAAATGAGTTAGAAAATCATTCCATTTCAGTTTTCTAGCCTCCACTTATCACCAAGGAACCCTAAAAATGGCCTCCAACCTCTAAATCACCTCCAAATCATCTTTGATCAAGGATTAAGCTTAGCAACATCTAATCAAGGGAGATCAACACCAAATCAACATTGGAGCCGCTGTTTAGCATTGGGATTTGCATCGAATCAGAGATTTATTTTAGATCTTAGTTTATTTGTGGCTACGGTGAGTGATTTGCATAGTTTTGCACTAATTATGGCTAATTAAGGGTGATTAGTGTTAATTAGCGAATTAAACTTGATAAAATTCTGGAAAAATGTTCATAAATTCTTAAATGGTGTTTTAGACCTCTGATATGAATTTGGGTTAATTTGGTTAAGTTTTGCTAATCCTATCATTAGTTTCACCTAAACATGCTTAAGGGGAAATATGGGGTTTTGGGTATGTTTTATCTATTTTAACCTATCATATTGATGTTTTGATGTTTGTGGTTGATTATGCATGTTGCTATGACTGTATGATATGCTTTGTGATTGATTTCAATAGTTAGAATGGTCGAAAACGTCGTCGAACGACATAAACACTTGCTGGAAAAGCTTCAGGAAACAGTGCAGGTTTCGGATCGGATCGGATATGGTGGCTCGGATCGGATAAGTTGAACTGGGCAAGGGATTCGATCGGATCGGAACCTGACACTTGAGAAAACTGGCAAAAAGGAAGGCCACGCTAATTCAACTGGGATCGGAACGGATAAAGGAGGAGGGATCGGATCGGAGCATGTGAAGAATGAAGGAGCTGAACGGAGCAGGAGCATGAACTGGATTAGAGATGGCGCCCGACCCGACCCGAAGTGGGACACCCGACCCGAACCGACGTGATGGAGTGGATCCGAACCGAACCGCACCAGAGGAGGACCATGAACCGACGCAACGTAGTGAACCCGACCCGAACCGATGGCTTGAAGAGGAACCCGACCCGACCAAGTATTGACCAATAACCCGAGATGCAAAGGTAGCCCAATATGGGAAGTTAGAGCTCAGGATCCAATTGGGAACCGATGAGTTCACTTCATGGTTGGACTTTGCTGCGGGACGTGTGCTAAGGAGTCATCGATGTTCATAACTTCGATTCACCACTAAAAATGGATGATGGGCTACTTATCAGTGCAATAGAGTCATTGTGACTCGAGGGGCAAGGTGATGGTAGCAACACTACGTTATCAGTGCAGTAGAGTCATTACGACTCGAGGGGCAAGGTGATGCGTAGTAAGACTATGAGCCAACGCAGATGGGGTGAATAACTCCATGGGGCAAGTGGACATAGTAAAGGATTGGTAAGGCTATGAGCCAGCGCAGATGGGGTGAATTACTCCATGGGGAAAGTGGACATAGCGAAGGATTAGTGGCTACGTTATCAGTGCAGTGAAGCCATTTATGACTTCATGGGGCAAAGTGATCGTAGCAAGGTGTGTTGGGTGATCGAAGTGGTGAATATCGTATGCTTTACACACTGAGTGAGAGATGTGAGGATGCATGCTATGTTTGATTGTTTGCCATCACTATGACATGCACACCACCACCTCCGTATCTTTACACCATTTGATATGGTACCTTAGAGTGTTGTACAGTATGTAGTGCTAACTCTTTGGTTGCAGGTCCAGGTATGTTTTAGTCTACCTGTTATTGTTCACTTTAGATGCTTATCGCTCATACCAGGCTTTATGTCTGACCCAGAGTTTTATGTCTCCTCTTATTACTCTGGGTGCTCACACGAGCAGACTAGAGACAGGTTAGCTGGTGATGCGCGAGTAGCTGATTCGGAGGCGGGCAGGAGGCTTCCACGTATTATATAGATATTCTCCCTGTGTCGTTGGTGGTCGCTACTTGGGCATTAGTAGTGTGCCTCCTTTATCTTGCTTTTCCTTTAAGACAGTTTGAAAAGTTGTAATAATGTTTAATTTTGGATCATAAGCTGTACTTACATTTTCCACTGCTATGTTAGTTGTTTCAGCTTATGCACTGTCTCACCTGTTTTATGTCAAGTATGTTATTATTATATTTTATCCTATGCGCTGTGAGACATTCTACAGGTTCTTTGTTAGTTCATTTCCTTCTTCCCTTTCCTTCTTACGACCCGTTCCGTGCTAACTGGACATGTGTACATCGCACCTTTGGAGTAAATGTCGGTTGGTGCGGGGCGGGCCGTCACACTTGGTATCAGAGCTCTAGGTTGCGTAGTTAACCTAGGGAAAGACACTAGGGAGAGATAGTACGTATACGAGAGCGCGTATTTGTGATTACTTTGGTTTTCAAATCTATATATATACTATAGGTAGTATAAGAATGAAGTCGTACTGCACTAGCACCACTATGGGGTCGTTAATCGTTTCCCTTTTTCAGATTGACGATGAGTCGAGACACGAGGGGTGCTGGTAGAGGGACCAACCAGGGGAATGCTGCTGACATGAGGGCGATGTTTACTGACCTCATGAGAGACATGCTTAGAGAAGTGCAAGGGGCAGTTCCTAATCCCGGAGTTGGTGTTGGCCCAGTAGTGCAGGCGCCTAGGGTCGATTTCGCTAAGTTATGCAAGGTTTACACTAACCTTGGTGGGAAGCCGTTCCACGGGACGGAGTCGGCCACAGATGTTCAGGACTGGATGGATAGCTGTGATCGTATCTTCGATGACTTGGGTCTTGAGGATGCGATGAAGAGAAGGCTAGCGTCTCGTCAGCTGCAAGGGCGAGCAATGAATTGGTGGAATGCCATTAGAACAGCTACTCCAGAAGATCAGGTTACTTGGGATCAGTTCAAGGCTCACTTTAGCGAGAAGTTTATTCCAGCTGCCCAGAAGTCGGCGTTGTTCAAGAGATTCTTGGAACTCAAGCAGAGTGGTAGGGCAGACTCTGACTATATTGCTGAGTTCGACACCTTGTCAAAGTATGGACTATCTCTTATCGATACTCCTGAGAAGAAGAATGAGAAGTTCATTACTGGTTTGGATGGATACTTGGGGGAAAGGCTTATCTACCACATCGATGAGACTTTTGAATCGATTGTGGGGAAAGCTTTGAGATCAGAGAGTCTTTACCCCTAAGTCAAAGACTAAGGCTGCATCTGCAGAAGGGCCAAAGCCGCAAGCAGGCGGTGGAGGCAAGAATAACTCTCAGAATAAGAGGAAGCAGGACCAATCTAAGGGTGGCCAGAAAAAGAACAAGAAAGAGGTTGAGTGCTTCAGCTGTGGTAAGAAGGGCCACTATGCCAAAGATTGTCGGGCCAAGCCAGCAGATAAGAAGTGCTTCAACTGTGGTCAAGTGGGACATTTCAAGGATAAGTGTCTACAACCTCTTAAGGAGAAGCAGATTGTGAAAGCATATGCTAATGATGTTGTTCCTTCTTCGTCGAATGCCCCAACTGCGGCGGAGAAAGGAAAGAATGTTGTTATTCAAGGTATGTTTTCTATTTATGATGTACCAGTTCGAGTTTTGTTTGATACTGGGGCTTCCCGTTCCTTCATATCTAGTGACCTGGTAGATAGGTTGGGACTGGAACCCGAGATAGTCGATAAACCATTGGTTGTAACGAACCCGATTGGTGGTTCGACTAGCCTTAGTATGATTTGCCGAAATTTGGTCTTATCGAGTCATGGATGTATGTTTGTAAGTGATTGCTTTGTTTTGGGCTTTACTGGGTATGGCATTATATTGGGAGTCGATTGGCTCCAAAGATACAGGGTGGTGGTAGACTGTGAGGGCTTTTTGGTGACAGTTAGGGCGGATGATGGGAGGAGGGTAGTGTTTGGTAGTCTACCTAGTGATGGGGTTATGTCTAGTTTTGTAAATTCCCTCGACATCCCGCAGGATGAGCTGTCAGATGTGCCCGTGGTTGGCCAGTATCCGGACGTCTTCGAGGAGGTGACTGGGCTTCCACCACACCGAGAGATTGAGTTCCGTATTGATTTAGTGAAAGATGCCAGACCTATAGTGATGCCACTTCGTCGTATGGCACCAAGGGAGCACCGAGAGCTCGGGGTGCAAGTCAGCAATCTTTTGAAGAAGGGATTTATTAGAAGAAGTGTCTCCGAGTGGGGAGCACCTGTTGTGTTTGCCACTAAGGAAGATGGTTCCCTTCGTTTGTGTGTGGACTATCGCGAGTTGAATAAGGTAACGAGGAAGAATAAGTATCCTCTACCACGGATAGATGATTTGTTTGATCAACTGGAAGGAGCAAGAGTGTTCTCCCAGTTGGACCCCGCAATTGGATTTCATCAGCTTCGAGTAGCAGATGTGAGTGTTCCGAAAATGGCATTTAGGACGCCGTTTGGATTTTATGAGTGATTGGTCATGCCATTTGGGTTGACCAATGCACCAGCCTACTTTGTGGATCTTATGAATCGAGTATTCAGAGATCAGTTGAATAAGTTTGTTCTTGTGTTCGTAGACGATATCCTTGTTTATTCGAGGACAGAGGAGGAACACAAGGGACACTTGAGGATAGTGATGGAGGTGTTGAGGAAACACCAATTGAATGCGAAATTCTCTAAATGTTATTTTTGGAGAAGGGAAGTTAGATTCTTGGGTCATGTTGTTTCAGAGAGTGGTATTGCCGTGGACCCTGCGAAGGTGGCTACGGTACAGGATTGGCCTATGCCCAAGAATGCAACAGATGTAAGAAGTTTCTTGGGGTTAGCTGGATATTATCATAAGTTTATCCAGGACTTCTCCAAGATAGCAGCACTGTTGACTCAGTTGACTAAGAAGAATCAGTCCTTCGTCTGGGACAGAGTGTGTGAAAATGCATTCATGAGTCTAAAGGAAAGGTTGACGCGTGCGCCAGTGCTAGTCATTCCTAGAGGGAATGAAGAGATGACGGTATACACGGATGCTTGTGGTACCGGACTAGGCGCTGTGTTGATGCAAGGAGGTAGGGTTGTAGCTTATGCTAGTCGATAGCTAAAGCCGCATGAGAAGAAGTATCCTACCCATGATTTGGAATTAGCAGCGATCGTGTTTGCGTTGAAGATGTGGAGACACTATCTCTTGGGAGAAAGATTTGAGTTATTCACCGATCATAAATCGTTGAAGTATCTCTTCTCTTAGAAAGATCTGAATCTCCGTCAGCAGAGTTGGTTAGAGTTCTTGGCTTCGTATGATTTTGATATCGCATACACACCTGGGAAAGGTAATGCGGTAGCCGATGCCTTGAGTAGGAGACATGCCAGTTTAGGGGCAATGTTTCTTGAATGGAAGCAACTGGAGTATATCGTGGGGTTTGATTTCGGACCAAAGTGCGAATTGGATCCAGTCATGCTAGCTAGTTTGACGATCAGACCCACTTTGATAGAGCGGATTGGTTCCAGCCAGAGGGACGATCCTAATCTATTGGAAATCATCTCCAAGTTAGAGAAGAACATCGACGGTGAGGAGATGAATGTGTATGGGCTTGATCGAGATGGATGGCTTCGAAAGAATGGAAGGCTAGTTGTACCCGACGTGAATGGTTTGAGAGATGAAGTGCTTAGAGAATGTCATCACTCAAAACTGACTATACATCCTGGTGGTAATAAGATGTATCGAGACATGAGACAGACTTACTACTGGGAAGGGATGAAAAGAGACGTTGGGAAGTTTATATCCAAATGCATGAATTGCCAGCTAGTTAAAGCCGAGCAAAAGAAGCCTAGTGGGTTGTTGCAACCATTAGAAATTCCTGAATGGAAATGGGAGCAAGTCTCGATGGATTTCATCGATGGTTTACCAAGGACTAGATAGGGATATGATAGCATTTGGGTAATTGTGGATCGATTGACTAAGAGCGCAAGATTTATACCAGTCAAATCGACTAGAACGACAACTAAGTTGGCAGAATTGTATATGAAGTGGGTAGTGAGATTTCATGGAGTACCTAAAAGCATTGTGAGTGACTGAGACCCGTTGTTCACTAGTTGGTTTTGGAAGAGCTTACAAGAGGCTCTAGGGTCAGGATTACATCTCAGTACCGCATATCATCCTCAGACCGATGGTCAGACGGAGAGGGTGAATCGTATATTGGAAGATCTTTTGAGAGCTTGCATATTGGATTTTGGTGGATCATGGGATGACCATTTGCATCTAGTGGAGTTTGCATATAATAATTGCTACCAATCCAGTATCGGTATGGCTCTATATGAAGCTTTGTACGGGAGACCGTGCAACTCACCATCATGTTGGATAGAGACTGGCGAGAAGTTTGTGCTTGGACCAGATGTGGTGAGGGAAACTTCCGATAAGATTAAGATCATTCAACAACGAATGAAGGCTGCCCAAGATAGGTAGAAGAGTTATGCTGATAAAAGGAGAAGAGACATAAAATTCTCTGGTTGTGACTTGGTGTTTGTCAAGATTTCGTTGAAGAGCGTGATACGATTTGGCAGGAGAGGCAAATTGGCACCAAGATTTGTTGGCCCATTCCTTGTTCTTGAGCTAGTCGGGAATTTGGCGTATATAGTTGACTTACCAGAGAAGATGGCGGGAGTTCATAATGTATTTCATGTTTCCCAACTAAGGAAGTTCGTTCACGACTCAGATATGACTATTTCACCTGATCAGTTAGAGGACTTCGAAGTAGAACCCGAGGCCGTTGGGAACCGCAAGCCGATTCGTATTGTGGGGCATGATACGAAGCAACTTCGAAGGAAGGCGGTGAAGCTAGTCATGGTTCAGTGGGGCGAGGACGAGAATGATTGTACTTGGGAGACAGAGGAGAGCATTAGGAAGGCATATCCAGAACTCTTTGCCTGGTAAGACTTACTTCGTAATTTAGTTATTCCGCATGCTAGGATAGACTTGTTTTTGCTTGTTTTGCATGTTTGATTTTTGTTTTATGATTGATAGGCATGCGGGACCCTTTTGTGTGTTTTGGTTAGGGAATTTCGGGGGCGAAATTTCTTAAGGGGGGGAGAATGTAACAACCCGCATTCTACGCATCGAAGGATCGTAGAATATTTATTTCTTTCCCATATGAAGTCGTATGGTCATGTAAGTTTGGGAAACATCCATTAGGATCATTTCCTATGTTCATGATTTTTGTCGATTTTTAAATGACCATTTTGCCCCTAGCTGAACTTGTTTTGGCCATACTTTTGATTGGAAAGGAATTTTGACCTGAAATCACTTCCATTAGATTCGTTTGATGGTTTACCTTTCCGTAGAGTGGTCATAATAGTCAAACGGACTTACCGTTTGGGAGATATGGCTGAATTAAGGTTTGGAAGGTGAAAAACTGCTTAACCGGGCCAAATAGGGTGATTAGTGAATAGGCTCATAACCCATTTCGGGATTAGGGTTATGGGGAGGCTGAAATGAGTTAGAGAATCATTACATTTCAGTTTTCTAGCCTCCACTTATCACCAAGGAACCCTAAAAATGGCCTCCAACCTCTAAATCACCTTCAAATCATCTTTGATCAAGGATTAAGCTTAGCAACATCTAATCAAGGGAGATCAACACCAAATCAACATTGGAGCCGCTGTTTAGCATTGGGATTTGTATCAAATCAGAGATTTATTTTAGATCTTAGTTTATTTGTGGCTAAGGTGAGTGATTTGCATAGTTTTGCACTAATTATGGCTAATTAAGTGTGATTAGTGTTAATTAGCGAATTTAAACTTGATAAAATTCTGGGAAAATGTTCATAAATTCTTAAATGGTGTTTTAGACCTCTGATATGAATTTGGGTTAATTTGGTTAAGTTTTGCTAATCCTATCATTAGTTTCACCTAAACATGCTTAAGGGGAAATATGGGGTTTTGGGTATGTTTGATCTATTTTAACCTATCATATTGATGTTTTGATGTTTGTGGTTGATTATGCATGTTGCTATGACTGTATGATATGCTTTGTGATTGATTTCAATAGTTAGAATGGTCGAAAACGTCGTCGAACGGCGTAAACACTTGCTGGAAAAGCTTCAGGAAACAGTGCAGGTTTCGGATCGGATCGGATATGGTGGCTCGGATCGGATAAGTTGAACTGGGCAAGGGATTCGATCGGATCAGAACCTGACACTTGAGAAAACTGGCAAAAAGGAAGGCCACACTAATTGAACTGGGATCGGATCGGATAAAGGAGGAGGGATCGGATCGGAGCATGTGAAGAACGAAGGAGCTAATCGGAGCGGGAGCATGAACTGGATGGGAGATGGCGCCCGACCCGACCCGAAGTGGGACACCCGACCCGAACCGACGTGATGGAGTGGATCCGAACCGAACCGCACCAGAGGAGGACCATGAACCGACACAACGTAGTGAACCCAACTCGAACCGATGGCTTGAAGAGGAACCCGACCCGACCCAGTATTGACCAATAACCCGAGATGCAAAGGTAGTCCAATATGGGAAGTTAGAGCTCAGGATCCAATTGGGAACCGATGAGTTCACTTCATGGTTGGACTTTGCTATGGGACGTTTGCTAAGGAGTCGTCGATGTTCATAACTTCGATTCACCACTAAAAATGGATGATGGGCTACTTATCAGTGCAGTAGAGTCATTGTGACTCGAGGGCCAAGGTGATGGTAGCAAGACTACGTTATCAGTGCAGTAGAGTCATTACGACTCGAGGGGCAAGGTGATGCGTAGTAAGACTATGAGCCAGCGCAGATGGGGTGAATAACTCCATGGGGCAAGTGGACATAGTAAAGGATTGGTAAGGCTATGAGCCAGCGCAGATGGGGTGAATAACTCCATGGGGCAAGTGGACATAGCGAAGGATTAGTGGCTACGTTATCAGTGCAGTGAAGCCATTTATGACTTCATGGGGCAAAGTGATCGTAGCAAGGTGTGTTGGGTGATCGAAGTGGTGAATATCGTATGCTTTACGCACTGAGTGAGAGATGTGAGGATGGATGCTATGTTTGATTGTTTGCCATCACTATGACATGCACACCCCCACCTCCGTCTCTTTACACCATTTGATATGGTACCTTAGAGTGTTGTACAGTATGTAGTGCTAACTCTTTGGTTGCAGGTCCAGGTCCAGGTATGTTTTAGTCTACCTGTTATTGTTCACTTTAGATGCTTATCGCTCATACCAGGCTTTATGTTTGACCCAGAGTTTTATGTCTCCTCTTATTACTCTGGGTGCTCACATGAGTAGAGTAGAGACAGGTTAGCTGGTGATGCGCGAGTAGCTGATTCGGAGGCGGGCAGGAGGCTTCCACGTATTATATAGATATTCTCCCTGTGTCGTTGGTGGTCGCTACTTGGGCATTAGTAGTGTGCCTCCTTCATCTTGCTTTTGCTTTAGGACAGTTTGAAAAGTTGTAATAATTTTTAATCTTGGATCGTAAGCTGTACTTACATTTTCCGCTGCTATGTTAGTTGTTTCAGCTTATGCACTGTCTCACCTATTTTATGTCAAGTATGTTATTATTATATTTTATCCTATGCGCTGTGAGACATTCTACAGGTTCTTTGTTAGTTCATTTCCTTCTTCCCTTTCCTTCTGACGACCCGTTCCGTGCTAACTGGACATGTGTACAGTGCACCTTTGGAGTAAATGTCGGTTGGTGCGGGGCGGGCCGTCACATGTCAACTAGCAGATCACTCAATATTTTATTTTATTTAATAAGAGGAGGCCAGGAAATTCCTCAATGGATCGGAACGGTTATTGGTTTTGGGATAGTTTCAGACTCAATACCAAATTCGACATAAAAATAAACACAGTAATTTTTTTATACAAATAATATATAAAAAAAAATCACACCCCCCCACAAAATTTAAAACCATATATATATATATTATAAATTACATAAACACCTCTAAAACCGTTATATATATATATATATATATTCTTATAAATTTTGGAAACACCCAAATCTTTATATATTATAATATATATATATATACACACATCCCGGAATCGTTGATATATATATAGTATAAATTATATATATAATACACACCATATATACACACTCAGCGTACAAACACAACCCATATATGTAACAACCCGAAAATCTGGGCCAGTTTAAAATTTTTAATTTGGCAATTTTATTGAATTTTGAATATTTAAAATGAATTATTTTAAATAATAACGACGAAAAATTTATTTTGAATAGAATTCGAACGTATATATTTATATAGCTCGTCGTTAGAATATAAATATTTATTTTAAAATATAAAAGGAATTGAAAATGGCGCGGTAGTTCGATAATTCGATTTCAAAATTCAAATGAATGTACATGGTGCAAATTAAACCGGATTTTAGTGAAACCAAAAATATTTGAATCTAAATGAGAATATCTTTCCAACGAATCCGAGAAATCAAAATTTCATAGCGGGAATCAAAAGATATGTCCAGACGAATTTTCAGAATAGTCGCTATGGAATTCTGGCCCTTAAAAATGGAAATTTTGCAAATGACCTCGGATTTCGATGAAATCACTTTTTTTGGATCTGTGATGTCTGGTTATTGCTAGATTCCCAAATTCATAATTTTCTGAATTAATAGGTGAGCGTGGCAAAGGAAAAAGCGTTTGACCTATTTCAATTGATTTTAATCGACTGGAAAATGGCCATTTTTCAAACGGTCTCAGAATTTTACGAAATTAGTTTTGTTAGGACCATATCGTCAATACGAAGCTAGAAAATAATTTTCGGGAATTTTTCTAGTTAGTATGTGGCCCCGGTAAATTGAAATGTGCGTTCAAATTCAATATATAGAGTTAAATTTTGATTTTAAAGAAAACTAATCGAAACGGTCGAATCAGCCTACGAAACATATCCCATTGTGTTCGGAATGGGGGTAATTAGCTAGGGACGATAGGCGGTGGGTCTCGTTTTGAGATCGAAATTTAAAGTTGCTTTTTGGGTAATAAAATAAATTAATTAAATAAAAACTCTCTCTCCCCTCTCTCTATCTCTACGGTCAAACCCCCTCCCCACGTTCATTCAACAAAATCGAACGATGAGAAGAAAAAAATCGCGCTCCCATCGCCCCTAGGCGGACTTCCACCACCGAGCGCCTCCCCACCCCGATGTCGCAACCTCCGACCTCCCCAGACCCCCCTTCCTTCCTGCGCGCTTCCCTCCCTCATTCCCCTTTTTATGATTCCACCGTACCCCTAAAACCCGCGCCCCCTAGTCCTATCTCTGCGCCCTAATCGAACCCTCCGCCACCGACAACCCCTCGCGCCATCTCCTCCGCTTGACAGCCCATCCTCCCTCCGACGGCCACCAGCGCAGGTCCCACCCCCCTCTCCATCGAAGAAAAACCTGTGAGTCCTTTGTTCATCTATTTTTCTTTTTCTTTTACGTAAATAGGTTTTGTAGTTATAAAAAAAATCAGTTTTATTTTTTAGTGTAAGAGATTGAGAAAAACATGGGTTTTGTTTATAACAAAGGTGTGATCTTTATATATGGAGCGATGAAGAAAAGAAGTGATTTTGTCAATGTAAAGATTTGATCTTTTATATATGAACAACAATGTAAAAATTTCATTTTTAGTTAGTAAAGATTTCATTTTTAATGAAGTAAAGACTTCATTTTTAATGAAGTAAAGATTTCATTTTTTATGAAGTAAAGTCGGATTTTTAAATATGATATTGCGAAGAAAGGTCGGATTTTTAATTTAAAAAAAATTAAGATTTGAAAATATAATTTTTATATTGTAGAAATATTAAAAATATAATTTTTATATTATAGAAAGAATAAAAATATGATTTTTATATAATAGAGAATATACAAATATAATCTTTATATATGTAGAAGGATAAAAAAATCTGATTTTTATTATATATATATTGAAATAAAAATGTGATTTTTTATAGCGTTGAAATAAAAATTCGATCTTTATGTATGAAGTACGAATAAAAATATGATTTCTATTTATTGAAAAGAAGTGATAAAAATATAATTTTTATTATAAACAGCGTGAAAAGGACTGTAGTAGAATTTCAGGCAGATCCAAACGGTTCAGCAGTTCAACAGTAAAGCACGGCGGAGTGGAACCCTCTATGAGAACTTCTCACCTTTTAATTTTGTTTTCTAGTTAAAATATATACTAGGATGCAGACGGTGTTTAGTAGCACCCGACACCCGTCGTCCACAGACCATGGACGGCTTGTATGCTTGTTTGTTTGATTTTGATGTGTAGTTGATTGTGTGATGTGATGTGAAATGAAATAAAATATTTTATAGTGAAAAATATTTGATAGTTAAATAATAGAATTTTTAACGCGTATATGAAATGAATATTTATAAACAAATCGACAATTTTTTTATATACACTGATTTAACTGATATTGATTGGGACGATAAATTTTACACATCGCCCAAACTGCACAAATAAAATATGTGTTTCATTGTTTGAAACCCCACACGGGTATTGGGATGATATATGACGTACACTAATCCCAATAATTAGTTGTATGTCGATCGATTGATTGACAGACTGTTATAAGCGTTGAATATTTATATTTGATGCTTATACAGTGTAGAATGCACTTTGGATGATGGTTGATTATTTGTCGTTGTTGATATATACATTCGTTGTATGGAAGTCCATAGAAATAAAATCTATGGTAATTGATTGGGTTTCATTCCAGTTTTGAATAGAAATATTTGAAAAGAAATATTTGAATAGAAATATTTGAAAAGGAATATTTGAAATAGAATATTTGAAAATAGAAATATATAAAGCCGTGTTGATTAGATTGACGCCATTTTGACGTGAACGATATTTATATCGATTTTATTCATTTTTCAATGAATAATTGAATAGATTTGAAATTGAAAAGATTTGAAATTGAATAGATTTGAAATTCGAATTAAATTGAAAAGAATTGAAATTCGAATTAGATTGAAATAGAATTGAAATCGTTTTTGAATTGAATTTAAAACATTTTGAAATTGAATTGAAATCGATTTAAGTTGAAACCGATTTGAATTGAAAAGAATTGAAATTCGAATTAAATTGAAAAGAAAGGAAATTCGAATTAAACTGAAAAGAATTGAAATTTGGATTAGATTGAAATAGAAGTTGAAATCGTTTTGAAAACGAATTTAAAACGATTTATAAAATACGTTTTAAAAAGGAAATCGACGAAGTATATATTATATATATTATGTATATAATATAATGGCCTGAATAGAACGCGCCGCGCCGCGGCAGTTCGCGAATTTCGACCATTGACTTCGCATGGACATTGCGGGAGATCCGACCGTCGGATTCTCCTAAAACCGGAACCGTTGGGTTCGTATCGAAAAGAGCTTTCTAACGAATATTATAAATTTGAAATCTAAGGGTTGGATTTAGAATTATCTCCAAATCAAATTTGGAAAAGGTCGCTGTAAGCGCAGTTCGATGGCCGTTGATGGAAATCGACTGTACGGGCCTTGATAAAATTATTAAAAATAGTATTAATTTGTGTCAAATGATAAGAAATGATTTGTGAAGAATTGGGATGATAAACTCCATATTTGTAAAGATAAAAATAGATTTTTATCGAAGTGAACTAGTTTTGAACTAGAGTAATAATTTACTTATTTTTAAAATAAATAAATTAAATTTGAAAAGGGTTTTAAAAGTAACCAGAATTTCCAATAATTGAATTGGAATGGATTTGAATCGAAATTGTCTTTGGAATATTTCGATGTTGGATTTAGTGATTATACAGATGTTGTTATGGAAATTTGAAAGATATATATATACATATCGTTATTTCCAATACGATATTTGTTGGTCGTAGAATTTGATATTGAATATAAGCCGATATATTTTCTATTCAGAGCCTTGTATTTAATATCAAATGTGATTTGGGTTTGTCGTGAATGGTGTCTTCATTAACACTGATCTTAAGCCCAGTGGAGAAAAAGATTAAATCTTTTTATTTAGATTTAATGAAGTGTACCAATTAAATAATATTTAATTGGAATAGAATTGGCATTGATTTTTGGGTTTATCGTGAACAGTGTTTTAAATAACACTTGTTCTTTAACCCGATAATTAATAGAATGTGATTTTGGGTTTATCGTGAACCGTGTTTTAAATGACATTGGCTCTTTAACCCAGTTAAAGACAGGATATTGATTTCTGTAAAGATTAAAACTAAGTGGAGTTTTATTGAATCTTTAATTAGATTGAAAAGATCGAGAATGGAGTATCGCCAGTTTTACTCCAGGCGATAGTTAAATCTTTAATTAGATTTGAACGTGAAATGGTAATTGAATTTACCGATAGCACCGTGGTGTTAGATATGAAGTGTTACCTGTTTTAATTCATGGGGTGAATAAGTTGGCATTGGGAAATAAAATAAATGATTACTTCGGTGTGGTTCGCTAATCCCGACTAGTTTGAATTGATATTCAAAGGTGATTAAAGAATAAATTTAAAGAACTTATCTTTGATAAAATTAATGGGAACCATTCCCAAAGGATTAGAATATTTGAATAAAAGGATATTCTGAATTGGAATGAGGCGTATGTTGTGTTTGTGTAACACTTGTTTATTATATACGCGAGTTATTCGGAAAGACCGTGTTTATCCCATTCTGAATAACTAATACGACGATAAGTCGAAGATGAAGACGGTGGTCGAAGACCGGAGGTCTTCACGTCATTTGGGTGGTTACTGATGATCTTGATTGGGCTGTACACCCAAGAAGATGGAAACAGTTAGTGATCGTCCAGACGTACTTGGAGATCGATGGATATGCGGGGTACTAGGTGCCCCCGGTTTCGTTCAGACCCAGAACGGACTTGTAAATGGACTGTGTGTCTGACATAGGATTTTATTCTGTGTGATTGATTTTTATTAAATATATATCTGTTTGGCGGGGGAGAATTTATTCTCTTGCTTAACGCCCTTCTCTGAGACGTACGAGCTCAGGGGTTATATATTGATGGATATCAAACGCATGGAGTGAATTGCCTGTGTGGCATGCCGAAGTGGCAATTGATCAAGGCTTTTGTTGAAAAGCAAAGTCTTGTGGTGATGATCAAAGCACGGCCTTTGTGGCGTAGCTTTGTGTAGCTTTGATTCGCGAGCCTCACACCCCGGTTGTGAACCGAAAACGGGAGAGGACACCAGGGAGGACATGCGTTTCTTTCTAGCTAGAAGTGGCGTTAGTGGTTTTACACGCCCTGACGAGTTTGACTTATGTGATTGTTGCTGTTGAGAGGCGCCTCGGTTTGATCGGACGATCCGGGCCTGATAGAGTCATTTGGCTCATTTGCACCCCATAGAGCGGGGAAACATATTGTCCAGGGTTTAAGTTTAATCCACATCGAGTGGACCGGCCCTGACGATCCAAGGCTTGACTGAGTACTTGCCTGAGTCATGGTAGGCTAGATTGTCTCGAATCGGTAGAGGACTATCTTTTGCCTCGGTTCACAGATGGAAATCCAACTTCCAAATACGTGACATTTGCGATTTTGATTGTAGAGCCTAATATGGCGACATGATATATGGTACCCATGCCGTCTATGATTGATATTTATTATTGAAATTGTTTTAAAAACACTATACCTTTATTATAGTATCAAATGACTTGTTTTAAACGTATCAAGCATGCTTTGGCTATTATAAGGTAAAACCCTATCCTCCGGTTTGTGTTGCATTTTGTGATGGGACCTGGGTCTTATAATAGCTTCATTGTTCTTTATTTAGCATTGCGCTGTTGTTTTATGAACGGGTGTTCTTGGGAGGAAACCCATTCCGCGTTAGCGGCGTGGTCCTTTGATTTACCGAACTTTAAAATAAAGAATCATAACTGTTTTAGTTCTCACACCAGTCCCATGACTGACCTGGAGTTTATTGTTTTAACCTAAACTCTGGGTGCCCTTATTTTGACCCGGGCAGCTAGTAGTTTTGGTTTTGCAGATTTATATTCACAGGAACCTGGTTTACAGCTGGAACGATATCCGGAAAGCTTTGTATCCGTATATCTCCTTCAGTTGTGTTTTGTATTATTTTCCGCTGCTATGTAATTTATTGTAATCTCTGATATTTTGTAATGTATAATATTCATTTATACTATGTATATTCTTGTATTCTAATGATATTGTTGTAATTAACAATGAAATGTTCTTCCGTCTGCATTCTTTTGTGTGTTGTTCTCGACTCAATCCGGGATTTCCCGTAAGGGGGATTTCGGGTCGTTTCATCGTGGTATCAGAGCTTTGGTTTGCAAAGCTCAGAGAACAAGGCACATTAGAACCAAACGAAAGAATTCATCAGATATTGGATTAGTAATATCAAATAAGAATGACTCGTTAGAGAAGGGATCAGTAGTATCCTAGAACGAGTGTGAAGAGTATATTTTTAAAATGAAAACAATTTTTGTTTTGAAAATTTAAATCAATTATTCGTATTTGATTATTTATTTTATATTAATTTGGACAATCCTGTATATAAAGATTTTAGTATACGTCTGATCCGCGTGTATTCGAAGTTTTAATATATTGGGTAGATATAGAATCACACTCTAGTCGCCCGGGTCTGATTCTGATGATGGCGCACCATCATCAGTGTTTATATTCGAGTAGCGAACGTGGAATTTCTATATATTTCCAATTGACTGGTGTGAGAACCAAAATTAGATAGTACCTATTGTTGTGATTTGGCACCAAAAAATGTGATTTTTGACTATATATCAAAGTTATGAATTTGAAAAGCTAATCAACTAATTGATTGATGGTTATGTTGTTTGATTATTGTTTGATTAATTAATTTGAACCATATAGCCAATTTGAACCAAATAGTGAATTGTATTGGAAATTTGTCGCATTTGCATGCATATACATGTACTTAATTGAACAGGTCATAGCAATGGGGCTAGAGCAGAAGAATAAAATTGTTTGCCCGACAAATAGGTACATGTTTATCATAATCTACTGTTTTGTTTGGGTGATGATGATTTTGTGAGCCGATTGGCAAGCCGCCTGGCTTTTTCTTTTTCTTTTGGATTGAAGAAGACCATGGGAGGCTATATGAAATATCCCGAAGTCCCCGGTGTAGGGGAGGTTATGGAGAAATTTTTCGGAAATTTAGGGTGTTAGCCAAATTTTTGAAAAATTTGAAAACTTCTTAGAAACTGAAAAGCCGAAGTTCTTAAGCCGAAGCGAAAATACTGAAAGTTGAGTTGATTAATTAAACAACTTTCGGCTTCGTTCCTTTTCGAGGACGAAAAGTTTCAAGTGGGGGAGGTTGTAACAACCCGAAAATCTGGGCCAGTTTAAAAATTTTATTTTGGCAATTTTATTGAATTTTGAATATTTAAAACGAATTATTTTAAATAAAAACGACGAAAAATTTATTTTGAATAGAATTCGAACGTATATATTTATATAGCTTGTCGTTAGAATATAAATATTTATTTTAAAATATAAAAGGAATTGAAAATGGCGCGGTAGTTCGATAATTCGATTTCAAAATTCAAATGAATGTACAGGGTGCAAATTAAACCGGATTTTAGTGAAACCAAAAATATTTGAATCTAAATGAGAATATCTTTCCAACGAATCCGAGAAATCAAAATTTCATAGCGGGAATCAAAACATATGTCTAGATGAATTTTCAGAATAGTCGCTATGGAATTCTGGCCCTTAAAAATGGAAATTTTGCAAACGACCTGGGATTTCGACGAAACCACTTTTGTTGGATCCGTGATGTCTAGTTATTGCTAGATTCCAAAATTCGTAATTTTCTGAATTAATAGGTGAGCGTGGCAAAGGAAAACGCGTTTGACCAGTTTCAGTTGATTTTAATCGACTGGAAAATGGCCATTTTTCAAACGGTCTCAGAATTTGACGAAATTAGTTTTGTTAGGACCGTATCGTCAATACGAAGCTAGAAAATATTTTTTGGGAATTTTTCTAGTTAGTATGTGGCCCCGGTAAATTGAAATGTGCGTTCAAATTCAATATATAGAGTTATATTTTGATTTTAAAGAAAACTGATCGAAACGGTCGAATCAGCCTACGAAACATATCCCATTGTGTTCGGAATGGGGGTAATTAGCTAGGGACGACAGGCGGTGGGTCTCGTTTTGAGATCGAAATTTAAAGTTGCTTTTTGGGTAATAAAATAAATTAATTAAATAAAAACTCCCTCTCCCCTCTCTCTATCTCTACGGTCAAACCCCCTCCCCACGTTCATTCAACAAAATCGTACGATGAAAAAAAAATTCGCGCTCCCATCGCCAGAGACCCCCCCCTCAGGCGGACTTCCACCACCGAGCGCCTCCCTACCCCGACGCCGCAACCTCCAACCTCCCCAGACCCCCCTTCCTTCCAGCGCGCTTCCCTCCCTCATTCCCCTTTTTCTGATTCCACCGTACCCCAAAAACCTGCGCCCCCCTAGTCCTATCTCTGCGCCCTAATCGAACCCTCCGCCACCGACAACCCCTCGCGCCATCTCCTCCGCTTGACAGCCCATCCTCCCTCCGACGGCCACCAGCGCAGGTCCCACCCCCCTCTCCATCGAAGAAAAAACGTGTGAGTCCTTTGTTCATCTATTTTTCTTTTTCTTTTACGTAAATAGGTTTTGTAGTTATAAAAAAAATCAGTTTTTTTTTTAGTGTAAGTGATTGAGAAAAACATGGGTTTTGTTTATAATAAAGGTGTGATCTTTATATATGGAGCGACGAAGAAAAGAAGTGATTTTGTCAATGTAAAGATTTGATCTTTTATATATCAACAACAATGTAAAAATTTCATTTTTAGTTAGTAAAGATTTCATTTTTAACGAAGTAAAGACTTCATTTTTAATGAAGTAAAGATTTCATTTTTTATGAAGTAAAGTCGGATTTTTAAATATGATATTAGCGAAGAAAGGTCGGATTTTTAATTTAGAAAAAAAATAAGATTTGAAAATATAATTTTTATATTGTAGAAATATTAAAAATATAATTTTTACATTATAGAAACAATAAAAATATGATTTTTATATAATAGAGAATATACAAATATAATTTTTATATATGTAGCAGGATAAAAAAATCTGATTTTTATTATATATATATATTGAAATAAAAATGTGATTTTTTATAGCGTTGAAATAAAAATTCGATCTTTATGTATGAAGTAGGAATAAAAATATGATTTTTATTTATTGAAAAGAAGTGATAAAAATATAATTTTTATTATAAACAGCGTGAAAAGGACTACAGTAGATTTTCAGGCGGATCCAGACGGTTCAGCAGTTCAACAGTAAAGCACGGCGGAGTGGAACCCTCTGTGAGAACTTCTCACCTTTTAATTTTGTTTTCTAGTTAAAATATATACTAGGATGCAGATGGTGTTTAGTAGCACCCACACCCGTCGTCCATAGACCATGGACGGCTTGTATGCTTGTTTGTTTGATTTTGATGTGTAGTTGATTGTGTGATGTGATGTGAAATGAAATAAAATATTTTATAGTGAAAAATATTTGATAGTTAAAAAATAGAATTGTTAACATGTATATGAAATGAATATTTATAAACAAATTGACGATTTGTTTATATACACTGATTTGACTGATATTGATTGGGACGATAAATTTTACACATCGCCCAAACTGCACAAATAAATTATGTGTTTGATTGTTTGAAACCTCACATGGGTATTGGGATGATATATGACGTACACTAATCCCAATAATTAGTTGTATGTCGATCGATTGATTGACAGACTGTTATAAGCGTTGAATATTTATATTTGATGCTTATACAGTGTAGAATGCACTTTGGATGATGGTTGATTATTTGTCGTTGTTGATATATACATTCGTTGTATGGAAGTCCATAGAAATAAAATCTATGGTAATTGATTGGGCCTCATTCCAGTTTTGAATAGAAATATTTGAAAAGGAATATTTGAATAGAAATATTTGAAAAGGAATATTTGAAATAGAATATTTGAAAATAGAAATATATGAAGCCGTGTTGATTAGATTGACGCCATTTTGACGTGAATGATATTTATATTGATTTTATTCATTTTTCAATGAATAATTGAATAGATTTGAAATTGAATAGATTTGAAATTCGAATTAAATTGAAAAGAATAGAATTTTGAATTAGATTGAAATAGAATTGAAATCGTTTTTGAATTGAATTTAAAACGTTTTGAAATTGAATTGAAATCGATTTAAGTTGAAACCGATTTGAATTGAAAAGAATTGAAATTCGAATTAAATTTAAAAGAAAGGAAATTCGAATTAAACTGAAAAGAATTGAAATTCGGATTAGATTGAAATAGAAGTTGAAATCGTTTTGAAAACGAATTTAAAACGATTTATAAAATACGTTTTAAAAAGGAAATCGACGAAGTATATATTATATATATAATATAATGGCCTGAATAGAACGCGCCGCGGCAGTTCGCGAATTTCGACCATTGACTTCGCATGGACATTGCGGGAGATCCGACCGTCGGATTCTCCTAAAACCGGAACCGTTGGGTTCGTATCGAAAAGAGCTTTCTAACGAATATTAGAAATTTGAAATCTAAGGGTTGGATTTGGAATTATGTCCAAATCAAATTTGGAAAAGGTCGCTGTTAGCGCAGTTCGATGGCCGTTGATGGAAATCGACTGTACGGGCCTTGATAAAATTATTAAAAATAGTAATAATTTGTGTCAAATCATAAGAAATGATTTGTGAAGAATTGGGAAGAAAAACTCCATATTTGAAAAGATAAAAATAGATTTTTATCGAAGTGAACTAGTTTTGAACTAGAGTAATAATTTATTTATTTTTAAAATAAATAAATTAAATTTGAAAAGGGTTTTAAAAGTAACCAGAATTTCCAATAATTGAATTGGAATGGATTTGAATCGAAATTGTCTTTGGAATATTTCGATGTTGGATTTAGTGATTATACAGATGTTGTTATGGAAATTTGAAAGATATATATATACATATCGTTATTTCCAATACGATATTTGTTGGTCGTAGAATTTGATATTGAATATAAGCCGATATATTTTCTATTCAGAGCCTTGTATTTAATATCAAATGTGATTTGGGTTTGTCGTGAATGGTGTCTTCATTAACACTGTTCTTAAGCCCAGTGGAGAAAAAGATTAAATCTTTTTATTTAGATTTAATGAAGTGTACCAATTAAATAATATTTAATTGGAATTGAATTGGCATTGATTTTTGGGTTTATCGTGAACAGTGTTTTAAATAACACTTGTTCTTTAACCCGATAATTAATAGAATGTGATTTTGGGTTTATCGTGAACCGTGTTTTAAATGACATTGGCTCTTTAACCCAGTTAAAGACAGGATATTGATTTATGTAAAGATTAAAACTAAGTGGAGTTTTATTGAATCTTTAATTAGATTGAAAAGATCGAGAATGGAGTATCGCCAGTTTTACTCCAGGCGATAGTTAAATCTTTAATTAGATTTGAACGTGAAATGGTAATTGAATTTACCGATAGCACTGTGGTGTTAGATATGAAGTGTTACCAGTTTTAATTCATGGGGTGAATAAGTTGGCATTGGGAAATAAAATAAATGATTACTTCGGTGTGGTTCGCTAATCCCGACTAGTTTGAATTGATATTCAAAGGTGATTAAAGAATAAATTTAAAGAACTTATCTTTGATAAAATTAATGGGAACCAATCCCAAAGGATTAGAATATTTGAATAAAAGGATATTCTGAATTGGAATGAGGCGTATGTTGTGTTTGTGTAACACTTGTTTATTATATACGCGAGTTATTCGGAAAAACCGGGTTTATCCCATTCTGAATAACTAATACGACGATAAGTCGAAGATGAAGACGGTGGTCGAAGACCGGAGGTCTTCACGTCGTTTGGGTGGTTACTGATGATCTTGATTGGGCTTTACACCCAAGAAGATGGAAACAGTTAGTGATCGTCCAGACGTACTTGGAGATCGATGGATATGCGGGGTACTAGGTGCCCCCGGTTTCGTTCAGACCCAGAACGGACTTGTAAATGGACTGTGTGTCTGACATAGGATTTTATTCTACGTGATCGATTTTTATTAAATATATATCTGTTTGGCGGCGGAGAATTTATTCTCTTCCTTAACGCCCTTCTCTGAGACGTACGAGCTCAGGGGTTATATATTGATGGATATCAAACGCATGGAGTGAATTGCCTGTGTGGCATGCCGAAGTGGCAATTGATCAAGGCTTCTGTTGAAAAGCAAAGTCTTGTGGTGATGATCAAAGCACGACCTTTGTGGCGTAGCTTTGTGTAGCGTTGATTCGCGAGCCTCACACCCCGGTTGTGAACCAAAAATGGGAGAGGACACCAGGGAGGACATGCGTTTCTTTCTAGCTAGAAGTGGCGTCAGTGGTTTTACACGCCCTGACGAGTTTGACTTATGTGGTTGTTGCTGTTGAGAGGCGCCTCGGTTTGATCGGACGATCCGGGTCCGATAGAGTCATTTGGCTCATTTGCACCCCATAGAGCGGGGAAACGTATTGTCCAGGGTTTTAGTTTAACCCACATCGAGTGGACCGGCCCTGACGATCCAAGGCTTAACTGAGTACTTGCCTGAGACATGGTAGGCTAGATTGTCTCGAATCGGTAGAGGACTATCTTTTGCCTCGGTTCACAGATGGAAATCCAACTTCCAAATACGTGACATTTGCGGTTTTGATTGTAGAGCCTAGTATGGCGACATGATATATGGTACCCATGCCGTCTATGATTGATATTTATGATTGAAATTGTTTTAAAAACAGTATACACTTATTATAGTATCAAATGACTTGTTTTAAACGTATCAAGCATGCTTTGGCTATTATAAGGTAAAATCCTATCCTCCGGTTTGTGTTGCATTGTGTGATGGGACCTGGGTCTTATAATAGCTTCATTGTTCTTTATTTAGCATTGCGCTGTTGTTTTATGCACGGGTGTTCTTGGGAGGAAACCCGTTCCGCGTTTCCGGCGTGGTCCCTTGATTTACCGAACTTTAAAATAAAGAATCATAACTGTTTTAGTTCTCACACCAGTCCCATGACTGACCTGGAGTTTATTGTTTTAACCTAAACTCTGGGTGCCCTTATTTTGACACGGCCAGCTAGAGTTTTGGTTTTGCAGATTTATATTCACAGGAACCTGGTTTACAGCTGGAACGATATCCGGAAAGCTTTGTATCCGTATATCTCCTTCAGTTGTGTTTTGTATTATTTTCCGCTGCTATGTAATTAATTGTAATCTCTGATATTTTGTAATGTATAATATTCATTTATACTATGTATATTCTTGTATTCTGATGATATTGTTGTAATTAACAATGAAATGTTCTTCCTTCTGCGTTCTTTTGTGTGTTGTTCTCGACTCAATCCGGGATTTCCCGTAAGGGGGATTTCGGGTCGTTTCAATATACGTATTTCATTCTTACCCACACATATGGATGGCAATGGGGTGGGTCTAGGGTTCAAACCCGCTTGACCCGCACCTATTTTGAACCATTTAGACCCGCCTCATAGGGTGTTCGGGTCGGGTAGACCCGTGACCCGCATTTGGAGGTCCTGGTTCAGGGTCGGGTCTGGGCACGGCTAACCCGTCCCAACCCGAACCGCATGATTGAAACATCATTAAAACACTTTATAACTATAATTATTACTTGTTAATCTTCTTAGGTATACATGGTTATAACTTGAATATTATATTCTTTCAATCAACAAACTATAAAATTTTTGTAGTATTAAGTTGCATCAATGATAATCATACAATAACATATGCATACATTTTGAACTATTATCTTACAACTAATTTTATCATATTCTCTTATTATTGTGAACATATTATAATATGTATATAATTTATCATTTAGTGATAAAAAATATTTGTATACAAAATTGACTACATTAGAATACAATATCATCGGGTCGTGGGGCGGGTCGGGTCTACCCTGACCCGCACGGGTTTCAGGTACGGGGCAAAATTCCAGACCCGCACCGGGCCTACAGGGTAGGTCTGAAGTAGGGTTTGAAAATTCCGGGTCGGGTCTGGGGCACGAGAAACCCGCCCAACCCACCCCATTACCATTCCTACCCACACACCCAGTACTAGATATACACTCACACCACTCATATTCAATACACACGCCGACCCACCAAAAATATACACTACACACATATCCAATAACACCCATCATACTCCACCTACACAAGGGATGACAAAAGGCGTAGAGGGAAGGATCAGAGGCCTGGGTCAGCACAGTTGGGAGCACATAGTAGTTTGGTGCTGGGGTTGATTTGCAGCGCAGGGTGAGTCGAGCTGATGGGTGGCACAGAGAGGTACGGGTCGGAGCGGTTCAAGGCGGAGGGGTAAAAAGGCGAGGGTGAGGGGTTGTGAAGGTCAGACATCTGGGCATGGTGGAGATGCTTCTAAACTCGGTGGAGGCTGTCGTTGGCCAATTAGACGGAGTGGGTTTGGGTCAGCGGGCGAGGTACTCGTAAGAGGCAACTTCATGGTTGAGAAGGAGGTCGACGCGGAGAAAGGCACGGAGGGCCATCATGGGTTATCGGCAGTGGTGGAAGCGGGTCACAACAGGTTGGAAGGGCAGAGTGGATGGGGTTCTTGTCGAAGAGATGGTCATTGCGAGAGGGATTGAAAGGTTCGGCTGATGGTTCGATTGATGGTCACGCCGAGGAAGGAAAAATGGGGAGGGTGGTTCGATGAGAAGAGGCTGGAAAAATGAAAGAGTGAAATAAGATGCGTTAAATCGAAGTGGGATATAACATTTCATTTTGTTTTTAATTCACGAGGTAAGGTTGGTATTTTGAAAAGTGGCATCAGAACAGAACAGTTTTGGGAATGTGGAATCTTGTATTGGGAACCAAAAGTCAACGATCAGAAATATAAATTTGAACAGAAAGTTTCAGTTTGAAAAGAAAACCAAAACTCAAAAGAGAAACATGTTTTAACCGAAACGAATAAAGGAAACAAACATTGGGCTGAATGGTTTTAAAAAAAGGAAGAACAAAGTGATTTGTAATAAAATGAACGAACGGGTTAATAACTCAAAACAGATATTTTAAAATATAGAAACTGAATGGACGTTTACAAATAAAAAGAACAGTTTTAAATTAAAAGAGAAACCAATGGAAAAATAAATTAGTACCGATAGTTTCAATAAAACATAACAAACGTTTTATTTTGAACATACAGAAAATGGATTTTAACAAATAAGAATTCGAACGATGTTTGCAACAACAAGTATTAATATAAATAACTGATCAAGAGAAATGATTGAAATAAAATCAAAGATAAAATTTTATTAATATCAAAAATAAATTATATAATATGAGCAAATCAATCAAAATATGAGTTTAAATATCTAAATTAAAATTTAAGAATAAATTTGAATTCAAATAAATAAACTCAATTAATTTATCCAGTAAGTAAGATTTGAAATTTCAAATATCGATCAAAATCAAATTCATATGAAATCCAAAATAAATGATGTTTTAAATCATAAATTAAAATAGTTAATTTGTAAAAACCAAACAAATTAAGTTTTGAATAAATAAATAAATAAAACAATATTTAAATTAAATAATTTATATAAGATACATTTAAAATACGGCCGTTACACCCTTGCTCTGATAAACTTAGTATAATAATTTACATTTTGAAAGAAATATTTCAAAAAATATTTTTAAAGCGTTTTGCAATAGTTGTGAAAACTAAGACTAAATGTGAATAAAATGTTTACAAATTTTGATTCATTTATTAATGGTTGTTAGGGAATGCAGAATGGATCGTTAAGGCAAGATAAACACTAGAGGGGGGTGAATACTATTTTGAGAATCTAAACAAAATCTAAACTTGTATGATATTATATATGAATAAAACACCACAGAAACAATCACAGACACAGAATCAAACACAAATGCAAAGATAAACAAAAGTAAAGTTCAAAAAAGGAAAGAACACACCGGATTTTATACTTGTTCGGAATTGGTCCTATGTCCAGTCCCACACAATGCTGAATTGCGCAGAGTTTTATTACTATATCAATATATAATTACAACCCTCCTTGATTTAACAGCTAAAAGGGATACCACCGATTCAACCCACACACTTGATCAAGTATACGTTCCTTTGATTTAACAGCTACAAGGGATACCACCAAATACCCGTCCTTGATTTCACAGCTACAAGGGATACTGTAACAACCCGGAATTTCTGAACCAATTTAAAAATTTTATTTTAGCTATTTTAATGGATTTTGAATATTTAAAATGATTTATTTTAAATAATAATGACTAAAAATTTATTTAAATCGAAAGTTGGAACGTATAATTTTATTTTAATTATAAAACGAGCTTGAAACGGCGCTGTAGTTTGAAAATTCGGTTTTAAATTTCAAATGAATGTACGGAAGTCAAAATAAATCGGATTTCAGTAAAACCAGAAATATTTGAATCTGTTTAATTATATCTTTCTACCGAATGTGAAAAATTGAGATTTCATAATATAAATTGAAGGTTATGTCCAGTTTAAAATTTTAAATAATCGTTATGGAATTTATATATAATATATAGCCCTTAAAAATAGCCAATTTGCAAACGACCTCCGTTTTCGACAAAACCACTTTTGTTGGATCCGGAATGTCAAATTATTGCTAGGTTTCAAATTTTATAATTTTTGAAATCAATATGTGAGCGTGGTAAATTTAAACGTGCTTTGACAGTTTTACTTTGAATTGGATCGACCAGAAAATGGCCATTTTTCAAACGGTCTCCAAATTTGACAAAATTAGTTTTGTTAGTACCATATCATCAAAACATAGCTAGATATATTTTTTTTGTAATTTTCGGAGTCAGTTTGTGGCCCCCGTAAATTGAAATGTATGTTTGAATTCAATATAAATTGATTATATTTTAATTTTGATAAAAACTGATCGAAACAGTCGAATTTGTCTTACGAAACATATCCCATTGTGTCTGGAATGGGGGTATTTGGATAGGGGTGACAGTCGTCGAGTTTGATTTGGACTTCAGAGGCAAAATCGTCAAAACTTAAGATTAATAAATAATGCCTTATATATATCCATTGATTAGGTCAAAACCCTAGACCACAAGCCCAACGTAGTCAAAGAAAAAGCGCCGCCTCCTAAACCTGATGAATGGCCGATTTCATCAGATTTTCCTACCTCAAAATCTCCCAACAAATTTCGAATTTGATCTCCACACCAAAGTAAAAACTGTAGATCTTGCTATGATCTTTCGATATGTATGGGTTTGATAGGGTTAAATTGCGCGAGCTGTTCTAATTTGGGGCTCAAAGCATCACCCGTTGAGGTAATTTTCTGGCCATACCGGGCCGTCGAGTTCACCAGGAATATGGGGGGTGGTGGCGGTTGCAGGGGCCGGCGATGTGGTAATGTTGGATGATGGACAGATCGATGTTGGCGATGGTCAGAGGAGCCAAACAGTTTTGAGCAAAGTTCGGTTTTTTTGTCCAGGAACATACGATTTAGGAAGAAAGGTTAATTTTGAAAACTAATTAAAAAATTAATATAGTTAATTATATTTAAATTGTCCAAAAGTATAAATGACCATAACTTGTTCGTTCGACATAAGAATTTGACGAATCAAATTGCGTTGGAATCAAAAAAATGAGAGCTTCGTGATGAAACTGACCGAGTCCAATTTGGAGCACGTCAGAATTTTGGGCAAATTCAAATCCAAACAGAGCCGAAATTCAGAAATAAAAGAATGGAGGAGTGGAAAAGAATGTGAGAACTCTCTCTCACTCAAATTATTTTACAATTATTATATAATAGGTTACAGCAGGGAGTTAGTAGCTCCTGACACTATTTTTTTGTATAAGCCATGGTTGATTGTTTGTTTGGATTGTGATTGGGATTGTCATGGATTGATAATATTGTATATAAAAATTATTTATATAAAATGTATATAAAATTATCGTGAAAAGAAAATAAAATAAATATTCATTTACAAATCGGACGGTTTGTTTATGTACACCTATTTAACTGATATTGATTGGGACGATATATTTTACACATCGCCCAACTGCATAAATAATAAGCAGTGTTTGTTATTTGAAAACTCCGCATTGGTATTGGGATAATATTTGACATACACTGATCCCAATAATTAGTGGTATGTCAATCGATGGGTTGACAAACTATATAAGTGTTATTTATTTATTTTAATGCTTATACAGTTGTAAAATGCACTCTAGATGTTGTATGAATTTTTAATGATTGTTTATCATTATTGTTGTATACATGCGATGTATGAAATCCATATAACTGAAATTATATGGTAATTGATTGAGTTTGATTCCAATTCAGAAATAACGAATATTTTAAAATAATATTCAGAGAATAATTAAAATGTGATTTTGATGTCCAATTTGGGATGGACACGAAAATATTGAAATATGGAAGCCGAGTTAAGTATATCCGCCATTTTTAGCTCAAACCGATTGGTTTATCGATTTTATTCATTTTAATGAATACGAAAAGGAAATGGATTTCAAAATCAGATATTTTGAAAATATTATCATTTTAATATTATAATGATCCAGAATATTCCATTTTGATTTAAATTTGAAAATGAAGTTGAAATCATTTTGAAATGAATTTATAAATGAATTTATAAAATAATTTTAAAAGGAAATCAATGAAATATATATAATATATTATATATATATTAAATGGCCTGAATAGAATGCGCCGCGCAGCGACCGTTCGCGAATTTCGACCATTAACTTCAAATGGACATAACGGAAGATCCGACCGTCGGATACTCCTAAAACTGGAACCATTGGGTTCGTATCAAAAAGTGCTTTCCAAAAAATACAAGAGATTTATATTTGAATGGCTAGATCTGGAATTATGTCCAAATCAATTTCAAAAAAGGTCGCTATGGATGCAGTTCGATGGCCGTTATTAGAAACCGACTATAAGGGCCTTATTAATATTATTAAAAATATGGAAAAATTATGTAAAATCATAATAAATGATTTAGGAAGATTTTGGATGAAAAAATCTAGTTTTGAAAAGATAAAAATATAGTCTTATCTAAATGAACTATTCATTAACTAGAATAATAATTCGGTTATTTTTATAAATAAATAAATTGGATTTGAAAATGGTTTTAAAATAACTAGATTTTTCCAACGAACAAATTAGAATGGATTCAGAATGGAAAAAATCTTCGTAATATTTCGATATTGGATTCCATGATTATACGAATATTGTTGAGGAATTTGGAAGATACAGATATCATTATTCCCAATACGATATCCGTTGGTTTCAGAATTTGATATTGAATATAAGCCGATATTATTTTCTATTCAGAGCCTTGTATTTAATATCAAATTGGATTTTGGGTTTGTCGTGAATGGTGTCTTTATTAACACTAATCTTAAACCCAGTTGAGAAAAGAAAAAAATCTTTAATTAAGATTTAGTGAAATTTTCCAATTAATTAATATTTAATTGGAATTGAATGGAAATTGGATTTTTGGGTTTATCATGAACGATGTTTTAAACAATATTCGTTCTTTAACCCAATTAACAGTGACGATGTGATTTGGAATTTATAAATCTTTTAATTAAGATTACTGGACTTTTCCAAAGTAAAGTTTTTCCAATTTAATATATTAAATTGGAATTGAATGGAATTCGATTTAGTGATAATCAAGATGAGCTTCTATGAAGGAAGATCGTTATTATATATGGAATTTAAAAGGCTTTGCCGTTATTCCATTTATATTACTAGTCTGGTACGGAAATCTATATCGATTATATATTGATCTGTTTTCCGTGAAAGTTCCAGTTTGATGGAATATGATTTTTGGGTTTATCGTGAACGGTGTTTTGAATAATGTTTGTTCTTTAACCCAATTAATAGTAAAGAATATGATTTGGAATTTATAAATCTTTTAATTAAGATTAATCGAATTTTCCAAAGTAAAGTTTTTCCAATTTAATATATTAAATTGGAATTGAATGGAATTCAATTCGATAATAATCGAGATGAGCTTCTGTGAAGGAAGGTCGTTACTATATATGTAATTTAAAAGGCTTTACCGTTATTCCATTTATATTATTAGTCTGATTGGGAATGTATATCGATTATACACTGTTATGATTTTCGTGTAGATTCCATTTTGATGGAAGAGGATTTTGGGTTTATCGTGAATTGTATCTTAAATGACATTAGTTCTTTAACCAAGTAAAGAAAGGATTTATTTCCTAATTTGAATAATCATTAAACAACGATTTTTGGGGATTAAAACTAAGTGGAGTTTTAATAAATCTATAATTAGATTGAAATGTTAATGTGGTAGTTAAATTTGCCAAATTTGAAAAGTGTTTGAAAATGGAGTATCACCAGTTTTACTTCATGCGATAGTTAAATCATTAATTAGATTTGAATGTAAAATGTTAATTGAATTTACCGATAACACGGTGGTGTTAGCTATGGAGTACTACCAGTTTTGCTCCATGGGATGAATAGGTTGGGATGGGATAATAAAATGGGATTACATCGGTAAGGCGTTAATCCCGACTAGTTTGATAAACCTTAATTTGGTTTAAGCTGTGAAAATATACTATAAAATCTTTTGAAATGATTTCCAAAGAAATGGATTAAACTACGTGTTTAAAAGTAATAATCTTTGATAAGATTAATGAGAACCTTTCTAGAATAAAGAAATACGAATAAAAGAATATTCTGGATTGGAATGAGGCGTATGATGTGTTGTTATAGCACTTGATTATAAGATACACGAGTTATTCAGAAAGACCCGGTTTAACCCATTCTGAATAATTGATACGACGACTAACAGTCGAAGAGATTGAAGATGGTGCAAGACCGACGATCTTCACATTGAATGGATGGGTTGCTACTAATGCCCATGATTGGAGTAGCTACCTTGAAGGGGCTACAGTGGTAGTCGTCCGGACGTAATTGTTGATTGTTTGGATATGTAAGGGCCTCTCTCCTGTACTGGACATACGGGACGAGGAATAAGGTGCCTTTGGTTTCGTTCAGACCCAGAACGGACTTGTAAATGGATGATGTGTCTGACATTGTATTCCGTTATGCTGTATTCGTTGATCTCTGCTAAATATATATCTGTTTTGTGGCAGAGAATTTATTCTCTTTCTTAACACCCTTCTCTGAGACGTACGAACTTAAAGGTTACATACTGGTTGAGATCAATGATATGGTATGGATTGACAGTGTTACATGCGGAGTTGTAGTGATCCAAGCTTTTGTTGAAAAGCAGAGCATGGTGGATGATGATCAAAGCATAACTTTAATTAGCATAGCTTTGTGTAGCGTTAATTCGCGAGTGTGATGACCCCAAACTTCCGCAGTACGAAAGCAAGGATAATCATTAGAATATAACACATAAACAATAACAACAAAACAGAAAGATAGAATTACAGCAGATAAAGTACATCAAATTACACTGAGAATAATATATCATCAGAGTTACACAGCATAAAAGGATCATACTTAGTACATAATACAGTTTTCAGCTTAATATAAAATGTCTGCAGTGGAATAAACATAATACACTAAGTGAAATCTAAACAGTAATAGAGAAATGGTAAGTCCATCTTCAGCTCCATGCTATCCAGAATGAGTCTGCTAAACCTATATACAAGGCTTCCCATGTAGAAAAGAGGGCACCTGAGTTTTCAAAGTGAAACAAACTACGAGTCAGCCATGGGACTGGTATGAGAAATCTACTTAACCTATTTAATAATAAGGCTAATCACAGGACCACGCCGCTAAACGCGGAACGGGTTTACTACATTGGATTGCCAGTGCATAAATAAAGTAAGTCGTTAAACAACGCAATGCTTTTCAGAAAAATGAAACCATTATAAGACTCAAGTCCCATCACACAATGCAACGCAAACTGGAGGATGGAGTTTTACCATATAATGGTCAAAAATGCTTGATACGATAAAATGGAGTTGAATATTATTATAGTGCATATATGTTTTCAGAAAAAACATTTCAATCATAATGTATCAATCATAGACGACATAGCTACCATATACTATGTCGCCATACTAGTAATACAATCAAAACTGAATGATGTCGTATTAGAAGTTGGATTTCCATTATGAACCAAGGCAAGGGATCATCCTTACCGAATTCAAGACACTCTAGCCTGTGCCTCAGGACTGAGTCGCAACTGCACCCAGAGCGCCAGGGCCGGTCCACAAATATGTTAGTGGATTGGTAATGCCTGAACAATACGTCTCCCCGCCCTATGGGGCGTAAAATAGAGCTCCTAGGGACTTAAATCCGAGGTACCTCGCTTTCCATTATCCACATAAGTAAAAATATCTGGGCTTGTAAAAACACAGACACCACTTCAAGCTAGAAAGAAACGCATGTTCTCACTAGGGTCCTTCTCCCGTTTTTGGTTCATACCGGGATGTGAGGCTCGCGAAGTAACGCTATACACAAAGCTATGCTACAATAAAGTTGTGCTTTGATCAGCAACCACAAGGCTCTGCTTTTCAACAATAAGCCTTGATCATTTGCATCTTGGCATGCTACACTGACAATTCACGCTCGCGATCAATAACTATCCATATATAACCTCTGAGCTCGTGCGTCTCAGAGAAGGGTGTTAAGCAAGAGAATGAATTCTCCGCCACCAACAGATCTATATTAAACAGAAATCAATTTACATGAAATGAAATCCAATGTCAGACACACATCCATTTACAAGTTCGTTCTAGGTCTGAACGAAACCGGAGACACCTTATTCCTTGTCCCATATGTCCAATACGGAAGAGAGGCGCTCGCATATCCAGACGATCAACAAGTACGTCCATACAACTACCACTGTAACCCTTTCAAGGCACCAACTCCAATCAAAGGCATCAATAGTCATCCATTCGATGTGAAGATCGCCGGTCTTCAATCACCGTCTTCAAATCTTCGACTTCCAAACGTCGTATAATTATTTGAAATGAGAGTTAACTCGGACTTTTCAAATAATTCTCGAATATATATCATTTAAATCATTTCTTAACATTCCATAACATTAATATTATTTTATAATGATTTATCGCTATTATTATTTATTTAAAAATAGCCATTTTCAATTAAACGACCCTTCGGGTCATAACATGGCCCTGGCCCTGTTTTTATCAAAATTTGATTTACACGTTTCTCAAAATATAACCGTTGGATCTTAGCAAATTATATATCGTTGGAAAGATCTTTCCAAAACAAACCCAACGGTTCCAGTTTTGGGAACATCCGACGGTCGGATCTTTCGGTATAACCGCTTGAAGTTACGATTTCAAAACGCGAACTGCAGTAGCGCGATTCATTTTATTTTAATTTATATTTATATATAATAATATATAAATATAATTGTTCGACGATATCAGACTATTTTAAATTCAACGTTGTTTTTTTTTAAAATCTAAATTCACATATAACATTAAAAATGAAATTTTTAATGATAATACCACCCTCTTTGTATATTGAATCTTTTATATGATTCATGTATATATCACATGGAAATGGTATTTGTTTATCCTTCATCTATAGAATAAAATTGAAATCGTTTATTTCCATACAATATTACATTGAAAAATGTGGACTTCTATGTAATCGTTATTTATATTGAAAATGTAAATTTCCATTCTTTACTTTGATTACATATAAAATGTAATTTTTATACTTCATTCTTTGATTTCATTGAAAATGGAATCTTTTATACTTTTCTACGATTTCAAATAAAAATGTAATTTTTATTCTATATATTATTACATTGAAAAATGTAACTTTTTACTTTAATATAAAATTACATTGAAAAATGTAAATTTTCATTTC
Source organism: Allium sativum (assembly GCA_030737875.1). NCBI lineage: Eukaryota > Viridiplantae > Streptophyta > Magnoliopsida > Asparagales > Amaryllidaceae > Allium > Allium sativum. Next base: position 121,675,051 of record CM060920.1, read on the forward strand.
ATGTTCAGTTTACATTGGAAAAATGTATACTCCTATTTCATTCTTTGTTGCATTTAAAAATGTAACCTTTAATTTCATAATTGTTTACATATAAAAATGTAACTCTGATTTCATAATAGTTTACATATAAAATTGTAACTTTGATTTCATAATCGTTTACATATAAAAATGTAACTTTGATTTCATTCTTTATTTACATTTGAAAAACGTAAATTTCCTTTCATATTTTGTTTGCATTTGAAAAATGTAAATATCCTTTATACTTTGTTTGCATTTGAAAAATGTAAACTTTCTTTTATACTTTGTTTACATTAAAAAAAAGTAAACTTTCCTTTATACCTTGTTTGCATTAAAAAAAAGTAAACTTTCTTTTCAAGGTGTTATGTAACGACCCGCATTCTACGCATCGAAGGATCATAGAATATTTATATCTCTCACATACGAAGTCGTATGGTCATGTAACTTTGGGAGACGACTATTGGGGTCATTTCCCATGTTCAAAAATTTTGCCGATTTTTAAATGACCATTTTACCCCTAGTTGATCTTGTTTTGGCCATAACTTTTGATTGGTAAGGAGTTTTAACCTGAAACCCCTTCCATTAGATCCGGATGATGGTTTACTTTCCGTAAAGTGGTCACTTTAGTCGGACAGAGTTACCGTTTGGGAGATATGGCTGAATTATGGTTTAGAGGGTGAAAAACAGCTTAATTGGGCATAACTGGGCAATTAGCAGCTAGGCCCATTTGGGGATTTCGGGATTTGGGGTATTTAAGGGCTGTTAGGGTTAGGGATTTCGGTTTTTACTCATTTTCCAGCCACCACATACATCATAGAAACCCTAACAATGACCTCCAACATTTAGAATCATCTCTAATCACCTTTTAATCAAGGATTAAGCTTAGCAACATCAGATCAAGGAGAAATAGCACCATTTCTGAGTTAGAGCTACTGTTAGACATTGGTATTCGCCTAAATCAGAGGAGTTTCAGTTCTGAAAGTTTTAATTGTGGCAAAGGTGAGTGATTAGCATTGTTTTTACACTAATTACTGTTAATCAGGGTGATTAGTGTTAATTAACGAAATTATGGATGTTAAAAATATGGAAAAAATGTTTAGAAATTCTTAAATATTATTTTAAGCCTCTGTTAGGAATTTGGGTTAATTTGGTTAAGTTTTGCTAACCTTATCATTAGTTATGCTTAAACATGCTTAAGGGGAAAATATGAGTTTTGGGTATGTTTGATCCACTTTAACATATCATATTGTTGTTTTAATGTTTGTGGTTGATTATACATGTTGCTATGACTATATGGTATGCTTTGTGATTGATTAGAACTGTTAGATTGGTTGAAAACGCCGTCGTATGGCATAAAACAATAGCCGGAAAAGTCAGAGGAAAATTGTGCAAGGTTTCGGATCGGATCGGTTGAAAGGGCTCGGACCGGATAGTGGACCGGGCAAGAGAGTACCGAACCGAAACTTGGCACAAGTTAAAGCATGGCAAAAAGGAAGGCCACTATAGTTGGATTGGGATCAGATCGGGCTAATGAAGGAGAGTGGGATCGGGTCGGAGTGTTCCGAAGGAAGGAACCACGAACTGTGGATTTGCATCAAACCAAACCGGCATCTGGAAAAGGAGGGCCACCGAACCGAACCAGGAAGCAACCACCGAACCAAACCAAGGAGGAATGAGCATCGTGTACCACTGCCTCCTCCGAACCGAGCCGCACGTGGAGCTTCATGAACCAAACCCAGACGTAGACTACGGGCACCGAACCGAACCGGTTATGGGGTACCCAACCGAATCGTAACTTAAGCTATTCCTACGCGACGACTCTTCGGAAGATCAACTCTAATCCAACCAAAACCCGAGATGCAAAGGTAGTCCAAATGGGGAGTTTGTAATCAGGATCCAGTTGGGAACCAACGAGTTAACTTCATGATTGGACTTTGCTACGGGACGTGTGAAAAGGGGTTATCGACGTCTATAGCTTTGATTCACCACTGAGAGACGGATATTAGCTACGGATCAGTCCAGTGAAGTCATCATGGCTTCATGGGGCAGAGTGATCGTAGCATGGCTATGAGCCAGTGCAGTGGAGTCGTTATGATTTCATGGGGCAGAGTGGACATAGCAAGGACTAGTGGCTATGGATCAGTGCAGTGGAGTCGCCATGACTCCATGGGGTAGAGTGATCATAGCAAGGATTTGGGTGATCAAAGCGGTGGATATCGTATGCTTTACGCACTGAGTGAGAGATGTGAGGATGGTTGCTATGCTTGATTGTTTGCCATCATTATGACATGCACACCCCCACCCCGTATCTTTACACCCTATGTTAATGTCACCTTAGAGTATTATACATCTTGTTGCGCTAACTCTTTGGTTGCAGGTCCAGGTTCATGTATGGTTTAGTATACCTGTTATTGTTCTATTTTGCTGCTTATCGCTCATACCAGACTTTTGTCTGACCCAAAGTTTTATGTCTCTTATTATTACTCTAGGTGCTCCTAAACGAGTAGACTAGAGACATGTTAGCTGGTTATGCACGAGTAGCTGATCCGGAGATGAGCAGAAGGCTCCTACGTAGTATCTACATATATTCTCCCTGTGTTGTTGATGGTCACTGCTTTGGGCATTAGTAGCGTACCTTTCCTTTCTTTTTCTTTAGAGATAGTATTTTGAAGTTGTAATAATGGTTATGGATCATAAGCTGTATTTTGGATTTCCGCTGCTATGATGATTATGGTTTAGTTTTCAGCTTATGCATTGTCTCGCCTGTTTTATGTCAAGTATGTTATTATTATATTTTATTCCATGCGCTGTGAGACATTATAACGACCCGGAAAATCTGAACCAATTTAAAAATTTTATTTTGGCAATTTTAATGAATTTTGAATATTTAAAATGAATTATTTTAAATAATATCGACGAAAAATTTATTGTTAACAGAATTCGAACGAATATATTTATATAGATCGTCGTTAGAATATAAATATTTATTTTAAATTATAAAAGGAATTGAAAATAGCGTGGTAGTTCGATAATTCGATTTCAAATTTCAAATGAATGTACAGGATTCAAAATAAATCAGATTTTAGTGAAACGAAAAATATTTGAATCTAATAGAGAATATCTGTCCAACGAATCTGAAAAATTGAAATTTCATAGCGGGGATAAAAAGATATGTCCAGTTGAAATTTCAGAATAGTCGCTATGGAATTTCAGCCCTTAAAAATGGCCATTTTGCAAACGACCTCGGATTTCGACGAAACCACTTTTGTTGGATCCATGATGTCTAGTTATTGCTAGGTTTCAAATTTCGTAATTTTCTGAATCAATATGTGAGCGTGGCAAAGGAAAATGCGTTTGACCGGTTTTAGTTGATTTTAATCGACTGGAAAATGACCATTTTTCAAACGGTCTCAGAATTAGATGAAATTAGTTTTGTTAGAACCGTATCATTAATGCGAAGCTAGAAAATATTTTTCAGGAATTTTTCTAGTCCGTATGTGGCCCCGGTAAATTGAAATGCGTGTTCAAATTCAATATATAGAGTTATGTGTTGATTTTGATGAAAACTGATCGAAACAGTCGAATCAGCCTACCATACATATCCCATTGTGTTCGGAATGGGGGTAATTAGCTAGGGACGACAGTCGCTGGGCCCAATTTCGGGTTCAAAATAAAAAGTCAACTTTAAGTGAATAATTAATTAATTAAATATATTATATTACCCTTGGTCAAACCCCACCTTATCTCCCTCCCTTCCACGTTAGTTCCTCAGATCCAAACCCGATAGAAAAAAAAAGAAAAAAAAATGAACGCGTCGCTCCTCCGATTCACCCCCGCCACCCGTCGTTGGCACCTCCGCCACGCCCTCCCCCTACGACCAACCTCGACCTCGCCACCTCTCCCCTCTTTTCGGTTTGCAGCCGACGCCCCCTCCTAAAACCCCAAATCGAGAAACCCTAAAGCCGTTGTCCCCTTGTTCCACCACTCCACCGCCGGCGCAGGCTGACGCCGCCACCCCCCTCTGATTGGCGCCCTCCCTCGAGTCTCCGCCACATCCGATTTGAAATGTGAGCTTTTCTTGTTTTATTTACATTTATTTTCAGTTTTTATTAAATAATAACATATAAAAAAATTAAATTAGATTTTTTATATATGGTGTAGCGAAAAAAAGAAATGACCTTTGAAAATATAAGGATTAGATTTTTGGTTTGATTAAAAAGATTATATTTTTATATAACATAAAGATGCGATTTTTATACTATAAACACTGTTATAAAAATGTGATTTTTATATATGAAGTGGCGAAGCAAAGATATAATTTTTGTATAGAAAGTGGGGTGGTAAAAATACGATTTTATAGAGATAGGTTTTAGATAAAAAGGTGATCTTTATAATATAATCATCGTTATAAAAATATGATTTTTATAATATAGAGAAGTTAAAAATATAATTTTTATACTAGGGGCATATTAAAAATATGATTTTTATATAGTTATGATAGTAAAAATATGATTTTTATTCATGTAGAGTTATAAAAATATAATCTTTATTAGGAGAAGAGCGATATAGAAATACAATTTATATATGTATAAAGTGAAGATAAAAATTCGATTTTTATATATGTAGTGAATACGGACGACGAAAGTGACGGAAGGCGATCACGACGAAGATTTCCTACATATGAAGAGTCGTGGCGTTTGGTTTAGCTATTGGTGAGAACTTCTCACTTTTAATTTAATTTTCTAGGTAAAATATATACTAGGATGCAAACGGTGTTTAGTAGCACCCGACACCCGTCGTCCACAGACCATGGACGGCTTGTATGCTTGTTTGTCTGATTTTGATGTGAAAGGAAATAAAATATTTATATAGTTAAAAATATTTTATAGTTGAAAATAAAAATTTTAACGTATATATGGAATGAAATAAATTAATATAAACAAGTCGGACGATTTGTTTATATACACACATTTGACTGATATAGATTGGGACGATAAATTTTACACATCCCCCAACTGCACAATAAAATCTGTGTTTGATTGTTTGAAACCCCACACAGGTATTGGGATGATATTTGGCGTACACTAATCCCAATTATTTAGCTGTATGTCAATCGATTGGTCGACAGACTGTGTAAGCGTTAATTATTTATATTTAATGCTTATGCAGTTGTGTGGTGCACTCTGGATGATGGTTGATTATTTATCGTTGTTATTTTATACATGTGTTGTAGAAGATCCATATAGTTAACATTATATGATAATTGATTGGGCCTACATCCAGTTTTGAAATAGAATATCTGAATAGAAATATTTGAAAAGGGATATTGAAATAGAAAATTGGAAAATAGAAATATATGAAGCCGTGTTGATTAGATTGACGCCATTTTGACGTGAACGATATTTATATTGATTTTATTCATTTTTTAAATGAATATTGAAAAGTGATTTCAATAATCGAATGTTTTAGAAATTGAATTGAATAGAATTCAAATCGAATTGAAATTGAATTGAAATTGAATTAAAATTGAATTGAATAGAATTCAAATCGAATTGAAATTGAATTAAAATTGAATTGAATAGAATTCAAATCGAATTGAAATTGAATTGAAATTGAACTAAAATTGAATTGAATAGAATTCAAGTTGAATTAAAATTGAATTGAATAGAATTCAAGTTGAATTGAAATTGAATTGAATAGAATTCAAATCGAATTGAAATTGAATTGAATAGAATTCAAATCGAATAGAAATTGAATTGAATAGAATTCAATTCGAATTGAAATTGAATTGAATAGATTTGAAATCCGAATTAAATTGAAATGAATTGAAATTCGAATTAAACTGAAATTGAATTGAAATCGATTTGAAATGAAATTAAAACAGTTTATATTGAAAAATTCAATTTTGATTTGAATTTGAAATGAAGTTGAAATCGTTTCGAAAACTAATTTAAAACGGTTTTTAAAATACGTTTTGAAAGGAAATCGACGATATATATATGTGTATATATATATATATATGTATATATATATATATAATGGCCTGAATAGAACGCGCCGCGCCGCGGCAGTTCGCGAATTTCGACCATTCGCTTCGAATGGATATTGCGGGAGATCCGACCGTCGGATTCTCCTAAAACTAGAACCGTTGGGTTTGTATCGAAAAGAGCTTTCTAACAATTGTGAGAAATTAGAAATCTAATGGTTGGATTGGGAATTATGTCCAAATCAAATTTGGAAAAGGTCGCTGTAAGTGAAGTTCGATGGCCGTTGATGGAAATCGACTGTACGGGCCTTGATAAAATTATTAAAAATATCAATAATTTGTGTAAATTCATAAGAAATGATTAGGGAAGAATTGTGATGAAAAACTCCATATTTGAAAAGATAAAAATAGTTTTTTTATCGAAATGAACTAGTTTTGAACTAGAATTATAATTCTATTTATTTTTAAATAAATAAATTGAATTTGAAAAGGGTTTTAAAGGTAACCAGAATTTCCAATAATTGAATTGGAATGGATTTGAATCGAAATTGTCGTCGGAATATTTCGATGTTTGGTTTCGTGATTATACAGATGTTGTTATGGAAATTTGAAAGATATATATATATATATATATATATATATATATCTTTATTTCCAATACGATACCTGTTGGTCGTAGAATTTGATATTGAATATAAGCCGATATATTTTCTATTCAGAGCCTTATATTTAATATCAAATGTGATTTGGGTTTGTCGTGAATGGTGTCTTCATTAACACTGTTCTTTAGCCCAGTTGAGAAAAAGGTTTAATCTTTTTATTTAGATTTGATGAAGTGTACCAATTAAATGATATTTAATTGGAATTGAATTGGTATTGATTTTTGGGTTTATCGTGAACAGTGTTTTAAATAACACTTGTTCTTTAACCCGATAATTAATAAAATGTGATTTTGGGTTGTCGTGAACGGTATCTTCAATAATACTGTTCTTAGGCCCAAAGGAGATAAGAAAATCAGAAACTAACTGGAGATTAGTTAAGTTGAATGATTTCTGGGGTATTGATCTGATGTTGGTTTCGGCCTTCGGGGTTAATACTTAGGGAATTGCTCACTTGCTAATTTACGGTTAGGGACTGATTGAAATGGAATGTGATTTTGGGTTTATCGTGAATCGTGTTTTAAATGACATTGATTCTTTAACCCAGTCAAAGAGTAAAACTAAGTGGAGTTTTAATGAATCTTTAATTAGACTGAAAAGATCGAGAATTGAGTATCGCCAGTTTTACTCCAAGCGATAGTTAAATCTTTAATTAGATTTGAATGTGAAATGGTAATTGAATTTACCGATAACACCGTGGTGTTAGATATGAAGTATTACCAGTTTTACTTCATGAGATGAATAGGTGGGGATTGGGAAATAAAATAAATGATTACTCCGGTGTGGTTCGCTAATCCCGACTAGTTTGAATTGATATTCAAAGAAGATTAAAGAACAAATTTAAAGAATTTATCTTTGATAAAATTAATGGGAACCTTTCCCAAAGTATAAGAATATTTGAATAAAAGAATATTCTGAAGTGGAATGAGGCGTATGTTGTGTTTGTGTAACACTTGTTATTATATACGCAAGTTATTCAGAAAGACCGGGTTTATCCCATTTTGAATAACTAATTCGACGTGGTGTCGAAGATGAAGACGGTGGTTGAAGACCGGAGGTCTTCACGTCGTTTGGATAATTATTGACGATCTTGATTGGGCCGTACACCCAAGAGGACAGAATCGGTTGGTGATCGTCCAGACGTACTTGGAGATCGATGGATATGCGGGGTACTAGGTGCCTCCGGTTTCGTTCAGACCCAGAACGAACTTGTAAATAGACTGTGTGTCTGACATTGGATTTCAGTCTGTGTGATTGATTTCTATTAAATATATATCTGTTTGGCGGCGGAGAATTTATTCTCTTGCTTAATGCCCTTCTCTGAGACGTACGAGCTCAGGGGTTATATATTAATGGATATCCATCGCATGGAGTGAATTGCCTGTGTGGCATGCCTAAGTGGCAATTGATCAAGGCTTCTATTGAAAAGCAAAGTCTTGTGGTTGATTATCAAAGCACCGCCTGTGTGGCATAGCTTTGTGTAGCGTTGATTCGCGAGCCTCACACCCCGGTTGTGAACTAGAAACAGGAGAGGACCTCAGGGAGGACATGCATTTCTTTCTAGTTAGAAGTGGGGTCAGTGGTTTTACACGCCCTGACGAGTTTGACTTATGTGGTTGTTGCTGTTGCGAGGCGCCTTGGTTAGATCGGACGATCCGGGTCCGATGGAGTCATTCGTTGGCTCATTTACGCCCCAAAGGGTGGAGAAACGCAGTGTTCAGGAATTTTAATCCACATCGGTGGACCAGCCCTGTCGTTGCAAGGGCCCACCTGTGTCGGGGTCCTGACGCTCGAGCTAGACAGTCTCGAATCGGTAGAGGACGATCCCTGGCCTCAGTTCATAGATGGAAATCCAATTTCCAAATACGTGACTTTGCAGTTTTGATTGTAGAGCCTAGTATGGTGACATGATATATGGTACCTATGCCGTCTATGATTGATACTTATGATTTGAGCTTGTTTTGACACTATACACTTATAGTAATAATAAAAGATGAAATTTAGCGTATCAAGCATTCTTTGGCTATTATAAGGTAAAACCCTATCCTCCGGCTTGCGTTGCATTGTGTGATGGGACGTGGGTCTTATAATAGCTTCATTATTCTTTATTTAGCATTGCGCAATTGTTTTATGCACTGGTATTCTTGGGAGGAAACCCGTTCCGTGTTATAGGCATGGTCCCTTGATTTACCTAACTTTAAAATAAAGATTTATAACTGTTTTAGTTCTCACACCAATCCCATGACTAACCTGGAGTTTATTGTTTTAACCTAAACTCTGGGTGCCCTTATTTTGACACGGGCAGCTAGTAGTTTTGGTTTTGCAGATTTATATTCGCAGGATCCTGATGTACAGCTGGAATGATATTCGAAAAGCTTTGTATCTGTATATCTCCTTCAGTTGTGTTTTGTATTATTTTCCGCTGCAGTGATGTATTTAAATGTAATTTAAGTCTCTGATATTTTCTGTGTAATATTTATTCATACTGTGTATATTCTTGTATTCTGATGGAATTGTTGTAATATACAATGAAATGTTCTTCCGTCTGCGTTCTGATTGGTCTTGTTCTCAACTCAATCCGTGATTTCCCGTAAGGGGGATTTCGGGTCGTTTCATCGTGGTATCAGAGCTTTGGTTTACAAAGCTCAAAGAACAAGACACATTAGAACCATACGAAAGAATTCATCAGATATTGGATTAGTAATATCCAATGGGAATGATTCGTTAGAGATGGGATCAGTAGTATCCTAGAACGGGTGTGAAGAGTATATTTTAAAAAGTGAAAACAAGTTTTGTTTTGAAAATTTAAATCAATTATTCATATTTGATTATTTATTTTATATTGATTTGGACTATCCAGTATATAAAGATTTTGCGTATACGTCTGATCCGCCTGTATTCGAAGTTTTAATATATTGGGTAGATATAGAATCACACTCTAGTCGCCCGGGCATGATTCTACTGATGACGTACGGCATCAGTAGTCTGTTTTCGAGTGTCGAAAGTGGGATATCTATATATTTCCATTAGACTAGTGTGAGAACCAAAATTAGATAGGGCTTATTGTTGTTATTTGGCACCAATAATGTGATTTTTGACTATGCATCAAAATTATGAATTCGAAAAGCTAATCAATTAATTGATTGCTGGTTGTGTTGTTTGATTATTGTTTGAATTAATTAAACGTTGAACCTATAACCAAATGGAATCAAATATTGAATTGTATTGAAAATTGGTCGCATTTGCATGCATATATATGTACTTACATTGAACAGGTCATAGCAAGGAGGCTAGAGAAGAGGAATAAAATTGTTTGCCCGACAAATAGGTACATGTTTACCATAATTTACTGTTTTGTTTGGGTGATGATGATTTTGTGAGCCGATTGGCTAGCTGCTTGGCTTTTTCTTTTTCTTTTGGATTGAAGAAGGCCATGGGAGGCTGTATGAAATATCCTGAAGTCCCCGGTGCAGGGGAGGTTATGGCGAAATTTTTCGAAAATTTAGGGTGTTAGCCAAATTTTTGAAGAATTTGAAAAGTTCTTAGAAACTGAAAAGTTAAAGAACTTAAGTCGTAATGAAAATAATGAAAGTTGAGTTGGTTTGTAAAACAACTTTCGGCTTCGTTCCTTTTCGGGGACGAAAAGTTTTAAGTGGGGGAGATTGTAACGACCCGGAAAATCTGAACCAATTTAAAATTTTTATTTTGGTAATTTTAATGAATTTTGAATATTTAAAATGAATTATTTTAAATAATATCGACGAAAAATTTATTGTTCATAGAATTCGAACGAATATATTTATATAGATCGTCGTTAGAATATAAATATTTATTTTAAATTATAAAAGGAATTGAAAATAGCGCGGTAGTTCGATAATTCGATTTCAAATTTCAAATGAATGTACAGGATTCAAAATAAATCAGATTTTAGCGAAACCAAAAATATTTGAATCTAATAGAGAATATCTTTCCAACGAATCCGAAAAATTGAAATTTCATACCGGGGATAAAAAGATATGTCCTGTTGAAATTTCAGAATAGTCGCTATGGAATATCGGCCCTTAAAAATGGCCATTTTGCAAACGACCTCGGATTTCGACGAAACCACTTTTGTTGGATCCGTGATGTCTAGTTATTGCTAGGTTTCAAATTTCGTAATTTTCTAAATCAATATGTGAGCGTGGCAAAGGAAAATACGTTTGACCAGTTTTAGTTGATTTTAATCGACTGGAAAATGACCATTTTTCAAACGGTCTCAGAATTAGATGAAATTAGTTTTGTTAGGACCGTATCGTCAATACGAAGCTAGAAAATATTTTTCGGGAAATTTTCTAGTCCGTATATGGCCCCGGTAAATTGAAATGCGTGTTAAAATTCAATATATAGAGTTATATGTTGATTTTGACAAAAACTGATTGAAACGTTGAATCAGCCTACGATACATATCCCATTGTGTTCGGAATGGGGGTAATTAGCTAGGGACGACAGTCGCTGGGCCCAATTTCGGGTTCAAAATAAAAAGTCAACTTTAAGTGAATAATTAATTAATTAAATATATTATACTACCCTTGGTCAAACCCCACCTTATCTCCCTCCCTTCCACGTCAGTTCCTCAGATCCAAACCCGATAGGAAAAAAATGAACGCGTCGCTCCTCCGATTCACCCCCACCACTCGTCGTTGGCAACTCCGCCACGCCCTTCCCCTACGGCCAACCTCGACCTCGCCACCTCTCCCCTCTTTTCGGTTTGCAGTCGTCGCCCCCTCCTAAAACCCCAAATCGAGAAACCCTAAAGCCGTTGTCCCCTTGTTCCACCACTCCACGGCCGACGCAGGCTGACGCCACCCCCCTCTGATTGGCGCCCTCCCTCGAGTCTCCCCCACTTCCGATTTGAAATGTGAGCTTTTCTTGTTTTATTTACATTTATTTTCAGTTTTTATTAAATAATAGCATGTAAAAAAAAATTAGATTTTTATATATGGTGTAGCGAAAAAAAGATATGACCTTTGAAAATATAAAGATTAGATTTTTGGTTTGATTAAAAAGATTATATTTTTATATAACATAAAGATGCGATTTTTATACTATAAACACTGTTATAAAAATGTGATTTTTATATATGAAATGGCGAAGCAAAGATATAATTTTTGTATAGAAAGTGGGGTGGTAAGAATACGATTTTTATAGAGATAGGTTTTAGATAAAAAGGTGATAATATAAGCATCGTTATAAAAATATAATTTTTATAATATAGAGAAGTTAAAAATATAATTTTTATACTAGGGTTGTAACATCCCACGTCCGTTAAGGTCACTCACAAAGGGAATGCCTTAACTTTGTTTGAGCATTTTAGTAAACAGAACAGAATATTACAAGACAGATATAAAAATAATACTTGAAAAACTTTATAACTTTATTGGAGTGGACAGAAATCAGTTTGGTTACAACTTTACCAAAAACTCAAGTACATATATATCAGCCTTGTTCAAAAGCCATCAGAGTACAAAACTTTAAAATCATAATCCCCACCGAAGATGCCAGAAAAAGACAAGCCATACTTTAAGCACTTCAAGCACTCCAAGAAGGAAGAAAGATCCGGATCAAGCTAGAGTATTCCCTCCTTGAAAACCTGGGGGGAAACGGAAGAAAAGAGGCGAAACAACAAGGGTCAGACATAAAGTCTGGCAAGTCCAGTGACTTTCAGTTATGAACAGATAATAATGTCATGGCATGCAAATAAAACTGGATGAGAGATAACAGGAAACAGGAATAACAGATATACTTAGGTTAAACAGAAGAAACAGGATGATATTACTTTTCACTTCTCTGCAATAATACTAGTATAACAGGATTAGGTGTTACCCAAATGTCTAAACAGAAACAGAAACAGAATAATGGGCCTTTACCACCCTAACAGAAGGTATAGAAACATAATGCTAATAATGGGCCTTTACCACCCGAACAGAAAGTACAGAAACAGAATGCTAGTAATGGGCCTTTACCACCCGAACAGAGACAGAAACAGAAACAGAATAATCCCTACGGAAACAGAATGTTAGAATTAGGTGTACACTAGTAAATGGGCCTTTACCACCCCAACAGACGGTACCACGTAGAAACAGACAGGTGTTACCACCCAACAGAAACAGACGGTACCCCACAGAACAGACATAACTAAGTGCACCCTAAATCCTACCCCACGCGATCGGCTCCATAATACATAAGTACCCTATGCCAGCCCCACAAAAGGGTGTATCATTCCCTAAAGTGGCAACCTTTGAATGACACAGACCTATTTATAGATGTCACGGCATCTTACATCCTCATAGGCAGACCGGGATCCATGCACGCACATGACCCGGTTGGAATGCACCATCAACACCCCTCGCCATTATCAGAATGAACCGCTTATAATTAGTTCAGTAAGCGTGCTCGGACCCTACCTACTATTGGGTCATAGTTTTGATACCAGAAAGGGTTACTGACTAATATGGGTCCCACACAACAGATGACACAAGTAATTACCCATCCTAACCTTGTGTCCCCAGACTAACAGATTTCAGATTTCAGATTAACCTGTTTACAAGTTTCAGACATACAGAGTTCAGATTTACTAGTTCACAGATCAGACAATCAAGTTAACAAGTTTTTAGACTAACCGATCAGATGTACAGATTTAATAGACTTACAGATTGTCTAACTTTGTATTGGGTCTACAGATTCACGAAACGGGTTTGTTAAATTCATCAGTCCAGTTGGTTTAACCCTATCCACCCAACACGTTTTAAACATCATATTTATCTCAGATTTGCATTAATTAAATATTAATGCACAGACCTCTCACATTAGGTCGGTAGCTTGTGGCCGTTGGATATGCCGGGCGGTTCCGGGCAGACTTCTGCCACAAGCCAGACCTAACCACGTGTCTAAGCATATTTTAGTTATGCCTACGACCTCTCACATTAGACTGACAGTTTGCGGTCGCTGGTTAAGCCGGTTGGTTCCGGGCAGGCTTCTACCGCAAACGGAGTCTAACCTCGTGTCATAGCCACTATATTCCATTGCAGAAAATATCAGACTAATTATGTCCATTTAGCAGATTTAACTTCTTTACAAGTTACTGCAGATTATCCAAAGTTCTATTAACATGTTTTGCTCAATTTTAGACCGAGCCTCCAAATTACAATTATTCAGCTTTCAACAGATTAAGCAATTCAACAGATTTAGCAGATAACAGATCTAGCAGATTAGGCAATATAACAGATCTAGCAGATTAGGCAATATAACTGATCTAGCAGATTAACAGATCTAGCAGATTAGGCAATATAACATATTTTAAACATTCCTTAAAGTTTCATTGACATATCTTGCCAATTATAAATTATGTCTAAATTCACATGCCTAAATCATGGTCATGATTCATAATATAACATATGCCTAAATTTTAGCATGGTACAGAATATTCCCCAAAAACCCCAATCATGGTTCACATATAAGTTATGCCAAATATAGCCATTGATTTCAATGCATGTCACATATCCAAAAATCCCCATTTAGGTGTATTCACACTTAATAGTCATCAAATCTTAATATAGATTTTTTTACCTAAGTCATGTGCAAATTAATTCTCCTACTTCCAAATGACAGACTATCAGATTTAATATGCCCATGTCTAGATCTTAAATTTACAACATATGTTCTTTATGTTCTAAATCACAATAATCCTCTTCTTCCAAGTCATAAATCATCTTATGCAATATGCCTCAAACTTATGTCCTGAAATACAACATGCGTTGTGTCCTCAAATCAGTTACAAATCAATTATGCCTAAATATGCCTCATTCAATATTCTTCCCAAATTTAGCGTTTTTGCGTTCAACTCTTATAAGATTTGGCTCAGGCTCGTGGTAGCCTGGCTATCAAACAAAAAGAAAGAAAGGAGGAAGAAATACAGAACAAACAGAATAATAACAATACAACAGAGGAACAAATCTGATAAATAGAAAAAGGGCATAATCTCAGATTCAGAATCATTATCATGCTAGGATCATAATTAAATTTCATATCGGAAAATAGCTGCACTTGCCTTTCGTGGCTAAAGAAAAGGATTATAAATCGAATTTGATGCAGAAACGCTGATTAATCTTCTTCGATTGTTGTTGCAGCTCTAAACTTTAATTTGAATTGTGAATGAACACTTGAGATTAGATTTAGAGGCGGCGGCTAGGGTTTAAGAGAGAGTTTGGTAGCATAATGGTGTCATAGACAATATTTTATGAATTAGGGTTAGGTTAATCACATATTTATAGGTGTAGAGAGTGTTTCAGAACCATTAGATCACCCTAGAAGCCATCAGGCCCATGTAGCACATCAAAATTCGTCATTAGAACTCTCTAGAACCCTGTGCAGGTTTCTGGCTCGACATGGGCGCACTTCCCAAGTGCTCCAGTGTATTTTTGTGCTGGCGCACTTCACAAGTGCGCCAGTGCATTTCTGGCCTGTTTCCGGTTTTTCTGCCTAACTTCGTTCGTCCATATCTCCTTCATACGGTATCTGTTTTACGCAAACTCGGACTCTATCTCAAGCAGAATTCCGAGACGAACGCAATGGCGCAACCCATTTCCTCTAATTCTTCTGTTATAATTTAATTACTCTCAGATTTGTTATTCTTATGTTCATAGAAAATACGGGGTGTTACATTCTCCCCTCCTTAAAGGATTTCGTCCCCGAAATCTTCAAGTTAAAAGAATGTGTCCTACCATCCAATCACCCATCTACTCAACCATCGTCCACATGCATCCATTGTCCTTAGAAACTTCTAATGTTGTATGAACATATGCAAAAGTGTGTGTATATGTTTCTTATCTAATGCAAAGATCAGGCGGTCTACTGATTCAGTTGACCTACTTAATGCGAATTATGTCAGTGCCTTGAGTCTAACATGTATACAATTTTCCTATTTGATACATATCATTTCTATATTAGTGCACAACCATTCATTCATATGCAACATCCATGGGCTGAGTCAACCATTTTGCATTCATAAGGATTAAAAAAAATGCACACACATCCATATGCAGTATGAGAGTGTTTTTGAGCCAATCTAGTGCCTAGTGTGTGTGTATGTGCATCCACGAGCAGCCACTAGCAACCACTTGCATCCACTTGCAACCATCAAACATAACATGTCTGAAACACATGTTTACACCCAATAGTTTCTACCTAAAGGTCAAAGACTCGATCGATAGGATACAGCTCAGTGATAGAAGCAAGTAAGATTAAAACAAGAGCTCTGTTCCTATTAGACATCGGTTAAGAAAATAACTCCCTAAGTATCAACCCCGAAGACCGAAATCAACATCAGATTGACACCTAGTGAATTATTCCCATTAAACAATGCCAAACTGGAAATCTACTTCACGCTTCGAGTAAAAATCCCTAACCTTTTCAGAAATATCCAGATACTTACAGACTACTGGTACAGATCAGATTATCAAATGATTTTTAGGAAACTAAGCTTGACAAAGCCTAACCATATCCCAAAAAAACCCGAAATGTATGCGTTACAGTCATCTTAACGCCTAACACAGATGCCCACAAAACCCAACCTATCACAAACAGATGAGTCGTAACCCTTATGGGGTTTGAGACTATAGCGGGATCAGAAACAAGACTAGTATTAAAGTGCAGAGACTTAACTAGAATCAGAAAGAGTTCTTCTTACTATTCAGATAAGGAAGTTAAACCTTCTAAGAAATTTTCCTACCTCAAAGGTACCAACAAGTCCTCCCCTTCCTTCTAGTTTTGATAACCGTATCAGTCCCATGAAGCGATTTTCCGCGCACCGTACGGAAGTTCTTACGTACCTTAGAAAAAAGCATCTATACGGAAGTTCTTACGTATCTTAGAAAAAAGCATCTATACGCGGAAGAGGAGATTAAAAAGGGAAAGAGGAAGGGATTCGAAACAAAGAATCGGAAGAAAGATATCTGGCTTTTGGGGATTATGTTTTTCAAAATAAACTTTACTTTTGAAAATACTTCCTTTTAAAACCTTTTTGAAAATTGTTTTCAAAAACTTCTATCTAATCTGGTAACCTTCAGCTCTGATACCAAGTGTAACACCCCACGTCTGTTAAGGTCACTCACAAAGGGAATGCCTTAACTTTGATGGAGCATTTTAGTAAACAGAACAGAATATTACAAGACAGATATAAAAATAATACTTGGAAAACTTTATAACTTTATTATAGTGGACAGAAATCAGTTTGGTTACAACTTTACCAAAAACTCAAGTACATATATATCAGCCTTGTTCAAAAGCCATCAGAGTAAAGAACTTTAAAATCATAATCCCCACCGAAGATGCCAGAAAAAGACAAGCCATACTTTAAGCACTTCAAGCACCCCAAGCAGGAAGAAAGATCCGGATCAAGCTAGAGTATTCCCTCCTTGAAAACCTGGGGGGGAAACGGAAGAAAAGAGGCGAAACAACAAGGGTCAGACATAAAGTCTGGCAAGTCCAGTGACTTTCAGTTATGAACAGATAATAATGTCATGGCATGCAAATAAAACTGGATGAGAGATAACAGGAAACAGGAATAACAGATATACTTAGGTTAAACAAAAGAAACAGGATGATATTACTTTACATTTCTCTGCACTAATACTAGTATAACAGGATTAGGTGTTACCCTAATGTCTAAACAGAAACAGAAACAGAATAATGGGCCTTTACCACCCTAACAGAAGGTACAGAAACACAATGCTAATAATGGGCCTTTACCACCCGAACAGAAAGTACAGAAACAGAATGCTAGTAATGGGCCTTTACCACCCGAACAGAGACAGAAACGGAAACAGAATAATCCCTACGGAAACAGAATGTTAGAATTAGGTGTACACTAGTAAATGGGCCTTTACCACCCCAACAGACGGTACCACGTAGAAACAGACAGGTGTTACCACCCAACAGAATTAGACGGTACTCCAAAGAACAGACAGAACTAAGTGTACCCTAAATCCTACCCCACGCGATCGGCTCCATAATACATAAATACCCTGTGCCAGCCCCACAAAAGGGTGTATCATTCCCTAAATTGGCAACCTTTGAATGACACAGACCTATTTATAGATGTCACGGCGTCTTACATCCTCAGAGGCAGATCGGGATCCATTAACGCACATGACCCAGTTGGAATGCACCATCAACACCCCTCTCCATTATCATAATGAACCGCTTATAATTAGTTCAGTAAGCGTGCCCGGACCCTACCTACTGTTGGGTCATAGTTTTGATACCAGAAAGGGTTACTGACAAATATGGGTCCCACAGAACAGATGACACAAGTAATTACCCATCCTAACCTTGTGTCCCCAGACTAACAGATTTCAGATTAACTTGTTTACAAGTTTCAGACATACAGAGTTCAGATTTACTAGTTCACAGATCAGACAATCAAGTTAACAAGTTTTCAGACTAACCGATCAGATGTACAGATTTAACAGACTTACAGATTGTCTAACTTTGTATTGGGCCTACAGATTCACGAAACAGGTTTGTTAAATTCATCAGTCTAGTTGGTTTAACCCTATCCACCCAACACGTTTTAGACATCATATTTATCTCAGATTTGCATTAATTAAATATTAATGCACAGACCTCTCACATTAGGTCGGTAGCTTGTGGTCGCTGGATATGCCGGGCGGTTCCGGGCAGACTTCTGCCACAAGACAGACCTAACCTCGTGTCTAAGCATATTTTAGTTATGCCTACGACCTCTCACATTAGACTGACAGTTTGCGGTCGCTGGTTAAGCCGGTTGGTTCCGGGCAGGCTTCTACCGCAAACGGAGTCTAACCTCGTGTAATAACAACTTTATTCCATTACAGAAAATATCAGACTAATTATGTCCATTTAGCAGATTTAACTTCTTTACAAGTTACGGCAGATTATCCAAAGTTCTATTAACATGTTTTGCTCAATTTTAGATCGAGCCTCCAAATTACAATTATTCAGCTTTCAACAGATTAAGCAATTCAACAGATTTAGCAGATAACAGATCTAGCAGATTAGGCAATATAACAGATCTAGCAGATTAGGCAATGTAACAGATTTTAAACATTCCTTAAAGTTTCATTGACATATCTTGCCAATTATAAATTATGTCTAAATTCACATGCCTAAATCATGGTCATGATTCATAATATAACATATGCCTAAATTTTAGCATGGTATAGAATATTCCCCAAAAACCCCAATCATGGTTCACATATAAGTTATGCCAAATATAGCCATTGATTTCAATGCATGTCACATATCCAAAAATACCCATTTAGGTGTATTCACACTTAATAGTCATCAAATCTTAATATAGATTTTTTTACCTAAGTCATGTGAAAATTAATTCTCCTACTTCCAAATGACAGACTATCAGATTTAATATGCCCAGGTCTAGATCTTAAATTTACAACATATGTTCTTTATGTTCTAAATCACAATAATCCTCTTCTTCCAAGTCATAAATCATCTTATGCAATATGCCTCAAACTTATGTCCTGAAATACAACATGCGTTGTGTCCTCAAATCAGTTACAAATCAATTATGCCTAAATATGCCTCATTCAATATTCTTCCCAAATTTAGCGTTTATGTGTTCAACTCTTATGAGATTTGGCTCAGGCTCGTGGTAGCCTGGCTTTCAAACAAAAAGAAAGAAAGGAGGAAGAAATACAGAACAAACAGAATAATAACAATACAACAGAGGAACAAATCTGATAAATAGAAAAAGAGCATAATCTCAGATTCAGAATCATTATCATGCTAGGATCATAATTAAATTTCATATCGGAAAATAACTACACTTGCCTTTCGTGGCTAAAGAAAAGGATTATAAATCGAATTTGATGCAGAAACGCTGATTAATCTTCTTCGATTGTTGTTGCAGCTCTAAACTTTAATTTGAATTGTGAATGAACACTTGAGATTAGATTTATAGGCGGCGGCTAGGGTTTAAGAGAGAGTTTAGTAGCATAATGGTGTCATAGACAATATTTTATGAATTAGGGTTAGGTTAATCACATATTTATATGTGTAGAGAGTGTTTCAAAACCATTAGATCACACTAGAAGCCATCAGGTCCGTCCAACACATCAAAATTCGTCATTAGAACTCTCTAGAACCCTGTGCAGGTTTCTAGCTCGACATGGGTGCACTTCCCAAGTGCGCCAGTGTATTTTTGTGCTGGCGCACTTCACAAGTGCGCCAGTGCATTTCTGGCCTATTTCCGGTTTTTCTGCCTAACTTCGTTCGTCCATATCTCCTTCATACGGTATCCGTTTTACGCAAACTCGGACTCTATCTCAAGTAGAATTCCGATACGAACGCAATGGAGCAACCCGTTTCCTCTAATTCTTCTGTTATAGTTTAATTATTCTCAGATTTGTTATTCTTATGTTCATAGAAAATACGGGGTGTTACAAGGGGCATATTAAAAATATGATTTTTATACAGGTATGATAGTAAAAATATGATTTTTATTCATGTAGAGTTATAAAAATATAATCTTTATTAGGAGAAGAGCGATATAGAAATACGATTTATATATGTATAAAGTGAAGATAAAAATTCGATTTTTGTATATGTAGTGAATACGGACGACGAAAGTGACGGAAGGCGATCACGACGAAGATTTCCTACATATGAAGAGTTGTGGCATTTGGTTTAGCTATTGGTGAGAACTTCTCACTTTTAATTTAATTTTCTAGTTAAAATATATACTAGGATGCAGACGGTGTTTAGTAGCACCCGACACCCGTCGTCCACAGACCATGGACGGCTTGTATGCTTGTTTGTATGATTTTGATGTGTAGTTGATTGTGTGATGTGAAAGGAAATAAAATATTTATATAGTTAAAAATATTTTATAGTTGAAAATAGAATTTTTAACGTATATATGGAATGAAATAAATTAATATAAACAAGTCGGGCGATTTTTTTATATACACACATTTGACTAATATAGATTGGGACGATAAATTTTACACATCGCACAACTGCACAAATAAAATATGTGTTTGATTGTTTGAAACCCCACACGGGTATTGGGATGATATTTGGCGTACACTAATCCCAATTATTTAGCTGTATGTCGATCGATTGGTCGACAGACTGTGTAAGCGTTAATTATTTATATTTAATGCTTATGCAGTTGTGTGGTGCACTCTGGATGATGGTTGATTATTTATCGTTGTTATTTTATACAAGTGTTGTAGAAAATCCATATAATTAACATTATATGGTAATTGATTGGGCCTCATTCCAGTTTTGAAATAGAATTTCTGAATAGAAATATCTGAAAAGGGATAATTGAAATAGAAAATTGGAAAATAGAAATATATGAAGCCGTGTTGATTAGATTGACGCCATTTTGACGTGAACAATATTTATATCGATTATATTCATTTTTTAAATGAATATTGAAAAGTGATTTCAATAATCGAATGTTTTAGAAATTGAATTGAATAGAATACAAATCGAATTGAAATTGAATTAAAATTGAATTGAATAGAATTCAAATCGAATAGAAATTGAATTGAAATTGAATTAAAATTGAATTAAAATTGAATTGAATAGAATTCAAATCGAATTGAAATTGAATTGAAATTGAATTAAAATTGAATTGAATAGAATTCAAACTGAAATAAAATTGAATAGAATTCAAATCGAATTGAAATTGAATTGAATAGAATTCAAATCGAACTGAAATTGAATTGCATAGAATTCAAATCGAATAGAAATTGAATTGAATAGAATTGAAATTCGAATTAAATTGAAATTGAATTGAAATCGATTTGAAATGAAATTAAAACAGATCATATTGAAAAATTCAATTTTGATTTGAATTTGAAATGAAGTTGAAATCGTTTCGAAGACGAATTTAAAACGGTTTTTAAAATACGTTTTGAAAGGAAATCGACGATATATATATAATATATATATTATATATATATAATGGCCTGAATAGAACGCGCCGCGCCGCGGCAGTTCGCGAATTTTGACCATTGACTTCGAATGGATATTGCGGGAGATCCGACCGTCGGATTCTCCTAAAACCGGAACCGTTGGGTTCGTATCGAAAAGAGCTTTCTAACGAATGTGAGAAATCAGAAATCTAATGGTTGGATTTGGAATTATATCCAAATCAAATTTGGAAAAGGTCGTTGTAAGTGCAGTTCGATGGCCGTTGATGGAAATCGACTGTACGGGCCTTGATAAAATTATTAAAAATATCAATAATTTGTGTAAAATCATAAGAAATGATTTGGGAAGAATTGGGATGAAAAACTCCATATTTGAAAAGATAAAAATAGTTTTTTTATCGAAATGAACTAGTTTTGAACTAGAATTATAATTCTATTTATTTTTAAATAAATCAATTGAATTTGAAAAGGGTTTTAAAGGTAACCAGAATTTCCAATAATTGAATTGGAATGGATTTGAATCGAAATTGTCTTTGGAATATTTCGATGTTGGGTTTCGTGATTATACAGATGTTGTTATGGAAATTTGAAAGATATATATATATATATATTGTTATGCCCAATACGATATCTGTTGGTCGTAGAATTTGATATTGAATATAAGCCGATATATTTTCTATTCAGAGTCTTGTATTTCATATTAAATGTGATTTGGGTTTGTCGTGAATGGTGTCTTCATTAACACTGTTCTTAAGCCCAGTTGATAAAAAGGTTAAATCTTTTTATTTAGATTTGATGAAGTGCACCAATTAAATGATATTTAATTGGAATTGAATTGGTATTGATTTTTGGGTTTATCGTGAACAGTGTTTTAAATAACACTTGTTCTTTAACCCGATAATTAATAAAATGTGATTTTGGGTTGTCGTGAACGGTATCTTCAATAATACTGTTCTTAGGCCCAAAGGAGATAAGAAAATCAGAAACTAACTGGAGATTAGTTAAGTTGAATGATTTCTGGGGTATTGATCTGATGTTGGTTTCGGCCTTCGGGGTTAATTCTTAGGGAATTGCTCACTTGCTAATTTACGTTTAGGGACAGATTGAAATGGAATGTGATTTTGGGTTTATCGTGAACCGTGTTTTAAATGACATTGATTCTTTAACCCAGTCAAAGAGTAAAACTAAGTGGAGTTTTAATGAATCTTTAATTAGACTGAAAAGATCGAGAATGGAGTATCGCCAGTTTTACTCCAGGCGATAGTTAAATCTTTAATTAGATTTGAACGTGAAATGGTAATTGAATTTACCGATAACACCGTGGTGTTGGATATGAAGTATTACCAGTTTTACTTCATGGGATGAATAGGTGGGGATTGGGAAATAAAATAAATGATTACTCCGGTGTGGTTCGCTAATCCCGACTAGTTTGAATTGATATTCAAAGAAGATTAAAGAATAAATTTAAAGAATTTATCGCTAATCCGGCGTATGTTGTGTTTGTGTAACACTAGTTTATTATATACGCGAGTTATTCAGAAAGACCGGGTTTATCCCATTCTGAATAACTAATTCGATGTGGTGTCGAAGATGAAGACGGTGGTTGAAGACCGGAGGTCTTCACGTCGTTTGGATAATTATTGATGATCTTGATTGGGTCGTACACCCAAGAGGAGAGAATCAGTTGGTGATCGTCCAGACGTACTTGGAGATCGATGGATATGCGGGGTACTAGGTGCCTCCGGTTTCGTTCAGACCCAGAACGAACTTGTAAATGGTCTGTGTCTGACATTGGATTTCAGTCTGTGTGATTGATTTCTATTAAATATATATCTGTTTGGCGGCGGAGAATTTATTCTCTTGCTTAACGCCCTTCTCTAAGACGTACGAGCTCATGGGTTATATATTGATGGATATCCATCGCATGGAGTGAATTGCCTGTGTGGCATTCCTAAGTGGCAATTGATCAAGGCTTCTGTTGAAAAGCAAAGTCTTGTGGTTGATGATCAAAGCACCTCCTGTGTGGCATAGCTTTGTGTATCGTTGATTCGCGAGCCTCACACCCCGGTTGTGAACCAGAAACGGGAGAGGACCTCAGGGAGGACATGCGTTTCTTTCTAGTTAGAAGTGGCGTCAGTGGTTTTACACGCCCTGACGAGTTTGACTTATGTGGTTGTTGCTGTTGCGAGGCGCCTCGGTTTGATCGGACGATCCGGGTCCAATGGAGTCATTCGTTGGCTCATTTACGCCCCAAAGGGTGGGGAAACACAGTGTTCAGGAATTTTAATCCACATCGGTGGACCGACCCTGTCGCTCCAAGGACCCACCTGTGTCTGGGTCTTGAGGCTCGGGCTAGACAGTCTCGAATCGGTAGAGGACGATCCCTGGCCTCAGTTCATAGATGGAAATATAATTTTCAAATACGTGACTTTGCGGTTTTGATTATAGAGCCTAGTATGGTGACATGATATATGGTACCCATGCCGTCTATGATTAATACTTATGACTTGACCTTGTTTTGACACTATACACTTATAGTAATAATAAAAGATGAAATTTAGCGTATCAAGCATTCTTTGGCTATTATAAGGTAAAACCCTATCCTCCGGCTTGCATTGCATTGTGTGATGGGACCTGGGGATTATAATAGCTTCATTGTTCTTTATTTAGCATTGCGCTGTTGTTTTATGCACTGGTATTCTTGGGAGGAAATCCGTTCCGTATTATACAACGTGGTCCCTTGATTTACCTAGCTTTAAAATAAAGATTTATAACTGTTTTAGTTCTCACACCAGTCCCATGACTAACCTGGAGTTTATTGTTTTAACCTAAACACTGGGTGCCCTTATTTTGACACGGGCAGCTAGTAGTTTTGGTTTTGCAGATTTATATTCGAAGGATCCTGATGTACAGCTGGAATGATATTCGGAAAGCTTTGTATCCGTATATCTCCTTCAGTTGTGTTTTGTATTATTTTCCGCTACAGTGATGTATTTAAATGTAATTTAAATCTCTGATATTTTCTGTGTAATATTTATTCATACTCTGTATATTCTTGTATTCTGATGGAATTGTTGTTATATACAATGAAATGTTCTTCCGTCTGCATTCTAATTGGTCTTGTTCTCAACTCAATCTGTGATTTCCCGGAAGGGGGATTTCGGGTCGTTTCAGACATTCTACACGTTCCTTATTAGTTCAAATTCCTTTCTTTTCCTTTCTTTGGCGACCGTCCTGTGCTAGTCGGGCATTGGTACAGCGCACTTTCATTGGAAATGTCGGCTGGTGCGGGGCGGGTCGTCACATGTTATTACATTGAAATATGTAAACTTCCTATTTTCAATATTTATCACATTGAAAATGTAGATCTTTATTTCATTATTTTATTTACATTGAAATTGTAAACTTTTATTTCAATATAATATTTACATTGAAAATGTAAACTTTATATTTCAATGCATGATTACACTGGAAAATGCAAATTTCTATGTGTCTACATCAAAATGTTTATTTTAATGTTTTCTATACATTGAAATGTAAATCTAATATAAACACATTTTTATTTCATGATGTTATATTTTTAATGTATTATTTACATTAAAATATGAAATCTAATGTAAAAAAAAAACATTTTTATCCAAATGTCTATTTTAAAGTTGCATTACATTAAAAATGTAAAATGCAATGCAAATACAATTTATATTAAAATGTTTTATTTACATTGAAAATGTAAGATCACATATAAATTCATTTTTCTCTAAATGATTATTTTATTGTCACATTTACATTAAAATGTAAAATCAAATGCAAATTCATTTTTTTTATAAATGCTTATTTTTAATGTTACATTTACATTAAAAATGTAAAATTAAATGTAAATTCATTTTCTGAAACAAATGCTCCTTTTTTGATTACATTGAAAATGTAGATTTAATGTTGACATATAACGATCAATTTCATATATATATATATATATAATCTGATTTTCATATTATTCAAACAATTGATATTTAATAACATGAATATTTTAAAACAAAGAAATATTTCAGAAAATTTCGGCAGCATAACGGCAGGGTAATTAAAACCGGCACCGTCCCGATGTACGGCTCCTCGCTCTACCTTAAAGCCTCACAGCTTTTGACAAGGGGGATTTCAATAATCTATTTCATACGCAGACGAATTTTTCCATAGACTAATCCTGTTTGTTTTCAACCAACATCAATCAAAATCAACAATCAACCATTCGTAATATTCACTAAATTTCAAACCATAAATCAAACAAGTCGTCCATGGTTTGTGGACGACGGGTGTCGGGAATTTCTAAACTCCATCTGCTTCCTAATATAATTTTATTTAATTTAATTTAATCGGATTCAGAAATCTCACATTGATTTTTTTATTTTCTCTAAAATTGCTGAATGCTCCAAAAATCTTCTGATCAGTTCTGAGATGTAGATTTCGATTTTACGGTCCCAATGAATCCTGTTTCATCGAATTTCATTATCGTATGAGCAAGATACAAATTTTTAAAGTTGACAAAAATTAAGGAATAATTTAAAAAAAAGTTTTAACCTTTCTTCCTCCCTCAACAACAAGGCCGACGGGTTTCACGCTAAGGTTCAAAACTAGGGTTTTATTTCGCTCGCTACACGAGCCACTAGCCGACGATCTGAAGACACCACGCCGGGGAGCTCTGAGGGGCGCACCAACGCCAGGGAGGTGGCGTAGTTTGGTGGTGGCTGCTGGCGGCTACGGCGACGCGAGCGGAGCAACATCGGGTAGGCGATTCTCTGCCGATACAACACAATAAAATACAAAACGGGTATGGATGTGGAGCTCTAGAGATGCTCTGCAAAATCTTCCAAAGAACTACGAGATTTCGTTGAGCGGATTTGGTTTAATCAGAGGAGGAACGAAGGAGCAGTGATGGCCATTGAAATCGATGTAGGCGGCTATAGTATACGACCGTATAGAGTTTAGTATATACTAGTATTTATACCATATACCAATTTATTTTATTTTATTTAATTTCAAAATTAATTTTCTATATCATTTTTAACTCTAAATCAAACCCAACGAGTGATTCCCCTAGCTAAATACCGTCATTCCGGACACAATGGTATATGTCTTGTAGGCCCATTCGACTGTTTCAGTCAGTTATTCTTCAAATTAAATAATAAAACATTTAATTATTTAATTTGATCGAACATTTTAATTTACCTGGGCCACAGACTGCCTCTAAAAATTCCCGAAAAATAAACCTAGTTATGTTTTGACGATAGGGTCCCAAAAAAACGAATTTCGTTGAATTTGGAGACCGTTAGAAAAATGGCCATTTTCAAGTCGATCGAAATTGACTGAAATTGTCAAAACACAATTTCTTTTGCCACACTCACATATTGATTCCAAAAATAATGAAAATTGGAATCCTGTAATAATTTGACATTTTGGATCCAACAAAAGCGGTTTCGTCGAAAACGGAGGTCGTTTGAAAAATGGCTATTTATACGGGCCATATATTATATAAAATTCCATAGCGACTATTCTGAAAATTCAACTGATCATAACTTTTGATTCCCACTATCAATTTTTCGGATTCGTTGGAAAGATATTCTTAAACAGATTTAAATATTTTTGGTTTCACCAAAATCTGATTTATTTTGCATCCTGTACAGTCAGTCAAAGTTTGAATTCAAATTTTCAAACTACCGCGCTGTTTCTAACTCCTTTTCAAAAGAAAATAAATATATTCATTCAAACTTCGATTTAAATAAATTTTTAATCATTATTATTTAAAATAAGTTATTTCCACTATTCAAAATTCAACAAGATAGCCAAAATAAATTTTTTAAATTGGTTCTGATTTTCCGGGTAGTTACAATCTCCCCCACTTAAAAGCTTTTCGTCCCCGAAAAGGAAACAATAGTAAAGTAGGAAACAAAATGGAAAATTTAAATATGGTAAATGTACCTGGCACTAGAGCTAGTCAGAGATATCCACTCTGCACTGGGGATAAGCCTGTTTGATGCTATCCTCGGTCTCCTATGTACAGTCTCTAGGATCTCCGCTCCACTGCACTTTGACTAAATGAATTCTTTTGTTCCTCAGAACTCGGGTTTCTTTGCCAATGACCTTTACCGTCTCCCTTCTTACTGCTAAATTCAGGGTAATTTCCAAATCTTGCTGTGTAGCTTCCTCAACAACCAAGTATGGATCATGTACATGCTTTCGAAGTTGAGACACATGGAATATATCATGTACCCCAGGCAACCAGTCAGGCAGCTGAACCCTGTAAGTGAGAGTTCCAATTCTTTCTAGAATAGGGAATGGGTCAATGAATCTAGGAGCCAACTTCCCAGTCTTCCCAGAGCGAACTACTCCTCTCAATGGAGAAACTATCAAGTACAAATAATTCCCAACAACAAATTCCAAATCCCTTCTTCTTGAATCTGCATAACTTTTCTGTCGGCTCTAAGCTGCTAGTAATCTCTTCGTAATAAAATCAACTTTGCCCGAAGCTTCACGGATCATGTCGGGACCCAATGCTAGTCTATTGTCTGGTTCAACCCAACATGCGGGAGATCTACAAGGCTTGCCATACAATGCTTCGAAAGGCGACATTTTCAAGCTTGCTTGGTAACTGTTATTATAAGAGAACTCGACCAAATGCAAGTGATCTTCCCATGATCCACCAAAGTCAAGAATACATGACCGCAATAAATCTTCTAGTATACGGTTCACCCTCTCAGTCTGGCCATCTATTTGAGGATGATAAGCAGTGCTCAGATTTAATGTTGTCCCCGGCTCTTCTTGGAAAGCTTCCCAGAATTTACTAGCAAATATAGGGTCACAGTCACTAACAATGCCACTGGGAACTCCATGAAGTCGGACAATTTATTTGAAATAATTTTTTGCCATACTTTGAGCTGTTCTGGTAGATCTGACAGGAATGAAATGGGCAGATTTCATAAAACGGTCAACGATCACCCAAATATTGTCAAAGGGACACATTCTTCAGCAATACGCAATTGATGGAAACGTGTAGCTAGGCCCATTTTAGAAAACACTGTAGCTCCATTCAGACGGTCTAACATATCATCTATACGGAGCAATGGATATTTATTCTTGAGTATCTGCTTATTTAAATCTCGGTAATCCACACATAATCTGAGAGTACCGTCTGATTTTGGGACAAACACTACTGCTGCACCCCACTCCGAAAAACTAGGCCTAATCAGACCTTTCCATAAAAGCTATTTAGTTTGATTGCTTAACTCTTCTTTCTATTTCCATGTCATTCTCCGTATAGGATGCACAACCGGCCTTGCATTCGGAATTAGATCAATCCTGAAGTCGATTTCTCTTCGTGGAGGTAAGCTATCAACTTCTTCGAACACATCCGCATAAATTTTGACTACAGGGATATCTTTAATAGGAACAGGAGAAACATCAAGAGTAGACCAAAATTATTTTCTATCCGAATTCGGTCCTATGCATGGTATCGTTATAAAATTGTTATACTTGGTCTTTGCCTTAACGATCCTTTCTGCACATTTAACCTCGGCTTCATATTTGGTTAACCAGTCCAGCCCAAGAATGATGTCGAATTCAGGGAAATCCATGACGATTAAATCGAAAGAAAACTGGTAATGGAAAAAGAAAACAGGCACTCTACAATACACACCGAGAATAAGAGAACCCCCTATCGGATTATGAACTCTAACCGATTCCTTATGGTTACTTAGCTTTAACTTCATAACTGTATTGCTTGAAATAAAACTTTGTGACGCGGCCGTATAAAACAATACTTTAACTGGAATATTGTTGACAGTGAGAGTGCCTTCTAAAACATCTGGCCTTTGCTAACTGGCTGAAGGTGCTGGGGTTTCTGCTACTTCATTGACTTGAGCTTATTTGGTCGCTTTCAAAAGTCGACAATCTCTACTTATATGGCCTGTCTTATGGCAAATATTATATTCCCTGGTCTCTTGCGACTTCTTATTGGATTTAGATTCATCTTTCCTTTGTTTCTTTAGAGATCTGCAATTTATCACCAAATGTCCTTGCTTATTGCAGTTAGAGCATGTCGCCGTCGTTAACGGTTCTTTCTTAGATCTTGTCCTTTTCTTATTGACTATCGGCTTCTTACTGACCTTAGGCTTTGTATTTGCCTCTGGGCAATCAGTTTCAATCTTTCTTTTGCTACTCGAACTGCTTTCTCTTCATCCTCTGTACCATATTGCTTATCATTATACTCATAGCGGTAAGCCATTCGTATCATTTTAGAGAATGGGAGATTCACATGAGCAAGTACTCTACCTTCATATTTGTTTTGAAGTCCTTTGATAAATCTCATATTCTTCCTTACAGGATCTTGAACAAGTTCTGGGGCAAAGCGAGAAAGTTCATTGAATTTCTTATGATATTCTGGATGGTCATATCTCCTTGTTTCAAATTGTAAAACTCATCATATAGTCGTTCAGTTGCTTCTGGAGGAATAAATCTTTCTTTGAAAATTTCTTTGAATCTATCCCAGGTAATATTACCCTCTGTATTTTCCGCAGTAATAGTTTCTGAGACGACCCCAAACCCCGTACGGACGGCGGCAAGGGTAATCCTTGGAATATAACACAGAAACAGATAATAGCAGAACAGAAATAAATAAATACATCAGATAATGCATAATAGAATATACTGGATAAATGTAATCATCAGAGTTACACAGTATACAGGATCATACTTAGTATAAATACAGTTCAACTATACATAAATGTCTACAGCGGAAAACAAACATAATGTACAATAGGAGTTGAACAGCATAAAAAGAGATAAATGATAGAATCCATCTTCAGCTCCAACTATCCAGAAAGAACCAGCTAAACCTGAATATAAGGCTGCCCGTGTAGAAAAAGGGGCACACGAGTTTGAAAGTGAAACAAACTAAGAGTCAGTCATGGGACTGGTATGAGAAATCTATTCAACACATTTATAATATGGCTAATCACAGGACCACGCCACTTTCGTGGAACGGGTTTACTCCATTGGATTGCCAGTGCTTTAAAAACAAATCTTTCTTTTAAACATCGCAATGCTTTTTATAAAAATGAAGCCATTATAAGACTCAGTTCCCATCACACAATGCAACGCAAACCGGAGGATAGAGTTTTACCTTATAATGGCCAAAATATGGTTGATACGAATAAAACAAAAGCAATTGGTATTATTACTAGTGTTTATATGTTTCAAAAACAATTTCAATCATAACTATCAATCATAGACGACATGGGTACCATATATCATGTCGTCATATATATATACAACCAAACCGCACGATGTCGTATTTGGAAATTGGATTTCCGTCATGAACCAAGGAAAAGATAGTCCTTACCGAATTCGAGACAATCTAGCCCATGTCTCAGGCATAGCCGCAACTGTACCTTGGATCGTCAGGGCCGGTCCACACGAAGTGGATTATAATGCTTGAACAATGCGTCCCTCCGCCCTTTGGGGCGTAAATGAGCCAATGAATGACTCCATCAGACCCGGATCGTCCGATCTAACAGAGGCGCCTCGCAACAGGAACAACCACATAAGTCAAACTCGTCAGGGCGTGTAAAACCACTGACGCCACTTCTAGCTAGAAAGAAAATGCACGTCCCCCTTGAGGTCCTTCTCCCGTTTCTGGTTCACACCGGGGTGTGAGGCTCGCGATTTCACGTTATACACAAAGCTACGCCACACAGGCGGTGCTTTGATCATCACCACGAGACTTTGCTTTTCAACAGAAGCCCTGATCACTGCATCTTAGCATGCCACACAGGCAATTCACACCATGCAACTGATAGTTATCAATCACACAGAATAAATTCCAATGTCAGACACACTGTCCATTTGCAAGTCCGTTCTGGGTCTGAACGAAACCGGAGGCACTAAATACCTCGTAAACCCATCGATCACCATGTACGTCTGGACGATTACCACTCATTATCCATATTTCGGGATGCCTCCCAATCAGGACCTCGGTTACCATCCAAAACGAGGTGAAGATCTCCGGTCTTCGACCACCGTCTTCATCTTCGATTTCTTATCGTCGATTCAGTTATTCAAAATGGGATAAACCCGGTCTTTCTGAGCAACTTGCGCATATAATAAACAAGTGCAACACTAACATACATACGCATCATTTCAATTCATTAGTCACTAACCGTCAATCAACAAGAGAACGATTTCCCAAATATTAACACCGAAGGCCGAAACCAACATCAGATCAACACCCAGGAAACCATTCGACTTAGCCAACCTTCAGTTAATTTCTAAATTTCACATCCATATCGTTTATAATATTTTATAACGATTTGTCGCTATTTTTATTTATTTTAAAATAGCCAATCTATTCAAAACGACGCTTCGGGCCATAACGCGGCCGTGGCGCTGTTTTTCTTCAGATTTGATTTACACATTTCTGAAAATCTAACCATTGGATCTTCACAAAATTTACATCATTAGAAAGATCTTTTCAAAATGAATCCAACGGTTCTGGTTTCGGGAAATTCCGACGATCGGATCTCCCGGTATAATCGTTTGAAGTTTCGATTTCAAAATTCGAACTGCAGCGTCGTTATTCGATTAAATATAATTATATTTATATATATATATATAAATATAATCGATTCTGGCGCAGTTTTTCTTCAGATTTGAATTAAACATTCCAGACAATCCAACCGTTGGATTTTAACAAAGTTGGTGCCGTTGGAAAGATATTTCCAAAGCGAACCCAACGGTTGCGATTTCAGGAAAATCCGACGGTCGGATCTCCCGGTATAATCGTTTGAAATCACGGTTTCAAAATACGAACTGCAGCGTCGTTATTCGATATATTAATTCTATTTATATATATATATATATATATATATCGATTCTTCGATTTCAAAGCTATATCCTTTTCATACATTTGATAAAAATGATATTTTTATCTAACTGTCATCTATTTCAACACTTCACTATATTTGACAATTCATGTATATAATAAAAATGTGATTTTTATTGTAAAACAATTCATTTCAAAACACTATTATTTTATATAGTTCATATAGGTAATAAAAATATGATTTTTATTATAAAACAATTTCTTTCAAAACAAGATTATTTTATATAGTTCATATAGATCATAAAAATGTGATTTTTATTATAAAACAATTTATTTCAAAATATTAATACCATTCAACACATGAATTTCTATCCAACGAACGAATATCGATTCAATACATGAAGGTTTTCTATAGTTTATATAAATCGATAAAAAGGTGATTTTTATATTTTAAAACACGAATACATTCAACACATGAATTTCAATTCAACGAATGAATATCGATTCAACACATGAAGGTTTTTTATAGTTTGTATATATCAATAAAAATGTGATTTTTATATTTAAAACATGAATACCACTCAACAAATGAATTTCTATCCAACGAATGAATATGGACTCAACACATGAAGGTTTTCTATTCAACGAATAAATATAGTTCAACAAATGAAAATAATTCAAACACATGAATATTATTCAAAATTTCGGCAGCATAACGGCAGGGTAGTTAAAACCGGGACCGTCCCTAGTACGGCTCCTCGCTCTACCTTAAAACCTCGCGGTTTTTGACAATGGGGAATCATGCATCTAGTTCGCACGCAGGCGGCATGTATATATTTTTCATTTCCACAAACTAATCCTATGTGGTTTCAACCAAATATTTCTCAACCACAAACAATTCCAATCAACCATTCACTATCAATCAATTTTCACACCAATCACAACCAATAAATATCGTCCATGGTTTGTGGACGAGGGGCGTATATATATACATATTTATATATAGCAATTCACTTCTATTTCAACACACATATTTTTTTCAACGCATATATAACTTGTACATAGAACGTACAACTTATACAACGCTTATACATGAGGTGTACAACGCTTATATAACCCATACATCGACTATATAATTTATACATCGTCGTTTTCTATATCGTTTATAAATTAGAAATCTCACATTGGGTTCCACTCCACCAAGCAGAAGGCTCAGAAAAATATGCGGTCACTTCTAGAATGTGGAGGACGTCCACACGAGTCCACTGTCTCTTGTTTCACTGAATTTCGTCAAGAAACGAAAAAGATAAGATTTTTACAGTGAATCCAAAAACGGTAGCGCTTAGAAGTGCTATTATATAGTTAATTAATATAACAGCCGTACCTTCCTTTGAATGTTCGAAACTAGGTTTAGATTTTCCTTTCGATCTGTTGGCCAAGGTAAAGATCAGGTTTCGCCAGAGCGTAGAGCTCCAACGCGCGCACCGATTGACGGTGGTCTTGGCCAGTTAGACGCCGAGATGAATGGGCGACGGCGCAAAGAACGGCGGACCTTCGTGGCTCCAGATCTCGAGATTCGCGCGACGAGGGAGGGCGTGCCAGGTATGGATTTGAAGAGGAGGAGGAGGGCTTCAAAAAGTTCAACAGGAGGTGGGGCTGATGGTGGCTGTGGCGATCGGAAACGGGGAGGGAAGCTTCGGAGACTAGACGCCGTTCAGATCGGGAGAGAGAAAGGGATTTTTCTTTTTTTTATATAAAAAATTACGATTGGCCGGTGGGTTTTAAAGGGGTTTTCTGACACGTCCACCAATCTAAACCCAACGACTGTCGTCCCTAGCGTTTTACCCCCATTCCGAACACAATGGGATATGTTTCATAGGCCCATTCGACTGTTTCAGTCAGTTTCCATTCAATTTAAAATATATAACATTCAATATTCGATTTGAACGTACATTTCAATTTGCCAGGGCCACAAACTGATTCGAAAAATTCCAGAAAAATAAATCTGGCTATGTTTTGACAATATGGTCCCACAAAACTAGTTTCGTCGAATTCTTAGACTGTTTGCAAAAAGGCCCATTTCTGGTCGATCCAATTTAACTTTAATTGACCAAAACACGTTTTCCTTTGCCACGCTGACATACTAGCTTCAAAAATTATGAAATTTGAAACCTAGCAATAACTTCACATCCCGGATCCAACAAAAGTGGTTTCATCGAATTCCGAGGTCGTTTGCAAAATGACCAATTTCATGGGCTATATAAATTCCATTGCGACCTTTCTGAAAATTCATTTGGCCATAACTTTTGCTTTCCGCTATGAAACTTTGATTTTTCAGATTCGTTAGAAAGGTATTCACTAACAGATTTAAATATTTTTGGTTTCACTCAAATCCGTTTTGTTTTGCACCCGGTACATTCCGACAAAATTTGAATTCAATTTTTGAAACTGCAGCGCCATTTCAGGCCTTGTTTGTAATTATAATTAATTATATTCGTTTTCAATTGTCGATTCAAACTCACTTTTCATCGCTATTATTTAAAATATTTATTTTAAATATTTAAAATCCATTATTTTAGCCAATTTAAAAATTTTAAATTGGTTCAGATTTTCTGGGTCGTTACAATCTTCCCCACTTAAAACTTTTCGTCCCCGAAAAGGAACAAAGTCAAAATTGCTTTGATTAATCAACTCTACGTTCGATCTGGCGTCAATTCTCCAACTTTTCAGTTTCTGAGAATTTTCAAATTCTTCAAAAAATTTGGCTAACACCCGGAATTTTCGAAAAATTTCGCCATAACCTCCTTTGTACGGGGAGAGGTTTGGAAATTTATTGGGCCGTATTAGGTACCCAATAAATCCTAACAAGCATACACATATTTATAGTGATATATTCTAGTGTTTACAGGGGAGCGTGTATTGATAATAACTCCAGAGAATAAATTCTCGTCACCCTGTCAAAGCCTGAGGGAGTGTGTATTTTAAATGCTCCAGAGGATAAATCCTCGTCACCTCGTCCCGTGTGGGAAATAAATAGTCCATGTGCCGTATCTAATAACTAGAGAGACGTGATTATTGTCAACTCCAGACCCGTGTGGGTTTTTTATTAATCTGGCAACTTAATCATTACAATTTAAATAGTCATATCAGTCATCAGTTCAACCTGTAAAATACAGTCATCGCCATACCAGCCTCTCGCTCGTATGGTAAATCTTCCACCTCATTACACAAGCTCCAAATGCTTATGTGGTATATGATGAAGTATGCCTATCTTCAGAAGTATGCCATGTAGTGTAGTTTAAAATTAATTGTTACTATCCTATGGCGATATTTATTATTTCACACAGAACAACCAGCACTCCGCATCCAATGGCATTCACAGGAGTTGATATAATAATATTTCGCATCCAACTCATTAAGGTTTACCTATTTGTCGGGCACGCAAATAAAATCTTTACTCAACAGCTAATCCATTTACCTGTTCAAACATATATAATGCATACGTATATATATTTCTATCTATTTTTAACTCAGTTCAATGTGTGATTTAAATGAATAAATTCTACCATTATTCCATTATTGATTAAATTAACTATTGTTTTAATAATTTAATTAATCAAATCTACTATCACACAACCCAAACAACAATCAAATTGTTTTTAACTTTTCAAAAATATACGAATCAATTTCTATACTCTTTTAAATCATTCGGACTATAGAATTAAAAGTGCACATCCATGGGAAGAAAATAACAACAGAGTAGAGAACTAATTGGTAATGCAAAGTATGGTAAATGTACCTTGCACCGGAGTCAAACAGAGATATCCACTCGGCATCTAGGATAAGCTTTCTGAATGCTCTCCTCAATTTCCCAAGTACAATCTCGCGGATCTCCACTCCATTGCACTTTGACTAAGTGAACCTTCTTGTTCCTCAGCTCTTTGGTTTATTTGCCGATAATCTTTAGTGGCTCTCTCCTCACAGCTAATTCTGGAGTAATTTCAATATCCTGCTGAGCTGCTTCTTCCACGATCAAGTTTGGATCATGAACGTGCTTTCGAAGTTGAGATATGTGAAATACATTATGAACTCCAGGCAACCAATCAGGCAGTTTAACCCTATAAGCGAGAGTTCCAATCCATTCCAGAATAGGAAACGGACCAATGAATTTAGGCGCCAACTTTCCAGTTTTACCGAACCGGATAACTCCTCTCATCGGCGATACTTTCAAATATACATAGTCGCCAACCGCAAAGGATATATCTCTTCTTCTCCTATCGGCGTAGCTCTTTTGTCGGCTTTGAGCGGCGAGTAATCGCTTCTTAATAAAGTCGACTTTGTCGGCAGATTCTCGGATCATATCTGGCCCCAACACGAGTATATTACCGGGTTCGACCCAACAAGCAGGAGATCGGCACGGTCTACCAAATAATGCTTCGAATGGCGACATTGTCAGGCTCGCCTGGTAGCTGTTATTATATGAGAATTCAGCCAAATGCAGATGGTCTTCCCATGATCGACCAAAATTTAGAACACAAGCCCGTAATAGATCTTCTAAAATACGATTCACCCTCTCAGTCTGACCATCTGTATGAGGATGATAAGCGGTGCTTAAGTTCAACTTCGTTCCCAGTTCTACTTGAAATGCCTCCCAGAACTTGCTAGTAAATATTGTATCTCTATCACTAACTATACTGAGCGGCACCCCATGTAGCCGTACAATTTCTTTGAAGTATATCTGCGCCAGACTCTGAGTAGTTCTGTTTGATCTGACAGGTATGAAATGGGCGGTCTTTGTGAAGCGATCTACGATCACCCAAATACTGTCATTTCCTTTTCTGGTTCTGGGCAGACCATCTATGAAATCCATAGAAATATGTTCCCACTTCCAACCTGGAACGTCTAGCGGTTGTAACAGTCCAGCAAGTTTCTGTTGGTCGCTTTTGACTAGCTGGCAAGTAGGGCATCGGCTAACATATAAAGAAATGTCCCTTTTCATCGACTTCCACCAGAAAGTGTGTTCGATGTCGTTATACATTTTGCTTACTCCCGGATGGATACTAAGTTTTGACTTATGGCATTCATCCAGTACTTCCTTTCGGAGCTCAGCAATGTAAGGGACACAGATTCGACCTTTGAGCCTTAGAATCCCATCATTATCAACTTGAAAGCTTGAGGGTTCGCCTTGTTGAATTATCTCTCTGATCTTCTGAATGAAGTGATCATCCCTCTGAAGAGCAGATATTTTATCTATCAATGAAGTCGTGATAACAAAACTGGAGATCATTTCATTCTTTCGGCTTAACGCATCGGCTACGACATTGGCTTTCCCTGGAGTGTATATAATCTGAAAGTCATATTCTGCAAGAAACTCCAGCCAACGTTGCTGCCTCAGATTCAAGTCCTTCTGGGTGAACAGTACTTTAATGACTAGTGATCTGTAAACAGTTCAAATCTCTCACCCAGAAGATAGTGTCTCCAGATTTTCAAGGCGGATACTATGGCCAATAACTCAAGATCATGAGTCACGTAGTTCTTCTCGTGTGGCTTCAACTGACGGCTAGCGTAAGCAATCACCTGACCCCTTTGCATTAACACTGCGCCAAGGCCTTCTCTAGAAGCGTCAGTCCAGACTTTCAAATCCTGATTGCCATCGATGATGGTTAACATTGGAGCTGTCGTTAATCTTAACTTTAGCTCTTCAAATGGCCTCTTCACTTTCTGGAGTCCATTTGAATTTAGAGTGCTTCTTTGTAAGCTTCGTTAAGTGACCAGATATCTTCGAAAAGTTTTTAACGAACTTCCGGTAATAGCTAGCCAATCTGAGAAAACTACGGACTTCTGTAGGGGTACTAGGCTGTTTCCAATTCTGAATAGCTGTGATTTTACTTGGATCCACAACAATTCCTTCTTTTGATACGACATGGCCCAGAAATTTTACTTCTTCTTGCCAGAATATACATTTGGAAAACTTTGCTTTCAACACATTCTTTCTGAGAATTTCTAACACTTGTTCCAAATGTTTTTCGTGCTCGCTTTCTGACTTAGAGAAGATAAGGATATCATCAATGAAAACCAGAACAAATTTATTCAATACTCCTCTGAATACCATGTTCATTAGATCGACGAAATATGCTGGAGCGTTACATAAGCTGAACGGCATTACTAACCACTCGTAGAATAGGTCGGGACCTCTGAATGCTGTCAAAGGAACAAACTCCTCGGCGATACGAAGCTGATGTAAACCTGTAGCTAGGTCCATTCGTGAAAATACTTGTGCGCCATTTAATCGATCCAACAAATCATCAATCCGCGGCAATGGATATTTGTTCTTTATCGTCTGCTTGTTCAAATCACGATAATCCACACATAGACGTAGAGTACCGTCAGATTTTGGGACAAACACCACTGCTGCTCCCCAATCGGAGAAACTAGGCCTGATCAGACCCTTCCATACTAGCTGTCGTGTTTGATTGTCAAGTTCTTCTTTCTCCTTCAAGGACATTCTTCGAATAGCGTGAACTACCGGCCTTGCATTCGGAATCAAAGCAATCTTGAAATCTATTTCTCTTTGCGGAGGTAAGCGAACAACTTCTTCAAATACATCCGCATAATTCTTGACGACAGGAATATCTTTCACTAGGTCGCGAATATTCTCTGTGACTACTGGGGTATTTTATATTTGAGCTGGAGAAACATCGAGAGCTGCCCAGAAGTCTTTTCTATTAGCATTCTGACCTTCATAGGGAATGGTTATATAATCACCTGATTTAATCTTCGCCTTTACGACTCTGTCGGCGCATTTAACTTCAGCTTCATATTTGGTCAACCAATCTAACCCCAAGATAAGATCAAACTCTTTAAAATTCATGACGACCGCGATGGTAGGAAACCGATAACGAGAAAAGGAAACCGACACTCCACAAACCCAACTGAGATCAATGGAACCCCCAACCGGATTCTGGACAGTCATTGGTTCCTTGAGCTTTTTCAAATTCAAATCCAGTTTCTTAGCTGCATTCTTTGCAACAAAGCTTCGCGACGCGCCAGTGTCAAACAGTACTTTAACTGGGACGTCTTTGACAGTTAGCGTGCCTTCTAAAACATCTGGCCTTTCTTGAGCAGACGAAGATGCAGGCTCTTCGGCTATTTCATTTACCTGAGCTTCTTTGGTTGTTTTTAACAGCCGGCACTCTTGTTTTACATGACCAAACCAATAGCATTGATTGCATCTTTTACTTTCCTGGAGCTTCTTGCCGGATTTAAAACCATCATTCTTTTGTTTCTTCAGAGATTTGCACTTTCTTTGCAAATGTCCTTGCTTATGGCAGTTATTGCATATGGCAGTCGTTGCTGGTTCTTTTTCAGATCTGGCCCTTTTCCGATTGACTTTGGGCTTGTTACTGACCTCAGACATCGTACTGGCCTCCGGACGATCAGTTTCAGACTCTACTTTCTTACTAGAGCTGACCTCTTCTTCGTAAGGCAACATACCTTTCTTGTCGAGATCTTCGTACTGGTAAGCCATTTATATCATTTCAGAAAAGGGGAGCTTCACATTCCTCATTACACTGTTCTGATATTTTCTTTGCAGGCCATAAATAAATCTCAGATTCTTCCTCTTTGGATCTTGAATCAGATGAGGAGCAAAGTGAGAAAGTTCGTTGAATTTCTTATGATATTCTGGGATGGTCATATCACCTTGTATCAAATAAGAAAATTCATCACATAATCGCTCGGTTTCTTTGGGAGGAGTAAATCTTTCTAAGAAATTCACTTTGAATCTGTCCCAGGTGATATCACCTTCTGGATTATCTTTAATAACTGAATCCCACCAAAACAAAGCTTCTTCTTTGAGTGCCCAAGACGCCAGTAATCTTTTCTGATCATCTCTCAGCTTTAAACCCTCAAAGATTTTCTCTGCAGAACGAATCCAAGCTTGTGTTTCCATAATGGACTCTTTGCCTTAGAATGGCAATCCACCCAGATTTCGAAATCTCTTGAATATAACTTCTATACCTGATTCTGGCTGTGGGAGCACAACTGGCTCATTAGCTGGTCGAGCCATACGATTATTTCTTCTATTCCTGTCACTCATTTTCTAGTACGTCTGTAATTAGCAGACAAAGTGTCAGGTCAATAGAAAAGATATTTTAAAATATAGAAACACATACTTCAAATGTAAATGTGTCTATCGAGGTGTAATTCCATTTTCCTTTACTCATACTAGGATATTACTGATCCTATCTGTATAGAGTTACCCATCCTAGAACACTACTGGTTCTATTTCTGACGAGTTCGTTAATATGTTATATTCCAGCACTAAGCTTCACCAAAGCTCCGATACCGAATTGAGATGACCCCAAACCCCGTACAGACAGCGGCAAGGGTAATCCTTGGAATATAACACAGAAACAGATAATAGCAGAACAAAAATAAATAAATACATCAGATAATGCACAATAGAATATACTGGATAAACGTGATCATCAGAGTTACACAGTATACAGGATCATACTTAGTATAAATACAGTTCAACTATACATAAATGTCTACAGCGGAAAACAAACATAATGTACAATAGGAGCTGAACAGCATAAAAAGAGATAAATGATAGAATCCATCTTCAGCTCCAGTTATCCAGAAAGAACCAGCTAAACCTGAATACAAGGCTGCCCGTTTAGAAAAAGGGGCACCCGAGTTTGAAAGTGAAACAAACTACGAGTCAGTCATGGGACAGGTATGAGAAATCTATTCAACACATTTATAATATGGTTAATCACAGGACCACGCCACTTTCGTGGAACGGGTTTACTCCATTGGATTGCCAGTGCTTTAAAAACAAATCTTTCTTTTAAACATCGCAATGCTTTTTATAAAAATGAAGCCATTATAAGACTCAGTTCCCATCACACAATGCAACGCAAACCGGAGGATAGAGTTTTACCTTATAATGGCCAAAATATGGTTGATACGAATAAAACAAAAGCAATTGGTATTATTACTAGTGTTTATATGTTTCAAAAAAAAATTCAATCATAACTATCAATCATAGACGGCATGGGTACCATATATCATGTCGCCATATATATATATATACAATCAAAACCGCACGATGTCGTATTTGGAAATTGGATTTCCGTCATGAACCAAGGCAAAAGATAGTCCTTACCAAATTCGAGACAATCTAGCCCATGTCTCAAGCACAGCCGCAACCGTACCTTGGATCGTCAGGGCCGGTCCACACGACGTGGATTATAATGCCTGAACAATGCATCCCTCCGCCCTTTGGGGCGTAAATGAGCCAACGAATGACTCCATCGGACCTGGATCGTCCGATCTAACTGAGGCGCCTCGCAACAGCAACAACCACATAAGTCAAACTCGTCAGGGCGTGTAAAACCACCGACGCCACTTCTAGCTAGAAAGAAAACGCACGTCCCCCCTGAGGTCCCTCTCCCGTTTCTGGTTCATACCGGGGTGTGAGGCTCGCGATTTCACGTTATACACAAAGCTACGCTACACAGGCGGTGCTTTGATCATCACCACAAGACTTTGCTTTTCAACAGAAGCCCTGATCACTGCATCTTAGCATGCCACACGGGCAATTCACACCATGCAACAGATAGTTATCAATCACACAGAATAAATTCCAATGTCAGACACACTGTCCATTTGCAAGTCCGTTCTGGGTCTGAACGAAACCGGAGGCACTAAATACCTCGTAAACCCATCGATCACCATGTACGTCTGGACGATCACCACTCATTATCCATATTTCGGGATTCCACCCAATCAGGACCTCGGTTACCATCCAAAACGAGGTGAAGATCTCCGGTCTTCGACCACCGTCTTCATCTTCGATTTCTTATCGTCGATTCAGTTATTCAAAATGGGATAAACCCGGTCTTTCTGAGCAACTTGCGCATATAATAAACAAGTGCAACACTAACATACATACGCATCATTTCAATTCATTAGTCACTAACCGTCAATCAGCAAGAGAACGATTTCCCAAATATTAACCCCGAAGGCCGAAACCAACATCAGATCAACACCCAGGAAACCATTCGACTTAGCCAACCTTCAGTTAATTTCTAAATTTCACATCCATATCGTTTATAATATTTCATAACGATTTGTCGCTATTTTTATTTATTTAAAAATAGCCAATCTATTCAAAATGACGCTTCGGGCCATAACGCGGCCGTGGCGCTGTTTTTCTTCAGATTTGATTTACACATTTCTGAAAATCTAACCGTTGGATCTTCACAAAATTTACATCATTAGAAAGATCTTTTCAAAACAAATCCAACGGTTCCAGTTTCGGGAAATTCCGAAGGTCGGATCTCCCGGTATAATCGTTTGAAGTTTCGATTTCAAAATTCGAACTGCAGCGTCGTTATTCAATTAAATATAATTATATTTATATATATATGTATATATATATATATAAATATAATCGATTCTGGCGCTGTTTTTATTCAGATTTGAATTAAACATTCCAGACAATCCAACCGTTGGATTTTCACAAAGTTGGTGCCGTTGGAAAGATATTTCCAAAGCGAACCCAACGGTTGCGATTTCAGGAAAATCCGATGGTCGGATCTCCCGGTATAATCGTTTGAAATCACGGTTTCAAAATACGAACTACAGCGTCGTTATTCGATATATTTTAATTC
This sequence comes from Allium sativum, assembly GCA_030737875.1. Classification (NCBI taxonomy): domain Eukaryota; kingdom Viridiplantae; phylum Streptophyta; class Magnoliopsida; order Asparagales; family Amaryllidaceae; genus Allium; species Allium sativum. The sequence continues at coordinate 121,718,244 of CM060920.1, forward strand.
TATTTATATATATATATATATATATATCGATTCTTCGATTTCAAAGATATATCCTTTTCATACATTTGATAAAAATGATATTTTTATCTAACTGTCTTCTATTTCAACACTTCACTATATTTGACAATTCATTTATATAATAAAAATGTGATTTTTATTGTAAAACAATTCATTTCAAAAAACTATTATTTTATATAGTTTATATAGGTAATAAAAATATGATTTTTATTATAAAACAATTTCTTTCAAAACAAGATTATTTTATATAGTTCATATAGATGATAAAAATGTGATTTTTATTATAAAACAATTTATTTCAAAATATGAATACCATTCAACACATGAATTTCTATCCAATGAATGAATATCGATTCAACACATGAAGGTTTTCTATAGTTTATATAAATCGATAAAAAGGTGATTTTTATATTTTAAAACACGAATACCATTCAACACACGAATTTCAATTCAACGAATGAATATCGATTCAACACATGAAGGTTTTCTATAGTTTGTATATATCAATAAAAATGTGATTTTTATATTTAAAACACGAATACCATTCAACACATGAATTTCTATCCAACGAATGAATATCGACTCAACACATGAAGGTTTTCTATTCAACGAATAAATATAGTTTCAACAAATGAAAATAATTCAAACACATGAATATTATTCAAAATTTCGGCAGCATAACGGCAGGGTAGTTAAAACCGGGACCGTCCCTAGTACGGCTCCTCGCTCTACCTTAAAACTTCGCGGTTTTTGACAATGGGGAATCATGCATCTAGTTCGCACGCAGGCGGCATGTATATATTTTTCATTTTCACAAACTAATCCTATGTGGTTTCAACCAAATATTTCTCAACCACAAATGGGTATTTTTCAACCACAATCAATCAATATCAACCACAAACAATTCCAATCAACCATTCGCTATCAATCAATTTTCACACCAATCACAACCAATAAATATCGTCCATGGTTTGTGGACGAGGGGCGTATATATATATATATATATATATATATATATATATATATAGCAATTCACTTCTATTTCAACACACATTTTTTTCAATGCATATATAACTTATACATCGAACGTACAACTTTTACAATGCTTATACATGAGGTGTACAACGCTTATATAACCCATACATCGACTATATAATTTATACATCGTCGTTTTCTATATCGTTTATAAATTAGAAATCTCACATTGGGTTCCACTCCACCAAAAATAGCAGAAGGCTCAGAAAAATATGCGGTCTCTTCTAGAATGTAGAGGACGTCCACACGAGTCCACTGTCTCTTGTTTCACTGAATTTCGTCAAGAAACGAAAAAGATATGATTTTTACAGTGAAATCAAAAACGGTGGTCTTGGCCGAGGTAAAGATCAGGTTTTGCCAGAGCGTAGAGCTCCGACGCGCGCACCGATCGACGGTGGTCTTGGCCAGTTCGACGCCGAGATGAGTGGGCGGCGGCGCAAAGAACGACGGACCTTCGTGGCTCCAGATCTCGAGATTCGCGCGACGAGGGAGGGCGTGCCAGGTATGGATTTGAAGAGGAGGAGGAGGGGTTCAAAAAGTTCAACAGGAGGTGGGGCTTATGGTGGCTGTGGCGATCGGAAACGGGGAGGGCAGCTTCGGAGACTAGCCGTCGTTCAGATCGGGAGAGAGAAAGGGATTTTTCTTTTTTCTCTTTTTTTATAAAAAATTATGATTGGCCGGTGGGTTTTAAAGGGGTTTTCTGACACGTCCACCAATCTAAACCCAACGACTGTCGTCCCTAGCATTTTAGCCCCATTCCGAACACAATGGGATATGTTTCGTAGGCCCATTCGACTGTTTCAGTTAGTTTCCATTCAATTTAAAATATATAACATTCAATATTCGATTTGAACGTACATTTCAATTTGCCAGGGCCACAAACTGATTCGAAAAATTCCATAAAAATAAATCTGGCTATGTTTAGACGATACGGTCCCAACAAAACTAGTTTCGTCGAATTCTGAGACTGTTCGCAAAAAGGCCCATTTCTGGTCGATCCAATTTAACTGTAATTGACCAAAACACGTTTTCCTTTTCCACGCTCACATACTTGCTTCAAAAATTATGAAATTTGAAACCTAGCAATAACTTCACATCCCGGATCCAACAAAAGTGGTTTCATCGAATTCCGAGGTCGTTTGCAAAATGGCCAATTTCATGGGCTATATAAATTCCATAGCGACCTTTCTGAAAATTCATTTGGCCATAACTTTTGCTTTCCGCTATGAAACTTCGATTTTTCAGATTCGTTAGAAAGGTATTCACTAACAGATTTAAATATTTTTGGTTTCACTCAAATCCATTTTGTTTTGCACCTGGTACAGTCCGACAAAGTTTGAATTCAATTTTTGAAACTACAGCGCCATTTCAGGCCTTGTTTGTAATTAGAATTAATTATATTCATTTTCAATTGTCGATTCAAACTCACTTTTCATCGCTATTATTTAAAATATTTATTTTAAATATTTAAAATCCATTATTTTAGCCAATTTAAAATTTTTAAATTGGTTCAGATTTTCTGGATCGTTACAGTTTCCCACCAGATTAGAGCTTTGTCTTTGAGTGCCCAAGATGCTATTAATCTTTTCTGATCATCTCTCAACTTTAAGCCTTCAAGAATTCTCTTAGCAGAATGCATCCATGCTTGTGTTTCAATCACGGATTCTATGCCCGAGAATTGTACGCCACCCAGATTTCGATATTTCATTACTAGAGCTTCTAGATCTGGTTCTGGTTGTGGGAGCACGATTGGCTCATTAGATTGTCGAGCCATTGGACTACTTCTTCTATTTCTGCCACTCATTTCTACTATGTCTGCAAATAGCAGACAAAGAGTCAGGGCAACAGAATAGATATAGTAAAACATATAAACATATATTTAAATGTAAATGAATCTGTGAGGGGTGTTTTATTCTGCTATACTCACTCTAGGACATTACTAGTCCTATCTATGATGAGTTATTCGGTTTAGAATACTGCTGATTCTACTTCTTTCCGATTTATTTATATGTTATATTCCAAGCTAAGTTTAACCTAGGTTCTGATACCAAATGTGATGACCCCAAAATTCCGAAGTATGAAAGCAAGGATAATCATTGGAATATAACACATAAACAATAACAGCAGAACAGAAATATAGAATTACAGTAGATAAAGTACATCAAATTACACTGAGAATAATATATCATCAGAGTTACACAACATAATATGATCATACTTAGTACATAATACAGTTTTCAGCTTAATATAGAATGTCTGAAGCGGAATAAACATAATACACTAAGTGAAATCTGAACAGTAATACAGAAACAGTAAGTTCATCTTCAGCTCCATAGCTATCCAGAATGAGTCTGCTAAACCTGTATACAAGGCTGCCCATGTGGAAAAGAGGGCACCCGAGTTTGCAAAGTGAAACAAACTACGAGTCAGTCATGGGACTGGTATGAGAAATCTACTTAACCTATTTAATAATAAGGCTAATCACAGGACCACGCCGCTAATGCGGAACGGGTTTACTACATTGGATTGCCAGTGCATAAATAAAGTAAGTCGTTAAACAAAGCAATGCTTTTCAGAAAAAAGAAACCATTTGAAACACCCCACCTCCATTAGGGTCACTCACAAAGGGAATGCCCTAATTTTGGTGGAGGTTTATAGGTATAAGTCACAGATACACAAGACAGATATAAATACACATATTTTTAAACAGCGGAAACAACAACAACTTTTATTTCATCAAAATACGTGTCATACAAACCATACCATAATTGTCTTACAATACTTCCAAAAACATTACATTTCCATAACTGTCTTGATTATCAAAGAAGCATAAAACATAAAATAAAGCAGCAAAATCCCCATAATGATATCCAAAACCATGATCCAAGCAAAAGAGATCCAAACCGTACATCGATTGTCTTCAAGCTTGCAAAAGAGTCTGACTAAGCTGAGTTGTTTCCTCCCTGTTGACCTGGGGGGGAACGAAAGAAAAGAAGACGAAAAGAAAAATGGAGTCAGACATAAAGCCTGAGTAAATCTAGCGACTTTTCAGTATGTGAAAAAAAAGGATATGATAGACATAAACTGAAAACAGGATAGTATCATAACTAAGGGAGTGTAGTCTAGAATCGAACATACTATCGAACCCACACTATATCTCTTCATTTGCTAGAATTATTCTAACCGGCACCCCATGCTGAGGGTGAAGTGATCCTTTTTGTTTTCTAAAGATCGGCTCCTACTCGTATGTGTGTCTTACGGCTACCCCAAGAAGTGTAGATACCTATGCTGGTCCCACCATGGGGTGTATCAAGACCCATGGTGGCGGCCCCAACACAATTACTAGAAGGCATAGGATATACTACTGGTGCCCCCAGTGCACTGCTTGTCTGCTCCGAAGTGCGTGCATGACCACACACCGTTAGACCTACACTGTGCACCTAACATTGCCGTTATTTAACCGCTTACAATCAGCCCAGTAATCGTGCCCCACCCTGCCTAGTTTCAGGGTACCGTTGATACCTAAATTGGGTTACTGCTGAAACGGGTCCCTATGTTACCAGGGTTTTCTAGTCAAACATGTTAAGTGGTTAAGTGTCTGTATATACCTAACCCCCACCCATCAATATTTGTTAACATGTTGAATCTTGGTTAAGTGTTTTCAGTTGACTTAACCCTACTACCTGTCCTTAGCCTCTTGGAGCATTGACCACTCACATTTGACATATATCACTACGGTTACTGGATGTGCCGGTTGGTTCCGGGCAGGTTTACACCGTAGTTCAATCTAACCTCGGGTCTTTATTGGGCTCAATGTTTAACCACCCACATTGGATAGGTATTGTTGTGACCACTGGACAGCCGGGCGGGTCCGGGCAGGTTTATGTCACAACTCAATCCAACCTCAGGTCAAACATGTCATCTTTTCTAGATTTACATATTTTATTATTTATGCAAACGTCATGTCGTCTTTTAATTTGGGTATAACAATTTATACCGCTAAAATGTCACAGTCGTTGGCACGCGCCAAACATGCCAACATATTTATTATATCATGTTTTACACCCGACGCTATTACCCCCGTTTGTATGTACTAACGTTGGGCTCGACACAATTCAGCCCAACTTGATAAACGTGAGAAAAGGGGAAATCCATAACATATAATATTTCTATGATACATAGAAGGTGTAGCGCATGAACTTGCATATTGGCGTTAACATAAACATTGGATCATGTGAACTTGCATTCAAAATTGGCATACAACTAAATGGGTGTCACATAGGATGGCATATGAAGATTTATACAAACTTGGGTTTTAACATATTAACTTGGCATAATGTCGAACACAAAATTAGCATGTTGTAAATTAACCCAAAAATGTCCAAATCTAATATATAGTCTATTTCCACATGAACTTGCATAGTTTATGTAACCCAAACTGCATTTAACATAGTTCTAATCATACTTGTAATGGATCTAAGATGTATACATAAGTTTTGAGTCATGTAGGCATAAAAGATCTGAGATCTAGGATATGTTTACATAAGTATATGGCCCATGATATCAACATAAACATAAAGGGGATATTAACATAAACATAAGAGGGATCTAATCATAGATTTTGCCACAAACTTGCAATTGCAATTACTTTCATATACAATCGTATAATAAACTTGCATCGACCCATTTATGCCGCTAATCAATACACATAATCACGATAGAAACATCATAATACACAAGATCTACATCATTATACAACAACAATACAATTCTATTCTCAATTACATCGTATCACATCATAATTTTATTCAGATTCTGAAAGACCACTATACTTTCAACATGTGACGAGATCTTGTTTTTTGATTTCTGTTTTCTGAATTTGGAGGTGCTCTCCTTTGGGTAGCAATTTGTTGATTGATTTGATTAGACTTTAATTTGCTTCTTAGTTTGATTCTTGGCGGCTACGATCAACTCCTTCCCGGCAGCATGACGACTCCTCTCTTATTTTCTTATGTGAATTAGTTGAGTCTTAGGGTGTATTTATAGAGTTTTCAAGTTAATTTGAGCCGTCAGATGCAAACAGGGAGGGAAATCAGACCGTACAACACACCAGAAGTCGAACCAGGGTCAGACCCACCTGGTCAGGCCGACCGGGCAAGTCGACCTGCAGGTCGACACCCAAGTCGACTGCGCAGTCGACTTGGGGGGGTCCAGGTCGACTGCCCAGTCGACACTAGTGTCGACCTGGTCACTGGGCGGAAATTTTCCCGCCCAGCCCAGTTTGAACTCGAATTCGAATTTTAAAACCTGTTCTGAGCTGTTTTTGAATTCCAAATTTATTCTGAAACTTCCGGAGATCATAACTCCTTCATACGTAGTTCGTTTCACGCAAACTCAGACTCTATCTCAACCAGAATTCCGAGACAAACGCAATGGCGTAAGCCGTTTCCCTTAATTCTTTCATTAGAATTAATTATACTTTTAATTCATGAATTTTACTGTTATAGAATATATAGGGTGTTACATTCTCCCCCACTTAAAAGGATTTCGTCCCCGAAATCTTCAAGCTAGGAAGAACGTATATCCTTACCATCCAATCGTCCATCTACTCAACCAACAAACACAGGTGTCCATTGTCCTTAAAGACTTCTAATGTTTTATAATCATATGCATTGTGTGTATGAATGTCCCTATCTAATGTAGAAATCAGGCGGTCGACTGATTCAGTTGACCTCCTAAATGCGAATCATGTAAGTGTCATGAATCCATTATGTATGCAAATTTTTCCTACATATAATTCTACATGAGTGCAAAACAATTCATACAAATGCGATAACCATATGATAACATATAAAATTTCAACCATATGTGAACGAGAATACATATATGCATATGCAGTATGAAGTGACTGAGCCGATCTAAATCCTAGGGTGTGTGTGTATATGCATCCACGAGCAACCACTAGCAATCACTTGCAACCACTTGCAGCCATAATCCATAACATGTTTTTAAATACATGTTTGCATCCATTTGTTTTCTACCTAAGGAGTTAAGGAGAAAGGGCCGAGGAAATATGCCTAAAAGATAGATAAAGCATAACTTAAGGAAAAAGAGAGATCAAAAGATGTACCCTCAAAAAGAAAAGGGTAGGCTGCGCGTATTCTAGCCTCAGTTTCCCAAGTCGCGTCTTCCTCGGCGTCGCTCCACTGAACTTTGACGAGCTTGACTTCGCGGTTGCATAGCTTTTTCACTTCAGTTCCTAAGATGCGTGTTGGAACTCTTCTCACAGTTGCTTCACGTTCCACTTTGGCTTCTTCTAGAATGCTAGGCTCTACTATTTCAGCAGACTCGTGTAAACACTTCCGGAGGTGAGAAACATGAAAGACGTTGTGAACTCCGGCCAGTTTTTCGGGTAGCTCTAATCTATAGGCCATCTTCCCAACCTTCTCGATGATAGGAAATGGTCCTACAAATCTCGATGCTAGCTTTCCAGTGGATCCAAAACGAACAACTTTCCTTAGAGGAGATACCTTAAGAAAAACTCTGTCCCCAACCTCAAACTCAAGGTCGGTCCTTCTCTTGTTGGCGTAGGATTTCTGTCTATCTTGGGCCATCTTCATCCTTCTTCGTATCAAGTCCACTTTTTCTGAAGTTTCTCTGATCATGTTTGGACCAAGAATAACCTTATCTGTAGACTCCCACCAACAAGTTGGTGACTTGCACGGTCTTCCATACAATGCTTCGAAGGGTGTCATGCCTATGGTAGCTTGGAAGCTATTGTTGTAAGCAAACTCCACTAAGGGAAGGTGATCCTCCCATGTCCCTCCAAAGTCAAGAACACAAAGTCTCAAAAGATCCTCTAAAACTCTATTCACCCTTTCCGTCTGGCCATCGGTCTGAGGGTGATAGGCCATGCTTAAACATAAATGAGTGCCTACAGCTTCTTGCAAACTTCGCCAAAACTCGCTTGTGAAGATAGGGTCTCGGTCACTAACAATGCTGGAGGGTATCCCATGGAGTCGAACTATCTCCTTGATGTAAAGAGACGCTAGGGATGAGGCGGTCCTTCTACTCTTGACAGGTAAAAAGTGGGCGCTCTTTGTAAGCCTGTCCACTATTACCCAAATGCTAGTATTGCCCCTTCTCGACCTAGGCAGCCCATCAACGAATTCCATTGAAATGCTATCCCACTTCCACTGTGGGACCTCTAGGTGATGAAGCAGTCCTCCAGGCTTTTTCTGTTCCGCTTTAACTTGTTGGCATACCATACACTTAGAAACGAAATCTGCCACGTCCTTCTTCATGCCGTTCCAAAAGAAACTCTTTTCATGTCCTTGTACATTTTGTCTCCGCCTGGGTGTATTGTCATCTTGGAACGATGTGCTTCCTCGAGAACCTTCTTTATCAACTCCCTTGCTTGTGGAACGCATAGTCTTCTGTCGCGTCTCAGCCAGCCTTTATCATCGATAGAGTATCTACTGAGGTGACTAGAAGTCTCACCCCTAATTAGCTTATCAACCACTTCAACTAGCTGAGGGTCCTCACGTTGTGCCGTCCCTATTGTGTCCAAAAGATTAGGGCGCACCTCAAGAGATGCTAACAAACCCGGTACAAAATCAGAGGAGGGCCTAAAGTTAAAACTGGATATATACTCTAGGCTTTGCCTTTCTACAAAGAGTGGGCTTAGGGTCAGTTTCTTTCTACTCAAGGCGTCTGCCACCACATTGCCTTTGCCCGGAGTATAGGAAATCTCGAAGTCATACGAGGCAAGAAACTCCATCCATCTCTGTTGCCTCAAGTTAAGATCTTTCTACGAGAAAAGATATTTCAACGATTTATGGTCAGTGTAAAGTTCGAACTTCTCACCTAGGAGATAATGGTGCCAAGACTTAAGTGCAAAGACGATGGCGGCTAACTCAAGATCGTGGGTCGGGTAGTTCTTTTCATGAACTTTCAATTGCCTTCCACCATAAGCTACTACTCTTCCTTCTTGCATCAAGACAACGCCTAGCCCTGTCCCACATGCATCTGTATAAACTGTGAACATCTTGGTTCCGTCTGGCAGAGTCAGGATTGGGGCTGTTGTAAGAGCCCTTTTTAGGCGTTGGAAAGCGAACTCGCAATCCAAGTCCCAATTGAACACTAGATTCTTCTTTGTTAGCCTTGTGAGTGGAGCTGAGATTTTTGCAAAATCCCTTGTGAACTTCCGGTAGAAACCTGCTAGTCCTAGAAAACTTCAGACCTCAGTTGCATTCTTTAGTGCCTTCCAGTCTTGCACCGCAACTACTTTCGCGGGGTCAACGACCAGCCCTTCTTTAGATACTACATGCCCAAGAAACCTTACTTCTTCTCTCCAAAAGTGGCATTTTGAAAATTTTGCCTTTAGCTGATGTGCTCGGAGAGTATCCATGATTTCCTTCAGATGTTGAGCATGCTCCTCCTCACTCTTTGAAAAGGTCAAGATATCGTCTATGAAGACAACCACAAACTTGTTGAGGAATTCTCTGAACACTCTGCTCATTAGGTCCACGAAATAAGCAGGTGCATTTGTCAGGCCGAAAGGCATGACAAGCCACTCAAAGAAACCGTCTGGGGTTCTGAACGCCGTTTTATCAATACTATCTTCAGCCACTCTTAGCTGATGAAACCCACTTGCTAGATCAAGTTGGATGAAAATCGACGCGCCTACAAGCTGATCAAACGAATCGTCGATTCGGGGAAGAGGGTGCCTATTTTTCTTGGTCAACTTGTTTAACTCCCTATAGTCAACACAAAGGCGAAGAGAACCGTCTGCTTTGGTTGCGAACACCACTGAAGCAACCCATTCTAAAATGCTCCTTCTAATGAACCCCTTCTCTAGAAGTTCTTTAACTTGCTTACTAAGCTCATTTCTCTCCTTTGGAGCCATATGTCTGACAGGTAAAGCTATGGGCTTTGCGTTATCCACAAGATAGATTCGAAAGTCTATTTCCCGCTTCGGAGGTAAGCCTTTCACCTCCTCGAAGACATCCGGATATTCCCGGACTACTCTAACCGATTGCAAACTATCAACAGAAGCATCAAGCGACTCTAGATATCTGAGCATAACAGCATTCAAAGGATTACAGGAAATTTCTAGAGTGTTACCAAGCCGAGTCAAGAGTCTAACTACTCTTTTCTCACAATCAAGAATGGCACCGTTACTGGATAACCAGTCCATGCCTAAGATCAAACCATATCCTGAGAAGCCTAGAACAAAGGCATTACAACTAAACTCAACACTGAGAATAGAGATTTTCAAACCCAAACAAACCATTGACAAGTAAGCGGAGCCCCCAATTGGATTTGAAACTACCAAGGGATCCTCAACCATACTAGTGTCTAAATGCAGAGATTCTACTAACGCAGATGAAATAAAGGAGTGTGATGCACCAGAGTCAAAAAGTGTGCGAACTTGATGATCATAAAGATAGACTACACTTTCTACAGAAATATTACTACCTCGCTCCTGTGGAGGTGCTGTCAGAGCATGAACTTGACCTCCTGAAGTAGATCCAACTTTCTGTCCCTGTCCTTTTTCTTTGGGCAGTCCTTAGCTTGGTGCCCAGTCTCCCCGCAATGGAAGCAACCACCCATCTTCGACTTCTTCTTCCGGCAGTCTTTCTCTATATGCCCAACTATGCCACAGAAATGGCACTTTCTCTTTTCACGGGACTTCTTGTTATTTCCTCCTTTCTTAAAGTCTTTCTTCTTAGCCTGTAAACCTTCTTTCTTTTCCTCAGCCTTAGTCTCCTTCTTGCCGTGGTCTTCCTCATGTAGCAACGCCATGTCCACCAAGCTTTCATAAGTCGCTCCCGTGGACACATGGGTCATGGAAAGGCTGTGTATAGGCTCATTCAGACCTTTGACGAAGCAAAGCGCCTTCTTGTGTTGGGTATTTACTAAGTCCAGCCCAAATCTGGTCAGCTGATTGAACTGATTAACGTACTCCCTGACCGTCATGCTTCCCTGTTTAAGATTTAAGAACTTCTCTATTTGCAGGCTCCTTTCAGCTTGGGAGAGGAATTTCAACTCAAACCTTTTTCTAAAATCATCCCAAGTTTCTACTGCCCTTTGAGCATTAGTGATCTCCCACCAATAGGAAGATTCATCTTTGAGCAACCACACTGCTAGCTGTATCTTTTGCCTATCATCAACTCCGAAGATGTCAAACAGATCCTCGGTCTCCTTTAGCTAATTTCTTGCTCCTACAAAGGGTTCAGTTCCATGGAAGTCTTTTCCACCCATAGACTTGAAGTCCCTACATGTTTTGGCAAAAGCATTTCCAAGGGGAGGAGCAGGAGGAGGAGGAACTGGTGCTACTGGGGGAGGAAGGATATCTGCCGGGCACACGCCATTTGCGGCCCTAGCTTCTAAGAACCTCCTAAACCAACCGGGTATCGGTACTCCTTTAGGAATGTTAAGGCCTCCAGATATGCTGAAACAGAAAGGAAAGATTCAAAACAAAGGATAGAGAGAGATAGTACACATGGCTTTGGGGGTTCATGCCTTTTAAAATATAACACTTTTTCTAAAAAAATGCTTCTTTAAACTTTCTTTTGAAAATAATATCAAAAACTTTATCTTATCTGGTAAACCTATGCCCTGATACCAAGTGAAATACCCCACCTCCGTTAGGGTCACTCACAAAGGGAATGCCCTAATTTTGGTGGAGGTTTATAGGTATAAGTCACAGATACACAAGACAGATATAAATACACATATTTTTTAAACAGCGGAAACAACAACAACTTTTATTTCATCAAAATACGTGTCATAAAAACCATACCATAATTGTCTTACAATACTTCCAAAAACATCACATTTCCATAATTGTCTTGATTATCAAAGAAGCATAAAACATAAAATAAAGCAGCAAAATCCCCATAATGATATCCAAAACCATGATCCAAGCAAAAGAGATCCAAACCGTACATCGATTGTCTTCAAGCTTGCAAAAGAGTCTGACTAAGCTAAGTTGTTTCCTCCCTGTTGACCTGGGGGGGATGAAAGAAAAGAAGACGAAAAGAAAAACGGAGTCAGACATAAAGCCTGAGTAAATTTAGCGACTTTTCAGTATGTGAAAAAAAAGGATATGATAGACATAAACTGAAAACAGGATAGTATCGTAATTAAGGGAGTGTAGTCTAGAATCGAACATACTATCGAACCCACACTATATCTCTGCATTTGCTAGAATTATTCTAACCGGTACCCCATGTTGAGAGTGAAGTGATCCTTTTTGTTTTTTAAAGATCGGCTCCTACTCGTACGTGTGTCTTACGGCTACCCCAAGAAGTGTAGATACCTATGCTGGTCCCACCATGGGGTGTATCAAGACCCATGGTGGCGGCCCCGACACAATTACTAAAAGGCATAGGATATACTAATGGTGCCCCCAGTGCCCTGCTTGTCTGCTCCGAAGTGCGTGCACGACCGCACACCGTTAGACCTACACTGTGCACCTAACATTGCCGTTATTTGACCGCTTACAATCAGCCCAGTAATCGTGCCCCACCCTGCCTAGTTTCAGGGTACCGTTGATACCTAAATTGGGTTACTGCTGAAACGGGTCCCTACGTTACCAGAGTTTTCTAGTCAAACATGTTAAGTGGTTAAGTGTCTGTATATACCTAACCCCCACCCATCAATATTTGTTAACATGTTGAATCTTGGTTAAGTGTTTTCAGTTGACTTAACCCTACTACCTGTCCTTAGCCTCTTGGAGCACCGACCACTCACATTAGACAGATATCACTATGGTTACTGGATGTGCCGGTTGGTTCCGGGCAGGTTTACACCGTAGTTCAGTCTAACCTCGGGTCTTTATTGGGCTCAATGTTTAACCACCCACATTGGATAGGTATTGTTGTGACCACTGGACAGCCGGGCGGGTCCGGGCAGGTTTATGTCACAACTCAATCCAACCTCGGGTCAAACATGTCATCTTTTCTAGATTTACATATTTTATTATTTATGCAAACGTCATGTCGTCTTTTAATTTGGGTATAACAATTTATACCGCTAAAATGTCATAGTCGTTGGCACGCGCCAAACATGCCAACATATTTATTATATCATGTTTTACACCCAACACTATTACCCCCGTTTGTACGTACTAATGTTGGGCTCGACACAATTCAGCCCAACTTGATAAACGTGAGAAAAGGGGAAATCCATAACATATAATATTTCTATGATACATAGAAGGTGTAGCGCATGAACTTGCATATTGGCGTTAACATAAACATTGGATCATGTGAACTTGCATTCAAAATTGGCATACAACTAAATGGGTGTCACATAGGATGGCATATGAAGATTTATACAAACTTGGGTTTTAACATATTAACTTGGCATAATGTCGAACACAAAATTAGTATGTTGTAAATTAACCCAAAAATGTCCAAATCTAATATATACTCTATTTCCACATGAACTTGCATAGTTTATGTAACCTAAACTGCATTTAATATAGTTCTAATCATACTTGTAATGGATCTAAGATGTATACATAAGTTTTGAGTCATGTAGGCATAAAAGATCTCAGATCTAGGATATGTTTACATAAGTATATGGCCCATGATATCAACATAAACATAAAGGGGATATTAACATAAACATAAGAGGGATCTAATCATAGATTTTACCACAAACTTGCAATTGCAATTACTTTCATATACAATCGTATAATAAACTTGCATCAACCCATTTATGCCACTAATCAATACACATAATCACGATAGAAACATCACAATACACAAGATCTACATCATTATACAACAACAATACAATTCTATTCTCAATTACATCGTATCACATCATAATTTTATTCAGATTCTGAAAGACCACTATACTTACAACGTGTGACGAGATCTTGTTTTCTGATTTCTGTTTTCTGAATTTGGAGGTGCTCTCCTTTGGGTAGCAATTTGTTGATTGATTTGATTAGACTTTAATTTGCTTCTTAGTTTGATTCTTGGCGGCTACGATCAACTCCTTCCCGGCAGCATGACGACTCCTCTCTTATTTTCTTATGTAAATTAGTTGAGTCTTAGGGTGTATTTATAGAGTTTTCAAGTTAATTTGAGCCGTCAGATGCAAACAGGGAGGGAAATCAGACCGTACAGCACACCAGAAGTTGAACCAGGGTCAGACCGACCTGGTCAGGTCGAGCGGGCAAGTCGACTTGCAGGTCGACACCCAAGTCGACTGCGCAGTCGACTTGGGGGGGGGGGGCAGGTCGACTGCCCAGTCGACACTAGTGTCGACCTGGTCACTGGACGGGAATTTTCCCGCCCAGCCCAGTTTGAACTCGAATTCGAATTTTAAAACCTGTTCTGAGCTGTTTTTGAATTCCAAATTTATTCTGAAACTTCCGGAGATCATAACTCCTTCATACGGAGTTCGTTTCACGCAAACTCGAACTCTATCTCAACCAGAATTCCGAGACGAACGCAATGGCGTAAGCCGTTTCCCTTAATTCTTTCATTAGAATTAATTATACTTTTAATTTATGAATTTCACTGTTATAGAATATATGGGGTGTTACACCATTATAAGACTCAAGTCCCATCACACAATGCAACACAAACAGGAGTATAGAGTTTTACCTTATAGTGGTCAAAAATGCTTGATACGATAAAACGGAGTTGATATTATTATAGTGCATATATGTTTTCAAAAAAAAATTCAATCATAATGTATCAATCATAGACGACATAACTACCATATATTATGTCGTCATACTAGTAATACAATCAAAACCGAATGATGTTGTATTGAAAGTTGGATTACCATCATGAACCAAGGCAAAGGATCGTCCTTACCGAATTTGAGACACTCTAGCCCGTGCCTCAGGACTCAGTTGCAAATGCACCCGGAGTGCCAGGGCCGGTCCACAAATATGTTAGTGGATTGGTAATGCCTGAACTATATGTCTCCCCGCAGTATGGGGCGTAAAATAGAGCCACTAGGGGCTCAAAACCGAGGAACCTCGCTTTCCATCATCCACATAAGTAAAAATATCTGGCTTGTAAAACACAGACACCACTTCTAGCTATAAAGAAACGCATGTTCTCCTTAGGGTCCTTCTCCCATTTTTGGTTCATACCGGGGTGTGAGGCTCGCAAAGTAACGCTATACACAAAGCTATACTACAATAAAGCTGTGCTTTGATCATCAACCACAAGGCTCTTCTTTTCAACAATAAGCCTTGATCATTTGCATCTTGGCATGCCACACTGACAATTCACGCCATGCGATCGATAACTATCCATATATAACCTCTGAGCTCGTGCGTTTCAGAGAAGGGTGTTAAGCAAGAGAATGAATTCTCCACCACTAATAGATATATATTAAACAGAAATCAATTTACAGGAAATGAAATCCAATGTCAGACACACATCCATTTACAAGTCTGTGGGTCTGAATGAAACCAGAGGCACCTTATTCCTCGTCCCATATGTCCAATATGGAAGAGAGGCGCTCGCATATCCGGACGATCAACAAGTACATCCGGACAACTACCACTGTAACCCTTTCAAGGCAGCAACTCCAATCAAAGTCATCAATACACATCCATTCGATGTGAAGATAGACGGTCTTCAATCACCGTCTTCAAATCTTCGACTTCCAAATGTCGTATAATTATTTGAAAAGAGAGTTAACTTGGAATTTTCAAATAATTCTCGAATATATATCATTTAAATCATTTCTTTTCATTCCATATCATTAATATTATTTTATAATGATTTATTGCTATTTTTATTTATTTAAAAATAACCATTTTCAATTAAACGACGCTTCGGGTCATTACATGGCCTTGACGTTGTTTTTATCGAAATTTGATTTACACATTTCTCAAAATATAACCATTGGATCTTAGCAAATTATATATCGTTAGAAAGATCTTTCCAAAACGAACCCAATAACTCTAGTTTTGGGAAAATCCAACGGACGGATCTTTCGATATAACCGTTTGAAGTTACGATTTCAAAACGCGAACTACAACAGCGCGATTCATTTTATTTTAATTTATATTTATATATAATAATATATAAATATAATCGTTCGACGATATCAAACCATTTTCAATTCAACGTTGATTTCTTTAATATCTAAAATCACATATAACATTAAAAATGAAATTTTTAATGATAATACCACCCTCTTTGTATATTGAATCTTTTATATGATCATGTATATATCACATGGAAATGGTATTTGTTTTATCCTTCATCTATAGAATAAAATTCAAATCATTTATTTCCATACAATATTACATTGAAAAATGTATACTTCTATGTAGTCGTTATTTATATTGAAAATGTAAATTTTCATTCTTTACTTTGATTACATATAAAATGTAATTTTTATACTTCATTCTTTGATTTCATTGAAAATGGAATCTTTTATACTTTTCTACGATTTCAAATAAAAATGTAATCTTTATTCTATATATTATTACATTGAAAAATGTAACTTTTTACTTCAATATAAAATTACATTAAAAAATGTAAATTTTCATTTCATGTTCGGCTTAAATTGGAAAAATGTAAACTCCTATTTCATTCTTTGTTGCATATAAAAATGTAACCTTTGATTTCGTAATTGTTTACATATAAAAATGTAACTCTGATTTCATAATAGTTTACATGGAAATATGTAACTTTGATTTCATAATTGTTTACATATAAAAATGTAACTTTGATTTCATTCTTTATTTACATTTGAAAAATGTAAATTTCCTTTCATACTTTGTTTGCATTTGAAAAATGTAAATATCCTTTATACTTCGTTTGCATTTGAAAAATGTAAACTTTCTTTTATACTTTGTTTACATTAAAAAAAAAGTAAACTTTCTTTTATACTTTATTTGCATTAAAAAAAAGTAAACTTTCTTTTCAAGGTTTTATTACATTGAAAAATGTAAACTTCCTATTATCAATATTTATCACATTGAAAATGTAGATCTTTATTTCATTGTTTTATTTACATTGAAAGTGTCAACTTTTATTTCAATATAATATTTACAATGAAAATATAAACTTTATATTTCAATGCATGATTACACTGAAAAATGCCAATTTCTATGTTTCTACATCAAAATGTTTATTTTAATGTTTTCTATACATTGAAATGTAAAACTAATATAAACACATTTTTATTTCATGATGTTATATTTTTAATGTGTCATTTACAACAAAACATGAAATCTAATGTCAAAAAAAAAATACATTTTTATCCAAATGTCTATTTTAAAGTTGCATTGCATAAAAAATGTAAAATGCAATGCAAATACAATTTATATTAAAATGTTTTATTTACAGTAAAAATGTAAGGTCACATGTAAATTCATTTTTCTCTAAATGATTATTTTAATGTCACATTTACATTAAAATGTAAAATCAAATGTAAATTCAAATGTAAATTCATTTTTTTTCTAGATGCTTATTTTTAACGTTACATTTACATTAAAAATGTAAGATTAAATGTCAATTCATTTTTTGAAACAAATGCTCCAATACATTGAAAATGTAGATTTAATGTTGACATATAATGATCAATTTCATATATATATATATATATAATATGATTTTCATATTATTTAAACAATTAATATTTAATAACATGAATATTTTAAAACACAGAAATATTTCAGAAAATTTCGGCAGCATAACGGCAGGGTAATTAAAACCGGCACCATCCCGATGTACGGCTCCTCGCTCTACCTTAAAGCCTAGCAGCTTTTGATAAGGGGGATTTCAATAATCTATTTCGTACACAGACGAATTTTTCCATAGAATAATCCTTTTTGTTTTCTACCAACATCGACCAAAATCAACAGTCAACCATTCGTAATATTCACCAAATTTCAAACCACAAATCAAACAAGTCGTCCATGGCTTGTGGATGATGGGTGTCGGGAGTTTCTAAACTCCGTCTGCATCCTAATATAATTTAATTTAATTTAATCGGATTCAGAAATCTCACATTGCTTTTTCTTATTTTCTCTAAAATTGTCGAATGCTCCAAAAATCCTCTAATCAGTTCTGAGATGTAGATTTTGATTTTACGGTCCCAATGAATCCTGTTTCGTCGAATTTCATTAATGTATGAGAAAGATACGAATTTTTAAAGTTAACAACAATTTAAAATAAATTAAGGAATAAATTAAAAAAAGTTTTAACCTTTCTTCCTCCCTCAACAACAAGGCCGACGGGTTTCATGCTCAAGTTCAAAACTAGGGTTTTATTTTGCTCGCTACATGAGCCACTAGCCGACGATCTGAAGACACCACGTTGGGAAGCTCTGAGGGGCGCACCAACGCCAGGGAGGCAACACAGTTCAGTGGTGGCTGCTGGCGGCTACGGCAGCGCGAGCGGAGCAACTTTGGGTAGGCGATTCTCTGCCGATACAACACGATAAAATACAAAACGGGTATGAATGTGGAGCTCTATAGATGCTCTGCAAAATCTTCCAAAGAACTATGGGATTTCGTTGAGCGGATTTGGTTTAATCAGAGGAGGAACGAAGGAGCAGTGATGGCCATTGAAATCGATGTAGGCGGCTATAGTATACGACCGTATAGGGTTTAGCATATACTAGTATTTATACCATATACCAATTTATTTTATTTAATTTAATTTCAAATTTAATTTTCTATATCGTTTTTAACTCCAAATCAAACCCAACGAATGATGCCCCGGGCTAAATACCCTCATTCCGGACATAATAGGATATGTCTTGTAGGCCCATTCGATTGTTTCAGCCGGTTACTGTAAAGACCCGTAACTTCCTCGGTAAGGAAAGCGTGGATAGTTCGAGAACAAGCCACAAAAGAACGCAGACAGAAGAACATTTCATTGTATATTACAACAATTCCATCAGAATAAAAGAATATACAGAGTATAAATAAATATTACACAACAATAAAATATCAAAGATTACAATACATTACATAGCAGCGGAAAATAATACAAAATGCAACTAAAGAAGATACACGAATACAAAGCTTTCCGGATATCGTTCCAGCTGTAAATCAGGATCCTGTAAATATAAATCTGCAAAACCAAAACTACTAGCCGCCCGTGTCAAAATAAAGGCACCCAGAGTTTAGGTTAAAACAATAAACTCCAGGTCAGTCATGGGACTGGTGTGAGAACTAAAACAGTTATTAATCTTTATTTTAAATTTAGGTAAATCAAGGGACCACGCCGTAAAACACGGAACGGGTTTCCTCCCAAGAATACCAGTGCATAAAACAAACAGCGCAATGCTAAATAAAGAAAAATGAAGCTATTATAAGACCCAGGTCCCATCACACAATGCAACACAAACCAGAGGATAAGGTTTTACCTTATAATAGCCAAAGAATGCTTGATACGTTAAAACAATTTTTTTATTATTGCTATAAGTGAAGAAATCAATTTCAAATCATAAGTATCAATCATAGGCGGCATGAATGCCCCATACCACTATGTCGCCATATATAGGTTATACAATCAAAATCACAAAGTCACGTATTTGGAAATTGGGTTTCCATCTATGAACCGAGGCCAGGGATCGTCCTCTACCGATTCATGACAATCTAGCCCATGTCTCAGGCAAGCGCGTAGACAAGCCTTGGATCGTCAGGGCCGGTCCACCGATGTGGATTAAAATGCCTGAACACTGCGTCTCTCCGCCCTATGGGGCGTAAATGAGCCAACGAATGACTCCATCGGACCCAGATCGTCCGATCAAACCAAGGCGCCTCACAAACCAACAACCACATAAGTCAAACTCGTCAGGGCGTGTAAAACCACTGACGCCACTTCTAGCTAGAAGGAAACGCATGCCCTCCCTGAAGTCCTCTCCCGTTTCTGGTCCACTACCGGGGTGTGACGCTCGCGAATCAACGCTACACAAGGCTATGCCACACAGGCCGTGCTTTGATCATCCACCACAAGACTCTGCCTTTCAACAGAAGCCTTGATCATTTGCCACTTAGGCATGCCACACAGGCAATTCACTCCATGCGTTTGATATCCATCAATATATAACCTCTGAGCTCGTACGTCTCAGAGAAGGGCGTTAAGCAAGAGAATAAATTCTCCGCCGCCAAACAGATATATATTTAATAGAAATCAATCACACAGAATAAAATCCAATGTCAGACACACAGTCCATTTACAAATCCGTTCTGGGTCTGAACGAAACCGGAGGCACCTAGTACCTCGCATATCCATCTATCACCAAGCATGTTAGGACGATCACCAACTGATTCCCTCCTCTTGGGTGTACAGCCCAATCAAGATCATCAGTAATTGTCCGAACGACGTGAAGACCTCCGGTCTTCGACCACCGTCTTCATCTTCGACACCACGTCGAATCAGTTATTCAGAATGGGATAAACCCAGTCTTTCTGAATAACTCGCGTATATAATAAACAAGTGTTACACAAATACAACATACGCCTCATTCCAATTCAGAATATTCTTTTATTCAAATATTCTTATACATTGGGAAAGGTTCCTATTAATTTTATCAAAGATAAATTTTTTAAATTTATTCTTGAGTCTTCTTTTGAATATCAATTCAAACTAGTCGGGATTAGCGAACCACACCTGAGTAATCATTTATTTCAATTTCCAATCCCCACGTATTCATCCCATGAAGTAAAACTGGTAATACTTCATATCTAACACCATGGTGTTATCGGTAAATTCAATTACCATTTCACGCTCAAATCTAATTAAAGATTTAACTATCGCCTGGAGTAAAACGGGCGATATTCCATTCTCGATCTTTTCAATCTAGTTAAAGATTCATTAAAACTCCACTTAGTTTTAATCTTTAACTGGGTTAAAGAATCAGTGCCCTTTAAAACATGATTCACGATAAACCCAAAATCACATTCCATTAATTATCGGGTTAAAGAACAAGTGTAATTTAAAACACTGTCCACGATAAACCCAAAAATCAATATCAATTCAATTCTAATTAAATATTATTTATTGGTACACTTCATTAAATCTAAATAAAAAGATTTAATCATTTTCTCAACTGGGTTTAAGAACAGTGTTAATGGAGACACCATTCACGACAAACCCAAATCACATTTGATACTAAATACAAGGCTCTGAATAGAAAATATATCGGCTAATATTCAATATCAAATTCTACGACCAACAAATATCGTATTGGAAATTACGATATATATATATATCTTTCAAATTCCCATAACAATATCTGTATCATCACGAAATCCAACATCGAAATATTCCGAAGACAATTTCGATTCAAATCCATTCCAATTCAATTATTGGAAATTCTGGTTATTTTCAAAACCATTTCAAATCCAATTTATTTATTTTAAAAATAAATAAATTATTATTCTAGTTCAAAACTAGTTCATTTCGATAGAAATCTATTTTTATCTTTTCAAATAGGGAGTTTTTCATCCCAATTCTTCACAAATCATTTCTTATGATTTTACACAAATTATTACTATTTTTAATAATTTTATCAAGGCCCGTACAGTCGATTTCCATCAACGGCCATCAAACTGCACTTACAGCGACCTTTTCCAAATTTGATTTGGACACAATTCCAAATCCAACCGTTAGATTTCTAATTTCTTATATTCGTTAGAAAGATCTTTTCGATACGAACCCAATGGTTCCGGTTTTACGAGAATCCAACGGTCGGATCTCCCGTAATATCCGTTCGAAGTCAATGGTCGAAATTCGCGAACTGCCGCGGTGCGGCGCATTCTGTTCAGGCCATTATATTATATATATAATATATACTTCGTCGATTTCCTTTCAAAACGGATTTTTTAAAACCGTTTTAAATTCGTTTTCGAAACGATTTCTACTTCATTTCAAATTCAAATCAAAATTGAATTTTTCAATATAATCAGTTTTAATTTCATTTGAAATCGATTTCAATTCAATTTCAATTTAATTCGAATTTCATTTCATTTCAATTTAATTTGAATTTCAAATCTATTCAATTCAATTTTAATTCGATTTGAATTCCTATTCAATTCGATTTGAACTCTTATTCAATTCAATTTCTAAAATATTCGATTATTGAAATCACTTTTCAATATTCATTTAAAAATGAATAAAATCGATATAAATACCGTTCACGTCAAAATGGCGTCAATCTAGTCAATACGGCTTCATATATTTCTATTTTCAAATATTTCTATTTCGAATATTTCTTTTCAAATATTTCTTTTCAGATATTCTATTTCAAAACCGGAATGAGGCCCAATCAATTACCATATAATGTTAATTATATGGATTTTTCTACAACACATGTGTAAAATAACAACGATAAATAATCAACCATCATCCAGAGTGCACCACACAACTGCATAAGCATTAAATATAAATAATTAACAATTACACAGTCTGTCGACCAATCGATCGAAATACAGCTAAATAATTGGGATTAGTGTACGCCAAATATCATCCCAATACCCGTGTGGGGTTTCAAACAATCAAACACAGATTTTATTTGTGCAGTTGGGCGATGTGTAAAATTTATCGTCCCAATCAATATCAATCAAATCAGTGTATATAAACAAATCTCCGATTTGTTTATAAATATTTATTTTATATACACGTTAAAAATTCTATTTTCAACTATAAAATATTTTTAACTATATAAATATTTTATTTCATTTCACATCACATCACACAATCAACTACACATCAAAATCAAACAATCAAGCATACAAGCCGTCCATGGTCTATGGACGACGGGTGTCGGGTGCTACTAAACACCGTCTGCATCCTAGTATATATTTTATCTAGAAAATTAAATTAAAGGTGAGAAGTTCTCACAGAGGGTTCCACTCCGCCGTGCTTTTCTTTTGAACTGCTGAATCATCTGGATTGGTTTGAAATTCCAATTCAGTCCTTTTCACGCTATTCAAATAAAAATTATATTTTTATTGCTTCGTTCAATAAATAAAATTCATATTTTAATTTCTACTTCATATATTTTTACAACGCTTATTTCAGTATAAAAATTATATTTTTACTTCTACATAATAAAAATTATAATTTTATTCTTTCTATCATATAAAAATTATATTTTTATTACCTCTACTATATAAAAATAATATTTTTATTATCTCTACTATATAAAATCAAATTTTTACTAATTATATAATATAAAAATCGCATTTTTATCACAATAAAAATATTATAAAAATCAAGTCTTTTTATTGTTAGACCAAAAATTGGCACTAACACCCAAATGTTATGTGAAAACCTCACTATCACATATTAATGCAGAAAAAGCAGTAAAATAAGAGGAGACACACGAAATTTTTATAGTGGTTCGGCTCAAACCAAGCCTACGTCCACTTTATAGTTTCTTAAATCCTAAGAAGCTATTACAATGTTGTTTGCTTGCCGTTTATACACGAAATCCTCATGTTTACAATGAAGAAGAGGAGATTAGAGAATGAATTTATACACGAATTCCTCGTGTTAAAGTGATGAGCAATGTCCTTGCTTGGTTGTAAAGGAGACCAAGTGTTGGAGTAGCCAAAAAGTCCCTTGAAATGACCATCTCCTGGTGTATTTATAGATGTAGAGAAGCAGCTAGGTGCTCTGAATCGGATCGGATCGGAGGGGCACGTGGCGTGCACTGAGGCCATCTCGGAGATAGTGCAAGAGTGGTCTTCAGATCGTGCTAGGACAGGTGTAAGCCGATCCGGATTAATAGGAAGTAGTTACTCCTTGAGAACAGGTCAAAGTTGAGGTGTAGCAGTAGGTCGAAGCGGTTCGGTTTGGGTCCTCTTCCCTCCGAACCGATCCGGAGCATTCCAACCGAAGGCGAGACGTGTTGCTATACATCTGAGCAGGTGCAGGGGGGTCGGTTCGGACTTCCGATCCGAACCGAGTTGGTGTCTTCAATCCGAAGACTTTGTGCTCTTGTGAGGATCCGATGCGAAGCGGGTCGGATTGCTCCATTCTATCCGATCCGAACCGAGTCAGAGCTCTGCCAAAACCATCCAATGCTATGCTTCTTCGAAGAGAGGAGTCGGAGCGGGTCCGATCCGATCCGGGAGGTCAAGCCAATTTCCATATTCCAAGTTTCCGGTTCTGCATGCGTTCACGGAAACGGGCATAACTTTCAAAACGTAAGTCCGATTGAGCTGAACCAAAGCTCAAATTGAAGCTGCTTCAGAGAGCTACAAGAGTTACTGAGCTCAGCTCCGTAATTGCTGATTTCGGGCCCAAAAAAGGTCGTCTGATAGGAGTTCCGGGCCATTCTTTGTTTGTGATGCGACTTCAACCAAATCGCTTGCTGTCTTCTGACGGTATTCCCAACACTTGAGCGTATTGTTGAGAAGAGATTCCATGTGTGACTGCTTTGACTAAAAAGCGGGTCAACATTTTTCCCCTCAGAACATATCTTGCTGAATGAAGGAAGATGTGTTCTGGATAATCCAAGGCCACGCCGGGCCTGCCAGCTGCAAGTATAATCCATACCTGCGAAGAAAAGAGAGCAGAAAGATGTGTCAAATCCTGACAAAACTAATTACACTTTCGAGCATAAACCATGCTTGGGCGTTTGTTTGAGTATAAACCATACTCAAGGGACGATCGAATCATACTGCCAAAACCTGAAAACGGACCTAACCCTCCAGGCATAAGCCATACCAGGAAGTTCAAACTGAGCATAAGCCATACTCGAGTTTTATTGAGTTCCTTTGCCCAATCCTGACAAAATCTTCGTCGTTCCGGAGTATAACCCATACTTAAGCATCCTAGTGAGTACAATGCGTACTCATGTCGGGATAGAGCTATACTTGCCAAAACCTGACAAGACAGTCTGTCCCTAGGCATAATCCATGCCTAGGGGTCCGAGATAAGTATAAGCCATACTTTAATTGAGATTGAGAATCCTGCCACAGCCTGACAAGACACTTAAATTCGCCAAACATAATCCATGCTCGGGAAGTCCTTCCTTATTCAATTCAAAGTACAAAACCAAAGCAAATCCTGATTGGTTTGTCATCGAGTGTAGAGCACGTTTTGGAGCTAAATCCTAACCCCGATCGTGTGTACTCCGATTTAGCCAATCGAAAAACCTAGAGAAAACAAAGAGACATATCTTAAATCCTAAGAAATGCTGAAAACGCAGAGTGATCCAATCCAGATCAGTTGATGATGAGCCGATGGGAGCTCGTTCCAGGGTCATTCCCTCTCCGGGGAGCAGGTGGTGGCAGCGCGGGTGCAGGCGCTGTTGGTTGTTTCACATACTCGGTTAGCTCTCCACGTCTAACCCGTTCCTCGATCAGATCTCGCAGATGCCGGCAGCCATCTGTGTTATGACCGTCCATATCATGAAATATGCAATGTCTTCCAGAGTCACGTTCTCTCTGGGATGGCTCCCACCTGGGAGGCTTTGGATAGGAGACGTCACCGTTTGTGTTCATGTAGATGTCAGTCAACGTTGAATTGAGTTCGGTGTACTTCTCATATCTTGGCCCTCTCCGGGGCTAAGCGTTGCGGTCATTCTTGACAGCAGCTTTCCCTTTGCCTTTACCAGAATCAGATGGTTCTCCGTCTTTGAGCATGTTAACATTGAGAATTTTCTTTTCGGACGTTGCGTCTTCTTCACGTAGAAACCTATTCGATTCAAGGTAGAATTCGCTGAGATTCCGTGGTGGGTCTCGGTACAAGGATTTTTTGAACTCCGAGTTGTCCAGAACGCCGGAGACTGCCGCCATCAATACCATAGATGGCTCAGGTCGATCAACTGATGTTGCTGCAACGTTGAACCTTTCCAGAAATGATCGCAGAGTTTCTTTAGGCCTCTGCTTGATTGTAGTGAGGGACATTACATTCTTGGGTCGAGCGATGTGGACCCGAAATTGTTCAATAAAGCGAGCGACCAACATGTTCCAGCTGTTGATCGATTCAGATTCCAACTGCCGAATCCACATAGCAGCAATATCAGTCAAGAAGAGAGGGAAGCATTTTGCCATGACGTTTTCCGATGCCGATTGAACTTCCATATGACGTTTGTAGCGCATCAAGTGCACGGTAGGATCCGTCCTGCCGTTGTAGGGCTCCAGCTGTGGGAGTTTGAAATCTGGGGGATTGCGAGAATTCCTGATTTCCTGTGTGAATGGATTGTGATTGACATCATCCATGTCATTCTGATAAGAGCGGCCTCTGCAGAGGCGTTCAATGAGGTTGGCGAGCCGATCGCCTTCAAAGAGCTGTTGCAAGCTGCTAAGATCAGAAGTGGTGCCCCCAGCGTTGAGTCCAGAAGAGTTCAGAAAAGTACGGGGAGCTTGGAAGGTCATCCTGTTCGGATCGGGGGTGCCCCCGTGCTGCGGCTCGGAGAAGTGAGGAGGTTCGTGGAAATGTGCATGGTTCGGGTCAGATGTTCGGTTCGGGTTAGAGGTACCGAACCGACCGGGTTCGTCTTGCTCGACCTGAACGGGTCTGTGGTGATTGTCCTGCTGCGTTCCACTTCGGAGTTGTGTCATTGTATTTCCTATCCGAACCGGAGCGGATATTGGGCGTGGTAGGCCTGTGCTTCTAGTGACGTTTCCATCCAAAACGTTAAGTGTTGAAGCTGCAAGTTGTTGAGGGGGATTGCCCCCGAGTTCTCTCGGAGCTTGCTCATCGGTTCGGATCGGGTCCGAACCGATCCGGTTCTCTGCTCCTGCTGGGGCTGATTCCATGCCAATTCCTACGATTTGTACGTTGCCACTCGGCCTGCCTTCCATCCGAGCAAAGAATTGGTCGATCATCTCCTGTTGTTTGCGGAGGAGATCATCTTGCCTTGCCATTTGAGTTCTCAATTCAGCAAGAACGCCATCCATCTCTTCTCTGGTTAAGTATGCTGATGGATTTTCATGAGAGGAAGCCTCCTGGCTTGCCTCGTTCCTTGCGCCTTCAGTGCCAACATCCTCAACACGAGAGAAGGTTCCGTCTTTCTTTCGCTTGACCATTGATCCAATAGCCAAATAATCCGCTTACGTTAAAGCTAGTAGAAGAAGTTGTATTGTGTGCCCCACTACCTGGCGCGCCAAAATGTTAGACCAAAAATTGGCACTAACACCCAAATGCTATGTGAAAACCTCACAATCACAGATTAATGCAGAAAAAGCAGTAAAATAAGAGGAGACACACGAAATTTTTATAGTGGTTCGGCTCAAACCAAGCCTACGTCCACTTTATAGTTTCTTAAATCCTAAGAAGCTATTACAATGTTGTTTGCTTGTCGTTTATACACGAAATCCTCGTGTTTACAATGAAGAAGAGGAGATTAGAGAATGAATTTATACACGAATTCCTCGTGTTAAAGTGATGAGCAATGTCCTTGCTTGGTTGTAAAGGAGACCAAGTGTTGGAGTAGCCAAAAAGTCCCTTGAAATGACCATCTCCTGGTGTATTTATAGATGTAGAGAAGCAGCTAGGTGCTCTGAATCGGATCGGATCGGAGGGGCACGTGGCGTGCACTGAGGCCATCTCGGAGATAGCGCAAGAGTGGTCTTCAGATCATGCTAGGACAGGTGTAAGCCGATCCGGATTAATAGGAAGTAGTTACTCCTTGAGAACAGGTCAAAGTTGAGGTGTAGCAGTAGGTCGAAGCGGTTCGGTTCGGGTCCTCTTCCCTACGAACCGATCCGGAGCATTCCAACCGAAGGCGAGACGTGTTGCTATACATCTGAGCAGATGCAGGGGGGTCGGTTCGGACTTCCGATCCGAACCGAGTTGGTGTCTTCAATCCGAAGACTTTGTGCTCTTGTGAGGATCCGATGCGAAGAGGGTCGGATTGCTCCATTCTATCCGATCTGAACCGAGTCAGAGCTCTGCCAAAACCATCCAATGCTATGCTTCTTCGAAGAGAGGAGTCGGAGCGGGTCCGATCCGATCCGGGAGGTCAAGCCAATTTCCAAATTCCAAGTTTCCGGTTCTGCATGCATTCACGGAAACGGGCATAACTTTCAAAACGTAAGTCCGATTGAGCTGAACCAAAGCTCAAATTGAAGCTGATTCAGAGAGCTACAAGAGTTACAGAGCTTAGCTCCGTAATTGCTGATTTCGGGCCCAAAAAAGGTCGTCTAATAGGAGTTCCGGGCCATTCTTTGTTTGTGATGCGACTTCAACCAAATCGCTTGCTGTCTTCTGACGGTATTCCCAACAATTGAGCGTATTGTTGAGAAGAGATTCCATGTGTGACTGCTTTGACTAAAAAGCGGGTCAACTATTATATTTAAAAATATAATCTTTCTATTCAACCAAAAAACTAAATTTTCAATAAACAAAAATCTATATTTTCTGTAAACAAAAATCTATATTTTCTATACACAAAAAAACTATATTTTCTATACACTAAAATCTATATTTTCTATACAAAAAAATCTATATTTTACAGTATATAAAAATCGTATAAGGAAAGAGGGAAAAAGGTAAACAAAACTCACTGGAACGAAGCGAGAGAAGGCAGTGTCTGAAGGGGCTGAAGTCAGAGGTGGTCGGAGTTTGGTGGGGCGGAGCTGCGTCGCGGGTGAGCTGGCCTGTGGGGGTGCGGTGGGCCACTGCGGTGGTTTGATGGAAAGGGAGGCGCGATTTTTCTCGAATCGATTTAGGGGGGAAAGCGGGGTTTTCTGGCTGGAGGAGGATCGGAGGTCGGTGGCGCTTGCGGGGAGGGGAGGCGGAGGTGGAGCGACGCATGAGGGGGGGGCGGTGGGTTAGCATCGATCGCCTGGGAGGAGGGTTTTTTTCTTTTCTTTTCTTTTTATATTCTGAGGCGTTGACTGTAAGGAGAAGAAAGGGAGGGGTGTTAAGGGGAAAAGGTTATAATATATTATATTAATATTTATTTTTAATTTTTAAAAAGTAACTTTTAAATTCGAACACCAAATCAAACCCAACGACTGTCGCCCATAGCTAATTACCCACATTCCGAACACAATGAGATATGTTTCATAAGCCAATTCTAATGTTTTAATCAGCTTTCATCAAAACTAAAATATAAATCTATATATTGAATTTTAAACGCACATTTCAATTTACTGGGGTCACATACTAACTAGAAAAATTCCCGAAAAATATTTTCTAGCTTCGTATTGACGATACGGTCCTAACAAAACTAGTTTCGTCAAATTCCGAGACCGTTGGAAAAATGGCCATTTTCCAGTCGATTAAAATCAACTAAAACTGGTCAAACGCGTTTTCCTTTGTCACACTCACATATTGATTCGAAAAATTACGAAATTTGAAACCTAGCAATAACTTGACATCGCGGATCCAACAAAAGTGGTTTCATCGAAATCCGAGGTCGTTTGCAAAATGGCCATTTTTAAAGGACGAAATTCCATAGCGACTATTCTGAATTTTCAACTGGGCATATCTTTTTATCCCCGCTATGAAATTTTGATTTTTCGGATTCGTTGGAAAGATATTCTCAATTAGATTAAAATATTTTTGGTTTCACTAAAATCCGGTTTATTTTCAATCCGTTACATTCATTTGAAATTTGAAATCGAATTATCGAACTACCGCGCCATTTTCAATTCCTTTTATATATATATAAATAAATATTTATATTCTAACGATGATCCATACAAATATATACATTCTAATTCCATTCAAAATAAATTTTTCGTCGATATTATTTAAAATAATTCATTTTAAATAACCAAAATTCGCTAAAATTGCCAAAATAAAAAATTTAAGTCGGCTCGGATTTCCGGGTTATTACAATCTCCCCCACTTAAAACTTTTCGTCCCCGAAAAGGAACGAAGCCGAAAGTTGTTTAACTAATCAACTAAACTTCCGTTATTTTAACTACGGCTTAAGTTCTTCAACTTTTCAGTTTCTAAGAACCTTTCAAATTTTTCAAAAATTTGGCTAACACCCTAAATTTTGGAAAAATTTCGCCATAACCTCCCCTGCACCGGGGACTTCGGGATATTTCATATAGCCTCCCATGGCCTTCTTCAATCCAAAAGAAAAAGAAAAGGCCAATCGGCTCATAAAATCATCATCACCCAAACAAAACAGTAAATTATGGTAAACATGTACCTATTTGTCGGGCAAACAATTTTATTCTTCTGCTCTAGCCTCCTTGCTATGTCCTGTTCAATGTAAGTACATGTATATGCAAGCAAACGCGACCAATTTTCAATACAACTCACTATTTGATTAATTTGGCTAAAGGTTAAAATTTTAATTAATCAACCAATAATCAACAACACAACCATCAATCAATTAGTTGATTAGCTTTTCAAATTCATAACTTTGATACATAGTCAAAAATCATATTTTTGATGCCAAATCACAACAATAGACCCTATCTAATTTTGGTTCTCACACCAGTCAATAGGAAATATATAGAAAGCCCACTTTTGTCACTCGAACATAAATTCTAATGATGGAGCTCCATCATCAAAATCATCTCCGGGCGATTAGAGTGATTCTATATCTATCCAGTATATTAAAACTTCGAATACACACGGATCAGACGTATATGCAAAATCTATATATACTGGATTGTCCACATCAATATAAATAAATATTCAAATACGTATAAAAGGATTTAAATTTCGAAACAAAATTTGTTTTCATTTTCAAAAATATACTCTTCACACTCGTTCTAGGATACTACTGATCCTATCTCTAACGAGTCATTCCTATTGGATATTACTAATCCAATCTCTGATGAATTCTTTCGTATGGTTCTAATGTGCCTTGTTCTCTGAGCTTTGTAAACCAAAGCTCTGATATCAAATGTAAAGACCCGTAACTTCCCTAGTAAGGAAAGCGCGGATAGTTCGAGAACAAGCCACAAAAGAACGCAGACAGAAGAACATTTCATTGTATATTACAACAATTCCATCAGAATACAAGAATATACAGAGTATAAATAAAGATTACACAATAGAAAAATATCATAGATTACAATACATTATATAGCAGCGGAAAATAATACAAAATACAACTGAAGAAGATACACGGATACAAAGCTTTCCGGATATCGTTCCAGCTGTAAATCAGGATCCTGTGAATATAAATCTGCAAAACCAAAACTACTAGCTGCCCGTGTCAAAATAAGGGCACCAAGAGTTTAGGTTAAAACAATAAACTCCAGGCCAGTCATGGGACTGGTGTGAGAACTAAAACAGTTATTAATCTTTATTTTAAAGTTAGGTAAATCAAGGGACCACGCCGAAAAACACGGAATGGGTTTCGTCCCAAGAATACCAGTGCATAAAACAAACGGCACAATGCTAAATAAAGAAAAATGAAGCTATTATAAGACCCAAGTCCCATCACACAATGCAACACAAACCAGAGGATAGGGTTTTACCTTATAATAGCCAAAGAATGCTTGATACGTTAAAACAATTCTTTTATTATTGCTATAAGTGAAGAAATCAATTTCAAATCAAAAGTATCAATCATAGGCGGCATGTATGCCCCATACCACTATGTCGCCATATATAGGTTATACAATCAAAATCGCAAAGTCACGTATTTGGAAATTGGGTTTCCATCTATGAACCGAGGCCAGGGATCATCCTCTACCGATTCGAGACAATCTTGCCCATGTCTCAGGTAAGCGCGCAGACAAGCCTTGGATCGTCAGGGCCGGTCCACCGATGTGGATCAAAATGCCTAAACACTGCGTCTCCCCGCCCTATGGGGCGTAAATGAGCCAACGAATGACTCCATCGGACCCGGATCGTCCGATCAAACCGAAGCGCCTCAAAAACCAACAACCACATAAGTCAAACTCGTCAGGGCGTGTAAAACCACTGACGCCACTTCTAGCTGGAAGGAAACGCATGCCCTCCCTGAAGTTCTCTCCCATTTCTGGTCCACTACCGGGGTGTGAGGCTCGCGAATCAACGCTACACAAAGCTATGCCACACAGGCCGTGCTTTGATCATCCACCACAAGACTCTGCTTTTCAACAGAAGCCTTGATCATTTGCCACTTAGGCATGCCACACAGGCAATTCACTCCATGCGTTTGATATCCATCAATATATAACCTCTGAGCTCGTACGTCCCAGAGAAGGGCGTTAAGCAAGAGAATAAATTCTCCGCCGCCAAACAGATATATATTTAATAGAAATCAATCGCATAGAATAAAATCCAATGTCAGACACACAGTCAATTTACAAGTCCGTTCTGGGACTGAACGAAACTGGAGGCACCTAGTACCTCGCATATCCATCGATCTCCAAGCACGTTTGGAAGATCACCAACTGATTCCCTCCTCTTGGGTGTACGGCCCAATCAAGATCATCAGTAATTGTCCGAACGACGTGAAGACCTCCGGTCTTCGACCACCGTCTTCATCTTCGACACCACGTAGAATCAGTTATTCAGAATGGGATAAACCCGGTCTTTCTGAATAACTCGCGTATATAATAAACAAGAGTTACACAAACACAACATATGCCTCATTCCAATTCAGAATATTCTTTTAGTCAAATATTTTTATACTTTGGGAAAGGTTCCCATTAATTTTATCAAAGATAAATTCTTTAAATTTATTTTTGAATCTTCTTTTGAATATCAATTCAAACTAGTCGGGATTAGAGAACCACACCTCAGTAATCATTTATTTCATTTCCCAGTCCCCACCTATTCATCCCATGAAGTAAAACTGGTAATACTTCATATCTAACACCACGGTGTTATCGGTAAATTCAATTACCATTTCACGCTCAAATCTAATTAAAGATTTAACTATCGCCTGGAGTAAAACTGGCGATAATCCATTCTCAATCTTTTCAATCTAATTAAAGAATCATTAAAACTCCACTTAGTTTTAATCTTTAACTGGGTTAAAGAATCAGTGTCATTTAAAACACGGTTCACGATAAACCCAAAATCACATTCCATTAATTATCGGGTTAAAGAACAAGTGTTATTTAAAACACTGTCCACGATAAACCCAAAAATCAATATCAATTCAATTCCAATTAAATATTATTTAACTGGTACACTTCATTAAATCTAAATAAAAAGATTTAATCTTTTTCTCAACTGGGTTTAAGAACAGTGTTAATGAAGACACCATTCACGACAAACCCAAATCACATTTGATATTAAATACAAGGCTCTGAATAGAAAATATATCGGCTTATATTCAATATCAAATTCTACGACCAACAAATATCGTATTGGAAATAAGGTTATATATATCTTTCAAATTCCCATAACAATATCTGTATCATCACGAAATCCAACATCGAAATATTCCGAAGACAATTTCGATTCAAATCCATTCCAATTCAATTATTGGAAATTCTGGTTATTTTCAAAACCATTTCAAATCCAATTTATTTATTTTAAAAATAAATAAATTATTATTCTAGTTCAAAACTAGTTCATTTCGATAGAAATCTATTTTTATCTTTTCAAATAGGGAGTTTTTCATCCCAATTCTTCACAAATCATTTCTTATGACTTTACACAAATTATTACTATTTTTAATAATTTTATCAAGGCCCGTACAGTCGATTTCCATCAACGGCCATCGAATTGCACTTACAGCGACCTTTTCCAAATTTGATTTGGACACAATTCCAAATACAACCGTTAGATTTCTAATTTCTTATATTCGTTAGAAAGCTCTTTTCGATACGAACCCAACGGTTCCGTTTTTAGGAGAATCCGACGGTCGGATCTCCCGTAATATCCGTTTGAAGTCAATGGTCGAAATTCGCGAACTGCTGCGGCGCGGCGCATTCTATTCAGGCCATTATATTATATATATATATAATATATATTTCATCGATTTCCTTTCAAAACGGATTTTTAAAAACCGTTTCAATTTCGTTTTCGAAACGATTTCTACTTCATTTCAAATTCAAATCAAAATTGAATTTTTCAATATAATCAGTTTTAATTTCATTTCAAATCGATTTCAATTTAATTCGAATTTCATTTCATTTCAATTTTATTCGAATTTCAAATCTATTTAATTCAATTTTAATTCGATTTGAATTCCTATTCAGTTCAATTTCTAAAATATTCGATTATTGAAATCACTTTTCAATATTCATTTAAAAATGAATAAAATCGATATAAATACCGTTCACGTCAAAATGGCGTTAATCTAATCAACACGGCTTCATATATTTCTATTTTCAAATATTTCTATTTCAAATATTTCTTTTCAAATATTTCTTTTCAGATATTCTATTTCAAAACCGGAATGAGGCCCAATCAATTACCATATAATGTTAATTATATGGATTTTCTACAACACATGTATAAAATAACAACGATAAATAATCAACCATCATCCAGAGTGCACCACACAACTGCATAAGCATTAAATATAAATAATTAACGCTTACACAGTCTGTCGACCAATTGATCGACATACAGCTAAATAATTGGGATTAGTGTACGCCAAATATCATCCCAATACCCGTGTAGGTTTTCAAACAATCAAACACAGATTTTATTTGTGCAGTTAGGCGATGTGTAAAATTTATCGTCCCAATCAATATCAATCAAATCAGTGTATATAAACAAATCTCCGATTTGTTTATAAATATTTATTTTATATACACGTTAAAAATTCTATTTTCAACTATAAAATATTTTTAACTATATAAATATTTTATTTCATTTCTCATCACATCACACAATCAACTACACATCAAAATCAAACAGACAAGCATACAAGCCGTCCATGGTCTGTGGACGACGGGTGTCGGGTGCTACTAAACACCGTCTGCATCCTAGTATATATTTTATCTAGAAAATTAAATTAAAGGTGAGAAGTTCTCACAGAGGGTTCCACTTCGCCGTGCTATGCTTTTGAACTGCCGAAACATCTGGATTGGTTTGAAATTCCAATTCAGTCCTTTTCACACTGTTCAAATAAAAATTATATTTTTATTGGTTCATTCAATAAATAAAATTCATATTTTGTTTTCTACTTCATATATTTTTACAATGCTTATTTCAGTATAAAAATTATATTTTTACTTCTTCTACATAATAAAAATTATAATTTTATTCTTTCTATCGTATAAAAATTATATTTTTATTACCTCTACTTTATAAAAATAATATTTTTATTATCTCTACTATATAAAGATCAAATTTTTACTAATTATATAATATAAAAATTGCATTTTTATCAAAATAAAAATATTATAAAAATCAAGTCTTTTTATATTTAAAAATATAATCTTTCTATTCAACCAAAAATCTAAATTTTCCATAAACAAAATCTATATTTTCTGTAAACAAAAATCTGTATTTTCTATACACAAAAATCTATATTTTCTATACATAAAAATCTATATTTTCTTTACACAAAAATCTATATTTTCTATACACAAAAATTTATATTTTACAGTATATAAAAATCGTATAAGGAAAGAGGGAAAAAGGTAAACAAAACTCACTGGAACGAAGTGAGAGGAGGCGATGTCTGAAGGGGCTGACGTCAGGGGTGGTCGGAGTCTGGTGTGGCGGAG
The DNA here is from genome assembly GCA_030737875.1 of Allium sativum. NCBI lineage: Eukaryota > Viridiplantae > Streptophyta > Magnoliopsida > Asparagales > Amaryllidaceae > Allium > Allium sativum. The sequence continues at coordinate 121,753,813 of CM060920.1, forward strand.
CTGCATCGCGGGTGAGCTGGCCTGTGGGGGTGTGGTGGGTCACTGCGGTGGTTTGATGGAAAGGGGGGCGCGATTTTTCTCGAATCGATTTAGGGGGGAAGTTGGGTTTTCTGGCCGGAGGAGGGTCGGAGGTCGGTGGCGCTTGCAGGGAGGGGAGGCGGAGGTGGAGCGACGCATGAGGGGGGGCAGTGGGTTAGCATCGATCGCCTGGGAGGAGGGTTTTTTTCTTTTCTTTTTTCTTTTTTATATTCTGAGGCGTTGACTGTAAGGGGAAGAAAGGGAGGGGTGTTAAGGGGAAAAGGTTATAATATATTATATTAATATTTATTTTTAATTTTTAAAAGTAACTTTTAAATTCGAACACCAAATCAAACCCAACGACTATCGCCCATAGCTAATTACCCCCATTCCGTACAAAATGGGATATGTTTCATAAGCCAATTCTAATGTTTTAATCAGCTTTCATCAAAACTAAAATATAAATCTATATATTGAATTTTAAACGCACATTTCAATTTACTGGGGTCACATACTAACTAGAAAATTTCCCGAAAAATATTTTCTAGCTTCATATTGACGATACGGTCGTAACAAACTAGTTTCGTCAAATTCCGAGATCGTTGGAAAAATGGCCATTTTCCAGTCGATTAAAATCAACTAAAACTGGTCAAACGCGTTTTCCTTTGCCACGCTCACATATTGATTCGAAAAATTACGAAATTTGAAACCTAGCAATAACTTGACATCGCGGATCCAACAAAAGTGGTTTCGTCAAAATCCGATGTCGTTTGCAAAATGGCCATTTTTAAAGGTCGAAATTCCATAGTGACTATTCTGAATTTTCAACTGGACATATCTTTTTATCCCCGCTATGAAATTTTGATTTTTCGGATTCGTTGGAAACATATTCTCAATTAGATTCAAATATTTTTGGTTTCACTAAAATCCGGTTTATTTTGAATCCGTTACATTCATTTAAAATTTGAAATTTGAAATCGAATTATCGAACTACCGCGCCATTTTCAATTCATTTTATATATATAAATAAATATTTATATTCTAACGACGATCAATATAAATATATACGTTCTAATTCCATTCAAAATAAATTTTTCGTCGATATTATTTAAAATAATTCATTTTAAATAATCAAAATTCGCTAAAATTGCCAAAATAAAAATTTTAAATTGGCTCGGATTTCCAGGTTATTACAGTTACTCTTGAAATTAAATAATAAAACATTTAATTATTTGATTTGATTGATCATTTTAATTTACCGGGGCCACAGACTGCCTCTAAAAATTCCTAAAAAATAAATCTAGCTATGTTTTGATGATACGGTCCCAACAAAACTAATTTCTTCAAATTTGGAGAATGTTGGAAAAATGGCCATTTTCAAGTCAATCGAAATTGACTGAAATTGTCAAAACACATTTTCTTTTGACACGCTCACATATTGATTCCAAAAATTATGAAAATTGGAATCCTGCAAAAATTTTACATTCCGGATCCAAAAAAGTGGTTTCATCAAAAACGAAGGTCGTTTGAAAAATGGCTATTTATACGGCCCATATATTATATTAAATTCCATAGCGACTATTTTGAAAATTCAACTGATCATAACTTTTGATTCCCGCTATTAAATTTCAATTTTTCGGATTAGTTGGAAAGATATTCTTAAATTTTTTTAAATATTTTTGGTTTCACCAAAATCCGATTTATTTTGCATCCTGTACAGTCAGTCAAAGTTTGAATTCAATTTTTCAAACTACCGCGCTATTTCTAACTCCTTTTGAAATAAAAATAAATATATTCATTCAAACTTCGATCTAAATAAAGTTTTAATCATTATTATTTAAAATAAGTTATTTCCACTATTCAAAATTCGGTAATATTTCAAAAATAAAATTTTTAAATTGGTTCTGATCTTTTGGGTTGTTACAGCGAGCCTCACACCTCGATATGGTGGGGAACGGATGGTCAGTCAGTATGCTTTTGAGATGAGGTTAGATACCCTTAGAGGTGTCATGGATTCGGTCGACCAAGATGAGCTGAGTGTGGTCGCTCCACACTTAGAGGGATAGGGCACACCCCCTGATTCCCATAGGGATAGAGTATGTGGTGTATTCTCTAGCTGGGACATAAGCCGCAGTGATACTTGATTTCCCAAAAGGGCGGATGTGCATTACGGTGTTTTCTCTAGCTGGGACATAAGCCGTTGTGTATTGCGCTATGCGATAGATCTTTCGAATCAGGAGCCATCAGTATGGAAATCTAAACTTCCAATACGACATTTTGCTGTTTTAGTTGTAAACCTATACATGGCGACATAGTGGGATGGGGCTCTCATGCCGTCTATGATTGATACATTTATATTTGAAGTTGATTTCTTCACTTATAGTAATAATAAAAGATTTGTTTTTAAAACGTACCAAGCGTATTTGGCTATTATAAGGTAAAACTCTATCCTCTGGCTTGCGTTGCATTGTGCGATGGGACCTGAGTCTTATAATAGCTTCATTTTTCTTTAATTAGCATTGTGCTATTTGTTTTATGCATTGGCATTCTTAGGGGTAAACCTGTACCATGTTATACGGTGTGGTCCTTTGATTTACCTAACTTTAAAATCAAGTTAATAACTGTTTTAGTTCTCACACCAGTCCCATGACTGACCTGCAGTTTATTATTTTAACCTAAACTCTGGGTGCCTTTATTTTCCACATGGGCAACTAGTAGTTTTGGTTTTCACAGATATTTCTTTTCACAGGATCCTGGATTACAGTTGGAGCTATATTCGGAAAGCTTTGTATCCATATATCTCTTTCAGTTGTGCAGTTGTTATTTAATGCTACGCATTATACTTATGTATTATTTTCGCTGCTATGTAATTTTAAATCTCTGATATTGTATTTCCGATGTGTAATAATTATTTATATTCTGGAATATTCTTGTACTCTGATGTAATTGTTGTAATAGCAATGAAATGTTCTATTGTTTGTGTCTGATGCGTCGTGTTCTCACTTCAATATGGGCTTTCCCTTAAGGGCGAGTTTGGGTCGTCTCATATACCACCGATTCCTTTACACAACCCCAAACTATTACAAACAGACCTATAACTCTTCAATAGCACTTGATTCAGAGAGTAGTGAGTGGAGAGTGTAGAGAGAAGAAGATCAGTGAAAACAAAATTGAATTCGGCAAAGTATAAGTGTAGAAATCATAAAAGTGATAAGAAATAATGGTGTAATGAAAGAGAGTTGAAAGGGAGAAGAAGAGTGATAAAAAATTCGAAATCAACCCCATTTTATAGTGTGTGAAAGGTTGCAACGCTTCAAAACCATCACAAATAGTGAAAAGACACTTCGTCTAAAATTTGAAAAAACGACAGTTATATGTCGGCATGTATATATATATATATGTGTGTGTGTGTGTGTGTGTGTGTGTGTGTGCTTATGTATGTATGTATGTATGTATGTATGCCGAAATATATATGTGTAAAATTGAATTTGATCATTTTTCAAGAGTTTTGAAATAAATATAATTATGGAAATTCATTTATTAAAATATGGTGTCATAAATAAATATTATAAAGTAGAAAATCATTTGAAAACATAAATATAAACTATATAAACATATTTATAAAATTAAAGAGTTTAAAACTATATAAATATAAAGTATATAAAATATAATTATATAAAATTTATGTAACGACCTGGATTTTTGAACAGTTTATTTTAAATATTTAATATGGTTTTAAATATTGAATTGATAATGTAAATGGATATTTATATAGAATTTATCGATTTATAATCAAATATAATTCGTGTATATCGAATTATCGTAAACCGTAAATAATTGAAACTGAAGTTAAAAACTGAATCGAAATAATTCAGATGATCAATATTAATTGTATTTGAATATAGAGGATAATAAAAATATTTATTACCAGCGAATTGATTGGTTCTGAATTTAAAATAGCATATAGGTTAAAATTTAATTTCAGAATATATATACTGTTCAGTTCAGAATTTCGACAGTGGTTACGTTAAAATAGCGGTTCGTGTGTGAACCCTTAGATATTTTAATGGACAAGATCAAAATCGAATCTAAGATCAAATCGGAATCTGTTTAAAAGAAATAAAAATCTCTTTATATCAATTCAAATTAAATTAAATTATATTTAAAATCAAAATTGAAATCTTTTTTCCTTCAAAAGATATTGTCATGTACTTTGGCCGACCACACATTAAAAACTTGTCCCCTTCGTTGCCTATAAATCGCGATAACCCCTTTGATTCATTTCTTATTTCAGTAAAGAAAATCCGTTCCTTCTGATTTTAACACAACGAGTTTGCCTTTTACCAATTCAAATTGAACGAGAGCTTCTGAAATAAAATAGCTACCATTACTTCCTAATTCCTCAAATTAAAATCGAGGTCGGTCCTTCTCGTCTGAAACCAGTTGGCGAGATAAGGTTATCAAGTGTTCGATTCGTGAGAAACATATTTAGAGTTTTGCGAGTGTAGACAACGGAGGGCCATGGATTCCGCATCGCTGGATTTCTCATGTTGGAAAGCTTCTACAATCGGAATTTGGTGAGATCGACACCCATGAGAGTCACGACTTCTATGCTGAGCTCAGCATCGCGATTTATAGGAACAACGTGAGTTATGGGAGGTCAAGACGATGAAGTGAAGGATGTGGTGCCGAGCATTCTGGTGGGGAAGGCTCTAGAGTTCATCGATGTTGGTGATGTCATAGGGTAAGCGAAGGTAGAGTTTGGGTTTTGGATCTGGCGTTTGTATAGGGATGGAGTGGAGGGTTTTATCATGATTTCTGGAGGTAGGAAAAAAACACAACAGTGATGTGTTTGGGTAGGTCTCGAAAAGGAGGGGTTGAGTTCGGCAATGACGTGGAGGTGTTGGTAGTTTAAAGCAATAAAGAAGAAGTGTGGTAACAAAGCTTCAGGTTCATGGAGTTTTTCTTTTAGCAGTAAGGTATAAGTTAATAATTTTATTTATTAAGGATTTAATTCAAGTATAATAAAAGTTATAGAAATATAATTAACTTGTAAAATTTATTTGTGCAAGGTCCATGAATAATTAAAACGAGTTATAATAGAAATGGGAGTGGGAATTATTGTGTGTGCGCAACATAATCGTAAGGAGGCCGGAGGTGAGGAGCATTTGCTGGTTGTAGAAAAGATAACAAGGGAGTTTGATTTTGCTGTAAAAGAAGGGATAAGCATTAAGGATAATTAAAAGTAATTAATTTATAATTAAATTTGGTTAATGGAATATTTAAAATAATTAAACTTGAAGTAGCTATAACCATGTCATATAGTAACAGTTTCTGATGGACAGAATTTATTGGAATCATAAGTGTTAAGCTTGTGATGGAATCGAGTTCGGAAACTGTTGGAGTTAGCAAGGGTTTTAAATTTTTATCGAATGGGATTTTATTTGATTTAAAATTGGAGAAGATTGCAATATAAATCACGATGAGTAAATCTCACTCAAATTTATTGTTTAGAATTATTTGTAATCGTTAAAAATAATTGTTGGTTGCTTGGATGCGTTTAAATATTTGTGTGGTTATTATATATTAGTTATTTAGGGTTGTTGTGATTATTATACATATATTGGTGATTGGTTGGATTCCCGCAGTATCATTAGCGGATGCCCACGGTACCAATAGCGGATGATTACCTTATACGCCCCACGCTATGATAGTGGATGACCTTCTATACCGTGATATCCTGCCTCGAAGCAGGATGGGTATTATTTATGTGACTAACGTCTGTGGATGCAGGAAAACAGGTTGAGGAATCCAACTAGATTCCTCAAAATATTATTATTTGTTTGTTTTCACATATATTATCCTATATGATGTGTTGATTGATAATTGAGTGATTTGATTGTTAAATATCACTAGGGCCTAAATGTTGATATTTTAAAATATCGTAAAAAGGAAATTTCTAGAGTTAAAAAGGGAAATTCTATTTTTTTAAATAGAATTTGAAATTCAAATAGAATAGAAATATTAACTTGTTTCAAAGTATAAAAACAAGTAGTTCATTTATAAACGAAGTTTATAAATAAAGTGAAATTAATTATCAGTGGATAATTCAGAAAATAGAAATACAAGTGTGACTTTGGGAAGGGAAATATATTTTTCCAAAGAAGAAATGTTTTATTTGAAAGCGAGACTTGGTTAATAATGGTGTTTGTAAATATAAAGGTGAAAAAAATTATCATTTGGATAATTTAAATATTTTAAATTCAAATGTGAATTTAAAATAAGAACTTAGAATCGTTTTAAATAATAAACGATTAACTTTATTCGGATATTCGGAATATAAGTGAAGTTGAATAAATCCTTAGGATTTATGTTTAAAATTCGACTACGTCGGATTTATAAAAAAATAGATTATTCCCAGACGATATATTTAAATTTAATTTAAATAGAAACTGAGACAGGACATGAAAATAGGTACTATATTTATATAGATAAGTTAAATAAAGGGAATACTCCAAAATGAGATTTTGGTATTAAATAGATTTCAAAATAGACTTGTTTAAATAAAACAAGGAAATTTATAAAATGGTGTTTATAAATAAAATGAATAAATTATCAAGAGATAATTTGAATATAGAAATTCAAATGGAATATGAATAAAGAGAATTCAAATATAGAATTTGAATATAGAAATTCAAATGGAATTTGAATAAAGAAAATTAAAATAGAATTTGAATATAGAAATTTAAAATAGAAAGTTGAAATCATTTCGAAATGAGAACGACGAAATATATTTCAGAATGTGGATTTTTAAACAGAATAGAAATAAATCCAAAGGATTTATAATTTATAAAAGGAAAATTGGAATTAAATATAGAAGATCAAAGTATAAATAAATATATTACCGAGTAAGGAAAAATCGACCATTATATATAATCGAAATTATTATGTTAAATTGGGAAACTGATTCGATATATATTAAAAATATATCAAAATGGAGTTATAATTTATATATAAACGAAATTTAAACGTTTATATATATTAATATAATTAAAACGAACTCGCCGCAGCGTGGCACTTCGTAAACTAGCGATTCGAATTTCTATCGAGTGTATAGAACTCAATTTAAGTCGGAATTCTTTGTAACAAGAATCGTCAGGACCAATTAGATGATAGTTTTCTAATGGAAGAGAAAATTCCGAATTCCGTCGTATATATTTGGAGTTATGTCAAAATTAAAATTTTCAGAAAAACAGCGCTATAACCATTTGAAAGCCATAACAGTTTATTTAATTCTATAAAAGGATTTTGAGCAAATCAAATTCGAATTTCTATTTAGGAAATCCCAGATTTGAGTTGTGAAATATATCTGAACACAAGTGGAGTAATGGATTGATTTTTTTGAAACAAAAAAATAGATTTTTAATTATTGAATAGAATTAACTAATTTGAATAATAATTAGTTAATGAGATTTTAAATTGAAATTGGGTTTTGAATAAGTGAATTCGATTTGGAAATTTATATTCGAAATTGAAAAGAAACTTGAATTGAAATTGGAATTCAATTTTGTAATGAGCAAGTTAAATATTTTATTTGAACATGTTATGTTCAAACAAAGAAGTGAAATAGGCAAAATAGCTAATTATAGAATAAAAGGGCGAAACTGAATTCAAACGATTGGATTGAGTTGAATTGAATTGAAAACAGGTGAACATGTGTTAGATAGGTATGGAATAAAGTATATGAAGAGAATGAAGTTTATAAATTTAGTGCCGGACAAAAAAGTACACGTTTAAATTCCATATGAGGTTAATGCGCCGAATCGGCTAGCCGCTTGGCTTTTTCTTTTTCTTTTTGATTGGAGAGGCGTGTGTGGCGGTTTGGGGATTTTCCCGATTCTCCCGGTACAAAGGAGGTTATGGCGAAATTTTCCGGAAATTTAAGGAGTTAGTATATTTTAAGAAGACTTGATAATTAGGAATCGATATATCGATATATATATATATAGAATTCGATAATGAAACGAAATTAAAATAGAATGTTATAAACAAAAAGGAAATCGATAGACTGGTAATAGAAAGAGAAACATATATACGTTTAAAAATGGATAATTTGTTTGTATGGTGTTGATTATTCGAGGTAAATGGTTTTGTCTGTTTTGAAGTTAATGATGTTTTTAGTCAAGGTCTGAGAGGTAGTTATACCCAAACTCGATTGATTTCATTTTTAATTGATAAATAGCAAGATCCAGTCTTGAAGAGAAGTGTTTGAATAAGAGTTAGTTGAATAAAATATTTTGGGTTGTTGTAACGATGTTTTGCACAACATTCGTTTTAACCCAAGTGGTGGAACTTTGGAAATATAAAAGTAAATATTTCCTAAGTATAATTAAAGTTGTCGGGAAAGAGATAAGTGATTGAAATTGTTTTCAATTGCAAATAGAGATATTTTCTAAATATAGAAAATAAAAGAAGTTGATATTTGGAAATGTTTTCCAAATGGGTAAGAGGCCAAGATGATTATCGAAAATATTTGGTTAACAAATATTAATAAGAAATGGAGAAGTGATTTAATTAATGAAATATTAATTAAGAGGCTCAGTGATTTGTTTGATGTTATGGATGAATGTTCGTTTGTTTTTCTTCGATAGTTAAATAACCGACTATCGAAGTGTTTGCCAATATCATTGTCAATATGGATAGACCGGTTGGATTATTATCCGTGAACCAGTCCGTATTGGCAGTAACGTTGCAAATCAGATTATATGAAGATAATCGAAGATGGAGTGAAGTGCAAGGACGTTTTCTATTCATAGAAATTGTGCCTTCGGTTTCGTTCAGTCCCAGAACGAACGTATATGGATCAATGTCTGACAAAGTTTTTCCAATGATCGAATATGTTGGTATGTATAAATATATATGGTGGCAACTGATTTATTCCCTTAGCATAATATCCAGAATATATTTGTGAAAATCAATTAGTGATTAACGGATCTGACAATGTGGTATTCAAAGTGATTGTGCTATCAATGAATGATAATAATCGTAGCCGCAGGCCTCAACAACTGGGAAATGACAAAAATCGGGCAGGCAGCATGGCTATGTGGGTCGCTCCTATTAGGGTATATAATCACCTATCTAGAGAAATTCCTTTTACCTCTTTAATCTATCGATGCTGTCCCTTTTCGGGAATCGGTTGCTGATCCCAACCGTTGGTGATATACATTCGATACACTCAAGCGAAATGAGTGGTCGGTCATGTGTGGGCCGGGTTGCAAGATGTTCTTGTTGAACCCAGTGTATTCCTCTCTAGAGATACACTATCGGAAGGTGGTTCCATACCATGTCATGTTGGAAATCCAATCTCCAATAAGCGCCCTATGGTTTTTGGTTTTATATTATATATGTAGTGTGAGATGCAAGCATTCCACTAGTTTCTATTTATTTGATGTAGACATTATTATAATATCACTGGATTTTATATCAAAGATATTTTAGGTTATCGTAAGGTAAAAACCATCCGTGTTTATGTGTGGATGGGTCTTACGATTATCATTTCTTTCGAAAGGATTTTGAAAGTTAAACAAATGGTTGGAGTTTACTCACACCAGTCCCATGACTGACCCAGAGTTTATTTTGTTTGTTTTCCCTAAACTCTTGGGTGCCCAAATTTGTACGGGCAGTCAAGTAGTCGGGATTTTTCAGATTCACTTGGAAAAGCTGGAAGTAGGAAGCTTCAGCAGTTAGCTATAGATTATCATATTTCCGCTGTGTACTTTGTGGTATCTGGAAACAGGTGTTTATAACTGTTCCAGGAATAACTGTTGTGCTCTGATAATGGTACGTATATACAATTACTGATTTGTATTTCAAAAGTTATGTTATTTAATATATTTTATTCGTTCCGCTATGAGATTTGTGTTCTTCGTTTTTCTTCTATTCTAATATTTCTTTCTTTCTATTTCTCATCCTCTAACTTCTTTCTAATAATGATTCGTATTTCTGTGCAATTTGGGTTGGACGTGTGGTGTTATTAGTGAACTCACATAGTACGGATTTGCGGGCCATTACAGTTGGTATCAGAGCTTAGGTTGAGTAAATACCTAGGCTTTGTAGGGATGTGCTCATTAGAGATAGGGTCAGTAGTACCTTAGAATGAGTTGAGTAAAAACTATTTTATATTGTGTTGGCTAGTCTGTTGGGTGGTTTATGAATTCTGGTCAAATCGTGGGACGCCACGAAGTCGATAGGAATTTATAAACACTTAACAGAGAAATTTGACACAATATTGTTTTGAAATGGGTAAATGAAATAATTTTACCCAAAAATTCTATTTTGATAGAAAATGAATAATTTTCTGAAATTATTATATTATATGGATGAATTGGTTGATATTATTATTATAATCAAATAAGATTATAAAATTGGATTAGTTATCTATAACCAAATAAAATTTGTATGTAAATGAAATATACAAATGAGATGAATTAGAATTAAATTCAAACCAGAATTTGGAATTTAAATCCTGGGAAGTTGGAAATATTTTTTGAAGTATATTAGAACAATATAGCTTTGTTTTAAAAGGATTTTTAATGGATTTTGAAATTGTTAAGGCACTGAACTCACTTCAGTGGCTGGAAAATAATTCTGATGGTGACTGCAGCATCATTAATGTTCATTTTCAAGTTCCTAAGTGATGAATTGCTACCTTAGAAAAGCTTTTGATGGAAATTTATTTGAAAGAAAAACAAATTGGTTTAAAAATTCAAATGTTTTGAATTTGTGATAGATTATAAATATATGTATACTTGTATGATTTCAAAAGGATTTGAAATAAAAACCCAAGGATTTGATTTCGGGAATTTAAATTTAACTTAAGAAAGTTAAAAGGATTGAAATGTATAAAGTGATCAGAATCAATTTAAATGGAAACCAAAAGCTTTGGTAGAACTAAAATTGTTGAAATATAAACTGTAGAGTTTCAACAGAAGTGAATTTTGAAAGAGTTAATGGGTTTGTAGCATCTTTCTTACCTTAGTAATTTCGGGGACGAAATTCTTTTAAGGGGGAAGAATGTAACGACCCAGATTTTCGAACAGTTTATTTTAAATATTTAATATGGTTTTAAATATTGGACTGATAATGTAAATGGAAATTTATGTAGAATTTATCGATTTATAATCAAATATAATTCGTGTATACCGAATTATCGTAAACCGTAAATAATTGAAACTGAAGTTAAAAACTGAATCGAAATAATTCACATGATCAATATTAATTGTATTTGAATATAGACGATAATAAAAATATTTTATTACCAGCGAATTGATTGGTTCTGAATTTAAAATAGCATATAGGTTAAAATTTAATTTCAGAATATATATACTATTCAGTTCAGAATTTCGACAGTGGTTAAGTTAAAATAGCGGTTCGTGTGTGAACCCTGAGATATTTTAATGGATAAGATCAAAATCGAATCGAAGATCAAATCAGAATCTGTTTAAAAGAAATAAAAATCTCTTTATATCAAATCAAATTAAATTAAATTATATTTAAAATCAAAATCGAAATCTTTTTTCCTTTAAAAGATATTGTCATGTACTTTGGCTAACCACACATTAAAAACTTGTCCCCTTCGTTGCCTATAAATCGCGATAACCCCTTTGATTCCATTTCTTGCTTCAATAAAGAAAATCCGTTCCTTCTGATTTTAACACAACGAGTTTGCCTTTTACCAATTCAAATTGAACAAGAGCTTCTGAAATGAAATAGCTACCGTTACTTCCTAATTCCTCAAATTAAAATCGAGGTCGGTCCTTCTCGTCTGAAACCAGTTGGCGCGATAAGGTTATAGAGTGTTTGATTCGTGAGCAACAGATTTAGAGATTTGCGAGTGTAGACAACGGAGGGCCATGGATTCCGCATCACTGGATTTCTCATGTTGGAAAGCTTCTACAAGTGGAATTTGGTGAGATCGACACCCATGAGAGTCACGACTTCTATGCTGAGCTCAGCATCACGATTTAGAGGAACAACGTGAGTTATGGGAGGTCGAGACGATGAAGTGAAGGATGTGGTGGCGAGCATTATGGCGGGGACGGCTCCAGAGTTCATCGATGTTGGTGATGTCAGAGGATAAGCGAAGGTGAAGTTTGGGTTTTGGATCTGGCGTTTGTATTGAGATGGAGTGGAGAGTTTTATCGCAATTTCTGGAGGTAGGAAAAAAACACAATAGTGTTGTGTCTGGGTAGGTCTCAAAAAGGAGGGGTTGAGTTCGACAATGACGTGGAGGTGTTTGTAATTTAAAGCAATAAAGAAGAAGTGGGGCAACAAAGCATCAGGTTCATGGAGTTTTTCTTTTAGCAGTAAGGTATAAGTTAATAATTTTATTTATTAAGAATTTAATTCAAGTAACAAAAGTTATAGAAATATAACTAACTTGTAAATTTTATTTGTGCAAGGTCCATGAATAATTGAAATGAGTTATAATAGAAATGGTAGTGGGAATTATTGTGTGACGATCCCAAAACCCCGTACCACGGTGTTAAGGATAATCATTGGAATTTAACACATTAATCATCATTAGCAGAGTACAGATAATAACATAAACAAGAAAATAGAATAATTTACACAATATGACAGCGGAATCATATATATATCACCACATCAGAGAGCACAGTGCAGGATACTACTTAGTGCATAATAATACATAATCAGTCAACATCGCCAATGGCGGAATCATAATACATAAAGAGTACATAAACTATATATCAGTCTACATCGCCTGTGGCAGAATCATAATACATATACAATAATGGCGGAAAAGTCACAATCATCTCAATGTAGTCAAGCCTCGCCATAGCCCAAAAGCGCACCTCTACTGCAGTGCCATGCCCAAAATATGTCAGCTACCTGCAAGTAGGCTGCCCGTGTGAAAATAAGGGCACCCGAGTTTGCAAGGTGAAACAAACTACGAGTCAGTCATGGGACTAGTATGAGAAATCTACTTAACTTATTAAACAACAATAATGAGGCAAATCAAAGGACCACTCCACTTTCGCGGAACGGGTTTACTCCAATGAGTGCTAGTGCATGAAATAAAGTAAACGGTTAAATCATCGCAATGCTTTTTATCAAAATGAAGCCATTATAAGACTCAGGTCCCATCACACAATGCAATGCAAGCCGGAGGATAGAGTTTTTACCTTATAATGGCCAAAAATGCTTCATACGTACAAAACGAAAGTGTTTGGTATTATTACTAGTGCATATATGTTTCAAAAACAAATTTAATCATAAATATCAATCCTAGGCGGCATAGCTACCATCAACTATGTCACCATACTAGTAATACAATCACATCCGCAATTTCATATTGGAAATTGGATTCCATCATGAGTCGAGGCAAGGGGCAAGCTCCTCTCCGTTCGAGACACTCTAGCAAATGCCCCAGGACCGCACACAGCAATCCTTGGATCTTCAAGGCCGGTCCTCTCTTACTTTTGAGGGTCAGTTATTCCTGAACACACGTTTCCCAGTCCTTACAGACCTATATCGAGGCGCCTCGCATTCCAACAGCCACACAGGTGAAAAGTATATATAATGTCAGGGCTGGTAGGTCACTAACACCACCTTAGCTAGAAAGAAACGTCGTGCTCTCCCTGCAGTCACTATCCCGTTTTTGACTCATACCGAGGTGTGAGGCTCACGAATCCACGCTATACACAAAGCTACGTCGCACAGTCCATGCTTTGATCATCAACCACAAGACTTTGCTTTGCAACAGAAGCCTTGATCATATGCCACTTAGGCGTGCCACACAGGCAATCCACTCCATGCGACTGATTTCTGTCTATATATAACCTCTGAGCTCGTACGTCTCAGAGAAGGGCGTTAAGCAAGAGAATAAATTCTCCGCCGCCAAATAGATATATATTCAATAGAGATCAATCAGCACAGAACAAAATCCAATGTCAGACACACAGTCTATTTACAAGTTCGTTCTGGGTTTGAACGAAGCCGGATGCACCAAATTCCTCGCTTATCTACATAATCAACAATACGTCTAGACGGCTACTACTTCAGCTCCTTCAAGGTAGCTACTCCAATCATGAGCCTCAGTAGCGCCCATCCATCTAACGTGAAGATCGTCGGTCTTCAACCGTCTTAAACTCTTCGACTTCTGATCGTCGATCGATTATTTGAAATGAGATTAAACTCGGCCTTTTCAAATAATCCACATATATTTAGATTTTCAAATCAATTCATCACATGGTCAAATTACTCAACATTCACATTTCAGTTCCTTAGTATAGTTTTCATGTTAAATACATTCAACCATCACATGTCAAGCAAACCAAGCAAAATCGGTTTATTTCCATTCCATATCTTCAATAATATTTTTCAACGATATATCGCCATTTTTATTTATTTAAAAACGGCCATATTCAAGTAAACGACATTTCAGGTCGTGCCGAAGCACTCGCGCTGTTTTTCACTAAATTTGTTTTACACATATCTGAAAATCTAACCGTTGGATCTGCACAAATTTTATATCGTTAGAAAGATCATTTCAAAACGAATCCAATGGTTTCAGTTTTGGGAAAATCCGACGGTCGGATCTCCCACACTAATCGTTTGAAATCACGGTTTCAAATTACGAACTGCAGCGTCGTTATTCGATTTAATTTAATTATATTTATATTTATATATAAATATAATTGATTCTGGCATTGTTTTTCTTCAGATTTGAATTAAACATTCCAGACAATCCAACCGTCGGATCTTCACAAAGTTGGTGACGTTGGAAAGATATTTCCAAGGCAAACCCAACGGTTGCGGTTTCGAGAAAATCCAATGGTCGGATTTCCCGCACTAGTCGTTTGAAATCACGGTTTCAAAACACGAACTGCACGGCCACGATTCGTTTTAATTTTATTTATATTTATATATTTATATAAATATAGTTCATTCGACGATTTCAATATCGTTTTCACTTCAAATAATTCACTAACGCCTTTAATTTTTGGAAAATTTCGCCATAACCTCCTTTGTACGGGAGGGGCTGGGAAAATTCTTAAATAGCCACATGGGCGTCTCATCTCAAAAAGAAAAAGAAAAAGCCAAGCGGCTAGCCAATAGGCTCATAAAATAATCACCCAAACAAAACAGTAAACATGTACCTATTTGTCGGGCACACAATTTTATTCCTCTTCTCTTGCCTCTTTGCTATAACATGTTCAATAAATATGCATGTACGTATATGCAATTTTCATCACTTATCATTTTCTATTCAATTTCATTTTCGATTCACTTTGGTTTAAAGTCACCATTCATTCTAATGTTGCATACATAAGCAAAAACCACATCATTAGCTAATTAATGAATATTTCAACTCATGCATATTTATTTGAACAAGTGGTTATTTTTAACATTTCACATTTCAATAAAAATGATATATTTGGCGAACTAAACTATATTCCAACACATGACTATTTTATTTAGTTCCTTTACATGTTAAAAATAATATTCACTTCGCCAATATATATTTCAACACTAGTGTATCTTTAGCAAATCACATATATGATAAAAATGGTATTTTCGTCATCTAAAATATTTACTCAACATATGAATGTTTTTATCACTTCATAGATTCAATAAAAATGTAATTTTTATTGTTCAACCTTTTATTCAACACATGAACCTTTCCAACATACACACTTCTCAACACATGAGCATTTCCACACATGGATATTTTATATAGTTTGTTCATATAAGAAAGATGAAATTTTTATTGTTGAAACTATTTATATATAAGGCGAATATTTTACATACTTCATATATATTATAAAAAGGTAATTTTTATTGTTTAAACACTTTATTCATTCACACATGAATTTAATTTTCACACATCGCTTCTCAACACATGAGCATTTCCACACATGGATATAGTTTCAACACATGATTTTAGTTTCAACGCATGAAAATAATTTCAACATATGAAAATAATTCTAACACACATATATTATTCAAAATATCGACAACATAATGGCAGGGTAGTTAAAACCGGCACCGTCCCTAGTACGGCTCCTCGCTCTACCTTAAAACCTCGCGGTTTTTGACAATGGGGATTCATGCATCTAGTTCGCACGCAGGCGGCATGTTTTATTTCATTTCCACAATTATTTCCAATTTGTTTCAATCACCAATGGGTATTTTTCAACCACAACCAAACAATATCAACCACAAACAATTATTCAACCATTTGAATTTTTCACCCAATTTTTCACACCAATTCACAACAATAAATATCGTCCATGGTTTGTGGACGAGGGGAGTATATTTATATATATTTATATATTTTCTATATTTCACTTGCATTTCAACACACGTATCATTTAAACAATGCATGTATAATTCATACTTCGCTCATACAACTTATACAACGCATGTATATGAAATATACAACACGTATATAAATTATATTTCATTTATATAATTTATACATGACATTTTCTATTCAATTTCATTTAATTTAGATTTCTCACATTGGTTTTCGGAGTGCTAAAAATCGTAGATGGCTCAGAAAAATCCGCGGTCTCTTCTATGTGGTAGAGAGCCTCCTTGAGGACACGATGTTTCCTGTTTCATCGAATTTCATCAACACACTAAAAAGATATGATTTTTCAAAGTTCAAACATCAAAAAGGACTCACCTTTCAACGCTGGTTCAAACTAGGATTACAGATTTTCTCGAAACCCGCTTCGTATTGGAATGATCGGAAGTGATGACGTGGAAGAGGGGGGAGAGGGAAGTCGGCGCAGGGTGGTTTTGGCCGGATCGGAGGCCGGAGTTGGTCGTGGCGGCGCTGGGAAGTCGCTGACTTCTTGGCCTCGATTCTGGCGATGGAGGTGACGGGGGAGGTCGAGCTTGGGTCGGATTTGAAGAGGAGGAGGAGGCGAGTCGACGGAGGTAGGTGCCGGTGGCTGGCGTTGGTCGTAGCGACGGCGAAGTGGGAGGGAAGGATCGAACTACGTGAATCGTCCAGAGCAGATAACGTCGAGGGTTTTTGGAGGATTTTTAATTTTTAAAAATTATGAAAGGAATTTTATGGTTGGCTAAGGTTTTATTAACTTTTTAAATAGTGTTTTTACAAACGAACACCAATTCGAACCCACCGACTGTCGTCCCTAGCTAAATACCCCCATTCCGAACACAATGGGATATGTTTCGTTGGCCAATTCAACTGCTACATTCAGTTATTCTTCAAATTAAAGTATAAACATTTAATTTTCAATTTGAACGTACATTTCAATTTGCCAGGGCCACAAACTGATTCGAAAAATTCCAGAAAAATAAATCTAGCTATGTTTTGACGCTACGGTCCCAACAAAACTAGTTTCGTCGAATTCTGAGCTCGTTTAAAAAATGGCCATTTTCTGGTCGATCCAATTTAATAGAAATTGACCAAACACATTTTCTTTTGCCACGCTCACATACTAGCTTCAAAAATTATGAAATTTGAAACCTAGCAATAATTTGAAATCCCGGACCCAACAAAAGTGGTTTCGTCGAATTCCGAGGTTGTTTGCAAAATGTCTATTTTCAAGGGCTATATATTCTATATAGCGACCTTTCTGAAAATTCATTTGGCCATAACTTTTGATTCCCGCTATGAAACTTCGATTTTTCAGATTCGTTAGAAAGATATTCATAAACAAATTTAAATATTTTTGGTTTAACTGAAATCCATTATATTTCCCACTCGGCACAGTCAGTCAAAGTTTGAATTCAAATTTTCAAACTGCCTCACTATTTCTAATCCATTATTTTATTGAAATATTATATTTCAATTGTTCAAATTGCATTGAAATAACCAATTTAAAATTTTTAAATTGGCTCGTATTTTCCGGGTTGTTACAATCTTCCCTACTTAAAACTTTTCGTCCCCGAAAAGGAAAAACAGTAAAGTAGGAAAAAAATGTAAATGCAAAGGATTGCGAAGGTACCTTGCACCGGAGTTAGTCAGAAATGTCCACTCTGCATTTGGGATAAGCTTGCTTAATGCTTTCCTCAGTCTCCCAAGTACAGTCTCTAGGATCACTACTCCACTGCACTTTAACTAAATGAACCTTTTTGCTTCTTAGTTCTCTAGTTTCTTTGCCAACAATCTTTAATGGCTCTCTTCTGACTGCTAATTCTGGAGTAATTTCTATATCCTGTTGCGTTGCTTCTTCTACAACAAGATCCGGATCATGCACATGTCTTCTAAGTTGAGATACATGAAACACATTATGCACTCCAGGCAACCAATCAGGTAATTGAACCCTATAAGCAAGAGTTCCAATTCGTTCCAGTATAGGAAAGGGACCAATAAACCTGGGTGCTAACTTCCCAGTTTTACTGAATCGGATCACTCCTCTCATCGGAGATACTTTCAAATAAACATGATCACCAACAGCAAATGTCAAATCTCTTCTTCTGGAATCTGCATAACTTTTTTGTCGGCTTTGTGCGGTTTTCAATCGCTTCTTGATGAAATCGACTTTATCAGATGCTTCTCGAATCATATCGGGTCCTAACACAATTCTGTTGCCAGATTCTACCCAACATGCTGGAGATCTGCACGGTCTGCCATATAATGCTTCAAATGGCGACATTCTCAAACTTGCTTGATAGATATTGTAATATGAGAATTCTGCCAAATGCAAGTGATCTTCCCATGACCCGCCAAAATCAATAATACAAGCCCGT
This sequence comes from Allium sativum, assembly GCA_030737875.1. Classification (NCBI taxonomy): domain Eukaryota; kingdom Viridiplantae; phylum Streptophyta; class Magnoliopsida; order Asparagales; family Amaryllidaceae; genus Allium; species Allium sativum. The sequence goes on from CM060920.1 coordinate 121,772,584, forward strand.
AGTAGATCTTCTAGAATTCTATTCACACGCTTAGTTTGGCCATCCGTCTGATGGTGATAAGCGGTGCTTAGATTCAGTTTTGTCCCCAATTCGGTCTGGAATGCCTCCCAGAATTTGCTAGCAAAAATTGGGTCTCTATCACTGACTATGCTGATAGGAATTCCATGCAGCTTAACAATTTCCTTGAAATATATCCGTGCTAGACTTTGAGCGGTTCTATTGGATCTGACAGGTATAAAATGGGCAGTCTTCGTGAAGCGATCTACGATTACCCAAATACTGTCATTACCTTTCTTGGTTCGGGGCAAACCATCTATGAAATCCATGGAAATCTGTTCCCATTTCCAACCTGGGACTTCCAACGGTTGCAACAATCCTGCTAGCTTTTGTTGGTCGCTCTTGACTAATTGACAAGTAGGGCATCTACTAACATATAAAGAAATGTCCCTCTTCATTGCCTTCCACCAGAAGGTGCACTTAATATCATTGTATATTTTGCTCACACCGGGATGGATACTAAGTTTGGACTTATGGCACTCATCCATGACTTCTCTTCGAAGCTCTGGAATATTCGGGATGCAAATCCTGCCATTTAATCTGAGAACCCCCTGGTCGTCAATACAGAAACTTGTAATTTCACCTTCCTTGACCTCTGAAAGATTCTCTGAATAAGCTCATCGTCTTTTTGAAGGACTGAAATCTTATCAATCAACGAAGATGTAACAGTTACGCTAGCTATGATTTCATTCTTTCTACTAAGTGCATCAGCCACTACATTAGCCTTTCCTGGCGTATACAGAATATCCAGATCATACGCGGCAAGAAATTCTAGCCAATGCTGCTGTCTTAAGTTCAGATCTTTCTGGGTGAACAAATAATTTAATGATTGATGGTCAGTAAATAGTTCGAATTTCTCACCCACCAAGTAATGCCTCCAGATTTTCAAAGCAAAAACAATAGCTAGCAACTCAAGATCATGAGTTACATAATTCTTCTCATGCGGTTTTAGCTGGCGGCTTGCATAAGCGACTACTTGGCCTTTTGCATTAACACTGCACCAAGACCCCTAATAGAAGCGTCTGTCCAAACCGTCAAATTCTGATTGCCATCGATAATGGTTAACACTGGGGCGGTTGTCAGTTTCGATTTCAATTCCTGGAAAGCTTCTTCACAGTCGGAAGTCCACTTAAATTTCTCATGCTTCTTTGTAAGCTTTGTTAATGGACTGGATATCTTCAAAAAATCCTTAACGAATTTTCGATAATAACTAGCCAACCCCATAAAACTTCTAACCTTTGTGGGTGTGGTAGGCTATTTCCAGTATTGAATTGCTGTAATTTTACTCGGATCTATAGAAATCCCTTCCTTTGACACAACATGGCCAAGGAACTTCACTTCTTCTTGCCAGAAGACACACTTAGAGAATTTGGCTTTGAAGACGTTCTTTCTCAGAATCTCCAATACTTGTTCTAAATGTCTTTCATGCTCGGGTTTTTATTTGGAGTAGATTAAAATATCATCGATGAATACGAGGACAAATTTATTCAGAACTCCCCTGAACACTCTATTCATTAGATCGACGAAGTATGCTGGAGCATTGCATAGGCCGAACGGCATTACTAACCATTCATAAAATATGTCTGGACCTCTGAAAGCTATCAAAGGAACACACTCTTCTGCAATTCTCAATTGATGGAAACCTGTAGCTAGGTCCATTCTGGAAAATACTCTCGCCCCCATTTAATTGATCTAGCAGATCATCGATGCGGGGTAATGGGTATTTGTTTTTGAGCGTCTGTTTGTTAAGGTCTCGGTAATCAACACACAATCGAAGAGTACCGTCTGACTTTGGGACAAACACTACAGCTGCACCCCAACTAAAAAAGCTAGGTCTGATCAGACCCTTCCATAGCAGTTGACGAGTTTGATCGCCTAATTCTTCCTTTTACTTTGGAGTCATCCTTCTAATTGGATGAACCACTGGTCCGACATTAGGAATTAGATCGATTCTGAATTCTATTTCTCTTTGCAGAGGTAAGTTTTCAACTTCTTCAAACACATCCGCATAGTTTTTAACAACAGGTATCTTTTCTAAGGAAGTGGGGATAACTTCTAACGCAGACCAAAATTCTTTTCTATTCGGATCCGAACCATGGCATGGTACAGTAATATATCCAAGCTTCGTTCGAATTTTAACTATTCTTTCTGCACAATTTACTTCTGCTTCGTATTCTGTTAACCAAATCTAGCCCGAGAATAATGTCGAACTCGGGAAAATCCATGGTGATCAAATTAAAAGAAATTTTGTAGGAAGAATAAAAAATCGGTACCCTACAACATGAACTGAGAATAATAGAACCCCCTATCGGATTATGAACTTTAACCAATTCTTTGAGCTTTCTCTGTTTTAGCTTTAATTTGTGCACAGTGTTACTAGCAATAAAACTATGTGATGCACCTGTGTTAAACAATACAGAAACAGGAATATTTTTAATTGTAAGGGTACCTCCCAAAACATCGGGTTTACCTGCTCCGTCGGAAGCAGCTGGCGGGTTCGACCCGTCATAGACATGAGCTAGTGCGGCCTTCTTCAGCAAAGGACAGTCCCTAACAAGATGATCTGTCTTGCGACAGTTAAAGCATGAGCGAGGGTTCTGGGAGCCTTGGCTTGAACCTTGAGAATTGGTCCTCTTCCGTTTCGGGGCTGTGCAAACATTTGAGTAGTGCCCCGCCTTGCCACAGTTATAGCAGCTTCCTTTTGGAGGCCTACTGGTTTGTGGATTCGAGGATGCCGCTTGGCTTGACTCGCCTTGATTTGCAGCAGGCTTGCGCTTATTCCCGGCTTGTCTTTTAGCACGATCCTGATCCAGGTGCCTTTGATCTAGGTCTTCATAGTTACACGCCATCTCCACCAATTCATTAAACCCCAGCTTGATATGGGCCATGCCCTATCCTGGTACTTTCGCTTCAGCCCGAGGATGAACCTCTTATTCTTGGACTTTGCGGTGGCAACGAGTTCGAGAGCATAGCGGGCCAATTGTGTAAATTTGTTCAGATAATCTTGCACTGAGAGATCCCCCTGTTGGAGGTTGGCGAATTCGTCGTGCATGCGCTCCAGGGCTTGTTCTGGGACATACTTCTCTTTGAATAATTCTTTAAATTCGTCCCAGGTTCTGCCAGCATTTCTGTTCCTGGCGGTGAGAGCTTCCAACCATAGCTCGGCTTCTTCCTGCATAAGCCAGGCACCCATAATAGCTTTATCTTGATCGCCCGGCCTCAGGCCTCCAAGTATTTTCTCGCATGTTTTGAGCCATGCTAAGGCCTCAATTACAGTGCCCGTTCCAGAAAAGGTTTTGCCTCCTAGGTTCTTGTACCTTTTAGCCACGCGGTCCAGCTCGAATTGTTTAGTGATCGGGGGTTGTATTAAAGGTCCATCTTCTGCTGGGACCTCACCACGTCCTCTGCCACGGCCAGCTCGGCCTCCTCTACCAGCGGCTGCTCGGGTAGCCATTGTTCAAGTTCTGTATAAGCAAGAAAAGAGTCAGCCTATAGAAACGATAATTTTATTGTATGGTAAAGCAGAAGAACTTAAGAAAAGATAACGATGGACTGATCAAATTGTTTTTGCTATTCTGGTTAGCTCATTCTAGGACATTACTAGTCCTATCTCTAATGAGCTACTCGCCTTAGAATATTACTGATTCTATTCTGACGAAGTGTTTAATGGGTTAAATTCCAGAACTAAGGTTAACTTCGCTCTGATACCAGCTGTGACGATCCCAAAACCCCGTACCACGGTGTTAAGGATAATCATTGGAATATAACACATTAATCATCATTAGCAGAGTACAGATAATAGCATAAACAAGAAAATAAAATAATTTACACAATATGACAGCGGAATCATATATATATCACCACATCAGAGAGCACAGTGCAGGATACTACTTAGTGCATAATAATACATAGTCAGTCAACATCGCCAATGGCGGAATCATAATACATAAAGAGTACATAAACTATATATCAGTCTACATCGCCTGTGGCGGAATCATAATACATATACAATAATGGCGAAAAAGTCACAATCATCTCAATGTAGTCAAGCCTCGCCATAGCCCAAAAGCGCACCTCTACTGCGGTGCCATGCCCAAAATATGTCAGCTACCTGTAACTAGGCTGCCCGTGTGAAAATAAGGGCACCCGAGTTTGCAAGGTGAAACAAACTACGAGTCAGTCATGGGACTGGTATGAGAAATCTACTTAACTTATTAAACAACAATAATAAGGCAAATCAAAGGACCACGCCACTTTCACGGAACGGGTTTACACCAATGAGTGCTAGTGCATGAAATAAAGTATACGGTTAAATCATCGCAATGCTTTTTATCAAAATGAAGCCATTATAAGACTCAGGTCCCATCACACAATGCAACGCAAGCCTGAGGATAGAGTTTTTACCTTATAATGGCCAAAAATGCTTCATACGTACAAAACGAAAGTGTTTGGTATTATTACTAGTGCATATACGTTTCAAAAACAAATTTAATCATAAATATCAATCCTAGGCGGCATAGCTACCATCTACTATGTCACCATACTAGTAATACAATCACATCCGCAATTTCGTATTGGAAATTGGATTCCATCATGAGTCGAGGCAATGGGCAAGCTCCTCTCCGTTCGAGACACTCCAGCAAATGTCCCAGGACCGCACACAGCAATCCTTGGATCTTCAGGGCCGGTCCTCTCTTAGTTTTGAGGATTAGTTATTCCTGAACACTCATTTTCCAGTCCTTACAGACCTATATCGAGGCGACTTGCATTCCAACAACCACACAGGTGAAAAGTATATATAATGTCAGGGCTGGTAGGTCACTGACACCATCCTAGCTAGAAAGAAACGTCGTGCTCTCCCTGCAGTCACTATCCCGTTTTTGACTCATACCGAGGTGTGAGGATCACGAATCCACACTATACACAAAGCTACGTCACACAGACCATGCTTTGATCATCAACCACAAGACTTTGCTTTGCAACAGAAGCCTTGATCATATGCCACATAGGCGTGCCACACAGGCAATCCACTCCATGCGACTGATTTCTATCTATATATAACCTATGAGCTCGTACATCTCAGAGAAGGGCGTTAAGCAAGAGAAAAAATTCTCCGCCGCCAAACAGATATATATATTCAATAGAGATCAATGAGCACAGAAAATAATCCAATGTCAGACACACAGTTCATTTACAAGTTCGTTCTGGGTTTGAATGAAGCCGGAGGTACCAAATACCTCGCTTATCCGCACAATAAACAATACGTCCGGACGGCTACTACTTCAGCTCCTTCAAGGTAGCTACTCCAATCATGAGCCTCAGTAGCACCCATCCATCCAATGTGAAGATCGTCGGTCTTCAACCGTCTTCAACTCTTCGACTTCTCATCGTCGATCGATTATTTGAAATGAGATTAAACTCGGCCTTTTCAAATAATCCACATATATTTTGATTTTCAAATCAATTCATCACATGGTTAAATCACTCAACATTCACATTTCAGTTCATTAGTATAGTTTTCATGTTAAATACATTCAACCATCACATATCAAGCAAAACAAGAAAAATCGGTTTATTTCCATTCTATATCGTCAATAATATTTTTCAACGATATATCACCATTTTTATTTATTTAAAAACGGCCATATTCAATTAAACGACATTTCAGGTCGTGCCGAAGCACTGGCGCTGTTTTTCACTAAATTTGTTTTACACATATCTGAAAATCTAACCGTTGGATCTTCACAAATTTTATATCGTTAGAAAGATCATTTCAAAACGAATCCAACGATTTCAGTTTTGGGAAAATCCGACGGTCGGATCTCCCACACTAGTCGTTTGAAATCACGGTTTCAAATTACGAACTACAGCGTCGTTATTCGATTTAATTTAATTATATTTATATTTATATATAAATATAATCGATTCTGGCGCTGTTTTTCTTCAGACTTGAATTAAACATTCCAGACAATCCAACCGTCGGATCTTCACAAAGTTGGTGCCGTTGGAAAGATATTTCCAAGGCGAACCCAACGGTTGCGGTTTCGGGAAAATCCAATGGTCGGATTTCCCGCACTAGTCGTTTGAAATCACGGTTTCAAAACACGAACTACACGGCCACGATTCGTTTTAATTTTATTTATATTTATATAAATATAGTTCATTCGACGATTTCAATATCGTTTTCACTTCAAATATTTCACTAACGCCTTTAAATTTTGGAAAATTTCGCCATAACCTCCTTTGTACGGGAGGGGTTGGGAAAATTCCCAAATAGCCACACGGGCGTCTCATGTCAAAAAGAAAAAGAAAAAGCCAAGCGGCTAGCCAATAGGCTCACAAAATCATCACCCAAACAAAACAGTAAACATGTACCTATTTGTCGGGCACACAATTTTATTCCTCTTCTCTAGCCTCTTTGCTATAACCTATTCAATAAATATGCATGTACGTATATGCAATTTTCATCACTTATCATTTTCTATTCAATTTCATTTTCGATTCACTTTGGTTTAAAGTCATCATTCATTCTAATATTGCATACATAAGCAAAAACCACATCATTAGCTAATTAATGAATATTTCAACTCATGCATATTTATTTGAACAAGTGGTTATTTTTAACATTTCACATTTCAATAAAAATGATATTTTTGGCGAACTAAACTATATTCCAACACATGACTATTTTATTTAGTTCCTTTACATGTTAAAAATAATATTCCCTTCACCAATATTTATTTCAACACTAGTGTATCTTTAGCAAATCACATATATGATAAAAATGGTATTTTCATCATCTAAAATATTTATTCAACACATGAATGTTTTTAACACTTCATAGTTTCAATAAAAATGTAATTTTTATTGTTCAACCTTTTATTCAACACATGAACCTTTCCAACATACACACTTCTCAACACATGAGCATTTCCACACATGGATATTTCATATAGTTTGTTCATATAAGAAAGATGAAATTTTTATTGTTGAAACTATTTATATATGAGGCGAATATTTTACATACTTCATATATATTATAAAAAGGTAATTTTTATTGTTTAAACACTTTATTCATTCATAAATGAATTTAATTTTCACACATCGCTTCTCAACACATGAGCATTTCCATACATGGATATAGTTTCAACACATGTTTTAGTTTCAACGCATGAAAATAATTTCAACATATGAAAATAATTCTAACACACAGATATTATTCAAAATTTTGGCAGCATAACGGCAGGGTAGTTAAAACCGGCACCGTCCCTAGTACGGCTCCTCGCTCTACCTTAAAACCTCGCGGTTTTTGACAATGGGGATTCATGCATCTAGTTCGCACGCAGGAGGCATGTTTTATTTCATTTTCACAATTATTTCCAATTTGTTTCAATCACTAATGGGTATTTTTCAACCACAACCAAACAATATCAACCACAAACAATTATTCAACCATTTGAATTTTTCACACCAATTCAGAACAATAAATATCGTCCATGGTTTGTGGACGAGGGGAGTGTATATATATATATATATATATATTCTATATTTCACTTGCATTTCAACACACATATCATTTAAACAATGCATGTATAATTCATACTTCGCTCATACAACTTATACAACGCATGTATATGAGGTATACAACACGTATATAAATTATATTTCGTTTATATAATTTATACATGACATTTTCTATTCAATTTCATTTAATTTAGATTTCTCACATTGGTTTTCGGAGTGCTAAAAATCGTAGTTGGCTCAGAAAAATCCGCGGTCTCTTCTATGTGGTAGAGAGCCTCCTTGCGGTCATGATGTTTCATGTTTCATCGAATTTCATCAACACACTAAAAAGATATGATTTTTCAAAGTTCAAACATCAAAAAGGACTCACCTTTCAACGCTGGTTCAAACTAGGGTTACGGATTTTCTCGAAAGCCGCTGCGTATTGGAATGATCGGAAGTGATGACGTCGAAGAGGGAGGAGAGGGGAGTCGGCGCAGGGTGGTTTTGGCCGGATCGGTGGCCAGAGTTGGCCATGGCGGCACTGGGAAGTCGCTGACTTCTTGGCCTCGATTCTGGCGATGGAGGTGACGGGGGAGGTCGAGCTTGGGTCGGATTTGAAGAGGAGGAGGAGGCGAGTCGACGGAGGTAGGAGGCGGTGGCTGGCGTTGGCCGTAGCTACGACGAAGTGGGAGGGAAGGATCGAATGACGTGAATCGTCCAGAGTAGATAACGTCGAGGGTTTTTGGAGGATTTTTAATTTTTAAAATTATGAAAGGAATTTTATGATTGTCTAAGGTTTTATTAACTTTTTAAATAGTGTTTTTACAAACGAACACCAATCCGAACCCACCGACTGTCGTCCCTAGCTAAATACCCCCATTCCGAACACAATGGGATATGTTTCGTTGGCCAATTCGACTGTTACAGTCAGTTATTCTTCAAATTAAAGTATAAAACATTTAATTTTCAATTTGAACGTACATTTTAATTTGCCAGGACCACAAACTGACTCGAAAATTTCCAGAAAAATAAATCTAGCTATGTTTTGACGCTACGGTGCCAACAAAACTAGTTTCGTCGAATTCTGGGCTCGTTTGAAAAATGGCCATTTTCTGGTCGATACAATTTAATAGAAATTGACCAAACACATTTTCTTTTGCCACGCTCACATACTAGCTTCAAAAATTATGAAATTTGAAACCTAGCAATAGTTTGACATCCCGGACCCAACAAAAGTGGTTTCGTCGAATTCCGAAGTCGTTTGCAAAATGTCTATTTTCAAGAGCTATATATTCTATATAGTGACCTTTCTGAAAATTCATTTGGCCATAACTTTTGATTCCCGCTATGAAACTTCGATTTTTCAGATTCGTCAGAAAGATATTCATAAACAGATTTAAATATTTTTGGTCTTACAGAAATCCGTTATATTTCCCACCCGGCACAGTCAGTCAAAGTTTGAATTCAAATTTTCAAACTGCCTCACTATTTCTAATCCATTATTTTATTGAAATATTTTATTTCAGTTGTTCAAATTGCATTGAAATAACCAATTTAAAAATTTTAAATTGGCTCGTATTTTCCGGGTTGTTACATATTGTGTGTGCGCAACATAATCGTAAGGAGGCCGGAGGTGAGGAGCATTTGCTAGTTGTAGAAAAGATAACAAGGGAGTTTGATTTTGTTGTAATAGAAGGGATAAGCATTAAGTATAATTAAAGGTAATTAATTTATAATTAAATTTGGTTAATGGAAAATTTAAAATAATTAAACTCGAAGTAGCTATAACCATGTCATATGGTAAAAGTTTCTGTTGGACGGAATTTATTGGAATCATAAGAATTAAGCTTGTGATGGAATCGAGTTCGGAAACTGTTGGAGTTAGCAAGGGTTTTAAATTTTTATCGAACGAGATTCGATTTGATTTAAAATTGGAGCAGATTGCAATATAAATCACAATGAGTAAATCTCACTCAAATTTACTATTTAGAATTATTTTTAATCATTAAAAATAATTGTTGGTTGCTTGGATGCGTTTAAATATTTGTGTGGTTATTATATATTAGTTATTTTGGCTTGTTGTGGTTATTATATATATATATATATATTGGTGATTGGTTGGATTCCCGCAGTATCATTAGCGGATGCCCGCGGTACCACTAGCGGATGAATACCCTATACGCCCCACGCTATGATAGTGGATGACCTTCTATACCGCGATATCCTACCTCGAAGCAGGATAGGTATTATTTATGTGACTAACGTCTGTGGATGCAGGAAAACAGGTTGGAGGAATCCAACTGGATTCCTCAAAATATTATTGTTTGTTTGTTTTCACATATATTATCATATATGATGTGTTGATTGATAATTGAGTGATTTTATTGTTAAATATCACTAGGGCCTAAATGTTGATATTTTAAAATATCGTAAAAAGGAAATTTCCAGAGTTAAAAAGGAAAATTATATTTTTTTAAATAGAATTTGAAATTCAAATAGAATAGAAATATTAACTTGTTTTAAAGAATAAAAACAAGTAGTTCATTTATAAACGAAGTTTATAAATATAGTGCAATTAATTATCAGTGGATAATTCAGAAAATAGAAATACAAGTGTGACTTTGGGAAGGGAAATATATTTTTCCAAAGAAGAAATATTTTATTTTAAAGCGAAACTTGGTTAATAATGGTGTTTGTAAATAGAAAGGTGAAAAAATTTATCATTTGGATAATTTAAATATTTTAAATTCAAATGTGAATTTAAAATAATTACTTAGAATCGTTTTAAATAATAAACGATTAACTTTATTCGGATATTCGGAATATAAGTGAAGTTGAATAAATCCTTATGATTTATGTTTAAAATTCGACTATGTCGGATTTATAAAAAAAAGATTATTCCCAGACGAGATATTTAAATTTAATTTAAATAGAAACTGAGACAGGACATGAAAATAGGTTCTTTATTTATATAGATAAGTTAAATAAAGGGAATACTCCAAAATGAGATTTTGGTATTAAATAGATTTCAAAATAGACTTGTTTAAATAAAACAAGGAAAATTATAAAATGGTGTTTATAAATAAAATGAATAAATGTGACGACCCCATTTCCCGTACAGACGGAGACTTGGGTTATCTTTGGAATATAACACAGAAACAGATAATAGCAGAACATAATTAAATTAATACACCAGATAATGTACAATAGAATACATTGGACAAACGTAATCATCAGAGTTACACAGTATACAGGATCATACTTAGTACAAATACAGTTCAGCTATACATAAATGTCTACAGCGGAAACAAACAAAATATGTACAATAGGAGCTGAACAGCATAAAAAGAGATAAATGATAGAATCCATCTTCAGCTCCAGCTATCTAGCAAGAACCAGCTAAACCTGAATACAAGGCTGCCCATATAGAAAAAGGGGCACCCGAGTTTGAAAGTGAAACAAACTACGAGTCAGTCATGGGACTGGTATGAGAAATCTACTCAACACATTCAAAATATGGCTAATCACAGGACCACGCCACTTTCGTGGAACGAGTTTGCTCCATTGGATTGCCAGTGCTTTTTAAAACAAATATTTCTTTGAAACATCGCAATGCTTTTTATTAAAATGAAGCCATTATAAGACTCAGTTCCCATCACACAATGCAACGCAAACCGGAGGATAGAGTTTTACCTTATAATGGCCAAAATATGGTTGATACGAATAAAACAAAAGCAATTGATATTATTACTAGTGTTTACATGTTTCAAAAACAATTCCAATCATAACTATCAATCATAGACGGCATGGGTACCATATATCATGTCGCCATATATATATACAATCAAAACCGCATGATGTCGTATTTGGAAATTGGATTTCCGTCATGAACCAAGGCAAAAGATAGTCCTTACCGAATTCGAGACGCTCTAGCCCGTGTCTCAGGATCAGAACGCATCGACCCTTGGAGCGACAGGGCCGGTCCACCGATGTGGATTAAAATTCCTGAGCACAACGTTTCCCCGCCCTATGGGGCGTAAGTGAGCCAACGAATGACTCCATCGGACCCGGATCGTCCGATCAAACCGAGGCGTCTCGCTTACCATCATCCACATAAGTAAAATGTCAGGCCGTGTAAAAACACCGACACAACTCCTAGCTAGAAAGAAACGCATGCCCTCCCTGAGGTCCTTCTCCCGTTTCTGGTTCATACCGGGGAGTGAGGCTCGCGAATTCACGTCATACACAAAGCTATGCCACACAGGCAGTGCTTTGATCATCACCACAAGACTTTGCTTTTCAACAGAAGCCCTGATCATTTGCCACTTAGGCATGCCACACTAGCAATTCATGCCATGCGACTGATATCCATCGATATACAACCTCTGAGCTCGTGCGTTTCAGAGAAGGGCATTAAGCAGAAGAATAAATTCTCCACCCCCAAATAGATGTATATTTAATAGAGATCAATCTACACAGAATAAAATCCAATGTCAGACACACAGTCCATTTACAAGTCCGTTCTGGGTCTGAACGAAACCGGAGGCACTATATACCTCGCAAACCCATCGACCACCACGTACGTCTGGACGATCACCACTCATTATCCATATTTCAGGATGCCGCCCAATCCGGACCTCGGTTACCATCCAAACGAGGTGAAGATCTCCGGTCTTCGACCACCGTCTTCATCTTCGATTTCTTATCGTCGATTCAGTTATTCAGAATGGGATAACCCGGTCTTTCTGAACAACTCGCGTATATAATAAACAAGTGCAACACTAACATACATACGCATCATTTCAATTCATTAGTCACTAACCGTCAATCAGTAAGAGAACGATTTCCTAAATATTAACCCCGAAGGCCGAAACCAACATCAGATCAACACCCAGGAAACCATTCGACTTAGCCAACCTCCAGTTAATTTCTAAATCACATCCATATCGTTTATAATATTTTATAACGATTTATCACTATTTTTATTTATTTTAAAATAGCCAATTTATTCAAAACGACGCTTCGGGCCATAACGCTGCGGTGGCGCTGTTTTTCTTCAGATTTGATTTACACATTTCTGAATATCTAACCGTTGGATCTTCACAAAATTTACATCATTAGAAAGATCTTTTCAAAACGAATCCAACGGTTCCAGTTTCGGGAAATTCCGACGGTTGGATCTCCCGGTATAATCGTTCAAAGTTTCAATTTCAAAATACGAACTACAGCGTCGTTATTCGATTATATATAATTATATTTATATATTTATATAAATATAATCGATTCTGGCGCTGTTTTTCTTCATATTTGAATTAAACTTTCCAGACAATCCAACCGTTGGATTTTTACAAAGTTGGTGCCGTTGGAAAGATATTTCCAAAGCGAACCCAACGGTTGCGATTTGAGGAAAATCCGATAGTCGGATCTCCTGTACTAATCGTTTGAAATCACGGTTTCAAAATACGAACTGCAGCGTCGTTATTCGATATATTTCAATTCTATATATATATATATATATATATCGATTCTTCGATTTCAAAACTGTATTCTTTTCATACATTTAACAAAAATTATATTTTTATCTAACTGTCTTCTATTTCAACACTTCACTATTTTTAACGATTCGTGCATATAATAAAAATGTGATTTTTATTGTAAAACAATCATTTCAAAACACTATTATTTTATATAGTTAATATACGTGATAAAAATAGGATTTTTATTATAAAACAATTTATTTCAAAACAAGATTATTTTATACATTTCATATTGATGTTAAAAATAGGATTTTTATTATAAAACAATTTCTTCCAAAATATGAATACCATTCAACACATGAATTTCAATTCAACGGATGAATTTCGATTCAACACATGAAGGTTTTCTATAGTTTATATAAATCAATAAAAAGGTGATTTTTATATTTAAAACACGAATACCATTCAACACATGAATTTCAATTCAACGAATGAATATCGATTCAACACGTGAAGGTTTTCTATAGTTTATATATATAGATAAAAATGTGATTTTTATATTTAAAACATGAATACCGTTCAACACATGAATTTCTATCCAACGAACGAATAAATATAGTTTCAACAAATGAAAATAATTCAAACACATGAATATTATTCAAAATTTCGGCAGCATAACGGCAGGGTAGTTAAAACCGGGACCGTCCCTAGTACCGCTCCTCGCTGTACCTTAAAACCTCGTTGTTTTTGACAATGGGGAATCATGCATCTAGTTCGCACGCAGGCGGCATGTATATTTATTTCATTTCCACAAACTAATCCTATGTGGTTTCAACCAAATATTTCTCAACCACAAATGGGTATTTTTCAACCACAATCAATCAATATCAACCACAAACAATTCCAACCAACCATTCGCTATCAATCAATTTTCACACCAATTACAACCAATAAATATCGTCCATCGTTTGTGGATGAGGGGCGTGTGTATATATATATATATATATAGCAATTCACTTCTATTTCAACACATATATAATTTTTACAACGCCTATATAACTTATACATCGAACGTACAACTTATACAACGCTTATACAAGGGGTGTACAACGCTTATATAACTCATACATCGACTATATAATTTATACATCGTCGTTTTCCATATCGTTTATAAATTAGAAATCTCACCTTGGGTTCCACTCCACCAAAAATAGCAGAAGGCTCAGAAAAATATGCGGTCTCTTCTAGAATGTAGAAGACGTCCACACGGTCACGATGTTTCTTGTTTCATCGAATTTCGTCAAGAAACGAATAAAATATGATTTTTACAGTGAAATCTAAAACGGTAGCGCTTTAAACTGCTATAATATAGTTTAAAATTAAATAGGCCATACCTTTTCAAACCTTTTCAAAACTAGGTTTTAGTTTTTCGCTAGATCCGAGGCACGAGAGGACGATCGGGTTGCGCAGCGTTGAAGGGGGAGGAGAGAGCTTCTCGGCGCTGGTGGTGGGGTCCACTTCGGTGGTCTGACGTGGCGGCGGCGGCTCCTCAAACACCCGAACTTCACGACGTCGAACTAGCTCCAACACGCGATGAAAAAAATCAATCCTTATATGGATTTGGAGAGGAGAGTGGGATCTTCAAAATCTTCCAAAGGAGCATGCGGTTTGTTGTGTGGTTTGGGCGTGATCGAGGAGAGAAGGAGGAAGTGGGTTTCCGCCGACGATCGTATACAGGGAGAGAGAAAAAGAAATTTCCTGGCCAATGAGAGATTTTATATATATTTAAAAAATTTAAATTGGTTCAGATTTTCCGGGTCATTACAATAAATTATCAAGAGATAATTTGAATATAGAAATTCAAATGGAATTTGAATAAAGAGAATTCAGATATAGAAATTCAAATGGAATTTAAATAAAGAAAATTCAAATAGAATTTGAATATAGAAATTTAAAATAGAAAGTAGAAATCATTTCAAAATGGGAACGACGAAATATATTTCAGAATGTGGATTTTTAAACAGAATAGAAATAAATCCAAAGGATTTATAATTTATAAAAGGAAAATTGGAATTAAATATAGAAGATCAAAGTATAAATAAATATATTACCGAGTAAGGAAAAATCGACCATTATAGATAATCGAAATTATTATGTTGAATTGGGAAACTGATTTGATATATATTAAAAATATATCAGAATGGAGTTAGAATTTATATATAAACGAAATTTAAACGCTTTTATATATTAATATAATTAAAACGAACTCGCTGCAGCGCGGCAGTTCGTAAATTATTCGAACTTCAATCGAGTGTATAGAACTCAATTTAAGTCGGAATTCTTTGAAACAAGAATCATCAGGACCAATTAGATGATAGTTTTCTAATGGAAGAGAAAATTCTGAATTCCGTCGTATATATTTGGAGTTATATCAAAATCAAATTTTCAGAAAAACAGCGCCATAACCATTTAAAAGCCATAACGGTTTATTTAATTCTATTAAAGGATTTTGAGCAAATCAAATCCGAATTTCTATTTAGAAAATCCCAGATTTGAGTTGTGAAATATATCTGAACTCAAGTGGAGTAATGGATTGATTTTTTTGAAACAAAAAATCAGATTTTTAATTATTGAATAGAATTAACTAATTTGAATAATAACTAGTTAACGAGATTTTAAATTGAAATTGGGCTTTGAATAAGTGAATTCGATTTGGAAATTTATATTCGAAATCAAAAAGAAACTTGAATTGAAATTGGAATTCAATTTTCTAATGAGCAAGTTAAATATTTTATTTGAACATGTTATGTTCAAACAAAGAAGTGAAATAGGCAAAATAGCTAATTAAAGAATAAATGGGCGAAACTGAATTCAAACAATTGGATTGAGTTGAATTGAATTGAAAATAGGTGAACATGTATTAGACAAGTATGGAATGAGGTATATGAAGAGAATGAAGTTTATAAATTTAGTGCTCGACAAAAAGGTACACGTTTAAATTCCATATGAGGTTTTATGCGCCGAATCGGCTAGCCGCTTAGCTTTTTCTTTTTCTTTTTTATTGGAGAGGCCTGTGTGGCGGTTTGGGGATTTTCCCGATGCTCCCGGTACAAAGGAGGTTATGGCGAAATTTTCCAGAAATTTCAGGAGTTAGAATATTTTAAGAAGATTTGATAATTAGGAATCGATATATCGATATATATATATATATATAATTCGATAATGAAACGAAATTAAAATAGAATGTTATAAAAAAAGGAAATCGATAGACTGGTAATAGAAAGAGAAACATATATACGTTTAAAAATGGATAATTTGTTTGTATGGTGTTGATTATTCGAGGTAAGTGGTTTTGTCTGTTTTGAAGTTAATGATGTTTTCAGTCAAGGTCTGAGAGGTAGTTATACCCCAACTTGATTGATTTCATTTTTAATTGATAAATAGCAAGATCCAGTCTTGAAGAGAAGTGTTTAAATAAGAGTTAGTTGAATAAAATATTTTGGGTTGTTGTAACGATGTTTTACCTAGCATTCGTTTTAACCCAAGTGGTGGAATTTTGTAAATATAAAAGTAAATATTTCCTGAGTATAATTAAAGTAGTCAGGAAAGAGATAAGTGATTGAAATTATTTTCAATTGCAAATAGAGATATTTTCTAAATATAGAAAATAAAAGAAGTTGATATTTGGAAATGTTTTCCAAATGGGTAAGAGGCCAAGATGATTATCGAAAATATTTGGTTAACAAATATTAATAAGAAATGGAGAAGTGATTTAATTAATGAAATATTAATTAAGAGGCTCAGTGATTTGTTTGATGTTATGGATGAATGTTCATTTGTTTTTCTTCGATAGTTAAATAACCGACTATCGAAGTGTTTGCCAATATCGTTGTCAATATGGAGATATCGATTGGATTATTATCCGTGAACCACTCCGTTGTAACGACCCATGTTTTTCGACCATTTGAATCTGAATATTTAAATTAGTTTTAAATATTTTATTTGAAATATAAATGGATTATTAATATTTAATCTGTTATTTAAAACGAAGTTTGAACGTTAATTTTAATTATAATATAAATCGAGCTCGAAATGGCGCTGTAGTTCGTAATATTTGATTTTTGAACTTTAACTGGATATGCAGAGTCCAATATATGTCGGATTTCTGTGAAACAAGAAATGATGGAACCGTGTTGATGATAATTTTTATATAAAAGAGAAAAATTTAGATTTTGTGTTATAGATTGTGAGTTATGGCTAAATCAAATTTGAAATAGTCGCTATGGAAATCGTTATTTAAAATATAGGCCTTTAAAATAGCCATTTTGCAAACGGACTCAGATTTCGACGAAACTAGTTTCATTAGAACCGTATCATTAAATTATTGTACGGTGTTGAATGACGTGGCAAATCGATGTCGTATGTGGTCACGGCAGACACAAACGCCCGTTCAATTTTGATAGAGCGTAATTAATTTAATAAAGGGTTATTTGGGTATAACTTGAACAGACGATCGAATTAGGCCGCGAAACCACTTCTGTTGAGTTCGTATCGTCGATTAGAGTCAGGATAGGTATATAGTTTGTTATTTTTAGAGATTGACAAATTTGGTGTCCGAAATGGCATTGCGGTGCGCGTAAAAACAGCCTACCAGGGAAACAGTCTCAGAATGCGACGAAACTGGTGTCGTTGGGTTCGTGTCGAAGAATTATTATAGGATTGCCAGGTTTCAAGTTGATTTGATTTACCTGGTGATCGTGAAAATTTTAAACGTGTGTTTATTTCTGGTTTTATAAAGGAAATTTTTCTATACGACCTCGGATTTCGGCGAAACTTGTCCCATTGGATCCGGAATACCTTTTTACACCAAGATTAGTTTTTTTTATCAGTAAACAAAAGTCGTTTGTGGTGGTTTTTGCGTGTTACTTTGTGGTGAAGCTTCGATAATATTATTAAATTCTAAACATCCCCCATATATATACCATTGGATTTCTTTTATAACGTTACTTCTGGTCAAAACCCATCAAAACGTAAATCACTGTGACATTGAAGTGACATTGAAGAGAAAACACATATACACTGCTCCTATAGGCTTAAAACCTTCCTACGTGATACCTTCACCTCCCTCAAGCCTACCCGCATACACAGCCTAATGAAGTGATGGTTGATAGCGCAGACCTTGATGTTGAAATATCCACAGTCTGAGACAGCACATGAAAACCCGGCCAACCTATTTCAAATGTGAACTTTGCACAAGGATGTGTAGACAACCTACGGTATCCTATTTTTGTGTTTTCTTTTCAATTTATGTAGCCGTGCCGACCAAGTAAGTTTTCGATAATCCCACACCATACAGCTACCAACATACTTTCTGCAGACCTATGCCTATGACAACGTGGTCACCACGTAAATACCGTCCTATAAATATGTGTGCACTGGTGTTCAATTTACTTCATTCCTAAACTTAAAACAAAATCATTTTTTTCCTTCCTGCGATATATATATCCGAAACCATTGTATACGGTCAGGCCAGTGGTCTTCCACGCGAGGTCGACAAAGCTGAAGCCTTAAACGTTGAGAAGCCGCATGGGTTATGGAGCTAAAGGAACATGGAAATGGACCGGTGGCGGGTTGTCTTCATGATGCTGGGAAACAAGAACGAAGGGAGCAAAAGAAAGGAGTTGCATTTGACCATTTCGTGAGCCAATGGGACGGGGCGGCATTGGGAACGGTGGGAAGATATCACTAGCGCATGATGGAAGGAGAAGACCATTGTACATCAGTCGAGACCGGAGGGGAAGCCGTCGAGGTAAAGACTGGTGGTTGCGTGAAGACAAATAAGCGAGGCAATGTCAAGTAGAGGGGAGGGCGAGCTCAACCCTCGAAAGGGAGTACTGGCGGTTGCGTGGAAACAAAGAAGCGATGAGGGAGCAGTGTTTTAGTGTTAACGTGGAGCAGCATTAGTGAGTGGCGAGTGGACATGTGGGGGTAGTGTGATTGGAAGTTGGTAGAAATGGTGAGTACTGTGTTGAATCGAATTCGAAAATGAAGGGGCAGGAAATAGCGGATCAAAATTTAAAGAAAAATGCACAGTAGCTTTTAACGAAGCAGTATGGTGGATAAGCCCAAAGCTGCATGGAATAAGGGGGTAGAGTATAACAATGGATTAAGCGATTGGGTGTTTTGTTTTCAGTAAAATGGAAGCGAACGAAGCACCGTATTAGTGAAAACGAGGAACGAAGTGAGTAAGCCGGCCCATCTATTTTAAAGGTAATTAATATATTAGTGTTTAATAAAATGATTAATTAACTAAAATAAATCATATATTAAATTATGTATATCGTGTGCATATGCTAACAGAAGTTAACAAGTTACAACGGGATCGCTTTGACGAGATCTGCGTTCTACAGCAGTCTGAACAGTTTTGGAGATAGCTGGAATTTACAGTTAAATTAAATGCTGTTTCATTCAACTGTAACTAAACCGTTACAGCGAAAAAAATGGAATCAAGGTGAGTTCAACTCACTCAGTATTTTTCCCATTTATATTTTATATAAACTGGGTATTTTTATTTTGTGTGCTCTTCTTGCTAATTGGTTGACTGTTGCTAGTTATATATTTATTTACTGACATAACAGATGAAATTAAACCGTCGTTTAATTTCAGCGAAATACCAAATCGTTACTCTAGCGATTGGTTCCAATAAAGGTAACTTACCTTATTGGTCACGTTTATCAATAAACGTGTTTAATGGTTGAATTGTTTGATTGTTTGAATTGTTTGATCTGTTTAAACTGTGTGGAGATCACTGTGTATATACAGGGAAGGACAGGTTGGAGGGATCCAACCGGATTCCTCAAATTTATGATTTATTTTCATATTATCATATGAACTATCATGTTTGGGTGATTGATTTGAGTAGTGATCACTGACTGAAAAGTCAACCTGTGTTGTGTTTTAACCAATGGGCAATATTGGTTGAGTAATTGGCAGCGTATGGCCTATAAAATCAATCGGTTTATAAATATTGATTCACCGTCAGGTGAGTCGATAGAGGTGAAGTTATAAAATTTATTTGATAACTGGAGTTAGATTTTGAAATATATTTTTGAATAAAATAGTTTAAGGAATATGGTTTTAATTTTAATAAGGTTTTAAAGTGAGAATTTACTATTCATTTTAGTAAATAAAGGAATTAACTATCTTCACAGTAGTTAGTGATAAAGATGAAGTATTTTTCTAATTAATAGAAACTTAGATGATTACTTTGTCACTGGAATTCATATAAAAAGTAACCGAATTGAATTGAAATAGTTCATAAACATGTTTATTTAAAAAACTGAGTTTTATAACAATGTTCTAAAGAAGTTTTTAAGCGAATTCTATACCTTAAATACATGATACTTAATGATTTGAATTAAGTGAAAGGAAATTAAGGAAAGGGTTTATAATAAACCAGGTTATGTAAATGAGGTTTAAAGTGTTAAGACGTTAATTTTGCATTAACGATACTTGAAAATGAGATCAAGTAGAAAGGGAAAAATTTAAATAAGAGTTCCAAAGTGGAAATGGTCGAAAGGATTTGAAAGGAGATTGGTAAAGGTAAATTTGGATAAAGAAGTGGGTCATAGGATTTGTATAACCAAATCCAGTTTATAATGGAATTTGTTTTGAGACTGGAATAGAATATTGGTTTGGATTACAACTTATATTTATCTGAAGGGTAAGAGCGTTGTTGATCAAGGTTTGAGAGGTAATTAAAATACCCCAACTTGAACAGCATCAGGATTATCTGAAGATGATATTAGTTGGTAATCGTGAAAGAGGTTAGTGATAATTTATTATTTCCATTAGAGAAATAATAACGCGATGTTTGGTGAAAACTTGGGAAATACACGAAGTAAAGGAAATTAGTAAAAAGAAATGTAAGGTTGAGTTTTTATACAAATAAAGATTTGTTATTGTTTCAAGAATAGAATAAAAGATATTACTTAACGTTGATTACAGATAATAAGTTAAGTCGATGTCCCAAGCTAGATAATAAAGAATGATGTAACAAATGTTTTGAAAGGAGAATTAAGTGGAAATTGAATGTGGTTATAAGTTATTAAGTGATATAATAGTTTTTGAGAACATTAGTATGTTAAGTAAGAATTCAAATATCGTATTTTTTTTATTTAAAAGAAATAGAAGTTTAATTGAAACAGAAGTGAATTAGTTTGTTTAATTAAAAGGCCAAGGGGTGCTGAATACTAAACCAATGAACCCATTGGATTGTCATGATTGAAACACTGTTTACTTTGATAGTTAAATCATCGATTATCAAATCTGTCCAATACGATTGTTGGCACGGAAAGACCGGGATTGAATTTAAATTCGAAAACCATTCCGACCAACAAATACATGAAGATATCAGAAGACGGTCGAGATGGAGCATTGAAGACCATGGGTTTGCATAAGCGGAAGAACTACTAAAAATCTCTGGTTTAGCGGCCAGAGATAAACTGTGGTTCTGTCGTGGTTGGAATCTACGGGTTGCAAGGACTTCTCGCTACTGATCCCTGGGGTGATTCCTATATGAGATGCAGTAGGAGAGTACCTTCGGTTCATCCTGTTCCTGGATGACTTGTATGGACGGATGTCTGACAGAGTATTTCCAAAAGGATCACGTACGTTGATTTCTTCAAACGTGCCATAGTTGGTTAGCTCCCAACTAGAGTATTTTTGTGGACGTCAATTAGCGATATCTAGTGGATTTGACATTGTGGCATTCAAAGTGAAATGCGATCAGATGTTTCAAAGAAAATTCTGGCCTCAAGCCTCACACCGGGAAAGGACAAAAATCGGGCAGGCAGCATGGCTATGTGGGTCGCTACCATTAGGGTGTATAATCACCTATCTAGAGAAAGTCCTTTTGTTCTTGAATCTATTTCGATGCTATCCCTTTGGGAAGACGGTGGGTAGCTCCCAACCGTTGGTGATATACATTTGATACACTCAAGCGAAATGAGTGGTCGGTCATGTGTGGGCCGGGTTGCAAGACGTTCTTGTTGAACCCAGTGTATTCGCCTCTAAAGATAATGTGATAACCCCAAACCTCCACTAGGTGGAAGTAAGGAATAATCATATGGAATACAACATAAATATAACAATACATATCACTGATACAACATAGCAGAGGAAATACCATAGAATAATAACATTATAGCAGCGGAAATATAATGTCATAAACCACAGAATCCCAACAGTCACAGAATCCAAATTATTACATCAAGTTTGCAGAAATGAAAATAAGTTCCAACTCCCAAAATAAGCAATACGAAATGAAACAAGTCTAATGACTGAACTTAAAGATAGAAAAATGCAATAGAAGTAAATGATAGCTGTCCCCAAAGCTCCAAGTCATCACCTCTCCGCAAAAGCAAATCCAAGCAAAGATAATGAGCAACTCCAAGAAGACTCCAAGCAAAGAATGAACCTGTTTACTTGGTTGCCCGTGTAGAAAAGAGGGCACCCGAGTTTGCAAAAAGGTGAAACAAACTACAGGTCAGTCGTGGGACTGGTATGAGAATTCATAACTAGTTTAGTAATAATAATATGACAAATCCAAAGACCACGCCGCTAATGCGGAACGGGTTTACTCAATGGATTGTCGTGCATAATTTAAAGTGTCAGAACGTACAACATCGCAATGCTTTTTAGAAAAATGGAATCACCATAAGACTCAAGTCCCATCACACAATGCAACGCACACCAGAGGATAGAGTTTTCCCTTATGGTGATTAAACATGCTAAATATGGCAAATACGAGTTTAATATTATTATTAGTGTACAATAAAAACATTTCAAAATAAATGTATCAATCCTAGGAAACATAGTACCCCATCCTACTATATCTCCATACTAGTAATACAATCAAAACCGCAGGGTCGTATTTGAAATTTGGATTTCCATCTGAGTCAAGGCTAGGGAGGAGCTCCTTACCGATTCGAGACACTCTAGCAATGCCCCAGGATTGGTACTCTGTCCAACCCTTGGATCCTGCAGGGCCGGTCCATACGTTAACGCTTAATGGATTGGCAATTCCTGAACACACGCTTCCCAGTCCTTTTGGACCTATAATACGGCCAGTGGCGACCGCATAAAACCGAGGCCTCGAAAAATCCAACAACTACAATGAATAAATGCCAGCGCTGGTAGGTCCCTGGCACCACTCTAGCTAGAAAGAAACGTGTGCACTCCCTGCGTTCCCTTCTCCCGTTTTAGACTCCGCCGGTGTGTGAGGCTCGTGAAGTCACGTCATACACAAAGCTATGCCTAAACAGGCTATGCTTTGATCATCCCACAAGGCCTGCTTTTCAACAAGAAACCTTGATCATTGCATCTTAGTATGCCACACTGTCACTCCATACCATACCATTTCTTCTCCATCAATACATAAATGGGTGTTAAGTAGAGAATAAATTCTCCACCACCAATATTTATATATTAACAGAAAATCAACAATATGATATATAACGAAGTACGATGTCAGACACACCATCCATTTAAACTTATGCTCTGGGTCTGAACGAAAGTCAAATCCGTGAAACCAACACGTACGTCTGGGCAATGACCTTGACCCATGAATTGGTAGCAAGTCAATTCAGGGTCTCGATCGCTGTCCATTCGAGGGAAGATTTACGGTCTTCATGCGTCGTCTTCTTACTTCGATCTTCATCGTCGTTTTGATTATTTGGAATGAGATTAACTCGGCCTTTCCAAATAATCTTCGTATATATATATATTGGAAACTCTTCCTTATCGTTATTTCTAATTTATAACGATTATTTCCTATTCTATTTAATTGAAAATAATTAAATCTTTAATCAGCGACGATTCAGGTCAATGGCGATTCTGGTGCTATTTTCAATCAATTTTGATTTTCACATATCTCAAAATCTAACCGTTGGATTTTGACGTATTATATATCGTTGGAAAGATTTTTCCAAGACGGTCCTAGCGGTTTCAGTTTCAAGAAAACCCGACGGTCGGATCTTCTTGTATTGTCATTTAAAGATATAATTTTAAAACGCGAAATACCGCGCTCGATTCGTTTAATTTTAATTATATTTATATTTATATATAAATATATAAATGTAACCCGTTTAACTCTTTATTCTTAAGTATATTTTCCTTCTTTATCCTTTTATCCCTTCATTTACAGAGTAATGCAAATCATACTTGAATGATGAATTCTTCCTTTTTGATTCTTTTAATTTCTTTAATTTACGGTAAAATGTAAATTATATTTCATTGTCCAATTCCTTCTTTTAATTCCATCCTTACATGTAAAATGTAATTTATAATTCATCGTTCTTAAGTACATATAAAAATATAAATTTTATTTACAATGTGAATCCTACTTCTTGTTTACATTATAAAAATGTAATCTTTATTTACAAGGTAAATCCATACATTCATTTCATAGAAAAAAAAATGAAATTTCACTCATGCGGGTTAAATTCATTCATAATTTACATAATAATATGTAATTTATTTCATACGATGAAAATTCATTCATAAATTACATATAAAAATGTAATTTAATTTATGCGGACTAATTTCATTCATAAAATAAAATGTAATTTATTTCATGCGATCTTAACTCATTCATAAAATGCATATACAAATGTATTTTATTTCATGCGATGTTAATTCATTCATAAAATACATATAAAAATGTAATTTATTTTATGAGGTCTTAATTCATTCATAAAATACATATAAAAATGTATTTTATATTATGCGGGCTTCATTCATTCATAAATTAGATATAAAAATGTAATTTATTTTATGAGGTCTCAATTCATTTATAAATTACATAAATAAATGTAATTCATGTCATGCGGTCTAATTTCATTTATAAATTACATAAATAAATGTAATTCATGTCATGCGGCCTAATTTCATTTATAAAATGCATATAAAAATGTATTTTATCTCATACAGTCTAAATTTCTTTAAATTACATTATAAAATAACGTAACTTATCCTACGGTCAATTCTCTTTTTATTAACATCATAAATAATGTCACTTATCCTACGGTAAATTTTCTTTTTATTAACATTATAAATAATGTCAATTCATCCTACGATATCATTCTTTTATCTTAACATTATAAATAATGTTAATTTCCTACAGTGTAAATCCCCTTTTTATTTACATTATAAAATAATGCAAAATTATCCTACGTTGTGATTACTATATAATTTACATTAAAAATAATGTAAAATGGACATACGGTGAAATTCATGTATATTTACATTAAGAAAAATGTAAATTTTACATACGGTGAAATTTCTATATATTTACATTAAGAAAAATGTAAATTCTCATTCTTGTCACATTTTCTTGAATTTGCATTCAACAAAATGTAAACTTGTATTCTCAAGTTACAACATAAAATCCATTCTTCTTTACAACGTAAAATTTACTCTTTAAACACAATGTAAAGTCCATTCTTTTTAGTACATTAAAATTAATGTATATCTTCCTACGGTGAAATTTTTTATGTATTAACGTTAAAGATAATGTTAACAAATCCTACGGTTAAATTCACATATATTAACATTAAAAATAATGTTAACAAATCCTACAGTTAAATATTCTCTTTAATTTACATTAATAAATAGGTGAATTTTCATACGGTAAAAATTTCCTTTATTTACATAAATAAAAATGTAAACTTCTCCTACGGTGAATGTTCATATATATTAACATTAATAAAAATGTAAACTTTTCATACGGTGAAATTCTAACGTTAATTTACATAATAAAATGTAAAATTTATGTCATCTCCAAATTTCAATATTTTATTTACATAATAAGATGTAAATTTTATGTCATCGTAAATTAACAAATATGTTAAATTTGTCATACGATGAAATTTCTTATTTTTAACATTAACAAAAATGTTAAATTTGTTATACGATGAAATTTCTTATTTTTAACATTAACAAAAATGTTAAATTCTCCTATATTTCAATTTTACATAATAAAATGTAAAATCTAACACAAGTCGCATTCTTATTTTATTTGCATCAAATAAGATGTAAATTGAAATTTCTTTTTAATATTAACATTAAAAATGTTAATTTATACATGCGATTAAATTACTTTTTAATATTAACATTAAAATGTTAATGCCATCATACGGTTAAATTACTTTTTTTATATATTAACATTAAAAATAAATAATGTAAATTTTCATACGTCGCAAATTTCTTACTTTACTTGTACATAATTAAATTCCAACATGCGATGTAATTTCTCATACGATGTTATTTCTTATTAATATTAACATTAACAAAAATGTTAATTTACATCCTACGGTGAATTTTATAATATTAACATCAAAAATGTTAATTTACATGCGGTGAGCTTCCTTCCTATTAACATCAAAATAAACGTTAATTTTTTTCTCTATTCCCATTTTACATAAAAAGAGAATGTTGATTTCATCACAAGTCACATAACAACATCCAGACACAACAACAGGATCAGATGCAATAACTAACATCGAAGTAAATTTCAAGATGGGATTTCACATAGCATATACAAAATCAACATAGCATGGTTAAATAAATAACACATAATTAATTAATTTTAATTAATTCTTAATTCAAATTTAAACCTTAAAATTTCAGATCTAATCTCATGTCGTTCTAATCAATTTAGATTCAACAACATACGGGGTGAATCGTTCAGATCCATGTTCTAAATATCATGTTTTTATTTTTTCTTTTAATCTACGATCAACAACCATGCAAATAATAATTTAATAATTAAATTAAATTTTAAAAAAAAATTCTCACAGTGTTTGGTCTAAGGAGATGCTTCAGGTTCGATTAGATTTGATGTTCGAATTCACTTGGTTTCGGATCTGGAACAATTCCAATGCAAATTCAAAGGAAAAATCAAAATCAGGCCTTTAACAACTGCTGCAGCAACGCTTAAAAGCGTGGGGAAATCTGAAATAGAATTTATCTTAGAACGTTCAAAACTTCAAATTCGATTTTATGGAGTTGTAGGCGATGGTTTCACGAACCGTTTGTTGGAGGTTGTCCGGCTTGGAGAGGTCTACCTGCGCCGGAGAAGGGAGGAGGTGCGATCGCCGTGGTGGGGCCCGGTTTGCAGCAAACGGCGACGGCTTCTCTGCCTTGGTGGCGGAGCTACGATGCACGAGAGGTGCTAGGACTTGTCGGAGATCGAAGAGCTCGGGAAGAGCTTCGAAATGAGTACTCACACGCTAAATTCCGTTAAGAAACGGAGGAGAAAACTGAGAATGAAGTTTTGAAGAGTGGTGGGTTCAAGTGGCGGTTGAAATAAGAAGAGGAAGGACGATGAACAGTGTTTTCGGAATATATAATATTATATTAGGTTATCCTAATCATTATTTAATAATTTAATTAGCCCGTTAAAGCCCGTTTTGGTCCGAACTCCGATTTAGGCCTGCTTACTGTCGTTCTTAAGGTTTTGAGGCCTTCTGAACGCAATGGAACATGTTACAGGACCCAATTCCGAAATTTATTATGAGTTTTGGAATAATTATATTATTTTATTAATATTTTAATGTATACCGTACATGAAAATTCACCGAGGTCACAAATTAACTTCAAAAATTCTCGAAAAATATATTTAGCTATGTTTTGATGCTTTGGACTTATGAAAATTAATTTCGCTCAATTCTGAGCCCGTATGAATTTTTAATGAATTTTTTAAAGTCAAAAATTTGCCCGTTTACACTGAAAAATCAATTATAATTATATTTTAATTCTAAAAATTACCAAAAAATCATTTTTAGCTTTGCTTTGATGATACGAA
Organism: Allium sativum; assembly: GCA_030737875.1. Taxonomy (NCBI): domain Eukaryota; kingdom Viridiplantae; phylum Streptophyta; class Magnoliopsida; order Asparagales; family Amaryllidaceae; genus Allium; species Allium sativum. The sequence goes on from CM060920.1 coordinate 121,800,490, forward strand.
TCGAACAAAATTTATTTCGTTGAATTCTGAGACATTTTGAAAAATGGTTATTTTTCAGTCAATTAATTTTGACCGAAATTGACTAAATACAGTTTCTTTCGCCACGCTCACATATTAGCTTGAAAAATTCTAAAAATTTAAACCTAGCAATAATTTAATATTCCGAATCCAACAAAAGTGGTTTCGTCAGAAACGGACACTGTTTGAAAAATCACTATTTTCTATGGCTATATATTTTATATTAAAAATACATTTTTAAACAAATAATTTTCGAAACTCCAAATATATAAGTGTTTATACTTTTTAAGTGCAGAAACGTCATTCCGGACTCAATGGAAGTGGTTTTGAGTTCAAATTCCTTTATATGCAAAAAGTAGCATTATTGACCTATGCAAATTACCTAGCGACCTTTCTAAAAATTGAATTGGCCATAACTTTTGATTTCCGCTATGAAATTTCGATTTTTCGGATTCGTTGGAAAGATATTTTTAAATAGATTCCAATATTTTTGGTTTCACTAAAATCCGTTAAATTTTGCGTCCTATACGGTCAGTCAAAGTTCAAGTTTGACTTTTCAAACTACCGCGCTATTTCTAACTCTTTTTTATAATTAAAATTAATTTATTCATTCTAACTTCGATTTGAACCAAATTTGTGATCATTATTATTTAAAATAGATTATTTAAAATAGTCAAACCCCATTAAAATCACTTTAAATAAAATTTTAAATTTACCCCAAAATTCAGGGTTGTTACAATCTCCCCCACTTAAGAACTTTTCGTCCTCGAAAAGGGAAAAGAGAAATAGAAGAGTAGGAACTAACCTAGAGAACGTAGAATGTTTTAATTTATAACTTCTTAACCGTGTCGTTGGGAATAAAGCTCCTCAGTTCCAGTAGCGTCTTGCCTCCTTGCTCAAGCTCTACTGGTTCTAGCGGCCCGAGTACCCATTTTTAGTTAGTTCTGTACGATCAAGGGAAGAGTCAGAACAACTGTAATGGTGGTTCTAAGAGATAGAAAAGATCGAAGGATGAATGAAAAGATGACGAAAGTGACTGGCTATTATGTATCACATGAAATGTCCGCCATAGAATATTGTGATTCTATGTAAACGAATTTGTTATAAATACGTTATATTCCAAAGCTAAGTGTAACCAAAGCTCTGATACCAACCGTGATAACCCCAAATCTCCACTAGGTGGAAGTAAGGAATAATCATATGGAATACAACATAAATATAACAATACATATCACTGATACAACATAGCAGAGGAAATACCATAGAATAATAACATTATAGCAGCGGAAATATAATGTCATAAACCACAGAATCCCAACAGTCACAGAATCCAAATTATTACATCAAGTTTGCAGAAATGAAAATAAGTTCCAACTCCCAAAATAAGCAATACGAAATGAAACAAGTCTAATGACTGAACTTAAAGATAGAAAAATGCAATAGAAGTAAATGATAGCTGTCCTCAAAGCTCCAAGTCATCACCTCTCCGCAAAAGCAAATCCAAGCAAAGATAATGAGCAACTCCAAGAAGACTCCAAGCAAAGAATGAACCTGTTTACTTGGCTGCCCGTGTAGAAAAGAGGGCACCCGAGTTTGCAAAAAGGTGAAACAAACTACGGGTCAGTCGTGGGACTGGTATGAGAATTCATAACTAGTTTAGTAATAATAATATGACAAATCCAAAGACCACGCCGCTAATGCGGAACGGGTTTACTCAATGGATTGTCGTGCATAATTTAAAGTGTCAGAACGTACAACATCGCAATGCTTTTTAGAAAAATGGAATCACCATAAGACTCAAGTCCCATCACACAATGCAACGCACACCAGAGGATAGAGTTTTCCCTTATGGTGATTAAACATGCTAAATACGGCAAATACGAGTTTAATATTATTATTAGTGTATAATAAAAACATTTCAAAATAAATGTATCAATCCTAGGAAACATAGTACCCCATCCTACTATATCTCCATACTAGTAATACAATCAAAACCGCAGGGTCGTATTTGGAATTTGGATTTCCATCTGAGTCAAGGCTAGGGAGGAGCTCCTTACCGATTCGAGACACTCTAGCAATGCCCCAGGATTGGTACTCTGTCCAACCCTTGGATCCTGCAGGGCCGGTCCATACGTTAACGCTTAATGGATTGGCAATTCCTGAACACACGCTTCCCAGTCCTTTTGGACCTATAATACGGCAAGTGGCGACCGCATAAAACCGAGGCCTCGAAAAATCCAACAACCACAATGAATAAATGCCAGCGCTGGTAGGTCCCTGGCACCACTCTAGCTAGAAAGAAACGTGTGCACTCCCTGCGTTCCCTTCTCCCGTTTTAGACTCCGCCGGTGTGTGAGGCTCGTGAAGTCACGTCATACACAAAGCTATGCCTAAACAGGCTATGCTTTGATCATCCCACAAGGCCTGCTTTTCAACAAGAAACCTTGATCATTGCATCTTAGTATGCCACACTGTCACTCCATACCATACCATTGCTTCTCCATCAATACATAAATGGGTGTTAAGTAGAGAATAAATTCTCCACCACCAAAATTTATATATTAACAGAAAATCAACAATATGATATATAACGAAGTACGATGTCAGACACACCATCCATTTAAACTTATGCTCTGGGTCTGAACGAAAGTCAAATCCGTGAAACCAACACGTACGTCTGGCCAATGACCTTGACCCATGAATTGGTAGCAAGTCAATTCAGGGTCTCGATCACTGTCCATTCGAGGGAAGATTTACGGTCTTCATGCGTCGTCTTCTTACTTCGATCTTCATCGTTGTTTTGATTATTTGGAATGAGATTAACTCGGCCTTTCCAAATAATCTTCGTATATATATATATATATATATATATATATATATTGGAAACTCTTCCTTATCGTTATTTCTAATTTATAACGATTATTTCCTATTCTATTTAATTGAAAATAATTAAATCTTTAATCAGCGACGATTCAGGTCAATGGCGATTCTGGTGCTATTTTCAATCAATTTTGATTTTCACATATCTCAAAATCTAACCGTTGGATTTTGACGTATTATATATCGTTGGAAAGATTTTTCCAAGACGGTCCTAGCGGTTTCAGTTTCAAGAAAATCCGACGGTCGGATCTTCTTGTATTGTCATTTAAAGATATAATTTTAAAACGCGAAATACCACGCTCGATTCGTTTAATTTTAATTATATTTATATTTATATATAAATATATAAATGTAACCCGTTTAACTCTTTATTCTTAAGTATATTTTCCTTCTTTATCCTTTTATCCCTTCATTTACAGAGTAATGCAAATCATACTTGAATGATGAATTCTTCCTTTTTGATTCTTTTAATTTCTTTAATTTACGGTAAAATGTAAATTATATTTCATTGTCCAATTCCTTCTTTTAATTCCATCCTTACATGTAAAATGTAATTTATAATTCATCGTTCTTAAGTACATATAAAAATATAAATTTTATTTACAATGTGAATCCTACTTCTTGTTTACATTATAAAAATGTAATCTTTATTTACAAGGTAAATCCATACATTCATTTCATAGAAAAAAAATGAAATTTCACTCATGCGGGTTAAATTCATTCATAATTTACATAATAATATGTAATTTATTTCATACGAATAAAATTCATTCATAAATTACATATAAAAATGTAATTTACTTTATGCGGACTAATTTCATTCATAAAATAAAATGTAATTTATTTCATGCGATCTTAACTCATTCATAAAATGCATATACAAATGTATTTTATTTCATGCGATGTTAATTCATTCATAAAATACATATAAAAATGTAATTTATTTTATGAGGTCTTAATTCATTCATAAAATACATATAAAAATGTATTTTATATTATGCGGGCTTCATTCATTCATAAATTATATATAAAAATGTAATTTATTTTATGAGGTCTCAATTCATTTATAAATTACATAAATAAATGTAATTCATGTCATGCGGCCTAATTTCATTTATAAATTACATAAATAAATGTAATTCATGTCATGCGGCCTAATTTCATTTATAAAATGCATATAAAAATGTATTTTATCTCATACAGTCTAAATTTCTTTAAATTACATTATAAAATAACGTAACTTATCCTACGGTCAATTCTCTTTTTATTAACATCATAAATAATGTCACTTATCCTACGGTAAATTTTCTTTTTATTAACATTATAAATAATGTCAATTCATCCTACGATATCATTCTTTTATCTTAACATTATAAATAATGTTAATTTCCTACAGTGTAAATCCCCTTTTTATTTACATTATAAAATAATGCAAAATTATCCTACGTTGTGATTACTATATAATTTACATTAAAAATAATGTAAAATGGACATACGGTGAAATTCATGTATATTTACATTAAGAAAAATGTAAATTTTACATATGGTGAAATTTCTATATATTTACATTAAGAAAAATGTAAATTCTCATTCTTGTCACATTTTCTTGAATTTGCATTCAACAAAATGTAAACTTCTATTCTCAAGTTACAACATAAAATCCATTCTTCTTTACAACGTAAAATTTACTCTTTAAACAAAATGTAAAGTCCATTCTTTTAAGTACATTAAAATTAATGTATATCTTCCTACGGTGAAATTTTTTATGTATTAACGTTAAAGATAATGTTAACAAATCCTACGGTTAAATTCACATATATTAACATTAAAAATAATGTTAACAAATCCTACAGTTAAATATTCTCTTTAATTTACATTAATAAATAGGTGAATTTTCATACGGTAAAAATTTCCTTTATTTACATAAATAAAAATGTAAACTTCTCCTACGGTGATTGTTCATATATATTAACATTAATAAAAATGTAAACTTTTCATACGGTGAAATTCTAACGTTAATTTACATAATAAAATGTAAAATTTATGTCATCTCCAAATTTCAATATTTTATTTACATAATAAGATGTAAATTTTATGTCATCGTAAATTAACAAATATGTTAAATTTGTCATACGATGAAATTTCTTATTTTTAACATTAACAAAAATGTTAAATTTGTTATACGATGAAATTTCTTATTTTTAACATTAACAAAAATGTTAAATTCTCCTACATTTCAATTTTACATAATAAAATGTAAAATCTAACACAAGTCGCATTCTTATTTTATTTGCATCAAATAAGATGTAAATTGAAATTTCTTTTTAATATTAACATTAAAAATGTTAATTTATACATGCGATTAAATTACTTTTTAATATTAACATTAAAATGTTAATGCCATCATACAGTTAAATTACTTTTTTTATATATTAACATTAAAAATAAATAATGTAAATTTTCATACGTCACAAATTTCTTACTTTACTTGTACATAATTAAATTCCAACATGCGATGTAATTTCTCATACGATGTTATTTCTTATTAATATTAACATTAACAAAAATGTTAATTTACATCCTACGGTGAATTTTATAATATTAACATCAAAAATGTTAATTTACATGCGGTGAGCTTCCTTCCTATTAACATCAAAATAAACGTTAATTTTTTTCTCTATTCCCATTTTACATAAAAAGAGAATGTAGATTTCATCACAAGTCACATAACAACATCTAGACACAACAACAGGATCAGATGCAATAACTAACATCGAAGTAAATTTCAAGATGGGATTTCACATAGCATATACAAAATCAACATAGCATGGTTAAATAAATAACACATAATTAATTAATTTTAATTAATTCTTAATTCAAATTTAAACCTTAAAATTTCAGATCTAATCTCATGTCGTTCTAATCAATTTAGATTCAACAACATAAGGGGTGAATCGTTCAGATCCATGTTCTAAATATAATGTTTTTATTTTTTTCTTTTAATCTACGATCAACAACCATGCAAATAATAATTTAATAATTAAATTAAATTTTAAAAAAAAATTCTCACAGTGTTTGGTCTAAGGAGATGCTTCAGGTTCGATTAGATTTGATGTTCGAATTCACTTGGTTTCGGATCTGGAACAATTCCAATGCAAATTCAAAGGAAAAATCAAAATCAGGCCTTTAACAACTGCTGCAGCAACGCTTAAAAGCGTGGGGAAATCTGAAATAGAATTTACCATAGAACGTTCAAAACTTCAAATTCGATTTTATGGAGTTGTAGGCAATGGTTTCACGAACCGTTTGTTGGAGGTTGTCCGGCTTGGAGAGGTCTACCTGCGCCGGAGAAGGGAGGAGGTGCGATCGCCGTGGTGGGGCCCGGTTTGCAGCAAACGGCGGCGGCTTCTCTGCCTTGGTGGCGGAGCTACGATGCACGAGAGGTGCTAGGACTTGTCGGAGATCGAAGAGCTCGGGAAGAGCTTCGAAATGAGTACTCACACGCTAAATTCCGTTAAGAAACGGAGGAGAAAACTGAGAATGAAGTTTTGAAGAGTGGTGGGTTCAAGTGGCGGCTGAAATGAGAAGAGGAAGGACGATGAACAGTGTTTTCGGAATATATAATATTATATTAGGTTATCCTAATCATTATTTAATAATTTAATTAGCCCGTTAAAGCCCGTTTTGGTCCGAACTCCGATTTAGGCCTGCTTACTGTCGTTCTTAAGGTTTTGAGGCCTTCTGAACGCAATGGAACATGTTACAGGACCCAATTCCGAAATTTATTATGAGTTTTGGAATAATTATATTATTTTATTAATATTTTAATGTATACCGTACATGAAAATTCACCGAGGTCACAAATTAACTTCAAAAATTCTCGAAAATTATATTTAGCTATGTTTAGATGCTGTGGACCTATGAAAATTAATTTCGCTCAATTCTGAGCCCGTATGAATTTTTAATGAATTTTTAAAGTCAAAAATTTGCCCGTTTACACTGATAAATCAATTATAATTATATTTTAATTCTAAAAATTACCAAAAAATCATTTTTAGCTTTTTTTTGATGATACGAATCCAACAAAATTTATTTCGTTGAATTCTGAGACATTTTGAAAAATGGCTATTTTTCAGTCAATTAATTTTGACCGAAATTGACTAAATACAGTTTCTTTCGCCACGCTCACATATTAGCTTGGAAAATTCTAAAAATTTAAACCTAGCAATAATTTAATATTCCGAATCCAACAAAAGTGGTTTCGTCAGAAACGGACACTGTTTGAAAAATCACTATTTTCTATGGCTATATATTTTATATTAAAAATACATTTTTAAACAAATAATTTTCGAAACTCCAAATATATAAGTGTTTATACTTTTTAAGTGCAGAAACGTCATTCCGTACTCAATGGAAGTGGTTTTGAGTTCAAATTCCTTTATATGCAAAAAGTAGCATTATTGACCTATGCAAATTACCTAGCGACCTTTCTAAAAATTGAATTGGCCATAATTTTTGATTTCCGCTATGAAATTTCGATTTTTCGGATTCGTTGGAAACATATTTTTAAATAGATTCCAATATTTTTGGTTTCACTAAAATCCGTTAAATTTTGCGTCCTATACGGTCAGTCAAAGTTCAAGTTTGACTTTTCAAACTACCGCGCTATTTCTAACTCTTTTTTATAATTAAAATTAATTTATTCATTCTAACTTCGATTTGAACCAAATTTGTGATCATTATTATTTAAAATAGATTATTTAAAATAGTCAAACCCCATTAAAATCACTTTAAATAAAATTTTAAATTTACCCCAAAATTCAGGGTTGTTACAGATACACTATCGGTAGGTGGTCCCATACCTTGTCAGAGTTGGAATCCAATCTCCAATAAGCGCCCGCGATTTTTTTGTATATTATATATGTAGAGCGTGAGATGCAAGCGTTCTACTAGATTCTATTTACTTGTATTTAGACATTATGATAATATCAGATAAGATATTGATTTCAAACTGCTTTGGATTATCGTAAGGTAAAAAAACCGTCCATGTTTATGTGTGGATTTGGTCTTACGATTATCCTTTTCTTCGAAAGATTTTAACTTTAAATTAGGTTATGTGATACCCTAAATATTGTGCGAGTTTTTCTCACTCTGGTTCACCAGACTGACCCGGAATTTGTAATGCTCGGGTTAGACCGGGTTGTACAGGTTCAGGTTGTCGAATGCTGTGAAGAGACGAGCTGGAAGAGGCCAGACGTATTACCTTACATAAATAATATTCCGCTGTGTGTTGTATATGAGGACAGGTTGTTATAACTGTCCAATGGTGTTGATGTACTCTGATATGGTATGTTTTATTCAAAGCTCTTAACAAAGTTATTTCTATATTATATTTTGTTCCGTTGCGATGTGAGACTCTATGTTGTGTTGTTTCTCCTTCTTCTTCTATTCTAATATTTCTTTCTTTCTTATCTCACCCTCTAAATTCTTTCTAATAACGTCCAGTATTTTCGGTGTTTGGAAGGTCGGCATGAGTTACGGTAAAGGTATTTATGTCGATTTTCAGGGCCGAAAATTCCTGTTCGTTACAATGGTATCAGAGCTATTGGTTTAGTAATAACCTTGGCTCTGTGGTGTGACTCGATAGAGATTAGGTTAGTAATACCCTAGATCGAGATTGAGTGTATATATATATGAGAGCGTATTTGTAAATTTCATATATAAGTGTTTTGTACTGTGTTTGTTGACCGGTTCAAGTGTTGAGAAGCGTTGAACTGGAAATCGATATAGTATTGTTTGGCAAAGTGGGTAAATGAAATAATTTTACCCAAATTATATTTTGTATAGAAAAGATTTTTTTTTAAATTATTATGATATTGGTGTGATCAGTTGGCTTGTATAAGATTCAAATTTGAATTGAGACTTAACTTTGTTAAGTGTAATTAATAAAGAATGATATTGAAATGAAGTAAAGCTGATTTGAAATTTGATGAATATATAATAATCAAATAAAAGTCAATCGAAAATGAATTGATTGATGTTCAAATTTGTGAAACCATAATAAAATATCCACATTGATTGTAAATTCAACTGATTTGGTTGATTTAATTGTGTATTGGTTACTGGTGGTGAATTGTTCGTTATTGGATGATGGTTTGTTTGAATGGTGATAATCAACAAATTTAGTGGGGCCAAATAAATTTTAAATTCCAGAGTTGAACATTGAAATGAAAACCGAATATGAATTGAAATAAATAATTTCACGATGTATTTAAAAATGAACTAAGGCTCATGCTTAATTTTGAAAATGGGTGCAGTTATAATTGTTGATTAGTGAAATATTATCGCAGTTTATTACTCATATGTGATTTGAGCTAAGCACATGTGCCAGCTGTCTAACCAGAACGATACTGGTCGGGTAGATCATATATACGTTGAGCAGATATGCTCAATAACGCTTGCAAAAAGGTACGCCTATGCCGAATATGAAATTTATATTTGGGTTTTGAGTTTGGTTTTTGAATTTTTCCGACCATGTTGGTCGATGGATATGTATTTCTTGAACCTGCGATATTGCAGATGTCCTCCGCACAGGGGAGACTCTGCCAAAAAAATTCCAAAATTTAAGGTGTTAGAAAATTTTGAAGATTTTTGGAAAATTCTTTTATTTGAATTAAATTGGTTGTAAAACCAATTAGATTAGCTTTGGGAATAAAAATCGAGTTTTAAGGGGTTTGTAACGTTCTTTCTTACCTTAGCAATTTCGAGGACGAAATTATTTTAAGGGGGGAAGAATGTAACGACCCGTGTTTTTCGACCATTTGAATCTGAATATTTAAATTAGTTTTAAATATTTTATTTGAAATATAAATGGATTATAAATATTTAATCCGTTATTTAAAACGAAGTTTGAACGTTAATTTTAATTATAATATAAATCGAGCTCGAAATGGCGCTGCAGTTCGTAATATTTGATTTTTGAACTTTAACTGGATATGCAGAGTCCAATATATGTCGGATTTCTGTGAAACAAGAAACGATGGAACCGTGTTGATGATAATTTTTATATAAAAGAGAAAAATTCAGATTTTGTGTTATAGATTGTGAGTTATGGCTAAATCAAATTTGAAATAGTCGCTATGGAAATCGTTATTTAAAATATAGGCCTTTAAAATAGCCATTTTGCAAACGGACTCAGATTTCGACGAAACTAGTTTCATTAGAACCGTATCGTTAAATTATTGTATGGTGTTGAATGACGTGGCAAACTGATGTCGTATGTGGCCACGGCAGACACAAACGCCCGTTCAATTTCGATAGAGCGTAATTAATTTAATAAAGGGTTATTTGGGTATAACTTGAACAGACGATCGAATTAGGCCGCGAAACCACTTCTGTTGAGTTCGTATCGTCGATTCGAATCAGGATAGGTATATAGTTTGTTATTTTTAGAGTTTGGCAAATTTGGTGTCCGAAATGGCATTGCGGTGCGCGTAAAAACAGCCTACCGGGGAAACTGTCTCAGAATGCGACGAAACTGGTGCTGTAGGGTTCGTGTCGAAGAATTATTATAGGATTGCCAAGTTTCAAGTTGATTTTATTTACCTGGTGATCGTGAAAAATTTAAACGTGTGTTTATTTCTGGTTTTATAAAGGAAATTTTTTTATACGACCTCGGATTTCGGCGAAACTTGTCCCATTGGATCCGGAATACCTTTTTACACCAAGATTAGTTTTTTTTATCAGTAAACAAAAGTCGTTTGTGGTGGTTTTTGCGTGTTACTTCGTGGTTAAGCTTCGATAATATTATTAAATTCTAAACATCCCCCATATATATACCATTGGATTTCTTTTATAACGTTACTTCTGGTCAAAACCCATCAAAACGTAAATCACTGTGACATTGAAGTGACATTGAAGAGAAAACACATATACACTGCCCCTATATGCTTAAAACCTTCCTACGTGATACCTTCACCTCCCTCAAGCCTACCCGCATACACAGCCTAATGAAGTGATGGTTGATAGCGCAGACCTTGATGCTGAAATATCCACAGTCTGAGACAGCACATGAAAACCCGGCCAACCTATTTCAAATGTGAACTTTGCACAAGGATGTGCAGACAACCTACGGTATCCTATTTTTGTGTTTTCTTTTCAATTTATGTAGCCGTGCCGACCAAGTAAGTTTTCGATAATCCCACACCATACAGCTACCAACATACTTTCTGCAGACCTATGCCTATGACAACGTGGTCACCACGTAAATACCGTCCTATAAATATGTGTGCACTAGTGATCAATTTACTTCATTCCTAAACTTAAAACAAAATCATTTTTTTCCTTCCTACGATATATATATCTGAAACCATTGTATACGGTCAGGCCAGTGGTCTTCCACGCGAGGTCGACAAAGATGAAGCCTTAAACGTTGAGAAGCCGCATGGGTTATGGAGCTAAAGGAACATGGAAATGGACCGGTGGCAGGTTGTCTTCATGATGCTGGGAAACAAGAACGAAGGGAGCAAAAGAAAGGAGTTGCATTTGACCATTTCGTGAGCCAATGGGACGAGGCGGCATTGGGAACGGTGGGAAGATATCACTAGCGCATGATGGAAGGAGAAGACCGTTGTACATCAGTCGAGACTGGAGGGGAAGCCGTCGAGGTAAAGACTGGTGGCTGCGTGAAGACAAATAAGCGAGGCAATGTCAAGTAGAGGGGAGGGCGAGCTCAACCCTCGAGCGGGAATACTGGCGGTTGCGTGGAAACAAAGAAGCGATGAGGGAGCAGTGTTTTAGTGTTAACGTGGAGCAGCATCAGTGAGTGGCGAGTGGACATGTGGGGATAGTGTGATTGGAAGTTGGTAGAAATGGTGAGTACTGTGTTGAATCGAATTCGAAAATGAAGGGGCAGGAAATAGCGGATCAAAATTTAAAGAAAAATGCACAGTAGCTTTTAACGAAGCAGCATGGTGGATAAGCCCAAGGCTGCATGGAATAAGTGGGTAGAGTATAACGATGGATTAAGCGATCGGGTGTTTTGTTTTCAGTAAAATGGAAGCGAACGAAGCACCGTATTAGTGAAAACGAGGAACGAAGTGAGTAAGCCGGCCCATCTATTTTAAAGGTAATTAATATATTAGTGTTTAATAAAATGATTAATTAACTAAAATAAATAATATATTAAATTATGTATATCGTGTGCATATGCTAACAGAAGTTAACAAGTTACAACGGGATCGCTTTGACGAGATCTGCGTTCTGCAGCAGTCTGAACAGTTTTGGAGATAGCTGGAATTTATAGTTAAATTAAACGATGTTTCATTCAACTGTAACTAAACCGTTACAGCGAAAAAAATGGAATCAAGGTGAGTTCAACTCACTCAGTATTTTTCCCATTTATATTTTATATAAACTGGGTATTTTTATTTTGTGTGCTCTTCTTGCTAATTGGTTGACTGTTGCTAGTTATATATTTATTTACTGATATAACAGATGAAATTAAACCGTCGTTTAATTTCAGCGAAATACCAAATCGTTACTCTAGCGATTGGTTCCAATAAAGGTAACTTACCTTATTGGACACGTTTATCAATAAACGTGTTTAATGGTTGAATTGTTTGATTGTTTGAATTGTTTGATCTGTTTAAACTGTGTGGAGATCACTGTGTGTATACAGGGAAGGACAGGTTGGAGGGATCAAACCGGATTCCTCAAATATATGATTTATTTTCATATTATCATATGAACTATCATGTTTGGGTGATTGATTTGAGTAGTGATCATTGACTGAAAAGTCACCCCTGTGTTGTGCTTTAACCAATGGGCAATATTGGTTGAGTAATTGGCAGCGTATGGCCTATAAAATCAATCGGTTTATAAATATTGATTCACCATCAGGTGAGTCGATAGAGGTGAAGTTATAAAATTTATTTGATAACTGGAGTTAGATTTTGAAATATATTTTTGAATAAAATAGTTTAAGGAATATGGTTTTAATTTTAATAAGGTTTTAAAGTGAGAATTTACTATTCATTTTAGTAAATAAAGGAATTAACTATCTTCACAGTAGTTAGTGATAAAGATGAAGTATTTTTCTAATTAATAGTAACTTAGATGATTACTTTGTCACTGGAATTCATATAAAAAGTAACCGAATTGAAATGAAATAGTTCATAAACATGTTTATTTAAAAAACTGAGTTTTATAACAATGTTCTAAAGAAGTTTTTAAGCGAATTCTATACCTTAAATAAATGATACTTAATGATTTGAATTAAGTGAAAGGAAATTAAGGAAAGGGTTTATAATAAACCAGGTTATGTAAATGAGGTTTAAAGTGTTAAGACGTTAATTTTACATTAACGATACTTGAAAATGAGATCAAGTAGAAAGGGAAAAATTTAAATAAGAGTTCCAAAGTGGAAATGGTCGAAAGGATTTGAAAGGAGATTGGTAAAGGTAAATTTGGATAAAGAAGTGGGTCATAGGATTTGTATAACCAAATCCAGTTTATAATGGAATTTGTTTTGAGACTGGAATAGAATATTGGTTTGGATTACAACTTATATTTATCTGAGGGTAAGAGCGTTGTTGATCAAGGTTTGAGAGGTAATTAAAATACCCCAAATTGAACAGCATCAGGATTATTTGAAGATGATATTAGTTGGTAATCGTGAAAGAGGTTAGTGATAATTTATTATTTCCATTAGAGAAATAATAACGCGATGTTCGGTGAAAACTTGGGAAATACACGAAGTAAAGGAAATTAGTAAAAAGAAATGTAAGGTTGAGTTTTTATACAAATAAAGTTTTGTTATTGTTTCAAGAATAGAATAAAAGATATTACTTAACGTTGATTACAGATAATAAGTTAAGTCGATGTCCCAAGCTAGATAATAAAGAATGATGTAACAAATGTTTTGAAAGGAGAATTAAGTGGAAATTGAATGTGGTTATAAGTTATTAAGTGATATAATAGTTTTTGAGAACATTAGTATGTTAAGTAAGAATTCAAATATCGTATTTTTTTTATTTAAAAGAAATAGAAGTTTAATTGAAACAGAAGTGAATTAGTTTGTTTAATTAAAAGGCCAAGGGGTGCTGAATACTGAACCAATGAACCCATTGGATTGTCATGATTGAAACACTGTTTACTTTGATAGTTAAATCATCGACTATCAAATCTGTCCAATACGATTGTTGGCACGGAAAGACCGGGATCGAATTTATATTCGAAAACCATTCCGACCAACAAATACGTGAAGATATCAGAAGACGGTCGAGATGAAGCGTTGAAGACCATGGGTTTGCATAAGTGGAAGAACTACTAAAAATCTCTGGTTTAGCGGCCAGAGATAAACTGTGGTTCTGTCGTGGTTGGAATCTACGGGTTGCAAGGACTTCTCGCTACTGATCCCTGGGGTGATTCCTATATGACATGCAGTAGGAGGGTACCTTCGGTTCATCCTGTTCCTGGATGACTTGTATGGACGGATGTCTGACAGAGTATTTCCAAAAGGATCACGTACGTTGATTTCTTCAAACGTGCCATAGTTGGTTAACTCCCAACTAGAGTATTTTTGTGGACGTCAATTAGCGATATCTTGTGGATTTGATGATGTGGCATTCAAAGTGAAATGCGATCAGATGTTTCAAAGAAAATTCTGGCCTCAAGCCTCATACCGGGAAAGGACAAAAATCGGGCAGGCAGCATGGCTATGTGGGTCGCTCCCATTAGGGTGTATAATCACCTATCTAGAGAAAGTCCTTTTGTTCTTGAATCTATTTCGATGCTGTCCCTTTGGGAAGACGGTGGCTAGCTCCCAACCGTCGGTGATATACATTCGATACACTCAAGCGAAATGAGTGGTCGGTCATGTGTGGGCCGGGTTGCAAGACGTTCTTGTTGAACCCAGTGTATTCGCCTCTAGAGATACACTATCGGTAGGTGGTCCCATACCTTGTCAGAGTTGGAATCCAATCTCCAATAAGCGCCCGCGATTTTGTTTGTATACTATATATGTAGAGCGTGAGATGCAAGCGTTCTACTAGATTCTATTTACTTGTATTTAGACATTATGATAATATCAGACAAGATATTGATTTCAAACTGCTTTGGATTATCGTAAGGAAAAAAAACCGTCCGTGTTTATGTGTGGATTTGGTCTTACGATTATCCTTTTCTTCGAAAGATTTTAACTTTAAATCAGGTTGTGTGATACCCTAAATACTGTGCGAGTTTTTCTCACTCTGGTTCACCAGACTGACCCGAAATTTGTAATGCTCGGGTTAGGCCGGGTTGTACAGGTTCAGGTTGTCGAATGTTGTGAAGAGACGAGCTGGAAGAGTCCAGACGTATTACCTTACATAAATACTATTCCGCTGTGTGTTGTATATGAGGACAGGTTGTTATAACTGTCCAATGGTGTTGATGTACTCTGATATGGTAAGTTTTATTCAAAGCTCTTAACAAAGTTATTTCTATATTATATTTTGTTCCGTTGCGATGTGAGACTCTGTGTTGTGTTGTTTCTCCTTCTTCTTCTATTCTAATATTTCTTTCTTTCTTATCTCACCCTCTAAATTCTTTCTAATAACGTCCAGTATTTTCGGTGTTTGGAAGGTCGGTATGAGTTACGGTAAAGGTATTTATGTCGATTTTCAAGGCCGAAAATTCCTGTTCATTACATCCGTATTGGCAGTAACGTTGCAAATCAGATTATATGAAGATAATCGAAGATGGAGTGAAGTGCAAGGACTTTTTCTATTAATAGAAATTGTGCCTTCGGTTTCGTTCAGTCCCAGAACGAACGTATATGGACGAATGTCTGACAAAGTATTTCCAATGATCGAATATGTTGGTATGTATAAATATATATGGTGGCAACGGATTTATTCCCTTAGCATAATATCCAGAATATATTTGTGCAAATCAGTTAGTGATTAACGGATATGACAATGTGGCATTCAAAGTGATTGTGCTATCAATGAATGATAAGTAATCGTAGCCTGAGGCCTCAACAACCGGGAAATGACAAAAATTGGGCACGCAACATGGCTATGTGGGTCGCTCCCATTAGGGTGTATAATCACTTATCTAGAGAAATTCCTTTTACCTCTTTAATCTATCGATGCTGTCCCTTTTCGGGAAACGGTTGCTGATCCCAACCGTTGGTGATATACATTCGATACACTCAAGCAAAATGAGTGGTCAGTCATGTGTGGGCCGGGTTGCAAGATGTTCTTGTTGAACCCAGTGTATTCCTCTCTAGAGATACACCATCGGAAGGTGGTTCCATACCTTGTCATGTTGGAAATCCAATCTCCAATAAGCGCCCTGCGGTTTTTGATTTTATATTATATATGGAGCGTGAGATGCAAGCGTTCCACTAGATTCTATTTATTTGATGTAGACATTATTATTATATCAATGGATTTTATATCAAAGATATTTTGGGTTATCGTAAGGTAAAAACCATCCGCGTTTATGTGTGGATCGGTCTTACGATTATCATTTCTTTCGAAAGGATTTTGAAAGTTAAACAAATGGTTGGAGTTTACTCATACCAGTCCATTTACTGACCCATAGTTTATTTTGTTTGTTTTCCCTAAACTCTTGGGTGCCCAAATTCGTACGGGCAGTCAAGTAGTCGGGACTTTTCAAATTCACTTGGAAAAGTTGGAAGCAGGAGGCTTCACCAGTTAGCTACAGATTATCATATTTCCGCTGTGTACTATGTGGTATCTGGAAACAGGTGTTTATAACTGTTCCAAAAAATAACTGTTGTGCTCTGATAATGGTATGTATATACAGTTACTGATTTGTATTTCAAAAGTTATGTTATTTAATATATTTTATTCGTTCCGTTGTGAGATTTGTGTTCTTCGTTTTTCTTCTATTCTAATATTTCTTTCTTTCTATTTCTCATCCTCTAACTTCTTTCTAATAATGATTCGTATTTCTGTGCAATTTGGGTTGGACGTGTGGTGTTATTAGTCAACTCAGATAGTACGGATTTGCGGGCCATTACAATTTATAAAGTACAAACTTATAAAACTTAAGTTTTAAAATCAAACAAAGATATAAATAAAATAGTGAAGAAAGAGATTGGAGATAGAATTTGAAAACAGAATTTGAAAATTAGAATTTGAAATTAATTTGAATTTGAACCTGGGGTGCTATTCAGAGTCTTACATAATCTGGACTCTATAACTATAATTATCTTGAACTCTTGAAATCTTGAGTACTCATGAGTCTTGAAATGTCTCTGAATTCTGAATCTCTAACATCTTTAAACTGTACCGTCTTCAGTAATATTTCCTGTATATAAATCCTGCATATGTGTTTGTATATATATATTGTAACAATTTGGATTTTTCTCAGACCTAATCGATCGTTAAATCGACTAAGACCGGTCAAAACCTGAATAAACTAACTCTAGGCATACAGCATATCAGAACAGATAACATCAGATGTTTATAAACATCATAATAATGTAACATCATAGTATAGAATATCAGAGTACATCGAATATAAATACCATAGAGGAAGATTAAATTACAATAATTGTAATACAATGTAGCGACAATTAATAACTAACATAGCGGAAGGCTATCAGTGCTCTGGACACAGCTTTAAGCTTCGATCCATAATCCTGCTCAATATATCTGCAAAATTAGCTACGCAACTGCCTGTGTGGAAAATATGGGCACCCGAGTTTGCATGTGAAACAAACTACAGGTCAGTCATGGGACTGGTATGAGAAATCTTACTTAACCTATTTAATAATAAGGTCAATCATGGGACCACGCCGATAACGCGGAATGGGTTTACTCCATTGGATTGCCAGTGCATAAACATCAACCATAAATAAACAAATGGATCTACAATGCATTATTCAACATGCAATTCCTTAATCTACCCATTTAGGCTTAATCCCTAAACTTAGATTTCAAAAATACAATTCACTTTACAAAAACTATTTCTTTGGACTTTATTTCCCAATTTATTTTATTTTAAATCATTTGAAATACATATCTAGCTTTTATAATAAAGTAGATTTCACTTCGGGATTTCAAAACAAAACATTTGGAAATATGAATTTCAAAACATAATAATGCATACAAAACAAGTATGCGAACCAAATATTGGTCGTGTTCCCTCAGGACTGGGCAGTACACAGCTTAACCGAACCAATATATATAAGTGCACCTAACGGTTACACTGACAATGCACCATCCCACCAATTGGGGAATGCATGCATGCCCTCACATTGTTAGTCAATTTCGGGTCACCTGCATCTTCAGCCACATAATTGCTAAATCATTTTTATATCCCGAAGTAGGGAAAATCATTTCACAACATAATCACAATTATAATCAAATCTATATAGATTTCTACTTACAAATTATTTTGAAATCATCGGGTATAGCCCACGAAATCCTTTCTGTTTTATAAAACATTTTTATAAAACATTCCCTGTCCAAAATCAGGAATAACATTTCTTTTTAGTTAAGAAAACTCATTTCAAAATCATTTATTAAATTTTGAAATGAATAACATCGCTAAACACCTTATAGTCAAATCGTGAAGTGTTTCACAAGGTGCTAACATATAGACATTTTTACCCAACCCCATGCTAAATGTAAAAACATATTTTGCTCATAAACTTGTCGAGCATGATCCAAACAATCAATCAATCACAATCCATATCAATAACCAAGTATATTTGGTTCAATCACATTTCACGTTACAATAAAAGAGTATTTTATTGTCAACACATTTTCTACATTTCCTATGTATACAATAAAAAGATATTTTATTTTCTATACAATTTCTACATTTTATATGCACATAATAAAAGAATATTTTATTGTTCACACATTTTTACATTAACAAATATAATTTCTTATGTCAACATATTTTATCAAATGATACATCTTGTTAATGATTCATTTTACATTAACAAATGTAATTTCTTCTGTTAACATATTTTGTCAAACGATACATCTTTTTAATGAATCATTCTTACATTAACAAATGTAATTTCTTATGTTAACATATTTTATCAAACGATGCATCTTTTTAATGATTCATTTTACATTCAATAAAAATGTAAATTTTCAATGTTGAACTTTTCTATTTCAAATAGTGATCATCTCTCATTACTTCTTACATACAATAAAAATGTAATTTTTTAATGTTAAACTTTTCTATGTATTATAATGACAAATAAAAGAATAATTTATTCGTACACATTTTTCTATGTATTCTAATGACAAATAAAAGAATAATTTATTTGCATAACAATTTCTATGTTAACACAGTTTTATCAAACAAGCATCTTTTATCACTTTTGAACCTTTTTAATGATTCACTATTACATAAAAATGTAATCTTTTATGTTAAACATTCTATCACTTTTGAATCTTTTTAATGATTCACTATTACATAAAAATGTAATCTTTTATGTTAAAACATTTTTATCACTTTTGAATCTTTTTAATGATTCACTGTTACATAAAAATGTAATCTTTTATGTTAAAACATTTTTTAACAAGCTATGAACATTTTTAATGAATCATTATTACATAAAACTGTAAATTTTTATGTTACATCATTTTAAACAAGTATGAATCATTTTAATGAATCATTATGACATAAAAATGTAAATTTTTATGTTACATCATTTTAAACAAGCTATGAATCATTTTAATGAATCATTATTACATCAAAATGTAAATATTTATGTTACATCATTTTAAACAAGCTATGAATCAATTTAATGAATCATTATTACATAAAAATGTAAATTTTTATGTTACATACAAATTTCCTATAATGTATCTTTTAATATGATCCATACATATATTAAAATGTAAATTTTAATGTAAACACAAACTTATTAACTTTTCTATTCAAACAAATGTTCATTTTTCATATTTTCTCCTTTACAATAATAATGTAAACTTTTTATTGTTTAACTTTTTAATTGGACAAACGAATCATTTTTCATATTTTCTCATTCACAATAAAAATGTAAACCTTTTATTGTTTAACTTTTTAATTCAACAAACGAATCATTTTTCGTATTTTCTCATTTACAATAAAAATGTAAACTTTTTATTGTTTAACTTTTTAATTCAACAAATGAATCATTTTTCATATCTTCTCTTTTTACAATAAAAATGTGAACTTTTTATTTTTAAACCTTTTAATGCAACAATGAATCATTTTCATATAATCTCTTTTTACAATAAAAATGTGAACTTTTTATGGTTAAACATTTTAATGCAACACTGAATCATTTTCATATGCAATAAAGATGTAAGTTTCATGTTAACATAATTTATCAAAAACAATGAATCTTTTCAAATGATTCATTTACATTAAAAATGTGAATTCTAATGTTGACTCATTTACAATAAAATGTAATCTTTTTATATTACATAAAATTGAAATCCTTTTTACATTGTATAAAAATGTAATCTTTATATTACATTAAAAATGTAATCCTTTTTGCATTGTATAAAAATGTAACCTTTATATTACATTAAACATGTAATCCTTTTTACATTACATAGAAAAATGAGATCTTTTAATATTACATAGAAAAATGAAATCTTTTAATATTACACAAAAATGTATTTTTATTTGTTAAATAACTTACTTCATCCAATGAATCACCACAAACAGAATAAATCAATTCAAATCTCGTTCCACATACAACTGAATTTTTAACGGCATATACATAAATAAATTTATCAACGCAGTAATAATTAATTTTAATTTTAAAAAGAAATCTCACTTAGATTTTACTCCTTCTGAATTTGTAGCTTGCTCCGTTTTTTGTTCCAGTCGGTTCCATGTTGTAGATCTCTTTTATGCGATTCCAAGGATTCGAAATCGTTCGATTCCTTTTCCGTATGAACAAGATATCATTAATTAAACATTTTGATTACATAATTAATTAATTAATTATAATTAATCAAACTTAATTACATGATTAGGGCTTAACCCTTTCTCTCCATCGTTCGTTTTGTTGTAACCATCGAACCCAAAAGCTCCGTCCATCTCTCCAAATCGCACATCACCAGAACCTCCCGGTACCCGATCTGAATACACCACATCGAAGGCCTTCTTCTTCTCCATCTTCACCATGAATAGCGTTGAATTTGAGCTCCCTTATGGCCATGAATTTGCAGCCAAACCGCAGCCATTGAGGCCTGAGAGTCACGAAAAATACTACCCAAAACATGATCATAACTGTATGAATTTGTAGAGCATGTGAATCTCTACAAGTTTCATGCAGAAATCATCTTCTAATTCTTGATGGATTGAGAGAAAAGAGGGAAAGAAATTCGAATTATTTTAGCCATGAAATGAAACTGGAGGCTAGGGTTTTGATAATGAGGGTTTGGGCTGAATATGGACTATTTATACCCTATTTTATATTATTATTTAATTCCATTATCTCCAAAAAGTGAAATTTTGCGTTCGAACTCCAACGACTGTTGTTCCTAACAAAATACCCCCATTCCAGACACAATGAGATATGTTTCGGAAGCTAATTCTACTATTTTGATCATTTTTTATCAAAATTAAAATATAAATTAATATAATGGTCAATATTGAGTTTGAACGTACATTTTTAATTTATCGGGGCCACATACTGACTCCAAAAATTCCTCAAAAATAAATCTAGTTTTGTTTTGACGATGCGGTCCTAACAAAATTTATTTCGTTGAATTTGGAGACCATTTTAAAAAAGGTCTTTTTAATGGTCGATCCAATTTGATTAAAATTGACAAACGCATTTTAACTTACCACGCTCACATATTAATTCCAAAAATTATGGAAATTTAAGCCTAGCAATAATTTGACATTCCGGATCCAACAAATGTGGTTTCGTCGAAAACGGAGGTCGTTTGTAAAATGGCTATTTTTAACGACTTTGTTATAATTCAAAAATCAAAACTTTAAATTCTTACTCAATTTCTGTTAAAATTTCTAAAAATAAAATTTTTAAATTGGTTTCGATTTTCTGGGTTGTTACATATATATTCTAAATAAAGATGTAAGTATATATTTTATAATCAATTAATATTGAAATAAGGTTGTTGTCATCAAAACTCCATTCTCCAACAATCTCCCCCTTTTTGATGATGACAACCTTAGTTTATAAAATATCGTACCTGTATATACCTGTTGATGATAATCCTTCAAATTCTCCCCATATCTATATGAATCTTATAAACTATGTCTATATTTTATAATTTCTCCCCTTTAGCATTATCAAAAAGAAATTCTAAAACTACTCCCCCTAAATCGTATAACTATCTAACTAAAATTTCTAAGTATCTATTAATTTACAGTAAAATACTCCCTTAAATAAAATATTCCTTCTTATACTCCCCCTTAAATTTATATCCATATTTCTTTATGTTAAGTTTATAAATGTATAACTAATTATAATGCTTAATTTATACTTATGTTAAACATAAACAATTACTATATTAAACTTGAATTAGTACAAGCAATAGTACACGGATTTATACAAGCACGCTACATCATAAGAACGAAAACTAAAGAAAATCTTAAATACTAATCATCCTTGACAATGGGAGATTTGTGAATTGGACAATTTGGATAATGGAGACAAAAATCCCCTTTTTGTTCGATCACATTCCCATTTTGGTCGAATAAGACCTCTCCTACACATACAACCTTATCATCTTCTTCTGTAATCGTTGGTTGAGTCTCTTGAGGTTCTTCCTCCTCTATCATTTCTTTTTCTTTTGGTTCTTCCTTCTCTTCCATGGCTTGATTATCGTCGTCGATGATAATCGGATTAGCTTTACTATCCATTATGAATTTAAGAAGACTCCTTATTACTTTCCCTTGCCGGTTTTGCTCTTGACTAATTCTAATCCTTAGTACTTGTATTTCAGTCATTATTTGCAGTGCAGACTCCATCTTTTCTTAGATTTTGATGACTCGAGAAAGCATAGATCGTTGAAAAGGACCCTAAGATGGTCCAGCGGACGAATCGTGATTGATTTGGGTGGTTAAATTAGTGGAGGCCGTTGTTTATTTCAATTTAGAATTTTTACAGAGAAGATAAATAAAAATGAAGAAGAAAAATCAAAGTATAAGGTTTAAATAATTGATATAACTACTTTTGGTGGGAATTAAATTTAAAATTCAAGCAGTTATATACGGACATATGCATAAATGTATGTCGACATACTTGTGTTTTAAATTTTATTTTTCTAATTTTTTATGCTATTTTTATATACAATATTGTATTTAATTATTCTAACTCACTTAATGAACATATGCCTAATTCTCTTCTAAATTTAGTGAATGTTGCTTCGTTTAATGGTTTTGTTAATACATCCGCTATTTGTTTATATGTTTCTATAAATTTGAGTGATATTTTCTCTTTACTTACATTATCTCTTAGAAAATGATGTCTAATATCGATATGTTTAGTTCTTGAATGATGAGTTGGATTTTTAGAAATATTTATAGCACTCGTATTATCGCAGTATATCAGTGATTTATTTATTTATAATCTAAAATCATTTAGAGTTTGTTGCATATATATTGCTTGTGAACAAGCCAAAGCAGCAAAGAAATATTCTGCTTCAGTTGTTGACAAAGATACAGTATTTTGCTTTTTACTAAACCACGAGATCAATGAATGTCCTAAGAAGTGACATGTTCCACTAGTACTTTTACTATCGGATTTACATCCTGCGTAGTCAGCGTCACAGTAAGAAACTAAATCGAATTAATCAACCTTAGGGTAAAATAATCCAAAGTCTACTGTATGCTTCACATACCTTAGAATACATTTTACAGCTTTTAAATGTGTTTCCTTAAGTTGCGATTGATATCTTACACAGAGACATACACTATGCATTATATCTGGTCTACTAGCAATTATATGTAGTAACGACCCTATCATTCCTCAATATAGTTTTTGATCAACCTCTTTAGATATATCTTCTTTACTTAATGCTATATTAGTCACCATAGGTGTTGGTCTCCCATTTTTTTTGTTAAATTATATTTATTAATTAGATCTCTTGCATATTTTTCTTGATTAATAAATATTCCATTCTTTAATTGATGAATTTGTAATCCTAAAAGGAATGATAGTTCTCCTATATGACTCACTTCAAATTCTTAGGTATATCCTTGTGCTACTAAACGTGCCTTATTTCTTACAACATCACTGTGTTCATTTATTTTATTTTTGTAGACCCATTTGTTTCCTATTATAGTCTTATCCTCTGGTCGAGGAACAAGTTCCCATACATCATTCCTAGAAAACTGATTCGGTTCTTCTTGCATAGCAAGTATCCATGAATCATCGGAAGATGCTTCCTTTGGATTTTTATGTTTAATAGTTGAAATAAATGCAGTATTACTCATATTATTTAATTGATTACAAGTTCTAACAAGAGATTCAATATCTCCTAAGATACATTCAATAGGTTGATCTCTAAGTAATCTAATTCGTTTATTTGGTTGATTATCTTCATGGTTTATTTCATTAATTTCATTTTCACATTCATCTTCATTGTTTTGAGTTATATTTTTATAATTTTCATCGAAAGATACGTTCAGTGTTTCTTCTATGGTACTGTTTCGAGTATTGAAAACTTTATATGCTTTACTTCTTTCTGAATACCCAATAAATACTCCTTTATCGGATTTCAAGTCAAATTTATTTAGATTGTATTTAGTATTAAGTATAAAACATTCACTTCCAAATATTTTAAAATATGATAATTTTGGTTTCTTATTATACAAAAGTTCATATGGAGTTTTATGAGTTAAAGGTCTAATTGAGATTCTGTTTATAATATAGCAAGCTGTTGCTACTACTTCAACCCAAAAAATTTCTTGGTAAATTACTATCAGAAAACATTGTTCTTGCACCCTCTTGTATTTTCCTATTTTTTACGTTCAACTACTCCATTTTGTTGAGGGGTTCTTGGAATTGAAAATTTATGGGTTATTCCCTTATTGATACAAAAAATTTCATTTTCAAATTCTCCGCCATGATCACTTTGGATTGTTTTATTTTTAGTGATAATAAATTTTGAATTCTTTTAGAAAAAGTTTTAAATTGATCAGAAGCATCACTTTTATTTTTAAGAAACAAAGTCCAAGTAACTCT
Organism: Allium sativum; assembly: GCA_030737875.1. Taxonomy (NCBI): domain Eukaryota; kingdom Viridiplantae; phylum Streptophyta; class Magnoliopsida; order Asparagales; family Amaryllidaceae; genus Allium; species Allium sativum. The sequence goes on from CM060920.1 coordinate 121,825,583, forward strand.
AGAAAAATCATCGATTATTACGTAAACATATTTATTATGATTTATTGATTGAACTTGAGATGGACCAAACAAATCCTTGTGAATTAACTCTAATGGTTTTGAGGTAGTAATTTCCTCTTTCAATTTAAATGATCTTTAATTTTCCGAACTAACAGGCATCGCATAAGTTGTTAACTTTAAACTTTATTTTGGGTAATCCTCTAATTAAATCTAATTTAGAAATCCTAGAAATGTGTTTGAGAATTATATGACCAAATCTCTTATGTCAGATCCAGGGGTCACTTGTACTGGCTATAAGACATAAGTTATCGTTCGAGATTTTCATACTAAATATATAGATATTTTTCTTTCTATCTCCTTCAAATATTACTTTTGACTTCCTATATTCTATAAAACATTTATCCTTTTCAAAGTTTATTTTATAACCCTTACTGCAAAGTTGACTTATACTTAGCAAATTGTGTTTTAAATTCATAACTAGTAAAACATCAGAAATAGTAAGAGTTCCAGAATTACCGACATTGTCGATTCCAATAATGTATCCTTTAGAGTTATCTCTGAAGTTCACCATTCCACCATCTTCATATTTCAGATTATTGAGTAATTTAGGATTTCCAGTCATATGTCTCGAACAACCACTATCCAGTATCCACTTGTCCTTTTTCATTTCAACTAATTGCATTCCAGAGTTTGAATTATCAATAGCCATGTAACACACCAGTTCGAGATTTGAATTTCCAACAACCACCTTTTCAGAATTTGAATTTCCAAAAGACACCATTTCAGAATTTGAATTGCCAACAGCCACTTTACCCATCTTTTCAATTTTTGACTTTTCAAAAGTAATAAAACACATCTTTTCCCGAATTGAAAAATATTTCAGTAGATCACACGACTTTTCCACATGATTATATGCAGACTCTTTCAACATTGATACAATGCATGAATTGACACTAGTGTTAACAGATATTCCAAATTTTTCCATTTTAAAAATATTCAAAAAATCAGATTATGAACTTTTTGAAAAACCTCGCTCTAATACCAATTGTTAGGGAATGTGGAATGGATCATTAAGGCAAAATAAACATTAGAAGGGAGGTGAATATTGTTTTTAAGAATCTGAAGAAAATATAAACTTACATATGAATCAAACACCACAGAATCAAACACAAATGCAAAGATAAACAAAAGTAAAGTAGAGAAAAGGAAACAACACACCAGATTTTATACTGGTTCGGAATTGATCCTACGTCCAGTCCCACGCAAAGCTGGATTGCACAGAGTTTTATTACTATATCAATATCCAATTACAACCCTCCTGATTTCATGGCTACAAGGGATACCACCGATTCAACCCACACACTTGGTCAAGTATATCTTCCTTGATTTCACGGCTACAAGGGATACCACTGATTACCCATCCTTGATGAAACGACCTGAACCTCCCCGTGAAGGAAAGCCCAGATTGAATTGAGAACACGACAGAACACAAAAAGAAGAACTTTTCATTGCTAATTACAACAATTTACATCAGAGTACAAGAATATACAGAGTACGAACAAATATTATACATCAGACGAATATCAGAGATGTACAAATTACAATGCAGCGGAAAATAATACAAAACACAACTGAAAGGAATATACAGATGAAGAGCTTTCCGAATATCATTCCAACTGTAAACCAGGATCCTGTGAATATAAATCTGCAAAACCAAAACTACTAGCAGCCCGTGTGGAAAATAGGGGCACCCAGAGTTTAGGTTAAAACAATAAAATCCAGGTCAGTCATGTGACTGGTGTGAGAACTAAAACATTTATTTAAAACTATACTTTATATCAGATATATCAAGGGACCACGCCGTACAACACGGAACACGCTTCCTCCCAAGAATACCAGTGCATATAACAAAACAGCGCAATGCTTTTTGGAAAAATGAGGCTATTATAAGACCCAGGTTGTATCGACTTGAACTTCCCCGCTAAGGAAAGAACGGATTGCTTTGAGTATAAGACGAATCAGAACACAAACAGTAGAACATTTCATTGTATATTACAACAATTTCATCAGATTACGAGAATATATAGCAGAAGAACATTTCATTTTATAACACAGAACAGGCTTCCTACTAAGAATACCAGTGCATATAACAAAACAGCGCAATGCTTTTTGGAAAAATGAGGCTATTATATGACCCAGGTTGTAACGACTCGAACTTCCCCGCTAAGGAAAGAACGGATTGCTTTGAGGACAAGACGAATCAGAACACAAACAGAAGAACATTTCATTGTATATTACAACAATTTCATCAGATTACAAGAATATTGTGACGGCCTAGAATTTCGCTCGATCCGAATCAGTCGTCAAACCGATCCAGACCGTTCGAAACCCCTGATCGTTTGAGAACAGGACAAAATAGAACGCAGACGGAAGAACATTTCATAGCTATTACAACAATTCCATCAGATACAAGAGTATACAGAGTATAAACGAATAAATTACATTCGATAAATATCAGAGATTACAATAAATTACATAGCAGCGGAAAATAATACAAAGCACAACTGAAGGTGATATACGGATACAGAGCTTTCCGGATATCATTCCAGCTGTAAACCAGGATCCTGTGAATATAAATCTGCAAAACCAAAACTACTAGCTGCCCGTGCGGAAAATAGGGGCACCCAGAGTTTAGGTTAAAACAATAAACTCCAGGTCAGTCATGTGACTGGTGTGAGAACTAAAACAGTTATTTAAAGCTTTACTTTAAAAGAGAGTAATTCAAGGGACCACGCCGTATAACACGGAACGGGTTTCCTCCCAAGAATACCAGTGCATAGAAAAGACAACGCAATGCTTTTTCGAAAAAATGAAGCTATTATAAGACCCAGGTCCCATCACACAATGCAACGCAAGCCGGAGGATAGGGTTTTCCCTTATAATAGCCAAACATGCTTGGTACGTTTAAAACAAATCATTTGATACTATAATAAGTGTATAGTGTCAAAACAATTTCAATCATAAATATAAATCATAGACGGCATAGCATCCCATGCTACTATGTCGCCATACTAGGCTCTACAAATAAAGCCGCAATACACGTATTGGAAATTGGATTTTCGTCATGAGTCGAGGCAAGGGGCAAGCTCCTCTCCGCGTTCGAGACACTCTAGCAAATGTCCCAGGGCTACGCACTCTGGGCAACCCTTGGATCTTCAGGGCCGGTCCTCACTTACGTTAGAGGATTAGTTATTACTGAACACACGTTTCCCGGTCCTTACAGACCTAAAATCGAGGCGCCTCATCCAACAACCACAAAGGTGAAAAGTATATAAATGTCAGGGCTGGTAAGTCACTGACACCACCAAAGCTAGAAAGAAACGTCGTGCTCTCCCTGCAGTCCATATCCCGTTTTTGACTCATACCGAGGTGTGAGGCTCGCGAATTCACGTTATACACAAAGCCGCCACGTAGGCCGTGCTTTGATCATCAACCACAAGACTTTGCTTTTCAACAGAAGCCTTGATCCATGCACTCAGCATGTCACACAGGCAATTCATGCCATGCGATTGATACCTATCGATATATAACCTCTAAGCTTGTACGTCTCAGAGAAGGGCGTTAAGCAAGAGAATAAATTCTCCGCCGCCAAACAGATATATATTTAACAGAAATCAATCAACACATAATAAAATCCAATGTCAGACACACTATCCATTTACAAGTTCGTTCTGGGTCTGAACGAAACCGGAGGCACTTTCCTCGCATATCTATCCATCTCCAAGTACGTCTGGACAACCACCAATTATTTCCATCCTCTTGGGTGTACAGCCCAATCAGGATCGTTAGTAATTATCCAAACGATGTGGAGACTTCCGGTCTTCGACCACCGTCATCATCTTCGACTTATCGTCGAATCGGTTATTCAGAATGGGTATAAACCCGGACTTTCCGAACAACCCGCGTATATTAGAAACAAATGTTACACAAACACAACATACGCCTCATTCCAATTCATATTCTCAGGGAAAGGTTCCCATTAATTTTATCCAAGATAAATTCTTTAAATTTATTCTTTGATCTTCCTTTGGATGTCATTTCAAACCAAATTATGGTTTTCCAAACTAGTCGAGATTAGCGAACCACACTGAAGTAATTATTTATTTTATTTCCCAATCCCAACCTATTCATCCCATGAAGCAAAACTGGTAATACTCCATATCTAACACCACGGTGTTATCGGTAAAATTAATTACCATTTCACGTTCAAATCTAATTAAAGATTTAACTATCGCTTTGGAGCAAAACTGGTGATACTCCATTCTCGCTTATTTTCTATATTTGATAATTTAGATTATCAATTCACAGTTCAATCTAATTGTAGATTCATTAAAACTCCTTTTACTGGGTTAAAGAACTAATGAGTTTTAAAACTCAGTTCACGATAAACCCAAATCACATTCTATTTATTATCGGGTTAAAGAACAAGTGTTATTTATAACACCCTTCACGATAAACCCACAAATCAATTCTATTTAAAACCCATTTCAAATCCAATTTATTTATTTAAAAATAAATGGGTTTTAATTTTAGTTCAAAACTAGTTCATTTCGATAAAAATCTATTTTTATCTTTTCAAATATGGAGTTTTTCATCCCAATTTTTCCCAAATCATTTCTTATGATTTTACACAAATCTTTACTATTTTTAATAATTTTATCAAGGCCCGTACAGTCGATTTCCAACAACGGCCATCGAACTGCACTTACAGCGATCTTTTCCAAATTTGATTTGGACGTATCTCCAAATCCAACCGTTAGATTTCAAATTTCAAATATTCGTTAGAAAGCTCTTTTCGATACGAACCCAACGGTTCCGATTTTAGGAGAATCCGACGGTCGGATCTCTCGTAATGTCCGTTCGAAATCAATGGTCGAAATTCGCGAACTACCGCGGCGCGGCGCGTTCTATTCAGGCCATTATATTATATATATAATATATATTTCGTCGATTTCTATTTAAAACTAACTTTATAAATAGTTTTAAATTCGTTTCAAAAACAATTTCTACTTCCATTTCAAATTCAAATCAAAATTGAATTTTTCCTTATAAATTCGTTTCAACATTCATTTCAATTCAATTCAAATTTCAATTCAATTTGAATTCATTTCAAATCGATTTTTATTCTATTTCAATTCGTTTTCAATTCAATTCGAATTCGTTTTATATTCAATTCAATTCGAATTCATTTTCTATTCAATCAAATTTATTTTCTATTCAATTCAAATTAAATTCGTTTCCTATTCAATTCAAATCAAATTCATTTTCTATTCAATTCAAATCAAATTCATTTTCTATTCAATTCAAATTAAATTCGTTTTCTATTCAAATCAAATTAAATTCATTTTCTATTCAATTCAAATTAAATTCGTTTTCTATTCAATTCAATTATAAAAACGAATAAAATCGATATAAATATCGTTCGCGTCAAAATAGCGCATCTCTAATCAACACGGCTTTATATATTTCAATAACTTCGTTATTATATTCAACAAATGAATCTATATTTCTTTCAATACATGACTCTATATTTTTGTCAACACACGACTAATCTCAACGAATGAGTACTGTCCACGTGTGACTATTTTTGTTATTTAACATATTTTATAAAAATTATGCTATCTATCGTTTGATTTCAAATCAGACTTCAACCGTAAATTAGTAAGAGAACGACTCCATGAATATTAACCCCGAAGGCCGAAACCAACATCAGATCAATATCCAGGAGACCACTCATCTCATCTATTTTCCAGTTAGTTTCTAATTTTATATATGATAAAGATGTAAATTTTATTGTTAAAATATTTCGTTCAACACATGACTAATCTCAACGGATGAGTACTGTCAACACATGAACCTTTATTTTACAATGATAAAGATGTAAATTTTATTGTTAAAATATTTCGTTCAACACATGACAAATCTGAACGGATGAGTACTGTCAACACATGAACCTTTATTTTACAATGATAAAGATGTAAATTTTATTGTTAAAATATTTCGTTCAACACATGACAAATCTCAACGGATGAGTACTGTCAACACATGAACCTTTATTTTATAATATTCTTTATTTTTCCGATTGGAATGAGGCCCAATCAATTACCATATAAAGTTAATTATATGGATTCCATACAACACATGTATATAATAGCAACGATAAATAATCAACCATCATCCAAAGTGCACTACACTGTATAAGCATCAAATATAAATATCTAACGCTTATAACAGCCTGTCAATCAATCGATCGACATACAACTAATTATTGGGATTAGTGTATGTCATATTTTATCCCAATACCCGTGTGGGGTTTCAAACAATCAAACGTATATTTTATTTGTGCTGTTGGGCGATGTGTAAAATTTATCGACCCAATCAATATCAGTCAAATCAGTGTATATAAACAAATCGGCTGATTTGTTTATAAATATTTATTTATTCACTTTCACGTTAAAAATTATATTTTTAACGATAATTAATTTATTTCAACCATCTACATTCTATTTTCGATTTCACATCAACATCACAAACAATTTTCACAACACATCAATCAAACAAACAAGCCATCCATGGTCTGTGGATGACGGGTGTCAGGTGCTACTAAGCACCGTCTGCATCCTAGTACATATATATAACTAGAAAAAAAGATTTTTGAGTGAGAAGTTCTCACCAAAGCTATCCCAACTCCACGACACTTCTATTGTAGGAAATCATCACTGTTCTCGCTTTCTGTCACTTTCGTTGCCCGTAGCCACTACATATATAAAAATCACATTTTTATTTTGCTATTCAATATATAAAAATCGAATTATTACTTCGCTATTCAATATATAAAAATCGAATTTTTACTTCGCTATTCAATATATAAAAATCGAATTTTTACTTCGCTATTCAATATATAAAAATCGAATTTTTACTTCGCTATTCAATATATAAAAATCGAATTTTTACTTCGCTATTCAATATAGATAAAAATTATATTTTTAAACAATTAAAAATCGTATCTTTAGCTAATTAAAAACCTCCTGATATTTATTTGATTTCAATTCACTTTAAAAATCCTAAAAGGAGAGAAGGAGGAAGAAAAAGAAAGAGAAAATAAAAATAAAACAAAAAGTAAGAACTTACAGCGTGGGAGGGGGGGGGTTCCAAATGGAAGATGGGGCTAGGGTTTCACGGTGTCTTCGAACGGAGGAGGGGGAGAATGGCGTCGAGCAGCTGGTGGTCCTCTGGCAAGGCGGCGCGGCGCATTGGGTGGAGGTTCGAGGAAGGTCGACAGGTATGGGTGAGAAGGGCTCAGGGTCTCGATCGACGAGGGGGTGGGAAAGAAGAAGGAGGCCGGAAGAGGAGGAGGGGGACTTGCCGAAGATCGGCGGCGCTTGCGTCGATGGTGCGACGATGATCGTGGGGAGGGAGGCGACGGTTTTGAGATTCAAAATTCTTTTTTTTTATTTCTGTCTGTTTTGAAATGATATCGGGGGGGGGGGGGCAGAGTGGATGTAGGAGAGAAAGGGGGTTTTTAATTTTTAGTTTATTTAATTATTTTATTTTCACCAAAAAGCAACTTTTATTTTCGACCTCAAAACGAGGCCCACCGCCTATCGTCCATAGCGTTTTACCCCCATTCCGAACACAATGGGATATGTATCGCAAGCTGATTTGATCGTTTCGATCAGTTTTCGTCAAAATCAACACATAACTCTGTATATTGAATTTGAACGCGCATTTCAATTTACTGGGGTCACATACTAACTCGAAAAATTCCCGAAAAATATTTTCTAGCTTCGTATTGACGATACGGTCCTAACAAAACTAGTTTCGTCGAATTCTGAGACCGTTGGAAAAATGGCCATTTCCCAATCGATTAAAATCAACTTAAACTGGTCAAACGCGTTTTCCTTTGCCACGCTCACATATTGATTCAAAAAATTATGAAATTTGAAATCTGGAACTAGTTTGACATCACGGATCCAACAAAAGTGGTTTCGTCGAAATCCGAGGTCGTTTGCAAAATTTCCATTTTTAAGGGCCTGAATTCCATAGCGACTATTCAGAATTTTCAACTGGACATATCTTTTGATTCCCGTTATGAAATTTTGATTTTTCGGATTCGTTGGAAAGATATTCTAAAATAGATCCTAATGTTTTTGGTTTCACTAAAATCTGGATTGTTTTGCACCCGGTACGTTCAATTGAAGTTTGAAATCGAATTATCGAACTACCGCGCCATTTTCAATTCTATTTATAATTATATATAAATATTTATATTCTAACGACGACGCGTATAAATATATACGTTCTAATTATATTCAAAATAAATTTTCGTCGATGTTATTTAAAATAATCTATTTTAAATATTCAAACTTCGCTAAAATTGCCAAAATAAAAATTTTAAAACTGGCCCAGATTTTCCGGGTTATTACAATCTCCCCCACTTAAAACTTTTCGTCCCCGAAAAGGAACAAAGTCGAAAGTGGTTTGATTAATCATCTCTACGTTCGATCTGGCTTCCATTCTCTAACTTTTCAGTTTTTGAGAATTTTCCAATTCTTCAAAAATTTGGCTAACACCCTAAATTTTCGAAAAATTTCGCCATAACCTCCCATGCACCGGGAGTCACGGGAAAATCCCGAAATTGCCATATAGGCCTTCTGATCTCAAAAAGAAAAAGAAAAAGCCAAGCGGCTAGCCAATAGGCTCATAAAATCATCATCACCCAAACAAAACGGTAAATTATAGTAAACATGTACCTATTTGTCGGGCAAACAAATTTTATTCTTCGGCTCTAGCCTCCTTGCTATGACCTGTTCAATGGATATATATGTATATGCAAGCAAATGCAACTAATTTTCAATACAATTCAATATGTGATGCAATTAGGCATAATGGTTCAAAATTATCAAACAAATTAACAAACAACACAAACATCAATCAATTAATGAATTAGAGTTTCAAATTCATAATTTTGATACATATACAGAAAATCATGTTTTTGATGCCAATTCACAACAATGTGTTCTAGCTATATTAGTTTTGGTTCTCATACCAGTCTAATGGAAATAGATAGATATCACACCTTCGAAACACGAACATAAATACTGATGATGCACGTGCTATCATCAGTACCATCTCCGGGCGACTAGAGTGTGATTCTATATCTATCTAATATATTAAAACTTCGAATATACGTTCATGACGCGTATATGCAAAACCTTTATATATCAGATTGTCCATATTCAAAATAAATAAATATCAAATACGTATAAAGCGATTTGAATTTCAAAACAAAATTGTTTTCATTTGAAAAATATACTCTTCACACTTGTTCTAGGATACTACTGATCCCATCTCTAACGAGTCATTCTAATTGGATATTACTAATCCAATATCTGATGAATTCTTTCGAATGGTTCTAATGCGTCTTGTTCTCGAACTCTGTAAACCAAAGCTCTGATACCAAATGTGACGGCCTGGAATTTCGCTCGATCCGAATCAGTCGTCAAACCGATCTAGACCGTTCGAAACCCCTGATCGTTTGAGAACAGGACAAAATAGAATGCAGACGGAAGAACATTTCATTGCTATTACAACAATTCCATCAGATACAAGAATATACAGAGTATAAATGAATAAATTACATTCGATAAATATCAGAGATTACAATAAATTACATAGCAGCGGAAAATAATACAAAGCACAACTGAAGGTGATATACGGATACAGAGCTTTCCGGATATCATTCCAGCTGTAAACCAGGATCCTGTGAATATAAATCAGCAAAACCAAAACTACTAGCTGCCCGTGCGGAAAATAGGGGCACCCAGAGTTTAGGCTAAAACAATAAACTCCAGGTCAGTCATGTGACTGGTGTGAGAACTAAAACAGTTATTTAAAGCTTTACTTTAAAAGAGAGTAATTCAAGGGACCACGCCGTATAACACGGAACGGGTTTCCTCCCAAGAATATCAGTGCATAGAAAAGACAACGCAATGCTTTTTCGAAAAAATGAAGCTATTATAAGACCCAGGTCCCATCACACAATGCAACGCAAGCCGGAGGATAGGGTTTTCCCTTATAATAGCCAAACATGCTTGGTACGTTTAAAACAAATCATTTGATACTATAATAAGTGTATAGTGTCAAAACAATTTCAATCATAAATATAAATCATAGACGGCATAGCATCCCATGCTACTATGCCGCCATACTAGGCTCTACAAATAAAGCCGCAATACACGTATTGGAAATTGGATTTCCGTCATGAGTCGAGGCAAGGGGCAAGCTCTTCTCCGCGTTCGAGACACTCTAGCAAATGTCCCAGGGCTACGCACTCTGGGCAACCCTTGGATCTTCAGGGCCGGTCCTCACTTACGTTAGAGGATTAGTTATTCCTGAACACACGTTTCCCGGTCCTTACAGACCTAAAATCGAGGCGCCTCATCCAACAACCACAAAGGTGAAAAGTATATAAATGTCAGGGCTGGTAAGTCATTGACACCACCAAAGCTAAAAAGAAACATCGTGCTCTCCCTGCAGTCCGTATCCCATTTTTGACTCATACCGAGGTGTGAGGCTCGCGAATTCACGTTATACACAAAGCTGCCACGTAGGCCGTGCTTTGATCATCAACCACAAGACTTTGCTTTTCAACAGAAGCCTTGATCCATGCACTCAGCATGTCACACAGGCAATTCATGCCATGCGATTGATACCTATCGATATATAACCTCTAAGCTTGTACGTCTCAGAGAAGGGCGTTAAGCAAGAGAATAAATTCTCCGCCGCCAAACAGATATATATTTAACAAAAATCAATCAACACAGAATAAAATCCAATGTTAGACACACTATCCATTTACAAGTTCGTTCTGGGTCTGAACGAAACCGGAGGCACTTTCCTCGCATATCCATCCATCTCCAAGTACGTCTGGACAACCACCAATTATTTCCATCCTCTTGGGTGTACAGCCCAATCAGGATCGTCAGTAATTATCCAAACGATGTGGAGACTTCCGGTCTTCGACCACCGTCATCATCTTCGACTTATCGTCGAATCGGTTATTCAGAATGGGTATAAACCCGGACTTTCCGAACAACCCGCGTATATTAGAAACAAATGTTACACAAACACAACATACGCCTCATTCCAATTCATATTCTCAGGGAAAGGTTCCCATTAATTTTATCCAAGATAAATTCTTTAAATTTATTCTTTGATCTTCCTTTGGATGTCATTTCAAACCAAATTATGGTTTTCCAAACTAGTCGAGATTAGCGAACCACACTGAAGTAATTATTTATTTTATTTCCCAATCCCAACATATTCATCCCATGAAGCAAAACTGGTAATACTCCATATCTAACACCACGGTGTTATCGGTAAAATTAATTACCATTTCACGTTCAAATCTAATTAAAGATTTAACTATCGCTTTGGAGCAAAACTGGTGATACTCCATTCTCGCTCATTTTCTATATTTGATAATTTAGATTATCAATTCACACTTCAATCTAATTGTAGATTCATTAAAACTCCTTTTACTGGGTTAAAGAACTAATGTCTTTTAAAACTCAGTTCACGATAAACCCAAATCACATTCTATTTATTATCGGGTTAAAGAACAAGTGTTATTTATAACACCCTTCACGATAAACCCACAAATCAATTCTATTTAAAACCCATTTCAAATCCAATTTATTTATTTAAAAATAAATGGGTTTTAATTTTAGTTCAAAACTAGTTCATTTCGATAAAAATCTATATTTATCTTTTCAAATATGGAGTTTTTCATCCCAATTTTTCCCAAATCATTTCTTATGATTTTACACAAATCTTTACTATTTTAAATAATTTTATCAAGGCCCGTACAGTCGATTTCCAACAACGGCCATCGAACTGCACTTACAGCGATCTTTTCCAAATTTGATTTGGACGTATCTCCAAATCCAACCGTTAGATTTCAAATTTCAAATATTCGTTAGAAAGCTCTTTTCGATACGAACCCAACGGTTCCGATTTTAGGAGAATCCGACGGTCGGATCTCCCGTAATGTTCGTTCGAAATCAATGGTCGAAATTCGCGAACTACCGCGGCGCGGCGCGTTCTATTCAGGCCATTATATTATATATATAATATATATAATATATATTTCGTCGATTTCTATTTAAAACTAACTTTATAAATAGTTTTAAATTCGTTTCAAAAACAATTTCTACTTCCATTTCAAATTCAAATCAAAATTGAATTTTTCCTTATAAATTCGTTTCAACATTCATTTCAATTCAATTCAAATTTCAATTCAATTTGAATTCATTTCAAATCGATTTTTATTCTATTTCAATTCGTTTTCAATTCAATTCGAATTCGTTTTATATTCAATTCAATTCGAATTCATTTTCTATTCAATCAAATTTATTTTCTATTCAATTCAAATTAAATGCGTTTCCTATTCAATTCAAATCAAATTCATTTTCTATTCAATTCAAATCAAATTCATTTTCTATTCAATTCAAATTAAATCCGTTTTCTATTCAAATCAAATTAAATTCGTTTTCTATTCAATTCAAATTAAATTCGTTTTCTATTCAATTCAATTATAAAAACGAATAAAATCGATATAAATATCGTTCGCGTCAAAATAGCGCATCTCTAATCAACACGGCTTTATATATTTCAATAACTTCGTTATTATATTCAACAAATGAATCTATATTTCTTTCAATACATGACTCTATATTTTTGTCAACACACGACTAATCTCAACGAATGAGTACTGTCCACGTGTGACTATTTTTGTTATTTAACATATTTTATAAAAATTATGCTATCTATCATTTGATTTCAAATCAGACTTCAACCGTAAATTAGTAAGAGAATGACTCCCTGAATATTAACCCCGAAGGCCGAAACCAACAACAGATCAATATCCAGGAGACCACTTATCTCATCTATTTTCCAGTTAGTTTCTAATTTTATATATGATAAAGATGTAAATTTTATTGTTAAAATATTTCGTTCAACACATGACTAATCTCAACGGATGAGTACTGTCAACACATGAACCTTTATTTTACAATGATAAAGATGTAAATTTTATTGTTTGTTAGACCCAAATGTGGTTCTAACACCCAAATTGATTAGCAACAAGATAAAATAAAACAGAAATAAAAAAGAACACGCAAGATTTATAGTGGTTCGGCGAAAAAATGCCTACGTCCACTTAGTTTTTACTATATTCAGTAATTCAGTTACAAATGCAATGTAAGAGTCGCTCACAACTCACTTTTGTTCACTCAAATGATTAAAACAAGGAATGAAAGATGGTTTGGATTTTCTGGGAGTAAAGGAATTCGGATGATTGAGGTACTTGGATTCTCAAAAGTGCTGAAAAAGATCCTTCTCTTTGTCTCCAGGTGGGGTATTTATAGGTGTGAATTTGTCTGAGATTCAATCCGGGTCGGAACACGTGTCATCCATCGCTCTTTCTTCGGGTTCGGATGGGCTATCAGGCGGACAACGCATCCATGAGATGGACGTTAGAGGTAGGAATTAGTCATACCCGGTCCGGTTCTCCAGGCGACTTTATAGGAGATTTTCCTGGAGCAAGGGTGCGGGTCGGAGACGTGCAGGTTGGGGGCTCGGATCGGAATGCCCGATCCGAACTGGAGCAGCTTGGACGTCTCTTCTTCTCTAATCATACCCCGCTCCGCTCCGAAGTCGTGGCAAGCAGAAGGCTTTCCGATCCGATCAGGTATGCTTTGCCAATTTATTCAGTAGGAGCTCCCCGATCCGAACAGGGGACTCTTCCCGACCCGAACCGAGGATTTGTTCTGACCCGATCCGAACAGCTGCTGCTATCTAATCTAGACTGTAGAGTCTCCTTCCGATCCGAACCGGAGTCTTATAACTTGACATACTCTTCAATGGTTGGTTTCTTGACTTTGTGTTGCCTAGTTCACAAAGTAGGCTAACATTTTGCCCCCTCAAAGGATGCTTTCGTTGTACAAAGCGTGCTTTGATGTCGTTTAACCAGAATTGTCACGAACAATGCACAGATTTCTGTTCGGTTCGGCGTCCGACCCGAACACATTTTCTTCACTTCTGAGCAAATTTGGGAACTTGTCTCGCCATGTAATGCTTCTTGCAGGCATGCTCCTCTTTTACTCTCATCCTCTCCAATTCGAGTCGGATGCTAAATCAACGCGTGAAGTTTCCACTCGGTTCGGATTCCGATCCGAAGCGTATTTGTGGATTTATTTCCTAAACATTGGGCCTTCAGAGAGAGTCGTGCTACTGGGCTTCCACTCCGGTCCGAGCGGGTGAGACAAGATAGGGAGATGAGGAGTCAACACTATTCTCTATATAAACCCATCGCCGCCTTCATTCCTTCCTTCTTCGTTTCTATCGCCGCTCGGATCTAAGTATTGAATACACCAGAAACTCGAATATTCTGCAACTTTCCCTCGTAGATTTCTTTACTCGAACACATAGGTAGCTTTTCTAATCTCAAACAATTTTGTTGTAACCGTTCTCGATTTCGATTAGCGTTGGATTAGGATGGTTTGGCCATAAGCATCACTCGAAACCTCCGCCGCTACTGGTGGATGCGCCATTGCTTCGAGGCGTTGCGAGGCTGAAGAGGGCGAATATTTGTTCTTAACGATGGCTTTGGTGATAAAGTGGACTCGTCTGTGAATAGATGGAAAAAGAGGAAGGAGATGAAGAGTGGGATGACAAGCTGGAGTCGGTTCGGGTGGAAGACGAAGGAGCAAAAAGGAAAAGGAGGGAAAGGGGATCGGCTCGGGTTTCGTTCTTTGGAAAGATGGAAAGGAAAGAAAAAGTCGGTTCGGGTCGGAAAAGTAAATGGGATAAGAGGTTGAAGTAAACGGGTCGGCTAGGTGGTGCTGGTTCGGTTCGGATCGGGCTACCCGATCCGAACAGATCAGTCCTGCCTCCGATCTCATTGCTTTCCTTGCCTTGAACTGACCATGCTTTAATGAGACACCCGAACCGACTGTTATCTGTGCCTGCGTCGAGCTAATCATCATATGCATATCCGAACCGATCCGAACATATTGAACTTGACACATAAAGACCACCCAACTAATTCAACTAATACTTATTCTAGACGAATATGCCTCGCGGACAGTTAGGATAGTGCCTTGTGAACATAGACGAGAATTAAGAACAATTCTGTCTATCACCTTCTCTTTAAAGCTTCGTCTTACATTGCTGTACTCTTATTTTGCACTTCCCGCATTTGTTGCACACACTTTAGCTCACACACACATACAAAAGGGGACACGGGATAATTCACTCTAATCCGTGCTATTGCTTCTTCAATAGTTCCATGACAATGAGGCCCAGACGCTCTTCTCGTTTAGCTGAGAGGAAAGAAGCTCCAGAAACTTCCAACAAAACCACTCTCGAGGATATATCTCCTTCATCTGACCCAGAATGGGATAGCGAGGGTCCGGATTACGGAGTTGGTCATCGGGAAAATGATGAAATGTCTTCAGAAAATGAAGTTTCCCTAGGCTTTGAGGAGGAAGGAGGGATTGGTGACAACCGAGCACCCGATGAATTTGACTCAGCCATTATATTGGAATCACCTCCAGATTCCGTAGAATCAACAATTGACAATGACCGACTCATGAGAATTTGCTTGAAGTATGGAATTATGAAGAGAGACACTCTAGTGCCCTCACGTTCTGATCGTCCACATAACCCTCCAGAAGGATATATGACGGTCACTCGTCTGATGTGCATGGTTGGCGCTATTCCTCCTTTCTCACCTTTCATCGTCGACTTCTTAAGACAAATGCGGATTGCCCCCATGCAGCTGCATCCCAATTCATACGCCTATCTGCATACCTTATTCATAGCATATCGCGAAATTCTAGGCGTGGAGCTTACATTTGACGATGTTCATTTCTTCTATAACTTCAAACATCGGACTAGAGAAACCCCTTCTTTCTGTTACTTTGAGTCGGTCCCAAAGAGGAAGATAATCTCTACGCCGTTTAGCAGCAAGGCTGGAGATTCCAGACTGGAGTGGTTCTATATAAAGCAACAGTCTGGATGCGCCAGAAGATGGACAAAATCAAGTAAAGCACTGATTTTCTGACCCTGGACTCTATACACTTGAATCATCATCCTGACCTGTTTTCCTTTTTATTTGCAGTCGACAACCCCAAACAGGTATCAGACCAAGCGTTCTTTGATCGAATGCACCGTCTCCTCAATGGCGATCAAAAGTTCCTTACTATTGATGAGGTTCTTAAAGACGAGTACCTTCATTTTCACGGGCTGCTATCCGTTTTCCGTAGCATCGGTCATGGGACGGTCCCTTATGCATATATTCCTCCAGTGGAAACAGTTCCTGAAATAGGAGAAGGCTCGGGAATTCCCGCAGCTTCTCTTCAAACTTCGCCCTCTCCCTCTTCCACTCAAGATGATGAACTGGCTAATCTGGCCAAAAAACATCGTGAAGGATATATTGCCCCCGAGGAAACTACCTCGGTAGACAAATCAAAATCTCCCCAAGGGTCGCCACTTCACGCTTCCGAAGGGGATGTTCCTAGCGCCGACGAGCACATATTTCAGGGTTTGGGGGATCTCCCTTTACCCGAGACTATATACACTTCGGAAGATTTCAGAAAGGATCCTCTAGTCTTCACTTCTTCCGAAGAGACTACTCCTGCTAAGGCCAAAGAGCCTGCCCGCACCAGTCTAGCTTCAGACTCGGGTTGGTTGGGGGGACACATACACCACATAGGATGCACTTTGCACCGTAGCACTAGCATTCATTGCACTTCTTTTTCCATGGATCCGTCGATTCTAAACTTCGTTTAACTTATCGTGCAGGTACAATGTCTCGATCCTCTTACGACATAAGAAAGCTTCGCCGCAGCATGTCTAATCCTCCCCAGGATGCCGAATATAACCGCCGGGATGACCGCGGCAGGGAGGAAAGGAGACCCTATGATCCTTATCGATCTCGATCCTCACGCTCCCGCTCACCAGTTCGACCGGAACAGGAAAAATACAAAAGCTATCAAGGTCGTAGAGAGGAGGATAGACCACAATCTAGGGATTCCACTTCCTCCTATGAAAAGCGGGGTAGAGAGAAGACACCTCCAAAGGAAACTGGGTCTAAAAGTAAGCAAAAAGTCCCTGCTACTAAGCGACCTCGGACAGACAAGGGTTCTACAGAATCTTCTTCAGGAAGGGACACTGAACTAACCATCCTCGCCCCTCCTCCACCAGATGCGGGAACCGCAGTAAGGCTGGCATATTTAAAGGAGCAATTTCCCGAGCACTACTTCGAGACTCTGACCTTTCTACCTTTCCTTGAACCTATTTCTTCTAATTGGGCAGAGGAGGCCAGAGCTAAGATTGATTTGGTGGAAAAACAATATACCGAAATGTTCAAGTATTCCCGCACTCTCTCTAGAATCATTCGCACGCTAATGACAAATGCTGACTCAATGCACAAAACTGCAGAGGAAGATGCTAAGGCCCTAAAAACCTTAGGAAAAAATTTAGAAGATACTCAAGCTCAACTGGCTATTGCTCAGAAGAACGCTTCTAACTTCAAACAACAGTTTGAGGACATGCAAAAGCGCTACCATGATTTGCTAGAATCCCACACTCAGGAACGTTCCGAGTTGAAGAAGCAAGCTGATGAAGCCAAATCAGAGGCTGCTAAGACACGTCTCGCTTACGCTGAGCTTGAGCAAAAGAACGCCGAGTTAGCGAAAAGGAGTGCTGAGTTAGAAAAGAAAAACGCCGACTTGGCTTCAAAATTGTTAGAGGCGGAAAACAGAGCTGCTCTGGCTGAAGGCAATGTGGAGTGCGCTATTAAATCTGCGGAGGAAACCCGCAAGCAATTGTCTGATGCGGAGGCTGAAATTCAAGGTTTCGGCGAGCTAATGATTGAATTCTTCGCGCACATTATTCGTCGTCGAAACATTTCCTGGATCGAGGACTATCCATCCACTTTGGTCCATGTGTGGAATCAAATCGTCGAGTGGGAAAAAGAAGAGCTTAAGGTCGATTCCCTCGATGAAGATAAGTTGATGGAGAAGTACTTGAGAGACGACGAACCGGAGCGCCTGGCTGAAGGTCGCCGTCTAATTGCTGAGGCCATGGAAGAAGAGAGGCGGAAGTCTAAACAGAAAACCATTCCTGAAGCTGGCTCCTCTTCTTCTGCTCCTGTAACTCCTGAAGTGGAAGGGTATGATCCCGAAAACCCGGGAATTCCCCGATCAACTTTACTATCTCCCATTCCTGAAATAACTCCAGAGGTAGTAGTCACCCCCGCTGAGAAGTCTTCAGAAGGTATCCCTGTCTTTTCTCCTCAACTTGTCAAGGCTACTACTACCTTTGGCTACATGATTGAACGTTCAATGAGAAATCCTTTGCTCTCGTCTGAGTTGATAACCGATGTTTCTCATTTTGTAGGCGTTGAATCCTCCGCGAAGACAGATGTAGTTCAAGGAGCTACCACTGGGACACAACCCGCTGATAGGGTCAAAGAAGGGGAAGACAAGGCTGCTTCAACAGACCTGGGGGAAAGAAGTGAGCCAATTAAGGTCACTACTCCCCATGATGAAGAAATGATTGCAGCTTTAAAAGATGACGGAGGAGACGAGGGGCATGATGAGGAACCGGAAGTCACAATAACCGGGGAGTCAAAGAGCGCCAATGACGTTACCTTGGCAGCCATGAAGGCTGATCAAGACAAGCGTTTGCAATTAAAGGCTGAAGAATTAGACCCTGAGGTTCTCAAGCCCCTCGCAGTGGTGGATGCAGGTTCAAGGTTAGTGGTTAAGCTCTCAACTAGATCTATTACCGAAGAACTTGCTAAAAAATCTTCTCTTGATTCCAGCGCCCCGCCCTCCGGGAAGAAGTCTGCTGGCTCCAGTACTACATCTTCAGGGAAAAAGAAATCAAAGCGGATCTTGACTGAAGCCGAGAAGGAGGCGAAAGATGCGGAAAAAGCTGCCAAAAAATCGAAGGCTCATCCCAAACCCAAATAGTGGGTTCCCCTGTATCTTTTTAGCATCTTTATAAACCAATAAGTGCTGCTACACCAACAGCTTCCGCACTTTCTTTTTCAGTTATTTCCCTGTACAAATTCATTCATTTGTAAGTAAAAATAATTTACTTTCTGC
Source organism: Allium sativum (assembly GCA_030737875.1). Classification (NCBI taxonomy): domain Eukaryota; kingdom Viridiplantae; phylum Streptophyta; class Magnoliopsida; order Asparagales; family Amaryllidaceae; genus Allium; species Allium sativum. Next base: position 121,844,824 of record CM060920.1, read on the forward strand.
AATGTTTACTTGTTAGCAGCTCTGCACTTATGTAAAAATGCATATCTATAGTTATGAAACAAAGTTGTGGAGAGGGGAGCTATGTGTATGTGTATATGTCCCCAGTCAGTCTCCACAAGTTATTCAGTGCTTAACCATGCAATCTGAATGCTCCCGATTCTCTAACGGGATAGCATTTCCTGTGTCATCAATATCGGTTATTTTTCCTGGCATTTCTTTTATACTCTTTCTCATTCTCTTGAGAATTAGAGTTCGAGTTCAGTTATTTGTTTATTCCCCGGTCGTTCAACGGGAAAAGATTTCTTTCTCGGCGCTCGGTCGGAAACGCCTTTATACTCTCTTTCTCTCTGGAAAGTTAGAGTTCGGAGTTGAACCTCTTTTTCAGCGCTCAGTCGGAGACGCTTTTATACTCTCTCTCTATCTCTGGAGAGTTAGAGTTCAGAATAGAATTTCTTTTTCAGCGCTCAGTCTGAGACGCTTTTATACTCTCTCTCTTTCTCCGGAGAGTTAGAGTTAAGAATGTCGTTTTCTCATTCTTTTATGTCTTATTGCACAAATAATCATTGTGCTTCTTTTTATGCCCAAACTGTTTTAACCTTTTTAGGCTCTAAGTTATCCTGTATTTTATAATCACAACAGAACAACTAACGAATGTAAATGCATAAAAGTAAATAACACGCAATATTTTTATAGTGGTTCAGCTAAGTCATAGCCTACATCCACTTTATAGTCCTTTATTCATATCGTCATATTTTCCAAAGGCAAGTCATGCCTTATTACAGAGTTTACAGGAAGAACAGCAAAAAGTATAGCGTTTCTAATCCAAATATCGCATTAAGTGTTGGGCGTTCCATGCTCGAGGGACTTCTTCGCCATCTACGGTCGTTAACTTGAATGTTCCTTTATCAAGTTTCCGTTGGATGACAAAGGGTCCTTCCCATTTTGGGCCGAGGTGAGGAAGAGATGGAAAAACTCTTTTTAGCACCAAATCCCCTGGTTCAAAGGTTCTGAGGCGAACCTTTTTGTCATAATAGCGTGCCATCTGACGCCGATGTCTTGCTGCACGCAAGTCTGCTTCGTCCCTTTTCTCTTCGACCTCATCAAGAGACTCAAGTAGAAGTGCCCGATTCGTCATCGGGTCATAATACGTAACCCTGTGGGAAGGAACTTCCAGTTCAACTGGAATAACTGCTTCTGAGCCAAAGGAGAGAGAGAAAGGGGTATGACCGGTAGCCGTTTTAAACGTTGTTCGATATGCCCACAAAGCTAGGGGCAATTCATCAACCCATTTTGCCTTTGCACGCTCCAACCGTTTCTTGAGGATGGATTTTATGACTTTGTTTACCGCTTCTACTTGCCCATTCGATTGTGGATAGGCGACTGCAGTATATCGCTTGTCTATCTTATATTTCTGGCAAAAATTTCTGAACTCAGAGCTATCAAACTGGGTTCCGTTGTCAGTTATAATTGTCCTTGGGATCCCGAACCGGCATATAATATTTCTGACCACAAAACTTATCACTTTTCTTGCTGTGATCTTGGTTAAGTGCTCAGCTTCCACCCATTTCGTGAAATAATCCACGGCTACTATGGCATACTTAGCCCCTCCTTTAGCAATTGGTAAAACTCCAATGATATCGATTCCCCATGTGGCAAATGGCCAGGGACTCACCATCGATTTAAGCTGGGTTGACGGTGCCCTGGGGATTTTGGCGAATCTCTGGCACTTATCGCAGCGTCGTGAATAATCAGCTGCATCCTTGTTGATCGTAGGCCAGAAGTATCCATACCGCAATATTTTCTTTGCTAAAGTTTGACCTCCTGTATGATCTCCACACTCACCTTCGTGCACTTCTCTCAGTACACGTTTGATGTCGTCGTGTGCGATACATCGTAACAGGGGCATAGAAAATCCTTGTCTATAGAGGGTATCGTCTTGCATAACATATCTGGCAGCTTTGCGAACTACAGCTCTTTTCTCACTTTTCTTCGATGGGAGTGTCCCATCCTTAAGAAAACTCTTGATTGGAGTCATCCATGACTCCTTCTCTGGTTCCGCTTCAAGAACGAATTCAATTTCCATTGACTCAAAGCTTGGCGATTCCAATGTTTCGATTGGAATTATCTCAGTCCCTTCTGGATTGTCAGAACTAGCCAGTTTTGCCAGTCTATCCGCTTTCTGGTTTTCAATTCTAGGAATATGTGTTATGTTGTACCGTTCTAAGCTACTTAATAGCTCTTTCACTTTCTTGAGGTAAGCGACAAGTCGAGGTCCTCGAGCCGCGAACTCCTCTCGCACTTGACAAACAACAATCTTAGAGTCACAAAATATGTCCATCACTTTTACTCCGAGGTCTTTAGCGAGTTTCAGCCCGGCAATCAGGGCTTCATACTCAGAGTCATTGTTTGTTGCCGAAAATTCTAATCGCAGGGCGTAATGTAACGACCGTCCCTCCGGGGTGACTAAGACAATTCCAGCTCCGGATCTTCGGTCATTTTTAGCTCCATCTGTATATAGTTTCCACGGATTCATCTCTAGCTTATCCTCAGATTTAACCACTCGATCATTGATTATTTCTTCCTCTGGAATGGTGAACTCCGCAATAAAGTCTGCTAGAGCTTGCCCCCTGATTGACTTTCGTGGTTGAAAATTCAAATCAAACTGGCTCAGTTCTATGTTCCATTTAATCAACCTTCCCGACGCTTCGGGTCTCTGCAACACCTGTCTTAACGGCTGATCGGTATATATGGTTATTGGATGGGCTTGGAAGTAATGACGAAGTTTCCGGGATGCAATCAGGAGGCTGTAAGCAAGCTTCTCGATCTTAGGGTAGTTGCGCTCTGCCGCTGCCAATTTCTTACTCACATAGTATACTGGCCTTTGTACTTTGTCTTCTTCTCGAACCAGGGCTGTGCTGACAGCGTGGGCCGAGACTGCTAGATAAACAAATAGTTCTTCGTGATCTACTGGCTTTGACAAGATTGGCGGTTTCTCTAACAGCTCCAACAGATTTTGGAAGGCCTCGACACAATCGGGAGTCCACTGGAAGTTCTTCTTTCCCCTTTTTATCAAATCAAAAAAGGGAACACATTTATCGGTGGCTTTAGAGATGAACCTACTCAACGCCGCTACCTTTCCTGCCAGACTTTGGACGTCTTTAATTTTTCTTGGTTTCTCGATATTCCTAATCGCCGCTATCTGGCTAGGGTTGATCTCAATTCCTCGGGAACTCACAATGAAGCCAAGGAACTTTCCCGACGCCACTCCAAATGAACATTTTAAAGGATTCAATTTCATACGGTATTTTCGCAAGATACCAAACATTTCCGCTAAGTCTTGCGTATGATTGGAAGACTGCTTTGATTTAACAAGCATATCGTCCACATAAACTTCCATAGTTTTTCCTATTTGATCATAAAACATCCTATTTACCAACCGCTGATAAGTAGCTCCAGCGTTTTTTAATCCGAACGGCATTACAACATAACAATATAATCCCAAATTCGTAATGAAACTTGTATGCTCTTGGTCTGGCACATGCATAGGAATTTGATTGTATCCAGAGTACGCATCCATGAAAGAGAGAAGTTCATGACCTGCTGTCGAATCTACAAGCTGGTCAATCCTAGGAAGTGGGAAACTATCCTTTGGGCAAGCCTTATTTAAATCTGAAAAGTCAATACAAGTTCGCCACTTTCCGTTTGGCTTCTTTACCAAGACAGGATTCGATATCCAGTCGGGATAAGTCGAATCTCGAATAAATCCATTTTGCTTCAATTTCTCTACTTCCTCTTTGAGGGCAGTCGACCTCTCTGGGCCCAGCGTGCGTCTCTTTTGCTTTACAGGCGGATGCTTCGGATTTACATTCAATTTGTGACTGATAATGGAAGGTGATATCCCACACATGTCAGCATGGGTCCAGGCGAACACATCTAAGTTTGCCTTTAAGAAGTCCGTCAGCTCTTCAGCACGGCGTGGATCCAATTGGGAACCGATCTTCAAAACTTTCGTCGGATCAGCTTTATCAACAGGAATTTCCACTGTCGTTTCATTAGGAGTTGCATTCCTAGTCTCTGGTTCCTCGTCTTTTCTAGGATCCAGGTCCTCAGGCGTTCCTTTGGGCAACTCCCTTGGGTTCAATCTCTCTAATTGCTATGCCGAGTCCCCCTGTGAGGGAGATGAGGCATTCTTACATTCGGCATTAACTCCTTTCATCAACATCTTCAGTTCGGCCACATAGCAGGCCCGTCCAGAAACCTGATCCCCTCTTATTACTCCAGTCCCGGCTTCGGTTGGGAACTTTAGTAACAAGCACCATGGGGCGATACAAATTCTAAACTCAGCGAGGGCAGGCCTCCCTAAAAATGCGTTATATGGCGAATCTATGTCCAGTACTACAAACTGAAGCATTCGCACTCTTCTACGTTCTCCTTGCCCTAGGGTCACAGGCAACTCTATATATCCCATAGGAGCTGTCGTCGCTCCGTTGAAACCTCTAATCCATCCTTCACAAGGTTTCAGATCTTCAGGCTCAAGCTTCATCTGATCAAATGACTTCTTGAACAAAATATTAACGGAACTTCCGTTGTCTACTAGTACCTTATGGACCAAAGCCGGCCCAATAGTGGTAGTAATAACCAACGGATCATTGGTGGGAGATTGTATTCCCGTGTTGTCTCGGCTGCGAAACACCACGTCATCGAACATGGTTTTTTGTTGTTTTATAGGGGTGACATCTTCCAAATCGTCACCTTCATTCACATCTAGATGCTTAGCAGCATTCACATATTGGTCCATTGACCTGAAACTTCGGATCGCCGGGTGTGGTCCACCTACTATGGAGTTGATGACAATCCCTTTACCTTTCTGCTGCGCGGTAGGCTTAGGAGCAGGTAGGATCTGTTTTGGAGCCTGCTCTCCTTGCCCCCTGTCCCTCGGGGCAACCTTGTACTCATCCAACTTTCCTTCACGCAGCAACTTTTCAATTACATCCCTCAAATGCCGACACTCATTGGTCGAATGTCCATGTGTTCCGTGAAACAAGCAAAATTTCCCTGTCGCCATTTCTTTCTCGGTCGAATCACGAGGTGGCGGTCTTTTGTATTGCAATACATTGTACGTATCCAGGTAAATATTTTCCAGGGTGTCATTCAATGGTGTATAGTCCTCGTAATTCTGGAATCGGGGCCTTTTGTTAGGGTCGCTTCCCCTATTCCTGTTTCTCCTGTTACCGTTCGAATTACGGTTGTTGTTGTTTCCCCCATTTCCAGTATTGCTGTTACCACCCTTATTTCTTACATTTACTTCAACCTTGCCGGAACTTTCCCCAGACTGCTTCACGGCAATATTACTCTGCACATTCTCCTTTGAAGCTGTCTCAGACTTTCTTTTCCGGTTTGCCCGGGCCTCCTCTCGTCTTAGATAAATATCGGCTTTTTCGTAGAATATCGCCCTTGTGGGGGGTGTCTTCCCAGAAAGGTAGTCTCCAAATTCAGATTCAGGATCGACTCCTTCCTTCAACGCCATCAGAATAGTGGGCTCATGCGGGTCACTGACCTCAGTTACAGCTTGGTTAAAACGATCTAAATATGCCCTTAAAGATTCTCCTGGTGCCTGTTTGATCCTCGACAATTCAATAACACTCTTGGACTTGCGGGCATGTAGTCGAAACTGGTTCATGAAACGCTCACTTAGTTCTTTGTAATTAGAAATTGAACGAGGTGGAAGCCGGGTAAACCAGAACAATGCCACATCTTCCAGGTAGATTGGGAATGCTTTGCACTTTACTTCATCAGGGGCAGCAGCGGCGTTCATAAGCCACGAATACCGCATCAAATGCTGTCCCGGATCAGTCCTTCCGTTATACTTGTCCATCTGTGGCAAGTTAAAGCGTCGGGGAAACTGGAAGTCTAGGATATCGTCAGTGAACGGGGTATGGCTTCGCTCAATACCATAGTCTTCATTTGTATAATTCCGGCTCTCAGACATAATTCGGCGAACCATTGCCTGTACATCGGCACTAGTTAGGGGCTGCTCAGGTTCCCTGGCCCTAGTGTCCGAATTCCTTCGGGGCTCTTGCTCTGGAGATGCCCTTCTTCTTCGAGCTGCCTCTACTCGATTCCTTTCCCTGTGTTCCCGGTCGATCTCGGGAAGAGGGGATTGGAGTCTTTGCCCCCGAGTAGGGCTATCGTTTCCTAACGCTCGTGCGATATCCTCACGAGATCCCAAAGATCCAAACGTTAGCTGCTCCACGTTCTGAGGTCGTTCGAGTGGCCTTCTCTCACGGGGCCTCTCTTCCTCGGAGGATGAAGATTGATCTACGGGGGTGTGACGAACCGGCGATGGAGTTCTTTGCCGGCGGAGCTCATTGATTTCCCGACTCATGAGCCTCATATTTTCCTGCATCATGAGATTAGTGCGCTCATGAACTCTCATAGCTTCCCTCGTGCTCTCAAGCATATCAAGCAAGCGCGAGAAATCTCCTTGTGTGATGGGAGCAGCTGGATTGACCTGGTCTCCAACCCTGGCAGCTGGAATCGGAGCATTCGCGGGGACTCGAGTAGATGTTCCAGCTTCACCAAGCATCGGGTCGGATCGGAGGTAGGGAGTCGGGTCGGATCGGAGCTGGGGTGCCTGGTCGGATCGGTGTGCAGCGAGCAAGTCGGGTCGGTTCAGACTGGGGGAGTGCACCGCTTCGGAATCTCCTACCCGGATCGGATCGGAGCTCTCCCCTTCCCTTCGGTTCGGATTTCCTGCATTGATTCTCCCTGCTGCTGAACTCTGCCCCCGAGACCTTGTTACAACAGCATGTTGCTGATCTTCGCCAGCTCCATTTCCTTGAACAGACTGAACTTCTTTGCCTTTTCCTTTGGCCATGAGTCTTCAACAATTACTTCAACGAATGCAAGAAAGCGGAGAAACTTAAGGATTCACTTCTTTGAACTCAACGGTCCAAAAAGTAGAAAGAGATCCCGGAAAATAAAGGATTTAGATGAGGATTCTCAGTGAAAGCACCAAAATGTTAGACCCAAATGTGGTTCTAACACCCAAATTGATTAGCAACAAGATAAAATAAAACAGAAATAAAAAAGAACACGCAAGATTTATAGTGGTTCGGCGAAAAAATGCCTACGTCCACTTAGTTTTTACTATATTCAGTAATTCAGTTACAAATGCAATGTAAGAGTCGCTCACAACTCACTTTTGTTCACTCAAATGATTAAAACAAGGAATGAAAGATGGTTTGGATTTTCTGGGAGTAAAGGAATTCGGATGATTGAGGTACTTGGATTCTCAAAAGTGCTGAAAAAGATCCTTCTCTTTGTCTCCAGGTGGGGTATTTATAGGTGTGAATTTGTCTGAGATTCAATCCGGGTCGGAACACGTGTCATCCATCGCTCTTTCTTCGGGTTCGGATGGGCTATCAGGCGGACAACGCATCCATGAGATGGACGTTAGAGGTAGGAATTAGTCATACCCGGTCCGGTTCTCCAGGCGACTTTATAGGAGATTTTCCTGGAGCAAGGGTGCGGGTCGGAGACGTGCAGGTTGGGGGCTCGGATCGGAATGCCCGATCCGAACTGGAGCAGCTTGGACGTCTCTTCTTCTCTAATCATACCCCGCTCCGCTCCGAAGTCGTGGCAAGCAGAAGGCTTTCCGATCCGATCAGGTATGCTTTGCCAATTTATTCAGTAGGAGCTCCCCGATCCGAACAGGGGACTCTTCCCGACCCGAACCGAGGATTTGTTCTGACCCGATCCGAACAGCTGCTGCTATCTAATCTAGACTGTAGAGTCTCCTTCCGATCCGAACCGGAGTCTTATAACTTGACATACTCTTCAATGGTTGGTTTCTTGACTTTGTGTTGCCTAGTTCACAAAGTAGGCTAACATTGTTAAAATATTTCGTTCAACACATGACAAATCTCAACGGATGAGTACTGTCAACACATGAACCTTTATTTTACAATGATAAAGATGTAAATTTTATTGTTAAAATATTTCGTTCAACACATGACAAATCTCAACGGATGAGTACTGTCAACACTTGAACCTTTATTTTATAATATTCTTTATTTTTCCGATTGGAATGAGGCCCAATCAATTACCATATAAAGTTAATTATATGGATTCCATACAACACATGTATATAATAGCAACGATAAATAATCAACCATCATCCAAAGTGCACTACACTGTATAAGCATCAAATATAAATATCTAACGCTTATAACAGCCTGTCAATCAATCGATCGACATACAACTAATTATTGGGATTAGTGTATGTCATATTTTATCCCAATACCCGTGTGGGGTTTCAAACAATCAAACGTATATTTTATTTGTGCTGTTGGGCGATGTGTAAAATTTATCGACCCAATCAATATCAGTCAAATCAGTGTATATAAACAAATCGGCTGATTTGTTTATAAATATTTATTTATTCACTTTCACGTTAAAAATTATATTTTTAACGATAATTAATTTATTTCAACCATCTACATTCTATTTTCGATTTCACATCAACATCACAAACAATTTTCACAACACATCAATCAAACAAACAAGCCATCCATGGTCTGTGGATGACGGGTGTCAGGTGCTACTAAGCACCGTCTGCATCCTAGTACATATATATAACTAGAAAAAAAGATTTTTGAGTGAGAAATTCTCACCAAAGCTATCCCAACTCCACGACACTTCTATTGTAGGAAATCATCACTGTTCTCGCTTTCTGTCACTTTCGTTGCCCGTAGCCACTACATATATAAAAATCACATTTTTATTTTGCTATTCAATATATAAAAATTGAATTATTACTTCGCTATTCAATATATAAAAATCGAATTTTTACTTCGCTATTCAATATATAAAAATCGAATTTTTACTTCGCTATTCAATATATAAAAATCGAATTTTTACTTCGCTACTCAATATATAAAAATTGAATTTTTACTTCGCTATTCAATATAGATAAAAATTATATTTTTAAACAATTAAAAATCGTATCTTTAGCTAATTAAAAACCTCCTGATATTTATTTGATTTCAATTCACTTTAAAAATCCTAAAAGGAGAGAAGGAAGAAGAAAAAGAAAGATAAAATAAAAATAAAACAAAAAGTAAGAACTTACAACGTGGGGGGGGGGGTTCCAAATGGAAGATGGGGCTAGGGTTTCACGGTGTCTTCGAACGGAGGAGGGGGAGAATGGCGTCGAGCGGCTGGTGGTCCTCTGGCAAGGCGGCGCGGCGCATTGGGTGGAGGTTCGAGGAAGGTCGACAGGTATGGGTGAGAAGGGCTCAGGGTCTCGATCGACGAGGGGGTGGGAAAGAAGAAGGAGGCCGGAAGAGGAGGAGGGGGACTTTCCGAAGATCGGCGGCGCCTGCGTCGATGGTGCGACGATGATCGTGGGGAGGGAGGCGACGGTTTTGAGATTCAAAATTCTTTTTTTTATTTCTGTCTGTTTTGAAATGATATCGGGGGGGGGGGGGGCAGAGTGGATGTAGGAGAGAAAGGGGGTTTTTAATTTTTAATTTATTTAATTATTTTATTTTCACCAAAAAGCAAATTTTATTTTCGACCTCAAAACGAGGCCCACCGCCTGTCGTCCATAGCGTTTTACCCCCATTCCGAACACAATGGGATATGTATCGCAAGCTGATTTGATCGTTTCGATCAGTTTTCGTCAAAATCAACACATAACTCTATATATTGAATTTGAACGCGCATTTCAATTTACTGGGGTCACATACTAACTCGAAAAATTCCCGAAAAATATTTTCTAGCTTCGTATTGACGATACGGTCCTAACAAAACTAGTTTCGTCGAATTCTGAGACCATTGGAAAAATGGCCATTTCCCAGTCGATTAAAATCAACTTAAACTGGTCAAACGCGTTTTCCTTTGCCACGCTCACATATTGATTCGAAAAATTATGAAATTTGAAATCTGGCAATAGTTTGACATCACGGATCCAACAAAAGTGGTTTCGTCGAAATCCGAGGTCGTTTGCAAAATTTCCATTTTTAAGGGCCTGAATTCCATAGCGACTATTCAGAATTTTCAACTGGACATATCTTTTGATTCCCGTTATGAAATTTTGATTTTTCGGATTCGTTGGAAAGATATTCTAAAATAGATCCTAATGTTTTTGGTTTCACTAAAATCCGGATTGTTTTGCACCCGGTACGTTCAATTGAAGTTTGAAATCGAATTATCGAACTACCGCGCAATTTTCAATTCTATTTATAATTATATATAAATATTTATATTCTAACGACGACGCATATAAATATATACGTTCTAATTATATTCAAAATAAATTTTCGTCGATGTTATTTAAAATAATCTATTTTAAATATTCAAACTTCGCTAAAATTGCCAAAATAAAAAATTTAAACTGGCCCAGATTTTCCGGGTTATTACAAATATACAGAGTATGAAAAAATAATGTACATTTGATATACAATAATTTCATCAGATTACGAGAATATACAGAGTATGAACAAATAATGTACATTTGATAAACATCATAGATTTACAAATTACAATGCAGCGGAAAATAATACAAAACACAACTGAAAGAGATACATGGATACAGAGCTTTTCGAATATCTTTCCAGCTGTAAACCATGATCTTGTGAATATAAATCTGCAAAACCAAAACTACTAGCTGCCCGTGATGACTCGAACTTCCCCGCTAAGGAAAGAACGGATTGCTTTGAGGACAAGACGAATCTGAACACAAACAGAAGAACACTTAATTGTATGTTACAACAATTTCAACAGATTACAAGAATATATAGAGTATGAACAAATAATATACATTAGATATACAATGATTTCATCAGATTACAAGAATATACAGAGTATGAACAAATAATATACATTTGATAAATATCAGAGATTTACACATTACAATGCAGCGGAAAATAATACAAAACACAACTGAAAGAGATACACGGATACAGAGCTTTTCGAATATCATTCCAGCTGTAAACCATGATCCTGTGAATATAAATCTACAAAACCAAAAGCTTTCTTCACGGGGAAGTTCGGGTCGTTTCATCAAGGATGGGTAATTAGTGGTATCCCTTGTAGTCGTGAAATCAAGGAAGGTATACTTGATCAAGTGCGTGGGTTGAATCGGTGGTATCCCTTGTAGCCGTGAAATCATGGAGGGTTGTAACTGGATATTGATATAGTAATAAAACTCTGCGCAATCCAGCTTTGCGTGCGACTGGACATAGGAGCAATTCTGAACTAGTATAAAATCTAGTGTGTTATTTCCTTTTCTCTAATTTACTTTTGTTTGTCTTTGCATTTGTGTTTGATTCTATGGTGTTTGATTCATATATAAGTTTATATAAGTTTAGATTTTCTTCAGATTCTCAAAAAAACTATTCACCTCCCTTCTTATGTTTATTTTGCCTTAATGATCCATTCCGCATTCCCTAACAATTGGTATTAGAGCGAGGTTTTTCAAAAACAGGCTTCCTCCCAAGAATACCAGTGAATATAACAAAACAGCGCAATGCTTTTTGGAAAAATGAGGCTATTATAAGACCCAGGTTGTAACGACTCGAACTTCCCCTCTAAGGAAAGAACGGATTGCTTTGAGGACAAGACGAATCAGAACACAAACAGAAGAACATTTCATTGTATATTACAACAATTTCATCAGATTACAAGAATAAACAAAGTATGAACAAATAATGTACATTTGATATACAACAATTTCATCAGATTACAACAATATATAGTGTATGAATAAATAATGTACATTTGATAAATATCAGAGATTCACAAATTACAATGCAGCGAAAAATAATACAAAACACAACTGAAAGAGATACACGGAACAGGCTTCCTCCCAAGAATACCAGTGCATATAACAAAACAGCGCAATGCTTTTTGGAAAAATGAGGCTATTATAAGACCCAGGTTGTAACGACTCAAACTTCCCCGCTAAGGAAAGAACGGATTGCTTTGAGGACAAAACAAATCAGAACACAAACAGAAGAACATTTCATTGTATTTTACAACAATTTAATCAGATTACAAGAATATACAGAGTATGAAAAAATAATGTACATTTGATACACAACAATTTCATCATATTACGAGAATATACAGAGTATGTACAAATAATGTACATTTGATAAATATCAGAGATTTACAAATTACAATGCAGCGGAAAATAATACAAAACACAACTGAAAGAGATACACGGATACAGAGCTTTTCGAATATTATTCCAGCTGTAAACCATGATCCTGTGAATATAAATATGCAAAACCAAAAGATTTCCTTCACGGGGAAGTTCGGGTCGTTTCATCAAGGATGGGTAATCAGTGGTATCCCTTGTAGCCGTGAAATCAAGGAAGGTACACTTGATCAAGTATGTGGGTTGAATCGGTGGTATCCCTTGTAGCCGTGAAATCAATGAGGGTTGTAATTGGATATTGATATAGTAATAAAACTCTGCGCAATCCAGCTTTGCGTGGGACTGGACGTAGGAGCAATTCCGAACCAGTATAAAATCCGGTGTGTTATTTCCTTTTCTCTACTTTACTTTTGTAAATCTTTGCATTTGTGTTTGATTCTATGGTGTTTGATTCATATATAAGTTTAGATTTTCTCCAGATTCTCAAAAACACTATTCACCTCCCTTATAATGTTTATTTTGCCTTAATGATCCATTCCGCATTCCCTAACAATTGGTATTAGAGAGAGATTTTTCAAAAACAGGCTTCCTCCCAAGAACACTAATGCATATAACAAAACAACGCAATGCTTTTTGGAAAAATGAGGCTATTATAAGACCCAGGTTGTAACGACTCGAGCTTCCCCGCTAAGGAAAGAACGGATTGCTTTGAGGACAAGACGAATCAGAACACAAATAGAAGAACATTTCATTGTATATTACAACAATTTCATCAGATTACAAGAATAAATAGAGTATGAACAAATAATGTACATTTGATATACAACAATTTCATCAGATTACAAGAATATACAGAGTATGAACAAATAATGTACATTTGATAAATATCAGAGATTTACAAATTACAATGCAGCGAAAAATAGTACAAAACACAACTGAAAGAGATACATGGAACAGGCTTCCTCCCAAGAATACCAGTGCATATAACAAAATAGCGCAATGCTTTTTGGAAAAATGAGGCTATTATAAGACCCAGGTTGTAACGACCCGAACTTCCCCGCTAAGGAAAGAACGGATTGCTTTGAGGACAAGACAAATCAGAACACAAACAGAAGAACATTTCATTGTATATTACAACAATTTCATCAGATTACAAGAATATATAGAGTATGAACAAATAATGTACATTTGATATACAACAATTTCATCAGATTACAAGAATATACAGAGTCTGAACAAATAATGTACATTTGATAAATATCAGAGATTTACAAATTACAATGCATTGAAAATAATACAAAACATAACTGAAAGAGATACATGGATACAGAGCTTTTCGAATATCATTCCAGTTGTAAACCATTATCCTGTGAATATAATTCTGCAAAATCAAAACTACTAGCTGCCCGTGTGGAAAATAGGGGCACCCAGAGTTTAGGTTAAAACAATAAACTCCATTTCAGTCATGTGACTGGTGTGAGAACTAAAATAGTTATTAAATCTTTACTTTAAAATAAAGTAAATCAAGGGACAACGTTGTATAACACGGAACGGGTTTCCTCCCAAGAATACCAGTGCGTAAAACAAATAGCGCAATGTTTTTTGGAAAAATGAAGCTATTATAAGACTCAGGTCCCATCACACAATGCAACGCAAGCTGGAGGATAGAGTTTTAACTTATAATAGCCAAACATGCTTGGTACGTTTAAAGCAAATCATTTTAATACTATTATAGTGTAAAGTGTATGAAAACAACTTCAAATATAAATGTATCAATGATAGACGGCATGAGTGCCCCATCCCACTATGTCACCATACTAGGCTCTACAATCAAAATCGAGATGTCACATACTGGAAATTGGATTTCCGTCATGAGTCGAGGCAAGGAATATACTCCTCGCCGGCTTTGAGGAACTCTAGCAAATGCCTTAGGATCTCCCGTAGTAGACCCTTGGATCCTCCAAGGTCAGTCCACACTTACGTTAGTGGATTGGTAATTCTTGAACACATGTTTCCCGGTCCTATAGGACCTATATCCATCGGCTCCCGTAGTAGCCGATATATCCAAGGAGCCTCGCAATCCAACAACCACAAACGTAAAATAACAACAATGTCAGGGCTAGTAAAACGCTGACACCACCCATAGCTAGAAAGAAACATCATGTCCTCCTTGGGTCCCCTATCCCGTTTTTAACTCATACCGAGGTGTGAGGCTCGCTAATTAACGCTATACACAAAGCGACGCTATATTAAAGTTGTGCTTTGATCATCAACCACAAGACTCTGCTTTTCAATAGAAGCCTTGATTCATGCAACTCTGCATGCCACACAGGCAATTCGTGCCATGCGACTGATATCTATCGATATATAACCTCTTAGCTTGTACGTCGCAGAGAAGGGCGTTAAGCAAGAGAATAAATTCTCCGCCGCCAAACAGATATATATTTAATAGAAATCAATCAACACAGAATAAAATCCAATGTCAGACACACATCCATTCCCAAGTTCTTTTTGGGTTTGAACGAAACCGGAGGCACCTTATTCCTCGTCCCATATGTCCAATATAGAAGAGAGGTCCTCGCATATCCATCGATCTCCAAGTACGTCTGGACGATCACCACTTATTACCTCGTCTTAGGTGTACAGCCCAATCAAGACATCAGTAATCATCAAAATGATGTGAAGACCTCCGGCCTTCAACCACCGTATTCATCGTCGAATAAACGTCGAATCAGTTATTCAGAATGGGTGTAAACCCGGCCTTTCCGAATAACTCGCGTAGATAATAAACAAGTGCTATAAAACACAACATACGCCTCATTCCAATTCTGAATATACTTTTATTTAAATATTCACATCTTAAGGGATTTGTTCCCATTAATTTATCAAAAATAAATTCTTTAGATTGTAACACCCCGTATTTTTGTTAACACTAAAGTAACGAATTAAAGAATATTTAAATTTAAATGTGAGAATTAAGGAAAAGGGATTGCACCATTTTGTTCGTCTTGGAATTCTGGTTGAGATAGAGTCCGAGTTTGCGTGAATTGGACTTTATATGAAGAAGTTATGGCAATCTGAAGTTTTAGAAAAATTCAAACAGATTTCAAAATTCGAATTTCAAACTCAGAAAGGGCTAGGCGGGAAAATTCCTGCCAGGGCAAGGCCGACCTGGGGGTCGACCTACCCATATAGGTCGACCAGGGGATCGACCTGGGGGTCGACCTGCCCCCACGGGCAGATTTGTTTGATGACGATTTTCTGACTCATAGCCGAGTCATTAGGGCTGACTTGTCACCCTATCTTGACTGAATGGCTATGGTTTATTCTAGGTTGATCGGATGGCCAAAATTAATCCTAAACTCAATAAAAACATATGTAGACTCAAACCCTAAAATCAAATAAAAATTAGAACAATGGCCGTCATGCTATCACCTTGCAACCTAGAATAGCCACCACCAATTAGAGAGGAAGAAAAGATAATCAACTCAATTCTATTCAACCCAAATTTAAACAAAAACGAATTTGTCTTCTTCAAAGGAGAGCTAAATCAATTTCAGAACTCAGAATTCAGAAATCAAGACCTTCTTTTTTGTGAGTTCGATTTCTTTAATAAGATAATTAACAATTTAATTAGGTTGAGTTATGATTTGGATTATATGGTTATGTTGTGAATCATTGACTGTTATGTTATTATCTATGTTGTAAATCAATGATGTTATTATCTATGTTGTAAAGCTGTGATGTTATTATCTATGTTGTAAATCTATGTTAATTGTTGGCTTATGTACAATCAATTCATAATGATGCTTCATATGCTAGTTTGGTTATGTTGCTGGAACTAATTCATATGTTAAATCATATGTATGTATGCAAGCTTAGATGTTAATTTAAATATGAATCATATGCAAGTTAGTGAGAATCATATACAACCTTGCATGTTTAATGACATCAATTTTATGTGTAAATTGGATCTAAAGTTAGGCTATGACATGTGTGAGTTAGATGCAAGTTTACACCATAGTTTATGTTGCATAAATCACATATGCAAGTATATGTATGTTTGGAGTATGAATCATGTAATGTAAGTTTGTAACTATTGCCTATGCAAGTTTACACCTTATGATTAGATCTATGACATCCATAGTTTATGCAAGTTTGTGACTTTGGCCTATGCAAGTTTTAGATGAAAAACCTTGTTCACACATGCAAGTTCACCCCTTATGTTTAGATCTAGTTTTTATTCTATGCATGTTGTGATGTTTTCCCTTTATTCCATAAGTTAGACTATTCGAGTCTAACGTATATTTCACGTTAAACGAATGAACGTACAACGTGGGGCAATGGGATAATATTAAAATAATTAATATTGAGAATTGGCATAAATGCCTTAAATGGCATATAATTAATTTGTGATGTTAATTGGTATAATTTTATATACCATAAATAGATGGACATAATTAAGGTGTCAATTATGGACATAGTTAAATTTGGAATTGATTAACAATTCAAATTAGGGATATTAATCCAATTTGGGGTTAAACGAAATATGTAATAATAAACCGCCTAAGACACGAGGTTAGACTCTTTTATGGTATAAGACTGCCCGGACCCGCCTGGGAAATCCAGCTGCCACAAATGCCAGTCTAATGTGGGAGGTCTTAGGCATAAACTAAATGCGTAACAGTTGTAAAGACACGCGGTTTGGCTCGTTCGTGGTGTAAGACTGCCCGGACCCGCCCGGCAAATCCAGCTGCCACAAATGTCAGTCTAATGTGGGAGGTCTTTACAAGGTTACGGTCTTAATGAATTAAGAAACATTTAACCAGATAAACATGTAGTGGGACATGGGGGGGGTTAAGTGGGTGCCTTGGGTGGCATGTGGAATTTAGTGGGTGCCTTGGGTGGCATTTGAAATACTATTAGATGCACTTAACCAAGATTGAAACATGTAAGAAGAAATGAATAAGAATGGGGTTAAGTGGGGAAAAACCTTAGAGGGGACCAAGCATAGGTGGAAAGCTTGTGTCATGCATGGGGACCCTTTTCAAACCAGTAACCCATTAAGTATCTTTGTGGGCTCAACCCAAGTCAAGGACGGGAGACGCGTACTGGATTTGATTGTAAGAGGTCAAAACGGGTCAGCGGTGGCAACGCAAGTCCAACGGGTTCATATGCGTGTGTGGGCCCGAGCTGGTAGGTAAGACGTTGTTGCATCGTGTAGATATAAGCCGTGCATTTTTGGTTGTATCGGGTTGCCACTTTGGGGACTTATACTCCCCACTTTCGGGCCAACACGGGTATCTACAAGTTAGGGAGCCGATCGAATGGGGGTTGTGGGTATACCTAGTGGAGATAGGGGCAGACGACACCTATGAAGGTAGCTAGGGGTACACGAAACTACCATTAGCAGTATTAAGTTCTATAGGCGGGATCAACCTTTAGAGTGACTAGTGGTGGTGTAGTGTAATAATTATCCTATAGTGATTACGGGTCCTTTAACGTTATCTTTGCTTGTCTTATTTCCTTTGTTTGCTCTGTCATACCCAATTATTCACAGTGATTTCCTTATTTTCCAGCTTATGCCTTATCCCAGTTATTTTGATAATTATATTGTTAAAGTTCTCGCACTCGCCAGACTTTATGTCTGACCCCCCTTTTTTTCAAATCTTTTCTTCCTTTCCCCCCCTCAGGTTTGCAAGGAGGGAATACTACAGCTTAGTGCCGATTTCTTTCAGTTGCTTGAAGAGAGTAGATGTATCGCTTGGGACTCTCTCATCTTTATGGCTTTGCTTATGCTCAGTGGGGATTTATGCATTTATGTTATTTAAGTATTTGCTTCTTTATGTGCTTTGAAGTTTTTGGAAAAGACTACTGATCCTGTTGTAATGGTTTTGGAGACTACTTATGTAAACTCGTTTTGAGTTATGATGCTATGAAATAAATTTTAACTTCCGCTGTGTTGTTTTATTTATTTATTTCTTATAATTTATCTATTCTATACAACAATAACGCTTCATGGAAATTGATGCATTCCCTTTGTGAGTGACATTAATGGACATGGGGTGTTACACGTGGTATCAGAGCGAGGTTACAAGAACAGATAAAAAGTTTTGAAAAGTGTTTTCAAAAGTATTATTTTCCTAGAAAGTATTTTCAAAAACTTGTTTTAAAGAAGCTATTTTCAAGGAAAGTTTACTTTAAAGAGCATAATCCCCGCAAGCCATACATCTCTCTTTCGCTTCCCTTGTTTTGAAACTCTTTCTTTTTCTTTTCAGCATGTCTGGAGCATCTGAGATACCAAAGGGTGTTCATGTACCCGGTTGGTTTCGTCAATATCTCGAGGCTAGAGCCGCTGCCGCGGGACCGGCCAACGTTCCTCCTCCTCCCCCAGCTCCAGTCATTCCTCCGCGTGGAGATACTTTCTCTAAGATATGTAAAGACTTTCGTTCGATGGGTGGAAAATCTTTTAGTGGGACTGAAACGTTCATTGAAGCTAGAAATTGGTTGAAAGAAGTAGAGGATCTGTTTGGCATTTTCGATTTGGACGATTGTAAGAAGGTCCAATTGGCTGCTTGGTTGATGAAGGACGAATCTTTGTTTTGGTGGGAAGTAACTAATGGGGAGCGTCCAGTTGATACATGGCCAGATTTCAGGCGTAGGTTTGAGGCAAAGTTTCTCTCACGGGCTGAAGAAAATTTATATATGGAAAGATTTTTGGCATTGAAGCAAGGGAATCTATCATTGAAAGAATACGTCAACAAGTTCTATCAGTTGGCAAGATTTGGCTTAGACTTGATCAATACACCCGAAAAGAAGGCCCTGAGATTTGTTAAGGGTTTGAACGAGCCACTACATGGGTTAGCTATGACCCACATCCCTATGGGGGCCACCTTTGAGAGACTAGTGGATATGGCACTTATGCATGAAGAGGAAAAGGTCACCAATGCTAATAAGGCACCCGAGAAGAAAGGGGATCAAAAGAAACCGCAGCAACAACAACAAAACAAGAAGGGCGGGAAGAACAATAATGGCAAAGGAAAGAAGAAGTGCTTTAATTGTGGGACACCAGGCCATATGAGTAAAGACTGTAGGAAAAAGAAGAAGACTGGTTGTTTCCACTATGGAGAGGCTGGTCATCTAGTTAAGGATTGCCCAAGGAAACAGGGATAAGGGCAAAGAACTTCTGGTGGGCAGCTTCAGGCTCTCATGGCACCAGGGCAGGCAAGGGAGCAGGTCCAGGCTCTCACGGTCCCACCGCTGCAAGAACGAGGTATAAACATTTCCGTTGAGAGTTTAGTTTTTCTGTTTGATCATCATATCCATACTTTATTCGATTCTGGCGCATCACATTCGTTTATCTCTACATCATTAGTTGAAACACTGCACTTAAATACTAGTCTTGTTGTGGATCCCATAGTAGTTTCAAATCCTATTGGTGGGTCGGCTCATTTATCCATGGTTTGTAGGGATTTGAGATTGTCTGTCTTAGGCGTTGGTTTTGAATGTAATGCTTTTGTGCTTGGTTTCATGGGCTATGGGTTGATTCTAGGGATGGATTGGCTAGCCAGATATGGTGCCATCCTAGATTGTGAACGAAGGGTAGTAAAATTGTTGACTCGTAGCGGAAAGACCCTTGATATTTGTTGTGACCCTAGAGGATCGGTGATGCTTAGTTATCTTGAGTCACTTGATGCATCCAATGATGATTTACATTCTGTTCGTATAGTCCGTGAATATGTTGATGTCTTCGATGAGGTGAGGGGTCTACCCCCAAAACGTGAGATAGACTTTCGTATTTATCTTGTAGACAATGCAAAACCAGTATCTCTGCCAGTGCGCCACATGGCTCCTCGTGAGAGGAGGGAACTCAATAAGCAAGTAGGGGAGTTTCTTGAGAAGGGGTTCGTAAGACGTAGTATATCGGAGTGGGGTGCTCCAGTAGTATTTGCCATGAAGGCTGATGGGTCCCTTAGACTTTGTGTGGACTATAGAGAACTTAATATACTTACTAAGAAGAATAGGCACCCACTGCCGAGGATTGACGATCTCTTCGATCAGTTAGTTGGCGCCTCAGTGTTTTCGCAGTTGGACTTAGCCACTGGTTTCCATCAGTTGAGAGTGGCTGAGGATAGCATAGACAAGACTGCCTTTAGGACTCCGGACGGTTTCTATGAGTGGCTTGTAATGCCCTTCGGTTTGACAAACGCCCCCGCATACTTTGTTGACTTGATGAGTAGGGTGTTTAGGGAGTACCTTAATAAATTTGTGGTGGTCTTTGTGGATGACATCTTGATCTTTTCTAAGAGTGAGGAAGAGCACGCCCTACATCTTAGGGAAGTGTTGGAGACCCTTCGAGCACATAACCTTAAATCTAAATTTTCTAAATGTCACTTTTGGAGAAAGGAAGTGCGATTCTTAGTGCATGTGGTTTCCGAAGAAGGGATAGCTGTGGATCCCGCGAAGATGGTGGCCATCCAAGATTGGAAGGTCCCTAAAAATGCTACCAAGGTGAGGAGTTTCTTGGGGTTGGCAGGCTACTATAGGAAGTTTATCAAGGACTTCGCAAAGATATCAGCCCCATTGACATGCTTGACGAAGAAGAACCTAGTTTTCACGTGGGACGTAGATTGTGATGATGCGTTCCAACGTTTAAAGAGAGCTTTGACCACAACCCCAGTCTTAGTGTTGCCAGATGGGAGTAAGCCATTTACCGTTTATACTGATGCTTGTGGGACAGGACTAGGCGCAGTCTTAATGCAAGAGGGAAGGGTAATAGTCTATGGAGGTAGGTAGTTGAGAGTGCATGAGAGAAATTACCCTACGCATGACCTAGAGTTGGCCGATATTGTTTTCGCGCTTAAGTCTTGGCGCTATTATCTTCTTGGCGAGAAACTCGAATTGTTTACAGACCACAAATCACTAAAATACTTGTTCTCTCAGAAGGACTTGAACTTAAGGCAGCAAAGGTGGATGGAATTCTTAGCGTCCTACGATTTCGAGATCGCATATACCCCTGGCAAGTGTAACGTGGTGGCAGACGCCTTAAGTAGGAAAATGTTGTCCTTGAGTCCGTTGTTTGTTGAGCGGCAAAGCTTAGAGTTCATCTCTACGTTTGACTTTAGACCTTCCATTAACTTTGTACCCAGTTTGCTAGCATCCTTAGAGGTCAGACCTACGCTTTTGGGACGGATTGGTGAGGCACATCGAGATGACCCACAGTTGGTTGAGTTAATAGAGAAGCTCATAAGGGGGGAGTCATCGAGCCATATCAGTAGGTATACCCTAGATGATAAGGGTTGGTTACGTAGGGACGGTAGACTTTGTGTACCACGGGACGAAAACTTGAGGAAGACCATTCTTGATGATGCTCATCGTTCGAAGATGACCATTCATCCCGGCGGGGACAAGATGTACATGGACATGAGACGAGTTTACTTTTGGGCCGATATGAAGAAGGATGTGGTCGAGTTTGTCGCTAGATGCTTGGTGTGCCAACAAGTAAAAGCAGAGCAAAAGAAGCCCGGTGGGCTGCTTCACCCATTGGAGGTCCCACAATGGAAGTGGGAGAGTGTCTTGATGGACTTTGTTGATGGGTTACCGAGATCGAGGAAGGGTAATATGGGGATTTAGGTCGTGGTAGACAGACTTACTAAGAGCGCCCATTTCATTCCCGTGAAGACTAAGAGGACTGCTCCTTGGTTAGCCTCCGTATACATTCGAGAGATAGTTCTTTTGCACGGTGTTCCTTCTAGCATAGTGAGCGATCGCAATCCTATCTTTACTAGCGAGTTTTGGAAGAGCTTGCAAGAGGCGGTAGGAACTCAGTTATGTTTGAGCACCGCGTATCATCCTCAGACGGACGACCAGACCGAGAGGGTGAATCGTATTCTAGAGGACCTTTTGAGGTTATGTGTTTTAGACTTTGGAGGTACATGGGAGGAGCATCTTCCTTTGGTGGAGTTCGCTTATAACAATAGCATTCAGTCTAGCATTGGCATGGCACCTTTCGAGGCTCTTTATGGAAGGCCTTGTCGTTCACCTACATGTTGGTGGGAATCTACGGATAAAATCTAACTAGGGCCTGATATGATTAGAGAGACTTTAGAAAAGATCGATTTGATTCGAAGGAGGATGAAGACGGTGCAAGATAGGCAGAAATCGTATGTGGACAAGAGGAGGACAGATCTTGAATTTGATATTGGGGACATGGTCTTTATCAAGGTGTCTCCATTACGGAATGTTGTTCGCTTTGGGTCCGTTGGGAAGTTAGCACCAAGGTTCGTAGGGTCGTTTCCTATTAAGGAGAGGATTGGACAGATGGCGTATAGAGTGGAGTTGCCCGAGTGACTTAGTGGTGTACACGACGTATTCCATGTATCACATTTGAGGAAGTTCTTGCACGAGACCGCGCAAGTGGTAGAGCCGAGCTTGCTTAGAGAGGTGGAGATAGAGCGTGATGTGACGATTCGACGAGCTCCTACATGCATTCTTGGGTCGGAGATTAAGAAGTTGAGGAATCGAGAGGTCAAGCTAGTCAAAGTGCGCAATGGGGAGATGATGAGAGCGACGATACTTGGGAGACGGAAGAGAAGATGCATTCATTGTACCCTTTTCTTTTCGAGGGTATGTCTTCCAATTTCTCCTTTATCGCTTAGCTTGTACTTATTCTATCTTTAGTATGTCCTCTCGCTAGTATCTTTAACCTTTAGATAGGGTAGTCCTATGGTTGAAACATGTGTTTGAGACATGTTATGTATGGTGGATGCATGTTGATGCAATTGTTTGCTAGTGGTTGCTCGTGGATGCATATACACACACTTTAGGCACTAGATCGGCTCAGTCACTTTCATATTGCATATTGCATATTGCATATAAATGGATGTATTTAGTAAAATGAATGTACATTGAATGTGTGTATCATTTGGATGTTGCATTTAAATGAATGGTTGTGCACACATGTAGTAATGATATGTATAGGATTCTTTGCATACATGATGGATACATGGCACTATCATTATTTGCATTAAGGAGGTCGACTGAATCAGTGGACCGCCTGATTTTGCATTAGTATACGGACATATACACACACTATGCATATGTACATGAAAAGCATTAGAAATCTTGTAAGGACCATGGTTGCTAGTGGTTGATGGTTGAGTAGATGGATGATTGGAAGGTAGGATACGTTCTCCTTGACTTAGAGATTTCGAGGACGAAATCCTTTAAGTAGGGGAGAATGTAACACCCCGTATTTCTGTTAACACTAAAATAACGAATTAATGAATATTTAAATTTAAATTTGAGAATTAATGGAAACAGGTTGGGCCATTATGTTCGTCTCGGAATTCTGGTTGAGATAGAGTCCGAGTTTGCGTGAATTGGACTTCGTATGAAGAAGTTATGGCGATCGGAAGTTTCAGAAAAATTCAAACAGATTTCAAAATTCGAATTTCAGACTCAGAATGGGCTAGGCGGGAAAATTCCTGCCATGGCCAGGTCGACCAAGGGGTCGACCTACCCATATAGGTTGACCAGGGGGTCGACCTGCCCCCCTCCCCCCCTCGGGCAGATTTGTTTGATGACGATTTTCTGACTCTTAGTTGAGTTATTAGGGCTGACTTGTCACCCTATCTTGACTGAATGGCTATGGTTTATTCTAGGTTGATCGGATGGCCAAATTTAATCCTAAACTCTATAAAAACACATGTTGACTCAAACCCTAAAATCAAATAAAAATTAGAACAATGGCCGTCATGCTATCACCTTGCAACCTAGAATAGCCGCTACCAATTAGAGAGGAAGAAAAGCTAATCAACTCAATTATGTTCAACCCAAATCTAAAAAACAACGATTTTGTCTTCTTCAAAGGAGAGCTAAATCAATTTCAGAACTCAGAATTCAGAACTCAAGACCTTCTTTTTTGTGAGTTCGATTTCTTTAATAAGATAATTAACAATTTAATTAGGTTGAGTTATGATTTAGATTATGTGGTTATGTTGTGAATCATTGACCGTTATGTTATTATCTATGTTGTAAATCTATGATGTTATTATCTATGTTGTAAAGCTATGACGTTATTATCTATGTTGTAAATCTATGTTAATTGTTGGCTTATGTACAATCAATTCATAATGATGCTTCATATGCTAGTTTGGTTAGGTTGTTGGAACTAATTCATATGTTAAATCATATGTATGTATGCAAGTTTAGATGTTAATTTAAATATGAATCATATGGAAGTTAGTGAGAATCATATACAACCTTACATGTTTCATGACATCTATTTTATGTGTAAATTGGATCTAAAGTTAGGCTATGACATGTGTGAGTTAGATGCAAGTTTACACCATAGTTTATGTTGCGTAAATCACATATGCAAGTATATGTATGTTTGGACTATGAATCATGTAATGTAAGTTTGTAACTATTGCCTATGCAAGTTTACACCTTATGATTAGATCTATGACATCCATAGTGTAACACCCCGTAATTCTATAACATTAAGTTTCACAAATTAAAGTATACTTAATTCTAAATTAAGTAATTAAGGGAAACGGGTTACGCCATTGCGTTTGTCTCGGAATTCTGCTTGAGATAGAGTCTGAGTTTGCGTAAATCGGACTCCGTATGAAGGAGTTATGGCCTCCGGAAGTTTCAGAATTCGATTTAAAATTCAAACAGCCCGAAAACAAGTTCAAAATTCAAAACTGGTCCAGAACTGGGATGGGCGGGAATTTTCCCGCCCAGGACCAAGGTCGACCAGGGGGTCGACCTGGGTGTCGACCTGGGTACCCAGGTCGACTATGTAGTTGACCTGGGGGTCGACATACAGGTCGACCGGCTTGGTCGACCTGACCTGCTTGGTCTGGTCCTGGCTCGGTTTCTGGGGCTTGGCTGCGTCACTAGGGCTGATTTGTCACTTTCTCATTGGCTCCTATTAGTGTGTATGGTCTGGATTCAATCTATGATCATCTGACGAATCAAATCAATCTGAAATTCTACAAATACAACCCAACACTGAACCTAAATTCACACAAATAAAATGGAGCTAGAGCCGTCATGTTGCTGGAAGGAAGCCAAGAATAGCCTCCACTTGAAGAAAGCTTAGAGACGAACAAATCTAATTCAAAACTAAAAATCAAAGCAACGTTTATCTACCCAAAGGAAAGCATCTCAATTCCAGAACTCAGAATCCATAATTCAAGTTTGTCGTTTGTTGTAAGTCAATTACTTTTTAGATTTGAACGTCTAGATCTATTTGTGGCATGTAATTAAATGGATATAAGAATATGCCTAATCCTTTCGTTTGAATCGATGCTTGTATATGCCTTTGGATCTAATTAAGAACTATTGTGATGAGACTGTGCCTATGCTTACAACGTTGAAACTATTGTTAATGGCCTAAGACTATGACTGCGAACATAAGACTATGCCTATGCCTATGACTGTGAACATAAGACTATGCCTATGCCTATGACTGTGAACATAAGACTATTGTCTATGACTATGACAAGGACCATTGTGGATAATCACCTATGATTCATGACTATGAGATTATTGTCTAGGATTATGACTATGAAATTGGATCTAAGCTTGATTTTCTATTCAGACCTATTCTTAATTATCCTTGGATCTTGATTTTGAGAATTTTTCTATTAAGTTAGGTCTATCCATGTTCTTGAACCTAGATTATTATTCAAACCTTTTTATGTTCATAATGTTATCAGATCTATGCTTGCGATGTTTTAGTCAATTTATTCAGTATATTTATTAGATCTGTAATTCGTAAATTTGGGATTATCATCTTATGCTTATTCTTATGCCTATCTTTTCATGGTATTGTAACGTCCCGTATTTTTGGCAGTCAAATATTTTGTTTAATCTATTATCTTAAATATTATATTTAGAATATCAATGGATTTTATATTGAATTCGTTTATTTAAAACGACGTTTAAACGTTATAATTTATATAATTATAAAACGAGCTCGAAATGGCGCGGTAGTTCGTAATATTGAGTTTTGAACTTTAATTGAGTATACAGAATCCGATATAAGTCGGATTTCTGTGAAACGAGAAATGTTAGAACATTATTGATGATAATTTTCATATGAAAGAGAAAAATCCGGGTTTCGTATTGTAAATTGTAAGTTATGGCCAAATCAAATTTTAAAATAATCGCTGTGGAAATCGTTATTTGAATATAGGCCATTAAAATAGCCGTTTTGCAAACGGACTCAGATTTCGACGAAACTAGTTTCATTAGAACCGTATCGTTAAATTATTGTACAGTGTTGAATTGCGTGACAAACCGATGTTGTATGTGACCACGGCAGCCAAAAACGCCCGTTCAATTTCTATAGCGCGTAATTAATTTAATAAAGTGATATTTGAGTGTAAATTGAACAGACGATCGAATTAAGCCACGAAACAAGTTCCGTTGAGTTAGTATCGTCGATTAGAGTCAGGACAAGTATATAGTTTGTTATTTTTGGAGATCGGTTAAATTGGTGTTCAAAAGGGCATTGCGGTGCGCGTAAAAATAGCCTACCGGGGAAACAGTCTCAGAATGCGACGAAACTAGTGTTGTTGGGTTCGTACTGAAGAGTTATTTTAGTATTTCAAGTTTCAAGTTAATTTGACTTATCTAGTGACCATGGAAAAATTAAACGCGTGTTTATTTCTGGTTTTATAAAGGAAATTTTTTCAAATGACTTCGGATTTCGACGAAACTTGTCCCATTGGATCCGGAATATCTTTTTACACCAAGATTAGTTTTTTTATCAAAAAACAGAGATCGTATGATAGGGTTTTTATGTGTTACTTCACGGCGAAGTATCGTATAATATTATTTTATTGGTCCAACTCTATATATATACCTCAAACCGTGTAAAACCTAATTTCTTTAGTCAACCCAAACATTCCGCCATCACTTACGTTATGAATGGCTGAGAACCTTCCATACTCCACCTCCTAAATCTCTCAAACCACAAATCTTCTTGTAATCATTCAACTACATAAACGTAGGGCACCTCAAGATCTATCATCGGTGCGGTGGCGATTGTGTTTCGACTGTTGTGATGGCCTAGGTATTGCTCTAAGTCGTCATCGGTTGTAGAGGTTTCTGGAGCGGTTTACAAGACCAGGTGACGAACGGTTCTAGGCGGAGGTACTGGAGGCTCTGGCGTGGTGATTTGCAGTGGTTGATCGGCTGACAGTGGGGCGGAGGAGGGTGCAGTTGTGCAAATTGATTTCCTGGTGGGTTGGGAATGCATGAAACCGAACAGACGTGAACAGAACTAAAGAGGGAAAAGGGACGGAAATCAGCCGTGTTACTCTAAGCTAGTAATTAAAAGGTGATTAACTAATAATTAAATGAGTTAATTATTTGTCAAAACATTTAACTTATATTGGAAATTATCTGAAGCAGGAACAAACAAATTACAAACGCAAGGCAGAAGTCAAACAGGAGGATCGGCCTTATTTCTCTAAGTGAAGTAATGATGTAATTAATTTACAACTAAGTTTAAATAAGCCCTAGTTAATCAATTAATCATAATACAAATTTTTAAACCATCTTTATTGTTTTAGGGTGATAGTGAAACTCTACTGCGTGCTTGGTGACATCAAAGAACGCTATGGTGAAGAAGGAATCCAAATTTCAAAGTGAACAAAGAAATAGGAAACAAAAGTCAACCATTATTTTAAAACCAATGTAATTAAATTAATATAATTTATAATTGGGAAGAGTTAATTATTTTAAATTAATCAAATAACTGTGATATTATAACTTGTATCTAGGATATTAGAATTGGACCAAAACAGAGATGTTGGAACCATCCTGACGAAATCAATGTTATGGAATTAATCTGAACAGAGCTGGATATTGTGGGAATTTACAGTTTAATTAAACGACTGTTTAATTTAACTACAACCAACCGCTTCAACGAAAAATCAGATCAAGGTGAGTTCAACTCACTCAGTATTTTTCCCATTTATATTTTATATAAATTGGGTTTTTATTTTGTGTGCTCTGCTTGCCAATGGTTGACTGTTACTAGTTATATATTTATTTGCTGATTTAACTGATGAAATTAAACTGTCATTTATTTTCAGTGAAATACCAAATCGTTATTATAACGATTGGTCCCAATAAAGGTAACTTACCTTGTTGGTCACGTTTATTAAATAAACGTGTTTAATTGGTTGAATTGTTTGAATTGCTTGTGACTGAGATTAAATGGTCGTTGGTTGTTATCAGTTAAGTGAGACTGAATGATCTGAATTGAGAACACCATTTTGTTTTCAGGGAAGAACAGGTTGGAGGGATCCAACGGGATTCCTCAAAATATATTACTTATTTGCATATTATCATATGAACTGTCATGTTTGGGTAATGGATTTGAGTATTGATCATTGATTGAAAAGTCAACCTGTGTTGTGTTTTAACCAATGGGCTATGTTGGTTAAGTAATCGGCAGTAAATGGCCTAAAAGAATTTTTTTTTTATTTATATCGATTTATCGTCAGGTGAATTGATAGAACTGAAATTATAAAATTTATTTATAACTAAAGATAGATATGAAATATATATTTTGAATAAAAGTTTATCAAAAGGGGAATTTGGATGAAAAGGGTTTAGACAAAACCAGACTTGATTTAAACAATGTTTATAAAAGCGCTGAGGCGTTATAAAGAATTAATGTTACTTAATAATTAGATTAAGTAAAAAGGAGAAAATTGAAATGAGGTTTCCAAAGCGGAAAGGGTTGAATAGATTGGAAAGGAGATTGGTAAAAGTGGATTTAGTAAAAGAAATGGGTTATCGGGTTTCGTAAACAATTCCGGATTATGAAAGGAAATTGTTTAAAAAGGGTAAAGATTAAAAAGTGGTGCTTTATAAAGTACGCAACTATTGGATTAAGAAATAATGGGTATATCTGGGAGATAGATTTTCAAGTAGTAAGAAGTTCTATGAAGCCGTAATTTGAGTAAACTGTTAAATGGAATTGGTATAGATATTAGAATGAAATATTGGGTTTTGGGATTTCAACTTATATTTATCTTCAGATATGAACGTTGCTGACTAAGGTCAGAGAGGTAATTAAAATACCCCAACTTGGGCGACATCAGGATTAACTGAGGGTGACATTAGTTGAAATAGGGAAAGAGGTTAGTAATGATTCATTATTTCCATTAAAGAAATAATAAGGCGACGTTAAATAAAAATTTAGAAATATATATATATGATGATTCCAAAGAGAAAAGGAATATAAGGGGATTGCATGGAATTATAACTATATTTTAGAGCGAGAAAGGAAACGAAGAGTTGAGATTTATTTTATCAGAATAAGCGTTGTTTATTGTTTTCAAGTAGTAAATGATAGCAACATCGTTTTACTAGTAATAAGTTGAAGTGATTTTCCAATAATATATAATGTAATAATGTGGCTAATGTTTTGTAAGTGGATAGAGACAACTGAATATGATATATGGTTTTCCTAAGTATAAAAATGGTTTTGTTTAAAGAATAATCTTATGTTAAATAAGAAGCAAGAAAACTAGATTTTTAATATCGAGAGATTTAAGTGTTTTGAATTTACATTTGTTTTAAATAAAAGGCCAAGTGGTGCTGAATGCTGAACCAGTGAACTCATTGGATTGTCATGATTGAAACACTGTTTATTTTGATAGTTAAATCACCGACTATCAAATCTATCCAATACGATTGTTGGTACGGAAAGATCGGGATCGAATTTATATTCGAAAACCATTCCGACCAACAAATATGTGAAGATATCAGAAGACGGTCGAGATGGAGCATTGAAGACCGTGGATCTTCATAAGCGGAAGGATTACTAAAAATCTCTGGTTTAGCGGCCAGAGATAAACTGTGATTCTGTCGTGGTTGAAATCTATGGGTTGCAAGGACTTGTCGCTACTGATCTATAGGGAGATTCCTTGGATGCAGTAGGAGAGTACCTTCGGTTCATCCTGTTCCTGGATGACTTGTATGGATGAGTGTCTGACAGAGTATTTCCAAAAGGGATTACGTACATTGATTTCCTCAAACGTATATCTGTGGCGGCGGAGAAGACTTCTCTTAACTTAACAACCTAATTATTTTTGTGGAAATCAATTAGTAATATCTGGCAGATCTTACGATGTGACATTCAAAGTGAATGGTGGCCAAATGTTCAAGGAGATAATTCTAACCTCAAGCCTCATCAACCGGGAAATGACAAAAATCGTGCAGGCAGCATGGCTATGTGGGTCGCTCCCATTAGGGTGTATAATCACCTATCTAGAGAAAATCCTGTTGCTTCTTTAATCTATTTCGATGTTGTCCCTTTTCGGGAAACGGTGGTTTGAGCCCAATCGTTTGTGATATACATTCGATGCACTTAAGCAAAATGAGTGGTCGGTCATGTGAGGGCCGGGTTGCAAGACGTTCTTGTTGAACCCAGTGTATTCGTCTCTAGAGATACACTATCGGCAGGTGGTCCCATACCTTGTCATGGTCGGAATCCAATCTCCAATAAGCGCCTGCGGTTTTGATTGTATACTATATATGTGGAGCGTGTGATGCAAGCGTTCCACTAGATTCTATTTACTTGTATATAGACACTATTATAATATCATAAAAGATATTGGTTTCAAAAGTGTTTTGGGTTATCGTAAGGTAAAAACCATCCGTGTTTATGTGTGGATTTGGTCTTACGATTATCCTTTTCTTTCGAAAAGATTTTGACTTTAAAATCAAGTTGTGTGATACCTTAATACTGTGCGAGTTTTACTCACTCTGGTTCACCAAACTGACCCGGTGTTTTGTAAATGCTCGGGTTAGCCCGGGGTGTACAGGTTCATGTTATCGAATGCTGTGAAGAGACGAGCTGGAAGATTCCAGATGTATGATATTATATAGCTACTTTTCCGCTGTGTGTTGTATCTGAGGATAGGTTATTATAACTGTCCAGTTGTGTGCTGTACTCTGATATTGTTAGTATTTTTAAAAGCCCTCAATAAAGATTTATTTATGTATTATATTTTGTTCCGCTGCGATGTGAGACTCTGACTCTGTGTTGTGGTGTTTCTTCTTCTTCTATTCTAATATTTCTTTCTTTCTTATCTCACCCTCTAAATTCTTTCTAATAAAGTCCAGTGTTTTCGGTGGTTGAAAGGTCGGCATAAGTTACGGTAAAGGTATTTATGTCGATTTTCGTGGCCGAAAATCCCTGGGTCGTTACAGTGGTATCAGAGCTATTGGTTTATTAATAACCTTGGCTCTGTGGTATAACTCGATAGAGATGGGGTTAGTAATACCCTAGATCGAGATTTAGTGTATATGTATATATATATATATATATGAGAGCGTATTTGTAAATTTTATATACAAATGGTTTGTATTAGGCGAAACTTCCTTTGGAATGGGGAATCTAGTTGTAGTAGTTATAAATGTCTAGTTAATTGGGACATGTGTTGTAAATCAAAGTTGGAGGGGGGTTTGGGGATTGTAAATCTATATAATTTTAACTCTGCTTTGCTCGCTAAATGGTTATGGAAATATAGATGCCCAGAAGTGAAAACTTCTTGGAAGTCTATTGTTTCCAAATCCTATTATTCAAGAGGAGAGTTTTTTGTAGAAAATAGTGGGGGGGTGGGATAATAGATTATCTCACTTTTGGAAGTCTGTTTTGGACTGTTTTGACTTTTTTAACGTAGGATGCAAAATGTTAGTTCATTCAGGAAATATTACTTATTTCTGGCACGATGCTTGGATATCTATAGTGCCTTTAAAAATTGAATTTAGTGAACTGTTTAACATTAGTAGATTTAAGAATGCTTTAATTAAGGATGTTTACAAAGCAGAATTAGATCCTCCGTGGGAGTTTTCCTTTGATAATACTTTAGAAGAAGATTTATTAAGACAATTGGCCTTACTTAAAGCTAAGTTAGCATTGTATCACTTAGACGAAAATGGTGATTCTATTAGCTGGGGTATGGATAAGAGTTTAGTTTACACTGCTCATTCTATGTACAATTTTATTAATTTTTCTGGTATTGCTATACATCCCTTTAAATTTTTATGGAAATCGAATGCTACACCTAAAGCTAAGTTCCTAATGTGGTTGATCATCCATAAGAAGCTTAATACTATTGAATATTTAAAAAAGAAAAAATGTTGTTTTTGATGTAAAATGTTGTTTTTGTAATACTGGAGAGGAGGATGTAGATCATTTGTTTTACTCTTGTTATTTTACATTTTCTGTTTTTAATATGATTATTAGGATTTTTACTTTTGATGGGTTTAATTCCTTTAATAGTTGTATGGATTATTGGAATTGTTATAGGTTACGATTCAATTCCAGACAGAAATACATATTGGATTCCTTAGTAATGTTTATAAGTTGGGGCATTTGGGTTGAGAGGAATCAGAGAATCTTTCATTCAACCTCTATACCTAAGGATAAATTAATTATCAATATAGTAAATTTCTGTTTGTTTTGGATGTCTAATTCGCATAATAAATTAATTGGTGAATTGCAATTGGGGAGTTTTCTTTTTAAGGTTAGATTAAACCTGAGTTTATTCATTCGTATTAATAACTATTTTAGATGTAATAGTCTTCGTTTGGGTTACTGATTTCTTTTCACTTAGGTTGACACAATCCTATTGTTTGGGTGTTCTCATGTTTTTTTCTCTCTATACATGTATATATGAATATATGGCTATATATATATGTATTTATACATATATAGATATATATATTGACATATATTCATATATATGTGTAAGTTACTGATAATCTTGTTTCAGTTTTCTCAGACTACAGGTTGTAGAAGTAATTATGGAGATATTGGAGTTGCTGTTTGGCTTGAGTATTTTTTATTTGGGTTGGATATATGTATGAGGAGTGGAGTGATTTGTATTTTTGGTGATTTGTTACACCTCTTGTTATTTACACATAGTTTGTTATATGTATGGGTATAGATATATACTTCTTATCGGGTGGTGGCCTTGCCGGAATTCGATAATGAAGTATGATGGGTGGTGGCCTTGCCGGAACTCATCTATCTATTTACTCCCTACATTACTATGTGTGACTCCCGATTTGGGTCTGTATTTGGATTATTGTATCACTTTATACTTTTTTATTATATATATGTGTGCTCTCTTCCTTCTGGAAGATCACACATTTTTTGCTCAAAAAAAAAATGGTTTGTATTGTGTTGCTGATCGGTTCAAGTGTCGAAAAGCATAGAACTGACAATGGGTACAAAATTGTTTTGAAAAGATGGTAAATGAAATAATTTTACCCAAATTATATTTTTGTATAGAAAAGAAATAATTTTATCAAATTATTGGGATATTAGTGTGTTTGATCGATTTGAATGGAATTCAAATCGAATTGAAAATTTGAATTGAAATTTAACTTGGTTAAGTGAAATTAAAATTAAGAATGATATTGAAATTAAATAAATTGGAAATTTGATTAATAAATAATAATCAAATATTTGAAACCAAAGTAAAGTATTAATATTTAATATAAATTCAATTGATTTGGTTGATTTGGTTGTGAATTGGTTGTTAATTGTGAATTGTTTGTTATTGAATGATAGTTTGATTGAATGGAATAATCAACAATTTAATGGAACTGAATAAATTATAAACTAAAGAATAATTTCTGGTATAATTTAACTGGGATAAAAGTGAATATGGATTGAAATTTATGATTTAACCCTGTGTTTGATAAAGAATTGATGTTGTGTGTTTGACTTTGCAATTGGTGTAGTTATACCAGTTGATTAGAGATATATTATCTCAGAATTCCATATATGTATTACTCATATGTGAATTGAGTTAAGTATAGGGGCCAGATGGCTAGCCAGTTTGATACTGGTTGGGTAAATCGCATATACGTTGAGCAAACACGCTCAATAGCGCTCGCAAAAAGGTACGCCTATGCGAAAATATAAAATTTTGAATTTTGGGGTTTTGATTTTTGTTTTCCGACCGTTGGTCGATGTATACATATTATTTGTTCCTGCGATATCGCAGATGTCACTCCGTGCAGGGGAGACTCTGCCGAATTTTCCCGGGAATTTAAGATGTTAGAAAATTTTCGATATTTTTGAAAAATATTTATTTAGGATATTGAATTTATTTTTCGATTTAAAATAAAATGGATTTAGAAATTAATGGATTGTAACGTTCTTTCTTACCTTAGCAATTTCGAGGACGAAATTATTTTAAGGGGGAAAGAATGTAACGTCCCGTATTTTTGGCAGTCAAATATTTTGTTTATTCTATTATCTTAAATATTATATTTAGAATATTAATGGATTTTATATTGAATTCGTTTATTTAAAACGACGTTTAAACGTTATAATTTATATAATTATAAAACGAGCTCGAAATGGCGCGGTAGTTCGTAATATTGAGTTCTGAACTTTAACTGAGTATACAGAATCCGATATAAGTCGGATTTCTGTGAAACGAGAAACGTTAGAACCTTATTGATGATACTTTTCATATGAAAGAGAAAAATTCAGGTTTCGTATTGTAAATTGTAAGTTATGGCCAAATCAAATTTTAAAATAATCACTGTGGAAATCGTTATTTAAATATAGGCCGTTAAAATAGCCGTTTTGCAAACGGACTCAGATTTTGACGAAACTAGTTTCATTAGAACCATATTGTTAAATTATTGTACGGTGTTGAATTGCATG
This sequence comes from Allium sativum, assembly GCA_030737875.1. Taxonomy (NCBI): domain Eukaryota; kingdom Viridiplantae; phylum Streptophyta; class Magnoliopsida; order Asparagales; family Amaryllidaceae; genus Allium; species Allium sativum. The sequence continues at coordinate 121,879,722 of CM060920.1, forward strand.
GCAAACCGATGTCGTATGTGACCACGGCAGCCAAAAACGCCCGGTCAATTTCTATAGCGCGTAATTAATTTAATAAAGTGATATTTGAGTGTAACTTGAACAGACGATCGAATTAAGCCACGAAACAAGTTCTGTTGAGTTAGTTTCGTCGATTAGAGTCAGGATAAGTATATAGTTTTTTATTTTTGGAGATCGGTTAAATTGGTGTTCAAAAGGGCATTGCGGTGCGCGTAAAAATAGCCTACCGGGGAAACAGTCTCAGAATGCGACGAAACTGGTGCCGTTGGGTTAGTATTGAAGAGTTATTTTAGGATTTCAAGGTTTCGAGTTAATTTGACTTATCTAGTGATCGTGGAAAAATTAAACGCGTGTTTATTTCTGGTTTTATAAAGGAAAAAATTTCAAACGACCTCGGATTTCGACGAAACTTGTCCCGTTGGATCCGGAATATCTTTTTACACCAAGATTAGTTTTTTTTATCAAAAAACAGAGATCGTATGATAGGGTTTTTATGTGTTACTTCACGGCGAAGTATCGTATAATATTATTTTATTGGTCCAACTCTATATATATACCTCAAACCGTGTAAAACCTAATTACTTTGGTCAACCCAAACTTTCCGCCGCCACTTACATTATGAATGGTTGAGAACCTTCCATACTCCACCTCCTAAATCTCTCAAACCACAAATCTTCTTGTAATCATTCAACTACATAAACGTAGGGCACCTCAAGATCTATCATCGGTGCGGTGGCGATTGTGTTTCGACTGTTGTGATGGCCTAGGTATTGCTCTAAGTCGTCGTCGGTTGTAGAGGTTTCTGGAGCGGTTTGCAAGATCAGGTGACAAACGTTTTTGGGCGGAGGTACTGGAGGCTCTGGCGTGGTGATTGGCAGTGGTTGATCGGCTGACAGTGGGGCGGAGGAGGGTGCGGTTGTGCAAATCGATTTCCTGGTTGGTTGGGAATTCATGAAACCAAACAGACGTGAACAGAACAAAAGAGGGAAAAGGGACGGAAATCAGCCGTGTTACTCTAAGCTAGTAATTAAAAGGTGATTAAATAATAATTAAATAAGTTAATTGTTTGTCAAAACATTTAACTTATATTGGAAATTATCTGAAGAAGGAACAAACAAATTACAAACGCAAGGCAGAAGTCAAACAAAAGGATCGGCCTTATTTCTCTAAGTGAAGTAATGATGTAATTAATTTATAACTAAGTTTAAATAATCCCTAGTTAATCAATTAATCATAATACAAATTTTTAAACCATCTTTATTGTTTTAGGGTGATAGTGAAACTCTGCTGCATGCTTGGTGACATCAAAGAACGCTATGGTGAAGAAGGAATCCAAATTTCAAAGTGAACAAAGAAATAGGAAACAAAAGTCAACCGTTATTTTAAAACCAATGTAATTAAATTAATATAATTTATAATTGGGAAGAGTTAATTATTTTAAATTAATCAAATAACTGTGATATTATAACTTGTATCTAGGATATTAGAATTGGAGCAAAACAGAGATGCTGGAACCATACCGACGAAATCATCGTTATGGAATTAATCTGAACAGAGATGGATATTGTGGGAATTTACAGTATAATTAAACGACTGTTTAATTTAACTGCAACCAACCGGTTCAACGAAAAATCAAATCAAGGTGAGTTCAACTCACTCAGTATTTTTCCCAATTTATATTTTATATAAATTGGGTTTTTATTTTGTGTGCTCTGCTTCCCAATGGTTGACTATTACTAGTTATATATTTATTTGCTGATTTAACTGATGAAATTAAACTGTCGTTTAATTTCAGTGAAATACCAAATCGTTATTCTAACGATTGGTCCCAATAAAGGTAACTTACCTTGTTGGTCACGTTTATTAAATAAACGTGTTTAATTGGTTGAATTGTTTGAATTGCTTATGATTGAGATTAAATGGTTGTTGGTTGTTATCAGTTAAGTGAGACTGAATGATCTGAATTGAGATAACCATTTTGTTTTCAGGGAAGAACAGGTTGGAGAGATCCAACGGGATTGCTCAAAATATATTACTTATTTGCATATTATCATATGAACTGTCATGTTTGGGTAATGGATTTGAGTATTGATCATTGATTGAAAAGTCAACCTGTGTTGTGTTTTAACCAATGGGCTATGTTGGTTAAGTAATCGGCAGTAAATGGCCTAAAAGAAAATTGTTTTATTTATATCGATTTATCGTCAGGTGAATTGATAGAACTGAAATTATAAAATTTATTTATAACTAAAGATAGATTTGAAATATATATTTTGAATAAAAGTTTATCAAAAGGGGAATTTGGATGAAAAGGGTTTAGACAAAACCAGACTTGATTTAAACAAGGTTTACAAAAGCGCTGAGGCGTTATAAACGTTAATTTAAATTAACGTTACTTAATAATGAGATTAAGTAAAAAGGAGAAAATTGAAATAAGGTTTCCAAAGCAGAAAGGGTTGAATAGATTGGAAAGGAGATTGGTAAAAGTGGATTTAGTAAAAGTAATGGGTTATCGGGTTTCGTAAACAATTCCGGATTATGAAAGGAAATTGTTTAAAAAGGGTAAAGATTAAAAAGTGGTTCTTTATAAAGTACGCAACTATTGGATTAAGAAATAATGGGTATATCTGGGAGAAAGATTTTCAAGTAGTAAGAAGTTCTATGAAGCCGTAATTTGAGTAAACTGTTAAATGGAATTGGTATAGATATTAGAATGAAATATTGGGTTTTGGGATTTCAACTTATATTTATCTTCAGATATGAACGTTGTTGACTAAGGTCTGAGAGGTAATTAAAATTCCCCAACTTGGGCGACATCAGGATTAACTGAGGGTGATATTAGTTGAAATGGGGAAAGAAGTTAGTAATGATTCATTATTTCCATTAAAGAAATAATAAGGCAACGTTAAATGAAAATTTAGAAATATATATATATATGATGATTCCAAAGAGAAAAGGAATATAAGGGGATTGCATGGAATTATAACTATATTTTAGAGCAAGAAAGGAAACGTAGAGTTGAGATTTATTTTATCAGAATAAGCGTTGTTTATTGTTTTCAAGTAGTAAATGATAGTAACATCATTTTACTAGTAATAAGTTGAGGTGATTTTCCAATATTATATAATGTAATAATGTGGCTAATGTTTTGTAAGTGGATAGAGACAACTGAATATGATATATGGTTTTCCTAAGTATAAAAATGGTTTTGTTTAAAGAATAATCTTATGTTAAATAAGAAGCAAGAAAACTAGATTTTTAATATCGAGAGATTTAAGAGTTTTGAATTTACATTTGTTTTAAATAAAAGGCCAAGTGGTGCTGAATGCTGAACCAGTGAACTCATTGGATTGTCATGATTGAAACACTGTTTATTTTGATAGTTAAATCACCGACTATCAAATCTATCCAATACGATTGTTGGTACGGAAATATCGGGATCGAATTTATATTCAAAAACCATTCCGACCAACAAATACGTGAAGATATCAGAAGACGGTCGAGATGGAGCATTGAAGACCGTGGATCTTCATAAGCAGAAGGATTACTAAAAATCTTTGGTTTAGCGGCCAGAGATAAACTGTGATTCTGTCGTGGTTGAAATCTATGGGTTGCAAGGACTTGTCGCTACTGATCTATAGGGTGATTCCTTGGATGTAGTAGGAGAGTGCCTTCGGTTCATCCTGTTCCTGGATGACTTGTATGGACGAGTGTCTGACAGAGTATTTCCAAAAGGGATTACGTATGTTGATTTCCTCAAACGTATTTCTGTGGCGGCGGAGAAGACACCTTCTCTTAACTTAACAACCCAATTATTTTTGTGGAAATCAATTAGTAATATCTGGCAGATCTTACGATGTGACATTCAAAGTGAATGGTGGCCAAATGTTCAAGGAGATAATTCTAACCTCAAGCCTCATCAACCGGGAAATGACAAAAATCGGGCAGGCAGCATGGCTATGTGGGTCGCTCCCATTAGGGTGTATAATCACCTAACTAGAGAAAATCCTTTTGCTTCTTTAATATATTTCTATGCTGTCCCTTTTCGGGAAACGGTGGTTTGAGCCCAACCGTTGGTGATATACATTCGATGCACTCAAGCGAAATGAGTGGTCAGTCATGTGAGGGCCGGGTTGCAAGACGTTCTTGTTGAACCCAGTGTATTTGTCTCTAGAGATACACTATCGGTAGGTGGCCCCATACCTTGTCAAGGTCGGAATCCAATCTCCAATAAGTGCCTGCGGTTTTGATTGTATACTATATATGTGGAGCGTGAGATGCAAACGTTCCACTAGATTCTATTTACTTGTATATAGACACTATTATAATATCATAAAAGATATTGGTTTCAAAAGTGTTTTGGGTTATCGTAAGGTAAAAACCATCCGTGTTTATGTGTGGATTTGGTCTTACGATTATCCTTTTCTTTCGAAAAGATTTTGACTTTAAAATCAAGTTGTGTGATACCCTTAATACTGTGCGAGTTTTACTCACTCTGGTTCGCCAGACTGACCCGGTGTTTTGTAAATGCTCGGGTTACCCCGGGGTGTACAGGTTAAGGTTATCAATGCTGTGAAGAGACGAGCTGGAAGAGTCCAGACGTATGATATTATATAGCTACTTTTCCGCTGTGTGTTGTATCTGAGGATAGGTTATTATAACTATCCAGTTGTGTGTTGTACTCTGATATTGTAAGTATTTTTAAAAGCTCTCAATAAAGATTTATTTATGTATTATATTTTGTTCCGCTGCGATGTGAGACTCTGACTTTGTGTTGTGGTGTTTCTTCTTCTTCTATTCTAATATTTATTTATTTCTTATCTCACCCTCTAAATTCTTTCTAATAACGTCCAGTGTTTTCGGTGGTTGAACGGTCGGCATGAGTTACGGTAAAGGTATTTATGTCGATTTTCGGGGCCGAAAATCCCTGGGTCGTTACAGGTATTCTTGTTTATTCCCTTTTATCTACGAATCTAGATTGACCTTAATCTATAATGAATCACGATTACGCAAACGATGGGAATACGATTTGGGCAAAACATGAAACTAACATGAATGTGATTGTAAATTTGGAAGTTTGGTATAACATGAAATTTATATATTTTGGCATAATAAATATGCTGGCATGCTCTGAATTGGTTATAATAGTGAGTAATTTGCATGCCTCGGGCATAAACGGTAAGTTATTAGCCGCAAAACATGTAGTTGGCATGTGAGTCTAGTTTTGGCATAAATTGTAAACTAGAATATTAAATCTAGTTCTAACAGGAATTGTAAAATTGGATATTTAATCTAAATTCGGTCAAAAATGTAAATAGGAACATTAAGTCTAGATTAGGCTTAACTACTTATTTGGAACGCTAAATATATGGCATAGTGATTTTGGGCATGACTATTATAGCGAGTTTGGGAATGTGGGTTATAGCCTATTCTGATTAATAACTTGAAATTACATGTAATTGTCATGTTTAGCATAAGTGACACTTAATTTGGTAAAATCTTATAAGCATGATTTAGAGGGAAAGTGGGCCATAATAGTAATATTTGATAATGTACAATAGAAGAGTAATTATGGCATAAGGAAATTAGGAATAATTTACATGAAGAATTTGTCCTAAATGAGAAATGTGTACATTGTAGAAAATACGAATATGCCTAACCCGAGGTTAGATTGAGTTACGGTATAAGACTGCCGAGAACCGCCCAGCAAATCCAGCAACCGTAACAATACCTATCTAATGTGGGTGGTTAGAGCATTGAGCCCAAAAGGACCCGAGGTTAGACTGAGTTGCGGTGTAAATCTGCCCGGAACCGACTGGCACATCCAGTAACCGCAACAATATCTGTCTAATGTGAGTGGTTGGTGCTTTAAATGAATAATTTCATAGCTAAGAAACAGTTAAGCTAGAATGGGACGGTTAAGTCCATAGGAACACTTAACCAACTTAACATGTTAACAAGACAAGACTTGTAGTGGTTAAATAACAGTTATAACATGTTAACTAGACTAGAAGGTGGGGTTAAGTAAACTTAGAACACTTAGCCATCATAGTGTGACAAATGAACAAGGTTAAGTTAAAGCATGAAGGGACAATACTTAACCATTAGAACATGTGAATTAAACAGATGTTAGGGTTAAGTTAACTAAGGGAACACTTAACCAATACAAGATGAAGGGGTGGGGTTAAGTAATAAGAAATACTTAACCAATATAAATTGATTTGTGGTAGGGTTAAGTCAACATGAACTACTAATAACACTTAAACAGTTTAACATAACAAATGAATGGGTTAAGTTAACTTGAATTGACTAATGACACTTAACCAATCCAACTTGACGAGAAAGAGAACTAAGTAGTAATCCTTAGTTAAGAGGACTAAGTTGTAAACCTTAGTTAAGAAAATGACGGTTCAGGAAACTAATTAGTAAACCTTAGTTAAGGGAACTAAGTAGTGAACCTTAGTAGAATACGAGAAGGAGAAAACGTCCATCTGATCTTAAAGAAGGCTCCAACGAACTGGGGTATGAAACACGCGGCTTCGAGGGGATGTGAGGGTACTCTTGGTATCCCTCTGTGAGGCTGCAGATGATCCGCCTGGGCTCACAGAGGTTAAGGTCTGCGTTATAAGAACCAAGGGTATGCCTTGGTTGCAATATAAGGCAACCTAAAGACTAGGATGGACCAGCGTGATTCGGTTAGACCAGTAGCCCTATGATAGCAACTCGTCGTCCACCTACCATCTTGAGTCAATCGAGATACGTGAAGCGGAAAGGCGGAGAACTCTACCAGACCATATACTTGCTATCTAGTTATGGTTGCGGATGGCCATAGGTTAGTGGGGCATAGGGGGGCCTGCGTATAGTTCTCATTTTTCAAGGTGTGCCTTTCATTAGTTGAGGGAGGGGTCAATTGGGATCGTAGCCACTGGAAAAACAGACCTTAGCATCTGCATCGGCAGATATCTGAAAGCTCCCGACCGAGTTTTGTGTTTCTTAATTTGCCCTGCCACGAAACTCGGGTCGCACAAATAGAGGACATGTGCATCTACACAGTGATAATGATCCACGACACATACGTGGGGAAAGTCTAGGAACATATACCGCTCTGGGTATTGTGTCCTAGAGTAGGGGCGTCGTTCGATAGGTAGCATAATCCCTAGTTGGACCTAGGTTGCGTAAACCCTAAAATCCGAGAAGCATTAGATAAGCCGCGTAAACCCTAGTTGAATCTAGGAAGCACTCGATGGAAAAACCCTAGATTAGATCTAGGTAATAAATAATAAATGTACGCCTGAAGGCAACCACAATTACAGGGATTGGGAGCACGTTATCATTTTATAAAGATTACTAGTTGGGTCACTAGTTAGGTGGTGCAGAGATATAGAAACCAGGATAACAGGGTAATCGCGAAGCAAAGAAAGTATGGAAGCATATTCAGTTTACTAGTGTATTCAGCTTGTCAGTAGATCCAGTTTATCAGTACATTCAGTTTTATCTTGCCTTAGCATATCTTGCGTTATCTTGTCAGCCCTATCATCATGGTATTGTCTTGTATTTAGTTTAATTCATGTCATGTTGTTTTTACCTGTTCACATGCTGAAAGTTACCGAACTTACCAGACTTTTTGTCTGACTATGTTTTCTTTCGCTTTCTTGTCTCTCGTTCCCCCCCCAGGTTCGCGGGGAGGGAATGTTACTACTTAGCTCAGTTTTCTTTCCAAGCTTGAAGATTAGTCGAAGTTTTCCTTGGATTCACTTTTCCATTGCCATGGCTGGCTCATACTACATTGGGGAATATAAAAGTTATTTTATGCTTCTTTATTTTGTAAGACAGATACTCTGGAATTGGAAAACAATTGTTGTACAAACTATTTTATCAATAAAGTGAAGTTTTATTTTCCGCTGTTTTAATTTTGTCTGTCTTGTAATTTATCTGCATCTTTTACCTATAATGCTTCACAGAACTTAGTGCATTCCCATTGTGAGTGACACTAATGGATGTGGGGTGTTACACTTGGTATCAGAGATGAAGGTTACCGGATCAGATAAAAAGATTTGAAAATTTATTGTCAAAACGGTTTTAAAGAAGCATTTTTGAAAAGAAAAGTTTTGTTTTAAAGGCATATTCCCCAAAATTCATACGCATTATCTTCTGATCCTCTGTTTGAATTCTTGTCCCCTTCTTTCTTGAGTCTTCGGGGTTCTTGGCTTTCTGGGAGGTAATCTCATCGCGGCACGATTCCCTAGGCTTGATAAGACTACGATACCTATCAAAGGGCAAAGTAGTGCCCGACTTCCGTCTATAGCCACAGTAGTTTCACCTGCAGCTAATTTTCTTTCAAGCTTTGGAGGGTTTTCCGTGCGATGGAGGCAACTTTTGAGAAACTTGTCAATATGATTACACAGGGACGGTAAAGATGAGGATGAGGGAGTTTGGCTAGGGAGCTCAACTCAAGGATGAGAAATTCATGGATATAAACTCGACTCATGAAGAAAGAAGGAATTATAAAACCTAAGATGAGAGGAAGTATCTTTTCCATGGTATAATAGGGCATATAATTAAGGACAAGGGCAAGGACGAGGGACAGGAATTTCGGAAGGGCGAGTACATGTTTTCACAATCAGAATACCTGAGAGAGAGATAGTAAAAGTCTCTGTTGGAAAAGTTTAGCTTTTTGTTTTGATCAACCAGTTAGTACTCTTTTGATCTTAGCGCTTCACATTTGTTCATATCTACTTCCATAGTTGTGTCTTTGCACCCTAGTACTTGTATAGTAGAAGGTCCCATTAGTGTCTCAAATCCAATTGGTGGTTCGGCCCGTTTACCTTTGGTTAAGGATTTGAGAATAACTATATTAAGTGTTGGGTTTAAGCGTAATGCTTATGTTTTTGGGCTATGGGTTGATTCTAGGCATTGGTTGGTTGGCTAGTAATTCTGAAAGGAGGGTAGTTAGACTTTTGACTTGCCTTGGAAATACCCTAGAGAATTCATGTAAAAAATCAGTTAGGCTTAGCTAGCTAGAATCGCTTAATGCATTTATCGACGATTTGCAATCCGTTAGGGTAGTCCATGAGTACGCAGATATTTTTGATTAAGTTAGGAGTTTACCCCTAAAACGCGGGATAGACTTCCGCATGTATCCAGTTAACAATGCAAAACCAGTTATCCGATCAACGACAGTTTTGGAAATGAAGGTCAAGAAACTTCGCAATCGTGAAGATTAATTAGATAAGGTACAGAATAGTGAAGCTCAAGAAGATGCAACTTAGAAGACTGAAGACTAGATACATGCATCATACCCTTTTTCTTAAGGGTACATCCTTGATCTCTTTTTCTAGGAATTTTATGCATACTTTCTAGCTTTTAAGGTATATCCTCTAGGGCGTATCATCGATCCTTAGGTAGAAGCAAATGGATGTAAACATGTATTTTGAAACATGTTATGATTGATGGTTGCAAATGGTTGCTCGTGGATGCATATACAAACCATAGGCGCTGGAACGACTCAGTCACTTTCATATTGCATTAGCATATATGTATTTGCTTAACGGATTTAACTGGATATGTAATCATATGGGTATTGCATATAGATGAATGGCTATGCACACATGTAGTATTTACATAACTAGGGATGCTTGCATACATGATTGGACGCATGGCACTGACATAATTCGCATTAAGGAGGCCAACTGAATCAGTAGACCGCCTGATTTTGCATTAGGTAAAGACATATACACACACTATGCATATAAACATGAAAGCATTAGAAATCTTTTTAAGGACAATGAATGACTGTGGTTGAATGGTTGAGTAGATGGGTGATTGGATGATAGGACACATTCTTCCTAACTTGAAGATTTCGGGGACGAAATCCTTTTTAGAGGGGGAGAATGTAACACCCCGTAATTCTGTAACATTAAGTTTCACAAATTAAAGTATACTTAATTTTAAATGAAATAATTAAGGGAAACGGGTTATGCCATTGCGTTCGTCCCGGAATTCTGCTTGAGATAGAGTTTGAGTTTGCGTAAATCGGACTCCGTATGAAGGAGTTATGGCCTCCGGAAGTTTCAGAATTCGATTTAAAATTCAAACAGCCTGAAAACAAGTTCAAAATTCAAAACTGGACCAGAACTAGGCTGGGCGGGAATTTTCCCGCCCAGGACCCAGGTAGACCAGGGGGTCGACCAGGGTGTCGACCTGGGTACCCAGGTCGACTATGTAGTCGACCTGGGGGTCGAACTACAGGTCGACCGGCTTGGTCGACCTGACCTGCTTGGTCTGGTCCCGGCTCGGTTTCTGGGGCTTGGCTGCGTCACTAGGGCTGATTTGTCACTTTCTGATTGGTTCCTCTTGGTATGTATGGTCTGGATTCACTCTATGATCATCTGACGGCTCAAATCAATCTGAAATTCTATAAATACAACCCAACACTCAACCTAAATTCACACAAATAAAATGGAGCTAGAGCCGTCATGCTGCTGGAAGGAAGCCAAGAATAGCCTCCACTTGAAGAAAGCTTAGAGACGAACAAATCTAATTCAAAACTAAAAATCAAAGCAATGTTTATCTACCCAAAGGAAAGCATCTCAATTCCGGAACTCAGAATCCAGAATTCAAGTTTGTCGTTTTTTGTAAGTCAGTTACTTTTTAGATTTGAACATCTAGATCTATTTGTGGCATGTAATTAAATGGATATAAGAATAAGCCTAATCCTTTCGTTTGAGTCTGTGCCTGTATATGCCTTTGGATCTAATTAAGAACTACTGTGATGAGACTGTGCCTATGCCTATGACGTTGAAACTATTGTTAATGGCCTAAGACTATGACTGCGAACATATGACTATGCGTATGCCTATGACTGTGAACATAAGACTATGCATATGCCTATGACTGTGAACATAAGACTATGCCTATGCCTATGACTGTGAACATAAGACTATTGTCTATGACTATGACAAGGACCATTGTGGCTAATCACCTATGTTTCATGACTATGAGATTATTGCCTAGGATTATAACTATGAAATTGGATCTAAGCTTGATTTTCTATTGAGACCAATTCTTAATTATCCTTGGTTCTTGATTTTGGGAATTTTTCTATTAAGTTAGGTCTATCCATGTTCTTGAACCTAGATTATTATTCAAACCTTTTCATGTTCATAATGTTATCAGATCTATGCCTGCGATGTTTTAGTCAATTTATTCAGTATATTTATTAGATCTGTAATTCGTGAATTTGGGATTATCATCGTATGCCTATTCTTATGCCTATCTTTTCATGGTATTCTTGTTTATTCCCTTTTATCTACGAATCTAGATGGACCTATAATCTAGACTGAATCACGATTACGCAAACGATGGGAATACGATTTGGGCAGAACATGAAACTAACATGAATGTGATTGAAAATTTGGATGTTTGGTATAACACGAAATTTATATAATTTGGCATAATAAATATGCTGGCATGATCTGAATTGGCTATAATAGTGAGTAATTTGCATGCCTTGGGCGTAAACGGTAAGTTGTTGGCCGCAAAACATGTAGTTGGCATGCGAATCTAGTTTTGGCATAAATTGTAAACTAGAATATTAAATCTAGTTCTAGCAGGAATTGTAAAATTGGATATTTAATCTAGACTGGGTCAAAATTGTAAATAGGAACATTAAGTCTAGATTAGGCTTAACTACTTATTTGGAACGCCAAATATATGGCATAGTGATTTTGGGCATGACTATTATAGCGAGTTTGGGAAGGTGGGTTATAGCCTATTCTGATTAATAACTTGAAATTACATGTAATTGTCATGTTTAGCATAATCATGGTTAGTGACACTTAATTTGGTAAAATCTTATAAACATGATTTAGAGGGAAAGCGGGCCATAATAGTAATTGTTGATAATGTACAACAGAAGAGTAATTATGGCATACGTAAATTAGGAATAATTTACATAAAGAATTTGTCCTAAATGAGAAATGTGTACATTGTAGAAAATACGAATATGCCTAACCCGAGGTTAGATTGAGTTACGGTATAAGACTGCCCGGAACCGCCCGGCAAATCCAGCAATCGTAACAATACTTATCTAATGTGGGTTGTTAGAGCATTGAGCCCAAAAGGACCCGAGGTTAGACTGAGTTGCGGTGTAAATCTGCCCGGAACCGACCGGCACATCCAGTAACCGCAACAATATTTGTCTAATGTGAGTGGTTGGTGCTTTAAATGAATAATTGTAAAGCTAAGAAACAGTTAAGCTAGAATGGGAGGGTTAAGTCCATAGGAACACTTAACCAACTTAACATGTTAACAAGACAAGACTTGTAGGGGTTAAATAACAGCTATAACATGTTAACTAGATGTAATAACCCGGAAATCCGAGCCAATTTAAAAAAATTATTTTGGCAATTTTAGTGAATTTTGAATATTTAAAATGAATTATTTTAAATAATTACGACGAGAAATTTATTTTGAATAGAATTAGAATGTATATATTTATTTGAATCGTAGTTTGAATATAAATATTTATTTATAATTATAAAGGGAATTGAAAATGGCGCGGTAGTTTGATAATTCGATTTCTAATTTCAAATGAATGTACATGATTCAAAATAAACCGGATTTTAGTGAAACCAAAAATATTAGAATCTAATTGAGAATATCTTTCCAACGAATCTGAAAAATCAAAATTTCATAGCGGGGATAAAAAGTTATGCCCAGTCGAAAATTCAGAATAGTCGCTATGAAATTTTAGCCCTTAAAAATAGCCATTTTGCAAACGACCTCGGTTTTCGACGAAACCACTTTTGTTGGATCTGTGATGTCAAATTATTGCTAGGTTTCAAAATTCGTAATTTTCTGAATCAATATGTGAGCATGGCGAAGGAAAACGCGTTTGACCGGTTTTGGTTGATTTTAATCGACTGAAAATTGGCCATTTTTCAAACGATCTCAGAATTTGATGAAATTAGTTTTGTTAGGACCGTATCGTCAATACGAAGGTAGAAATAATTTTCTGGGAATTTTTAGAGTTAGTATGTGGCCCAGGTAAAATGAAATGTAGTTTGAATTGAATATATATAGATTTAAATGTTAATTTAAATGAAAACTGATCGAAACGATGAGATTGGCCAACGAAACATATCCCATTGTGTTCGGGATGGGGGTATTACGCTAGGGACGACAGTCAATGGGTTTAATTTCGAGTTCGAATTAAAATCTAACTTTATAGAGGAATAAATTAATTAATTAATATATATAAACCTTTTACACTAACACCCCCTTATTTCCTTCCTCATTCTTCCCTTTTCCCCCGTCAGTTTCTCAAATCCAGAAAGAAAATGGCGAGGCCATTTCCGTCGCCACCACCTCAGCTCGCCGTCGGCCCCCCAGCTCCGACCTCTTCCTCCCCTCCCCGTCGCACTCCTCTCTCTCCTCTTCTAAGTGTAGACGTGGCCCCCCAGACCCGCGATTTCCTCCACCGCCACCACCAGTCCAAGCTCCGACCACCCCGACCCCGTGCGACGCCTCCGCCCCCTCTGATGCTTCTTCGACCTCTCGAGACAGCCTCGCCGCCTGCACAGCCCTGCGCCTCCTCCCCTAGGCTGGAGCTCCGACGTGGAAACCCCTTCGACCTCAAACAACGATTATGGACCCTTTTTTTGCCAAGACCATAGAAAAATGGTAAGCTTTCTTCTTTTTACTCATTGGATTGATAATTCTTATTTATGCAAAGTTAGAGTCCTTAACCTAGAAAAGATTTGATTTTTATATTAGCAGAGTATTAAAGATTTGATTTTTATATCAGTAGAGTATTAAAGATTTGATTTTTATATAGTAGAGACAATAAAAATATGATTTTTATAATAGTAGAAGATTAAAAATATAATTTTTACATTATAGAAGTATTAAAAATTCGATCTTTATTATGTAGAAGGAGCAAAGATGTGATTTTTACAGGAGTGGCAACATAAAAATATAATCTTTATTATATGAACACCGGTGTAAAAATAGAATTTTTATCTATATAGTAGCGGTATAAAAATAGAATTTTTATCTATATAGTAGCGGTATAAAAATAGAATTTTTATCTATATAGTAGCAGTGTAAAAATAGAATTTTTATATATGTGTAGCGATCAAAAATATAATTTTTATATGATGTAGAGAATAAAAATATAATTTTTATATAGAAAGAAGCGTTGTAAAAATATATGAGGTAGAAATAAAAATATGATTTTTATTTGTTGGGGTAATGTAACGAACCGGGATTTTCGACTCCGAAAATCAACATCAAACTACCGTGTTGACCATTCAGACATCGAACATTCCAGATCATTAATAGAAAGAAGTTAGAGGGTGAGATAAGAAAGAAAGAAATATTAGAATAGAAGAAGAAGAAGAAAGCAACACAACACAGAGTCTCACATCGCAGCGGAACAAAATATAATACAGAAATAACCTTTATTGAAAGCTTTTGAAATACTTACAATATCAGAGTACACATCTGGACAGTGATAATAATCTGTCCTCATATAACACACAGCGGAATAGTAATATCATACGTCTGGACTCTTCCAGCTCGTCTCTTCCTAGCAGTCGCTAACCTGAACCTGTACACTCCGGTCTAACCCGAGCATTTACAAAACACCGGGTCAGTCTGGTGAACCAGAGTGAGATAAACTCGCACAGTAATAAGGGTGAATCATCCAATCATGATTTTAAAGTTCAAAATCTTTTCAGAAGAAAAGGATAATCGTAAGACCAAATCCACACATAAATACGGACGGTTTTTACCTTACGATAACCCAAAACAGTTTGAAACCAATACCTTGTCTGATATTATAATAATGTCTAAATACAAGTAAATAGAATCTAGTAGAACGCTTGCATCTCACGCTCTACATATATAGTATACAATCAAAACCCGCAGGCGCTTATTGGAGATTGGATTCCGACTTGACAAGGTATGGGTCCACCTTCCGATAGTGTATCTCTAGAGACGAATACACTGGGTTCAACAAGAACTTCTTGCAACCCGGCCCTCACATGACCGACCACTCATTTCGCTTGAGTGTATCGAATGTATATCACCGACGGTTGGGATCAGCAACCGTCTCCCGATAAGGGACAGCATCGAAACATAGATTTAAGAAACAAATAGGACTTCCTCTAGATAGGTGATCATACACCCTAATGGGAGCGACCCACATAGCCATGCTGCCTGCCCGATTTTTGTCATTTCCCGGTTGATGAGGCTTGAGGCCAGAATTAACTTCTGATCATCTGATCGCCATTTACTTTGAATGCCACATCGTCAAATCCATCAGATATCACTAATTGATATCCACAAAAATACTCTAGCTGAAAGCTAGAGAACGGCAATTCCCTGCCAACAACTATCATACGTTTGAAGAAATCAACGTACGTGATCCTTTGGAAATACTCTGTCAGACACTCGTCCATACAAGTCATCCAGGAACAGGATGAACCGAAGGCACTCTCCTACCGCATCCATATAGGAATCACCCCATGGATCAATAGCGAGAAGTCCTTGCACTCGTGGATTCCAACCACGACCGAACCACAGTCTTCCTCTGCTTGCCAGGCAGAGGATATTAGTGGTTCTTCCGTTTATGAAGATCCACGGTCTTCAATGCTCCATCTCGACCGTCTTCAAATATCTTCACGTATTTGTTGGTCGGAATGGTTTTCGAATGTAAATTCGATCCCGGTCTTTCCATACCAACAATCGTATTGGGAAGATTTGATAGTCGGTGTTTTAACTATCAAAATATACAGTGTTTCAAACATGACACTCCAATGAGTTCACTGGCTCAGTATTTTGCATCATTTGGCCTTTAACAAATTAATTTCCTTTTTGTTAAATTGAAATTTCAAATTCTTTTAATATTCAAAATATACGATATTTGAATAACTCTAACTGATTAATTAACATTCGTCTTAACTCCATTCGCTTGACTCTAGATCACAGCGATCACAATGGTTACGCCTGATTCCCTCAGGAAACATCCGACCACCGTAGGCTATCTGCAGCCCTGCGAATTTCGCTAGCAGTCGTACGAAATGGCACTTAGCCCAATAATTATGTTTGGCTAATTCTATCTCGAATAAATATATTCAATTTCTCATTTTGAAATTTCATTTAAAATTCTCCTTTTTACTAGGTCTCGTTTTCAAATAACGTTAAGGTAAAATTAACGTCTTAACACTTTAAATCTCACTTAAAACTTCTGGTTTATAATAAACCCTTTTATCGTAATATCCTTTCAGTTAATTCATATAATTGAGTACGTTTATTTCCTTTCACCATTCAATTGGCTTGCATCTCACATTCGGTCACTTTTTAAATGAATTCCCATTTAAAAATATCTTCCTAAATTTATCATTAATTAAAATAATAACCCATTTCCACACATTAACTACTTTAAATATTAAATCCCTTTTAAATCCTTATTTAAATTCAAACAATATTCATTTAACTATTTTAGTCAAAACACATTAACTTGATAAACAATTCTAATTCCAAACGGTCGATTTAATTAACTCAAAAACTTGATTATCTCATTAACCGATTTCAACAATCCTCGCTTTTAAATTAATTAAAAATATAATTAATTTAAATAAATTCTAATTATTTGTTTCCAGTTATAAAATAAACTTTATAACTTCACTTTTATCGACTCACCTAACGGTGAATCCATATCTATAAACCGATTGATTTTTAAAGGCCATCCTCTGCCAAACACTTAACCAATATCACCCATTGGTTTAAACCAAACAGATGTTGAATATCCAGTCAATAATCAACCATCAAATCAATCACACAAACATATCAGTTCATATATGATCATATGAAAATAAATAATACATTTGAGGAATCCGGTTGGATCCCTCCAACCTGTTCTTCCCTGTATACAAAATGGTTATCTCAAATCAGACCATTCAGTTTTGTTTAACTGATAAATTAAATAACGACCATTTAGCATCAACCATAAGCAATTCAAACAATGCAACCATTTTAAACATGTTTATAAATAAACATGACCAACCAAGGTGAGTCACCTTTATTGGAACCAATCGTTAAAAATAACGATTTGATATTTGACTGAAATTAAACACAGTTTAATTTCATCGGTTAAATCAACAGTTAAATAGATAACTAGCAAAGCAGTCAACCATTGGCAAGCAGAGCACACAAAATAAAAACACCCAATTTATATAAAATATAAAAAGGGTAACTGAGTGAGTTTAACTCACCTTGATTTGATTTGCCGCTGAAATGGTTCGTTTTAATTAAATTAAACAAGTGTTTAATTTAATTAAAACTACCGGCTTCGCCCAATTCTGATTGAACCAACTCCAAATTGCTACGTTCGTCAGTATGGTTCCATTGTCATTTGTTCATTCCATTCTGATGACATAATTATACATTATAAATTTAATGTGTTATTCACTTATTAAATAATATCTTAATACCTTAATAATATTATTATTATTAACCAAATCCTATCTATGTTAAATAAAAGCAATTTAGGCATTAAGATCACGTTATCTAAGTGGTGCGGCATTTCCTAAGTCTTTCGAAAGGGTATTCAGTGTGAAAGGTCCAATATTTATGTGTTATACTTAAAGTCTGACAACAAATATATATTCTTTTGTCTAATGTCCTGTTAACCTGACCACGTTACAAAGAGGGTTAGGCCTATCCTAATCAGTATTAGACACATACAAAACGTGATGCAAGTATAATTGACCGTTTGTCTCGTTGGCCATGTTATTTAAGATTAGGCACTAAATATATATATACTTCCGGTCCTAATGATATATATTACTGTTCTTCATCTTACCCTTTCTCTGCTCGATCCCATCGTCCATCAACGCAGCCTCCCACCAGTACCTTCTTGTCCTAGAACAGCTCTCGTGAGCACCAGAACCACTTCCGCCTGTCCCCCTTTCCATTTCGTTGTTCATCCACTTTTTTTTTTTTTTTTTTTTTTTTTCTTCTTTTTTTTTTCACGAAGAGCCCATGTCACCTGCATGTATTCACTTCCACACTTCATGCTCCATTCTCAACTTCCCAGAAGAAGACAACCGCTTCAGCAAAAGGACGGCGGACATTATTCTGTCCCTCTCGCGCGTTTCGCATTAGAAAGAGTTCCAGTGAGAAGGCCGATCCCTTTTGCTGCATGGAACCCAACCCCACGCCCTTTTGTTTTTAATTTATACTGGAAGTTTTTTTTTTTTTTTTCCGTTTGTTGAAAAATGAGGAATACAATGGGGTACATAGTGAGGTATAAATAGGGAAGAAACACCTTGGGGTCCAAGGCGTTTGATATAGGTCTGCCGAAATAGGGTAGCATAGGTAGAGGCTTCCAAGAACGTGATAGGCAAGGCATTCATACTGATTGGCACCGAATAAATGAGGTAGTACGTTCTGTGTAGTAGGTAGGTGGCGGTCTGCAAGTGGAAAAGATGGTTGTACGTGAATCACATGGGCATGTGCATAATAGGATGGGAAGGGGATGGTTTTATTAATATAAAATTATATGAAAACTTCGTCACGGAGAAATCGTATTAAAAATCACTATATATGATTTCTGTCTTCTGATAAAAAAACTATTCTTGATGTAAAAAGGTATTCCGGACTCAATGGGACAAGTTTCGTCGAAATCCGAGGTCGTATGAAAAAATTTCCTTTATGAAACCAGAAATGAACACACGTTTAATTTTTCTACGATCACCAGATAAATCAAATCAACTCGAAACTGCGAACATCGACAATAACTTTTCGATACGAACCCAATGGCACTAATTTCGTCGCATTCTGAGACTGTTGCCCCGGTAGGCTGTTTTTACCTCGAACCGCCCTACCCTTTTTAATGCCAAATTTCTTGATCTCTAAAAATAACAAACTATATACCTATCCTGACTCTAATCGACGATACGAACTCAACGGAACTGGTTTCGTGGCCTAATTTGATCGTCTGCTCAAGTTATACTCAAATGTCCCTTTATTGAATTAATTATGTGCTATAGAAATTATATGGGCGTTTACGGCTACCGTGGTCACATACGATATCGATTTTCCACGCAGTTTGATTTTCTAACAATAATTTAACGATACGGTTCTAATAAAACTGATTTCGTCGAAATCTGAGTCCGTTTGCAAAACGGCCATTTTAAAGGCCTATAATTTAATAACGATTTTCCATAGCGACTATTTCAAAATTTGATTTGGCCATAACTATCAAACTATAACACGAAATCTAGATTTTTCTCTTTCATATGAAAATTATCGTCAATACGCTCCCAACGTGTCTTGTTTCACAGAAATCCGACTTATATCGAATCCTGTATTCTCAGTTGAAGTTCAAAACCAAATATTACGAACTGCACGCCATTTTTGAGCTCGTTTTATTATTATATATAAATTATAACGTTCAACTTCGTTTTAAATAGCGAATTAAGTATTAAATTCCATTAATATTCCAAATATAATATTTAAATCTAATAAATTAAATTAAATATTTGACGGGCAAAAACACGGGTCGTTACATTCTTCCCCCCTTAAAATAATTTCGTCCTCGAAATTGCTAAGGTAAGAAAGAATGTTATAAACTCATTAATTTCAAATCTAATTTATTTTTAGATTAGAAACCAATTCAATACTGTGAATAAATATTTTCAAAAATATCGAAAATTTTCTAACATTTTAAATTTCCGAACAATTTCGCCAGCACCTCCTCTGTATGGCTTAATCGATACAACTCCAACTCGCCTTTCTAAGCCTCCTCCAATTCAAAAGAAAATAAAACAGCCAAGCGGCTTGCCAAATAGGCTCATAAATCTCCAAACCCATATAAAAATAAACATGTACCTTTTTGTCGGGCATATCATTATATCCTTTCCAGCTGCTGTCCTGTCAGCATATACAAATGCATCCCCAAACAAAATTCCAACTTTATCCTCAAAACCAAATCCTTCACACGTCCAAGCCAAATCCCATTGATTTCCATCCATTTCAATTCCAATTCTTAACTTGCCCGTCAATACCATTTTAGATTCCTGCCTCACAATCCAAACCTGATTCTACTCGATATATTATATCTCGATCTAATTTCCAGTTAATTGGTTTCAATTCAATTCGTATTTGCTTTCACGAATTTCTATTTAGTCTTGTTCTTGTTCTAACAATTTCCCTGGGAGTTTTCAAATAGTTCAGCTCTTTCAAAAATCAAATATTCCTTTTACAGGATTCAAAACAACTTATTTTTCTCAAAGCAATTTGAAAACAAAATCTTTGGTAGTAATCCGTCACTTACAACTCGAAAATGAACACTGATGATGTGGCCAGCATCCTCAGAGTTATTTCCCAGCTATCGAAGTGAGTTCAATAATATATCTTTTCAAAACTTCAATTTTAAACACTTTCATTTTGAAATCGATTTCAAAATAAAATTGATAATGCTTGCAAAACAATTTAAAATCTCCCAGGATTTTAAAATTCTCATATATACCGTCCAAGTTCATTTGTAATCACCTTTCCCACATTTAGGAATTTTAGTTCCAATTCTGATTTCAAATTTCAGATTTAATTAATCTGCTTTTATATTATACGAATTCTAATTGGTTATTTATATAACCATTTCGATTATAATCAACCAACACATCCAATATACTATAATACTTCAAATATTAATCATCCTTTTATATTAAAATATAATTTGGGTAAAATTATTTCATTTACCCTCTTTCAAAAACATACTGTGTCGAATTATTCTGTCCAAGAGTTTAGAAACACTTATCGACACAGTTTGCATTACTGTATCGACCAGAATTCATAAACTACTCGACAAGCCAACCAACACAATATAAACAGTTTTTATATCAATTTACAAATACGCGCTCATATATATACACTCCAACTCAATCTAGGGTATTACTAACCCCATCTCTACTGAGTCACGCCACAGAGCCAAGGTAATTACTTAACCAATAGCTCTGATACCACTGTAACGAACCGGGATTTTCGACTCCGAAAATCAACATCAAACTACCGTGTTGACCATTCAGACATCGAACATTCCAGATCATTAATAGAAAGAAGTTAGAGGGTGAGATAAGAAAGAAAGAAATATTAGAATAGAAGAAGAAGAAGAAAGCAACACAACACAGAGTCTCACATCGCAGCGGAACAAAATATAATACAGAAATAACCTTTATTGAAAGCTTTTGAAATACTTACAATATCAGAGTACACATCTGGACAGTGATAATAATCTGTCCTCATATAACACACAGCGGAATAGTAATATCATACGTCTGGACTCTTCCAGCTCGTCTCTTCCTAGCAGTCGCTAACCTGAACCTGTACACTCCGGTCTAACCCGAGCATTTACAAAACACCGGGTCAGTCTGGTGAACCAGAGTGAGATAAACTCGCACAGTAATAAGGGTGAATCATCCAATCATGATTTTAAAGTTCAAAATCTTTTCAGAAGAAAAGGATAATCGTAAGACCAAATCCACACATAAATACGGACGGTTTTTACCTTACGATAACCCAAAACAGTTTGAAACCAATACCTTGTCTGATATTATAATAATGTCTAAATACAAGTAAATAGAATCTAGTAGAACGCTTGCATCTCACGCTCTACATATATAGTATACAATCAAAACCCGCAGGCGCTTATTGGAGATTGGATTCCGACTTGACAAGGTATGGGTCCACCTTCCGATAGTGTATCTCTAGAGACGAATACACTGGGTTCAACAAGAACTTCTTGCAACCCGGCCCTCACATGACCGACCACTCATTTCGCTTGAGTGTATCGAATGTATATCACCGACGGTTGGGATCAGCAACCGTCTCCCGATAAGGGACAGCATCGAAACATAGATTTAAGAAACAAATAGGACTTCCTCTAGATAGGTGATCATACACCCTAATGGGAGCGACCCACATAGCCATGCTGCCTGCCCGATTTTTGTCATTTCCCGGTTGATGAGGCTTGAGGCCAGAATTAACTTCTGATCATCTGATCGCCATTTACTTTGAATGCCACATCGTCAAATCCATCAGATATCACTAATTGATATCCACAAAAATACTCTAGCTGAAAGCTAGAGAACGGCAATTCCCTGCCAACAACTATCATACGTTTGAAGAAATCAACGTACGTGATCCTTTGGAAATACTCTGTCAGACACTCGTCCATACAAGTCATCCAGGAACAGGATGAACCGAAGGCACTCTCCTACCGCATCCATATAGGAATCACCCCATGGATCAATAGCGAGAAGTCCTTGCACTCGTGGATTCCAACCACGACCGAACCACAGTCTTCCTCTGCTTGCCAGGCAGAGGATATTAGTGGTTCTTCCGTTTATGAAGATCCACGGTCTTCAATGCTCCATCTCGACCGTCTTCAAATATCTTCACGTATTTGTTGGTCGGAATGGTTTTCGAATGTAAATTCGATCCCGGTCTTTCCATACCAACAATCGTATTGGGAAGATTTGATAGTCGGTGTTTTAACTATCAAAATATACAGTGTTTCAAACATGACACTCCAATGAGTTCACTGGCTCAGTATTTTGCATCATTTGGCCTTTAACAAATTAATTTCCTTTTTGTTAAATTGAAATTTCAAATTCTTTTAATATTCAAAATATACGATATTTGAATAACTCTAACTGATTAATTAACATTCGTCTTAACTCCATTCGCTTGACTCTAGATCACAGCGATCACAATGGTTACGCCTGATTCCCTCAGGAAACATCCGACCACCGTAGGCTATCTGCAGCCCTGCGAATTTCGCTAGCAGTCGTACGAAATGGCACTTAGCCCAATAATTATGTTTGGCTAATTCTATCTCGAATAAATATATTCAATTTCTCATTTTGAAATTTCATTTAAAATTCTCCTTTTTACTAGGTCTCGTTTTCAAATAACGTTAAGGTAAAATTAACGTCTTAACACTTTAAATCTCACTTAAAACTTCTGGTTTATAATAAACCCTTTTATCGTAATATCCTTTCAGTTAATTCATATAATTGAGTACGTTTATTTCCTTTCACCATTCAATTGGCTTGCATCTCACATTCGGTCACTTTTTAAATGAATTCCCATTTAAAAATATCTTCCTAAATTTATCATTAATTAAAATAATAACCCATTTCCACACATTAACTACTTTAAATATTAAATCCCTTTTAAATCCTTATTTAAATTCAAACAATATTCATTTAACTATTTTAGTCAAAACACATTAACTTGATAAACAATTCTAATTCCAAACGGTCGATTTAATTAACTCAAAAACTTGATTATCTCATTAACCGATTTCAACAATCCTCGCTTTTAAATTAATTAAAAATATAATTAATTTAAATAAATTCTAATTATTTGTTTCCAGTTATAAAATAAACTTTATAACTTCACTTTTATCGACTCACCTAACGGTGAATCCATATCTATAAACCGATTGATTTTTAAAGGCCATCCTCTGCCAAACACTTAACCAATATCACCCATTGGTTTAAACCAAACAGATGTTGAATATCCAGTCAATAATCAACCATCAAATCAATCACACAAACATATCAGTTCATATATGATCATATGAAAATAAATAATACATTTGAGGAATCCGATTGGATCCCTCCAACCTGTTCTTCCCTGTATACAAAATGGTTATCTCAAATCAGACCATTCAGTTTTGTTTAACTGATAAATTAAATAACGACCATTTAGCATCAACCATAAGCAATTCAAACAATGCAACCATTTTAAACATGTTTATAAATAAACATGACCAACCAAGGTGAGTCACCTTTATTGGAACCAATCGTTAAAAATAACGATTTGATATTTGACTGAAATTAAACACAGTTTAATTTCATCGGTTAAATCAACAGTTAAATAGATAACTAGCAAAGCAGTCAACCATTGGCAAGCAGAGCACACAAAATAAAAACACCCAATTTATATAAAATATAAAAAGGGTAACTGAGTGAGTTTAACTCACCTTGATTTGATTTGCCGCTGAAATGGTTCGTTTTAATTAAATTAAACAAGTGTTTAATTTAATTAAAACTACCGGCTTCGCCCAATTCTGATTGAACCAACTCCAAATTGCTACGTTCGTCAGTATGGTTCCATTGTCATTTGTTCATTCCATTCTGATGACATAATTATACATTATAAATTTAATGTGTTATTCACTTATTAAATAATATCTTAATACCTTAATAATATTATTATTATTAACCAAATCCTATCTATGTTAAATAAAAGCAATTTAGGCATTAAGATCACGTTATCTAAGTGGTGCGGCATTTCCTAAGTCTTTCGAAAGGGTATTCAGTGTGAAAGGTCCAATATTTATGTGTTATACTTAAAGTCTGACAACAAATATATATTCTTTTGTCTAATGTCCTGTTAACCTGACCACGTTACAAAGAGGGTTAGGCCTATCCTAATCAGTATTAGACACATACAAAACGTGATGCAAGTATAATTGACCGTTTGTCTCGTTGGCCATGTTATTTAAGATTAGGCACTAAATATATATATACTTCCGGTCCTAATGATATATATTACTGTTCTTCATCTTACCCTTTCTCTGCTCGATCCCATCGTCCATCAACGCAGCCTCCCACCAGTACCTTCTTGTCCTAGAACAGCTCTCGTGAGCACCAGAACCACTTCCGCCTGTCCCCCTTTCCATTTCGTTGTTCATCCACTTTTTTTTTTTTTTTTTTTTTTTTCTTCTTTTTTTTTTCACGAAGAGCCCATGTCACCTGCATGTATTCACTTCCACACTTCATGCTCCATTCTCAACTTCCCAGAAGAAGACAACCGCTTCAGCAAAAGGACGGCGGACATTATTCTGTCCCTCTCGCGCGTTTCGCATTAGAAAGAGTTCCAGTGAGAAGGCCGATCCCTTTTGCTGCATGGAACCCAACCCCACGCCCTTTTGTTTTTAATTTATACTGGAAGTTTTTTTTTTTCTTTTTCCGTTTGTTGAAAAATGAGGAATACAATGGGGTACATAGTGAGGTATAAATAGGGAAGAAACACCTTGGGGTCCAAGGCGTTTGATATAGGTCTGCCGAAATAGGGTAGCATAGGTAGAGGCTTCCAAGAACGTGATAGGCAAGGCATTCATACTGATTGGCACCGAATAAATGAGGTAGTACGTTCTGTGTAGTAGGTAGGTGGCGGTCTGCAAGTGGAAAAGATGGTTGTACGTGAATCACATGGGCATGTGCATAATAGGATGGGAAGGGGATGGTTTTATTAATATAAAATTATATGAAAACTTCGTCACGGAGAAATCGTATTAAAAATCACTATATATGATTTCTGTCTTCTGATAAAAAAACTATTCTTGATGTAAAAAGGTATTCCGGACTCAATGGGACAAGTTTCGTCGAAATCCGAGGTCGTATGAAAAAATTTCCTTTATGAAACCAGAAATGAACACACGTTTAATTTTTCTACGATCACCAGATAAATCAAATCAACTCGAAACTGCGAACATCGACAATAACTTTTCGATACGAACCCAATGGCACTAATTTCGTCGCATTCTGAGACTGTTGCCCCGGTAGGCTGTTTTTACCTCGAACCGCCCTACCCTTTTTAATGCCAAATTTCTTGATCTCTAAAAATAACAAACTATATACCTATCCTGACTCTAATCGACGATACGAACTCAACGGAACTGGTTTCGTGGCCTAATTTGATCGTCTGCTCAAGTTATACTCAAATGTCCCTTTATTGAATTAATTATGTGCTATAGAAATTATATGGGCGTTTACGGCTACCGTGGTCACATACGATATCGATTTTCCACGTAGTTTGATTTTCTAACAATAATTTAACGATACGGTTCTAATAAAACTGATTTCGTCGAAATCTGAGTCCGTTTGCAAAACGGCCATTTTAAAGGCCTATAATTTAATAACGATTTTCCATAGCGACTATTTCAAAATTTGATTTGGCCATAACTATCAAACTATAACACGAAATCTAGATTTTTCTCTTTCATATGAAAATTATCGTCAATACGCTCCCAACGTGTCTTGTTTCACAGAAATCCGACTTATATCGAATCCTGTATTCTCAGTTGAAGTTCAAAACCAAATATTACGAACTGCACGCCATTTTTGAGCTCGTTTTATTATTATATATAAATTATAACGTTCAACTTCGTTTTAAATAGCGAATTAAGTATTAAATTCCATTAATATTCCAAATATAATATTTAAATCTAATAAATTAAATTAAATATTTGACGGGCAAAAACACGGGTCGTTACAGGTAAAGTGATAAAAATATAATTTTTACTATGAACAACGTGAAAAGAATTGCGATGGAACTGAAAGAATAACGAAGTCCAAACAGTTCAGAAGGAAAGCACGACGGAGTGGAACCATCTGTGAGAACTCCTCTCCTTTAATTTATTTCTAGTTTGAAATATATACTAGGATGCAGACGGTGCTTAGCAGCACCCGACACCCGTCGTCCACAGACCATGGATGACTTGTTTGTTTGATTGCTGTGTTGTGAAATTTGATTGCGTGATGTGGAATGAAATAAAATATTTTATAGTGGAAAATATTTTATAGTTAAAAATATGATTTTTAACGTGTATATAAAATAAATAGTAATAAACAAATTGGACGATTTGTTTATATACACTGATTTGACTGATATTGATTGGGACGATAAATTTTACACATCGCCCAACTGCACAAATAAAAATCTGTATTTGTTGATTTGAAACCCCACACGGGTATTGGGATGAGATTTGACGTACACTAATCCCGATTGACTTCGAATGGATATTGCGGGAGATCCGACCGTTGACTTCGAATGGATATTGCGGGAGATCCGACCGTCGGATTCTCCTAAAAACGGAACCGTTGGGTTCATATCGAAAAGAGCTTTCTAACGAATATTAGATATTCGAAATCTAACGGTTGGATTTGGAATTATGTCCAAATCAAATTTGGAAAAGGTCGTTGTAAGTGCAGTTCGATGGCCGTTGATGGAATTCGAAGGTACGGGCCTTGATAAAATTATTAAAAATAGCAGTAATTTGTGTAAAATCATAAGAAATGATTTGTGAAGAATTGGGATGAAAAATTCCATATTTGAAAAGATAAAAATAGATTTTTATCGAAATGAACTAGTTTTGAACTAGAATAATAATTTATTTATTTTCAAATAAATAAAGTGGATTGGAAATGGTTTTGAAAATAACCAGAATTTCCAATAATTGAATTGGAATGGATTTGAATCAAAATTGTCTTTGGAATATTTCGATGTCGGATTTCATGATTATACATATATTGTTATGGAAATTTGAAAGATATATTTATATCATTATTTCCAATACGATATTTGTTGGTCGTAGAATTTGATATTGAATATAAGCCGATATATTTTCTATTCAGAGCCTTGTATTTAATATCAAATGTGATTTGGGTTTGCCGTGAATGGTGTCTTCATTAACACTGTTCTTAAACCCAGTTGAGAAAAAGATTATATCTTTTTATTTAGATTTAATGAAGTGTACCTATTAAATGGTATTTAATTGGAATTAAATTTGAATTGATTTTTGGGTTTACCGTGAACGGTGTTTTAAATAACACTGGTTCTTTAACCCGATAATTAATGGAATTAATGGGAACCTTTCCCAAAGTATAAGAATATTTGAATAACTGATGGAATTAAATAATACTGGTTCTTTAAATAATTTATCTTTGATAAAATTAATGGGAACCTTTCCCAAAGTATAAGAATATTTGAGTAAAAGAATATTCTAAATTGGAATGAGGCGTATGTTATGTTTGTGTAACACTTGTTTATTATATACGCGAGTTATTCAGAAAGACTGGGGTTATCCCATTCTGAATAACTGATTCGACGTGGTGTCGAGGATGAAGACGGTGGTCGAAGACCGGAGGTCTTCACGTCGTTTGGGTGATTACTGATGATCTTGATTGGGCCGTACACCCAAGAGGAGGGAATCAGTTAGTGATCGTCCAGACGTACTTGGAGATCGATGGATATGCGAGGTACAAGGTGCCTTCGGTTTCGTTCTGACCCAGAACAAACTTGTAAATGGACTGTGGGTCTGAAATTGGATTTTATTCTGTGTGATTGATTTCTATTAAATATATATCTGTTTGGCGGCGGAGAATTTATACTCTTGCTTAACGCCCTTCTCTGAGACGTACGAGCTCAGAGGTTATATATTGATGGATATCAAACGCATGGAGTGAATTGCCTGTGTGGCATGCCTAAGTGGCGATATGATCAAGGCTTCTGTTTAAAAGCAGAGTATTGTGGTTGATGATCAAAGCACGTCCTGCGTGGCATAGCTTTGTGTAGCATTGATTCGCGAGCCTCACACCCCGGTTGTGAACCAGAAATGGGAGAAGGACCTAAGGGAGGGCATGTGTTTCCTTCTAGCTAGAAGTGGCGTCAGTGGTTTTACACGCCCTGGCGAGTTTGACTTATGTGGTTGTTGCTGTTGCGAGGCGCCTCGGATATATCGGTCGATCCGGGACCGATGGAGTCATTGGACTCATTGACACCCCATAGGGTGGGGAAACGCAGTGTTCAGGCATTTTAATCCACATCGGTGGACCAGCCCTGACGATCTAAAGGCTTGCCTGTGCGCTTGCCTAAGACACGGGCTAGAGTGTCTCGAATTCGGTGAGGACGATCCCTTGCCTTGGTTCACAGATGGAAATCCAACTTCCAAATACGTGACTTTGCGGTTTCGATTGTAGAGCCTAGTATGGCGACATGATATATGGTACCCATGTCGTCTATGATTGATATTTATGATTGAAATTGTTTTAACACTATACACTTATAGTGATAATAAAAGATGAGATTTAGCGTATCAAGCATTCTTTGGCTATTGTAAGGTAAAACCCTATCCTCTGGTTTGTGTTGCATTGTGTGATGGGACTTGGGTCTTATAATAGCTTCATTTTTCTTTATTTAGCATTGCGCTGTTTGTTTTATGCACTGGTATTCTTGGGAGGAAACCCGTTCCGTGTTATAAGGCGTGGTCCCTTGATTTACCTAACTTTAAAATAAAGATTAATAACTGTTTTAGTTCTCACACCAGTTCCATGACTGACCTGGAGTTTATTGTTTTAACCTAAACTCTGGGTGCCCCTATTTTGACATGGGCAGCTAGTAGTTTTGGTTTTGCAGATTTGTATTCACAGGAACCTGGTGTACAGCTGGAATGATATCCGGAAAGCTCTGTATCCGTATATCTCCTTCAGTTGTGTTTTGTATTATTTTCCGCTGCTATGTAATGTATTGTAATCTCTGATATATTTTTTAATGTATATTATTTGTTTATACTCTGTATATTCTTGTAATCTGATGAATTGTTGTAATTAACAATGTAATGTTCTTCTGTTTGCATTCCAATCTGTCATGTTCGCAAAACAATCAGGGGTTTCGATCGGTCTTGGTCGGTTTAGCGACTGATTCAGATCGAGCGAAATTCCCGATCGTTACACTAGACTAGAAGGTGGGGTTAAGTAAAATACACTTAGCCAATTTAACATGTTAACTAGACTAGAAGGTGGAGTTAAGTAAACTTAGAACACTTAGCCATCATAGTGTGACAAATGAACAAGGTTAAGTTAAAACATGAAGGGACAATACTTAGCCATTAGAACATGTGAATTAAACAGATGTTAGGGTTAAGTTAACTAAGGGAACACTTAACCAATACAAGATGAAGGGGTGGGGTTAAGTAATAAGAAATACTTAACCAATATAACTTGATTTGTGGTAGGGTTGAGTCAACATGAACTACTGATAACACTTAACCAGTTTAACATAACAAATGAATGGGTTAAGTTAACTTGAATTGACTAACGACACTTAACCAATCTAACTTGACGAGAAAGATAACTAAGTAGTAAACCTTAGTTAAGAGGACTAAGTTGTAAACCTTAGTTAAGAAAACGACGGTTCAGGAAACTAAGTAGTAAACCCTAGTAGAATACGAGAAGGAGCAAACGTCCATCTGATCTTAAAGAAGGCTCCAACGAACTGGGGTACGAAGCACGCGGCTTCGAGGGGACGTGAGGGTACTCTTGGTATCCCTCTATGAGGCTGCAGATGATCCGCCTGGGCTCACAGAGGTTAAGGTTTGCGTTAGAAGAACCAAGGGTATGCCTTGGTTGCAATATAAGGCAAACTAAAGACTAGGATAGAGCAACGTGATTCGGCGAGACTAGTAGCCCTGTGATAGCAACTCGTCGTCTACCTACCATCTTGAGTCAATCGAGATACGTTGAGCGGAAAGGCGGAGAACTCTAACAGACCATATACTTGCTATCTAGTTATGGTTGCGGATGGCCATAGGTTAGTGGGGGCATAGGGGGGCCTGCGTATAGTTCTCATTTTTCAAGGTGTGCCTTTTATTAGTTAAGGGAGGGGTCAGGTGGGACCATAGCCACTGGAAAAACAGACCTTAGCATTTGCATCGACAGATATCTGAAATCTCCCGACCGAGTTCCGTGTTTCATAATTTGCCCTGCCACGAGACTCGAGTCGCACATATAGAGGACATGTGCCTCTAGACAGCGATAACGATCCATGACACATATGTGGGGAAAGTCTAGGAACATATACCGCTTTGGGTATTGTGTCCTAGAGTAGGGGCTTCGTTCGATAGGTAGCATAATCCCTAGTTGGACCTAGGTCGCGTAAACCCTAAAATCCGAGAAGCATTAGATAAGTCGCGTAAACCCTAGTTGAATCTAGGAAGCACTCGACAGAAAAACCCTAGATTAGATCTTGGTAATAAATAATAAATGTACGCCTGAAGGCAACCAAAATTACAGGGATTGGGAGCACGTTATCATTTTATAAAGATTTCTAGTTGGGTCACTAGTTAGGTGGTGCAGAGATATAGAAACCAGGATAACAGGGTAATCGCGAAGCAGATAAAGTATGGAAGCATATTCAGTTTACTAGTGTATTCAGCTTGTCGGTAGATCCAGTTTATCAGTACATTCAGTTTTATCTTGCCTTAGCATATCTTGCGTTATCTTGTTAGCCCTATCATCATGGTATTGTCTTGTATTCAGTTAAATTCATGTCATGTTTTTTTACCTATTCACATGCTGAAAGTTACCGAACTTACCAGACTTTATGTCTGACTCTGTTTTCTTTTGCTTTCTTGTCTTCCGTTCCCCCCCTTGGTTCGTAGAGAGGGAATGTTACTACTTAGCTCAGTTTTCTTTCCAAGCTTGAAGATTAGTCGAAGTTTTCCTTGGATTCACTTTTCCATTACCATGGCTGGCTCATACTACATTGGGGAATATAAAAGTTATTTTATGCTTCTTTATTTTGTAAGACAGATACTCTGGTATTGGAAAACAATTGTTGTACAAACTATTTTATCAATAAAGTAAAGTATTATTTTTCGCTGTTTTAATTTTGTCTGTCTTGTAATTTATCTGCATCTTTTACCTATAATGCTTCACAAAACTTAGTGTATTCCCTTTGTGAGCGACACTAACGGATGTGGGGTGTTACACATAGTTTATGCAAGTTTGTGACTTTGGCCTATGCAAGTTTTAGATGAAAAACCTTGTTCATACATGCAAGTTCACCCCTTATGTTTAGATCTAGTTTTTATTCTATGCATGTTGTGATGGTTTCCCTTTATTCCATAAGTTAGACTATTCGAGTCTAACGTATATTTCACGTTAAACGAACGAACGTACAACGTGGGGGCAATGGGATAATATTAAAATAATTAATATTGAGAATTGGCATAAATGCCTTAAATGGCATATAATTAATTTGTGATGTTAATTGGTATAATTTTATATACCATAAATAGATGGACATAATTAAGGTGTCAATTATGGACATAGTTAAATTTGGAATTGATTGACAATTCAAATTAGGGATATTAATCCAATTTGGGGTTAAACGAAATATGTAATAATAAACCGCATAAGACACGAGGTTAGACTCTTTTATGGTGTAAGACTGCCCGGACCCGCCCGTTAAATCCAGCTGCCACAAATGCCAGTCTAATGTGGGAGGTCTTAGGCATAAACTAAGTGCGTAATTGTTGTAAAGACACGAGGTTAGGCTCGTTCGTGTAAGACTGCCCGGATCCGCCCGGCAAATCCAGCTGCCACAAATGCCAGTCTAATGTGGGAGGTCTTTACAAGGTTACAGTCTTAATGAATTAAGAAACACTTAACCAGATAAACATGTAGTGGGACATGAGGGGGTTAAGTGGGTGCCTTGGGTGGCTGGTGGAATTTAGTGGGTGCCTTGGGTGGCATTTGAAATACGATTAAATGCACTTAGCCAAGATTGAAACATGTAAGAAGACATGAATAAGAATAGGGTTAAGTGGGGAAAAACCTTAGAGGGGACCAAGCATATGTGGAAAGCTTGTGTCATGCATGGGGGCCCTTTTCAAACCAGTAACCCATTAAGTATCTTTGTGGGCTCGACCCAAGTCGAGGACGGGACACGCGTACTAGATTTGATTGTAAGAGGTCAAAATGGGTAAGCGGTGGCAACGCAAGTCCAACGGGTTCATATGCGTGTGTGGGCCCGAGATGGTAGGTAAGACGTTGTTGCATCGTGTAAATATAAGTCGTGCATTTTTGGTTGTATCGGGTTGCCACTTTGGGGAGTGATACACCCCACTGTCGGGCCAGCACGGGTATCTACGAGTTAGGGAGCCGATCGAATGAGGGTAGTGGGTACACCTAGTGGAGATAAGGGCAGACGACACCTATGAAGGTAGCTAAGGGTACACGAAACTACCATTAGCAGTATTAAGTTCTGTAGGAGGGATCAACCTTTAGAGTGACTAGTGGTGGTGCAGTGTAGTAATTATCCTATAGTGATTAGGGGTACTTTAACGTTATCTTTGCTCGTCTTATTTCCTTTGTTTGCTCTATCATACCCAATTGTTCATAGTCATTTCCTTATTTTCCAGCTTATGCCTTATCCCAGTCATTTTGATAATTATATTGTTAAAGTTATCGCACTCGCCAGACTTTATGTCTGACCCCTCTTTTTCTTTCCACCTCATTTCTTCCTTCCCCCCCCCCTCAGGTTTGCAAGGAGGGAATACTACAGCTTAGTGCTGATTTCTTTCAGTTTCTTGAAGAGAGTAGATGTATCGCTTGGGACTCTCTCATCTTTATGGCTTTGCTTATGCTCAGTGGGGATTTATGCATTTATTTTATTTAAGTATTTGCTTCTTTATGTACTTTGAAGTTTTTGGAAAAGACTACTAATCATGTTGTAATGGTTTTGGAGACTACTTATGTAAACTCGTTTTGAGTTATGATGCTATGAAATAAATTTTAACTTCCGCTGTGTTGTTTTATTTATTTATTTCTTGTAATTTATCTGTTCTATACAACAATAATGCTTCATGGACATTGATGCATTCCCTTTGTGAGTGACATTAATGTACATGGGGTGTTACATAGATTTATTCTTTAATCTTCCTTTGGATATCATTTCAAACCATATTAAGGTTTTCCAAACTAGTCGGGATTAACGCACCTTACCGAAGTAACCATTTATTTTAATTTCCCAATCCCAACCTATTCATCCCATGGAGCAAAACTGGTATTACCCCATAACTAACACCACGGTGTTATTGGTAAATTTAATTACGATTTCCCGTTCAAATCTAATTAAAGATTTAACCATCGCTTGGAGAAAAAATGGTGATATCCACTCTCGATCATTTCCCAAATTTGATAATTTAAATTATCAATTCACATTTCAATCTAATTAAAGATTCATTAAAACTCCACTTAGTTTTAATCTTCCCAAAAATCAATATTAATGAATTTTACTTAAGAAAATACAAACATGCTGCGTCGACAATCTACACCGTACTATTGATTTCTGCCTATATATAACCTCTGAGCTCGTACGTCTCAGAGAAGGGCGTTAAGCAAGAGAATAAATTCTCCATCGCCAAACAGATATATATTTAGCAGAGATCAACCATACAGTTCGAAATACAATGACAGACATGTGATCCTGCCTTTAACTGGGTCAAAGAACTAATGTCATTTAAAACACAGTTCACAATAAAACTAAATCACATTCCATGAATGGAATCTTCACGGAAAACAAATCAATATATAATCGATATCAATTTCCATATCCGAATAATAATATAAATGGAATAACGACAAAGACTTTTAAATTCCATATGTATTAATAGTCTTCCTCCACAGAAGTTCACTTCGATTATTATCAAATCGAATTCCATTCAATTCCAATTTAATATATTAAATTGAAAAACCTTACTTTGGAAAATTCCCGTTAAATCTTAATAAAAAGATTTATAAATTCCAAATCACATTTCACTGTTGGGTTAAAGAACGAATGTCGTTAAAAACACAGTTCACAATAAACCTAATTCACATTCCATTTTCAATTCCAATTGAATGTTAATTAATTGGATACACTAACAATCTTAATTAAAAGATTTATTCTTTTCACACGGGGTTCAAGAGCAGTGTCATTTAAAACACAGTTCACGACAAACCCAAAATCCAACTTGATATTAAATACAAGGCTCTGAATATAAAATATATCGGTTTATATTCAATATCATATTCTGAAACCAACAAATATCGTATTGGAATAACGATATATATATATATATATATATATATAAATATCTTCCAAATTCCTCCATAATATCCATATAATCAAGGAATCCAATATCGAAATATTCCGAAGATAATTTCGATTCAAATCTATTCCAATTCATATATTGGAAATTCTGGTTATTTTTAAAACCATTTCAAATCCAGTTTATTTATTTAAAAATATTGGATTTATAATTCTAGTTTATAACTAGTTCATTTCGATAAAAATATATTTTTATCTTTTCAAATATGGAATTTTCATCCTAATTCTTTCCAAATCATTTATTATGATTTTACACAAATTATTAATATTTTTAATAATTTTATCAAGGCCCGTACAGTCGGTTTCCAATAACGGCCAACGAACTGAATCCATAGCGACCTTTTCTGAAATTGATTTGGACATATCTCCAAATCTGACCATTAGATTTCAAATCTTTTATATTCATTCGAAAGATCTTTTCGATACGAACCCAACGGTTTCGGTTTTAGGAGAATCCAACGGTTGGATCTCCCGTAATGTTCGTTCGAAGTCAGTGGTCAAAATTCGCGAACTACCGCGGCGCGGCGCGTTCTATTCAGGCCATTATATATATATATATAAGATTATATATATTTCATCGATTTCCATTTAAAACGTATTTTATAAATTGTTTTAAATTCGTTTTCAAAACGATTTCAACTTCACATTCAATTTCAAATCAAAATTGAATATTCCATATCATCGATATATAAATGATAGTATTTTCAAAACATTATATTTCGAAATCATTTCCTCTTCTATATTCATTATAGAAATGAATAAAATCGATATAAATATCTTTCACGTTAAAATGACGTTAATCTAATCAATACGGCTTTATATATTTAAATATTTTCATGTCCATCCCAAATCGGACATCAAAATCAGATTTTGATCCTTTTCTGAATATTATTTTAAAATATTCGTTATTTTAAAATGTTCGTTATTCTAAAATATTATTTTCTTCTGAATTGAAATCAGACACAGTCAATTACCATATAATGTGATTTATATGGATTTCATACACACATGTATACAACAGCAATCAAACACAGTCAACCATCATCCAAAGTGCATTCTACACTGCATAAGCATCAAATATAAATATTTAACGCTTATAACAGTCTCTCAACCAATCGATTGACATACAACTAATTATTGGAACTAATGTATGTCATATATAATCCCAATACCCATGTGGGGTTTTCAAACAACAAACACAAATTTATTTGTGCAGTTGGACGATATGTAAAATTTATCGTCCCAATCAATATCAGTCAAATGTGTGTACATAAACAAATCGTCCGATTTGTTTATGAATATTTATTTTATTCATATACACGTTAAAAATTATATTTTTAACTATAAAATATTTTTTTTCATTCCACATCACACAATCAATTTTCACAACACAATCAAATCAAATAAGTCGTCCATGGTTTGTGGACGACGGGTGTCGGGTGCTGCTAAGCACCGTTTGCATCCTAGTATATATTTTAACTAGAAAATAAAATTAAAGTGAGAAGTTCTCACCTTTGGGATCCACTCCTCCATTCTTTATGGGACGGTCTGAATTCCGTTTTGATTTCAGTCCGTTCCATCATCATCTGTTTCACGTAGTTGACATTAAAAATCACATTTTGACAATTTAGTTTTCTATATAAAAATCATATTTTTTACATCGCTGCTTCATTATAAAAATTATATTTTTATAACGCTGATTCTGTGGAAAAGATTATATTTTTATATCACTATATGTATACAAAAGATTATATTTTTCACATTGCTAAAAATTAGATTTTTACATCGCTAAAAATTAGATTTTTACATCGCTTAAAATTAGATTTTTCACATCGCTAAAAATTAGATTTTTACATCGCTAAAAATTAGATTTTTACATCGCTTTCTAGATAATGAAAATTATATTTTCATTTCAAATCTAATAAATAAAAATTGTATATTTTTTATCTCGCTTTCATATATATATATATATATATATATATATATATATATGTATATCGAATTTTTATTTCAAATCTATATAGATAAAAATCACATTTTTACCTCACTAAAAATAAATCCTTTTTATATTTAAAATTCAAATCTTTATACATTTCAAAATCAAATCTTTTCCTTATCAAAGATCTAAACTGTTTGCTATCAAAAATCTTAACTTTTCTATTCAAAAAATATAATCCTTATCTAAAAATCGCTTCTTTATTTGTATTTCATATAAAGAAAGAAACCACATTTTTATTTGCATTTCATATAAAAATCAGTTCTTTCTTTGAAAGAAAAATCATACCTTTCTTCAGCTATTCATATTATAAACTAAAAAAAAAAGAAATAAATGTAAATAACTTAAAATTCATTGATTTCGGTGTACTGGAGAGAGGGGTTGGTCTGGTGTGAGCGTCGGAGTCAGATTGGTAGTGGGGGAGGTGCCCAGTCGCCTATGGCGGGCCAGGGGGTCGGTTTTGGGGTAGGCGGTTTAGGGTTTTCCAGACAGGAGAGGAGAGAGAGACGAGGGGGACTAGAGCGGTGGTTGTGGCGGCGCAAGGAGGGCGCGAGGTAGGCGGAGGCCGACGGTGATCCCCCCGAGGCGTTGACGGAGAGAGTCGGACGGGGCCGCGATTCCCTTTGCGTTTTTTTATTATCTGTTTGGTTATGAAGAACGACGGGGAGGGTGGGGGTTGACTTGGTAAAAGGGAAAGGAGGGGTGTTTAAAATAATTTATATATTTAATTTAATTTGATTTTCAAAAAATAAGTAAATTTTCATTTCAACTCTAATTCGAACCCAACGACTGTCATCCCTAGCTATCTCCCCCATACCGAACACAATGGGATATGTCCCGCAAGCCAATTCTATCATTTCGATCAGTTTTGCTTTAAAATAAAATATAAATCAATATATATTAAATTTGAACGCACATTTTAATTTACCGGGGCCACATACTGATCCCAAAAATTCCAGAAAAATAAATCTGGCTATGTTTTGATGCTACGGTCCTAACAAAACTAATTTCGTTGAATTTGGAGATCGTTTGAATAATGGCCATTTTCCAGTCGATTAAATTCAAATTGAAATTACCAAACATGTTTAAATCCGCCACGCTCACATATTGATTCCAAAATTATGAAAATTGGAATCTAGCAATAATTTGACATCCCGGATCAAACAAAAGTGGTTTCGTCGAAAACGGAGGTCGTTTGTAAAATGGCTATTTTTAAGGGCCATATTTTCATAGCGACTATTCTGAATTTTCAACTAGTCATAACTTTTCATTCTCGCTATGAAATTTTGATTTTTCAGATTCGTTGGAAAGATATTTTCAAATAGATTCTAATATTTTTGGTTTCGCTAAAATCTGGTTTATTTTGAATCCTGTACATTCATTTGAAATTTGAAATTTGAAATTTGAAATCGAATTTTCGACTAGGCATAACTTTTTATTCCCGCTATGAAATTTGGATTTTTCAGATTCGTTGGAATGATATTTTCAAATAGATTCTAATATTTTTGGTTTCGCTAAAATCTGGTTTATTTTGAATCCTGTACATTCATTTGAAATTTGAAATCAAATTTTCAAACTACCGCGCCATTTCCAATTCCTTTTATAAATAAAAATAAATATTTATATTATAAAGTCGATTCAAATAAATATATACATTCTAATTCTATTCAAAATAAATTTCTCGTCGCTATTATTTAAAATAATTCATTATAAATATTCAAAATTCATTAAAATTGCCAAAATAAAAATGTTAAATTGGTTCTGATTTTTCGGGTTGTTACAATCTCCCCCATTTAAAATCTTTTCGTCCTCGAAAAGGAACGGAGCTAAAAGTTGTTTAACTAATCAACTCAATTTTAGTTTGGTTTTCATTCTTCAACTTTTCAGTTTCTAATAATTTTCCAATTCTTCAAAAATTTGGCTAACACCCTAAATTTTCGAAAAATTTCGCCATAATCTCCTTTGTACGGGGAGCACCGGGAAAATCCCCAAACCGCCACACAGGCCCTCTCATCTCAAAAAAAAAAGAGCAAGCCAATCGGCTCATAAAATCATCCAAACCCAAGAAATATAGTAAACGTTACCTATTTGTCGGGCATATAATTTTATTCCTCTTCTCTAGCCTCCTTGCTATGACCTGTTCAATGTATATACATGTATATGCATGCAATCTCAAACAATTTTCAATTCAATTCAATATTTGATTCATTTGGGCTAATGGTTCCAAATTTTTTGAACAAATCAAACCAATAATCAAACAATACAATCAGCAATCAATTAGTTGATTATCATTTCAAACACATAGCTTTTATATATATACA
This sequence comes from Allium sativum, assembly GCA_030737875.1. Classification (NCBI taxonomy): domain Eukaryota; kingdom Viridiplantae; phylum Streptophyta; class Magnoliopsida; order Asparagales; family Amaryllidaceae; genus Allium; species Allium sativum. The sequence continues at coordinate 121,918,851 of CM060920.1, forward strand.
AAATTCGTAATTTTGGTGCCAAATCACAACAATAACCCTATCTAATTTTGGTTCTCACACTAGTCAATTGGAAATATATGGATATCCCACTTTTGAAACTCGAACACAAATTCAAATGATGATATATCAATCATCAGAACCATCTCCGGGCGACTAGAGTGTGATTCTATATCTATCCAGTATATTAAAAATTCGAATACATGTTTGCAAGGCGTATATGCAAAATCTTTATATACTCGATTGTCCAAATTCAATGTAAAATAAATATTCAAATACGTATAAAATGGTTTAAATTTCCAAAACAAAATTCATTTTAATTTTGATTTTAAAAATAACACTCTTTCGACTTGTTCTAGGATACTACTGACCCCATCTCTAACGAGCCATAACTTATTGGATATCACTAAACCAATCTCTAATGAATTCTTTCCATCGGTTCTAATATGTCTTGTTCTCGAGCTCTGTAAACCAAAGCTCTGGTACCAAATGTAACGACCCGAACTTCCCCGCTAAGGAAAGAACGGATTACTTTGAGGACAAGACGAATCAGAACACAAACAGAAGAACATTTCATTGTATATTACAACAATTTCATCTGATTACAAGAATATACAGAGTATGAACAAATAATGTACATTTGATAAATATTAGAGATTTACAAATTACAATGCAGTGGAAAATAATACAAAACACAACTGAAAGAGATACACGGATACAGAGCTTTTCAAATATCATTCCAGATGTAAACCAGGATCTT